>JAHTLZ010003547.1:20312075-20346453 GCA_023846285.1 Phrynocephalus versicolor
ATCTATCTATCTATCTATCTATCTATCTATCTATCTATCTATCTATCATCACCTGCTTTTCTCCTTAAAAAGGACCAAAGGCAGCTTACAACAATCAAAAGATAGTACTTAAATTAGTAACAAAGTACACTAGTTACAGGAATCAATGAATATAAGACCAAAAACCATAAACAACAAACCATCTTAAACCCTGCTTTCACTGATGGAAACCTTGCCTGAACAGAAAAGTATTTGTCTGCCTGTAGAAGAACAGTAAAGATGGGGCCACCCTAGCCTCTCCTGTGGGAGTAACATCCAGTTTCTGGGAGCACCAACAAAGGAGGCTTTCTCCTGAGTACCTGCCAAGTGCACTTGTGAAGGTGGTGGGAGAGAAAGGCCTCTGGCTCGGAGAGACATTTTTGGGCTAGGATGGTTGTCAATCTGTCCAATGCTAACCAATTATTTCCTCCTTGCCTCTGAATTCAACAGAGAAGACCTTGTAAATGAGGTGGAAGTGGTGGGGTTTTTAGGTAGAAGTGACCATGCTCTTTTGGAATTTGTTATACAGTTGGCTGGATAGCTCAGCCATTTAGATATCTGATTGCAGAGCCAAAGGTTGGAAGTTTGATTTCCCACTGTGCCTCCCGGGAGAAGATCCAGCCCATGAAGTCTTGGCCAAGCTGCACAGTCCCACAACGTCCCCAGAAGACGGGAAGGGTAAGACATTTCTGAGTATTTTCTACCTACAAAACACTGAAAAGGGTCAGAATTGACTTGATGGCATAGAATGTTGTTGATAAACTGAATGCAAAACAACCCAAACAGGACCAGAAAGTGCAGTTGAGTGGCACTTGATAGGATCAAATGAGATAGTTGTTACTTCAGCTTCAGAGTTGTGTTTTAATTCTATTGGAATCAGTAAGAAAATGGAACAAGTAAACCTGACCTGAACAACACAACAGCATAAGAAATCCATTCTGGTTTAGTTTGGCAACTCAATGAAAAGTAATAATATTAAAAGGGTGTTGTGCTAACAAATGCCCTTTGGAACAAACATGCACATTTTAGCTGATAGAAGTTGAAATTATTGAGCATTACGGTCCTCAAGTGTACAATTTGGAGGCACAAGCCATTCCAGATTGCCAGATGGGAGCAAAATCATTATGGCTCAAAGCAGCTCATCAGCTCTCTACTTTTCAATGTGCTGCCACTCCCACTGCTTATCTCCACTGAATGCAACAGAGAAACAACTGATCGTATCAGTAGTCTACTTGCATGAGTACTGCAACACTGGAGAGATGCTTCAGAAAGATTGCAGCAGCCACCATGATAACCAAGTATGTACTGGAAATCAGAATCACATTTTAAATTTAGTTCTCCTGCTCCCGCACTATCATAAAAAAAAAATCAATATGACAATCATCTTCTCCTGCAAAGTTTTAAAATATGACTACTAAATCAGGGTGCCCAAAAGTCTTTACAGAGAAAAAATTCTTCCTAGAGCAAAAAACAAAACAAAACCAAAAAAACAAACCAAAAAAAAAAAAAAAACCATGAGAGAAGCCTCTCAATTCATAGAAGCAACATGTGATTTTCTCTGGCTGCAACATATGTACTGTAAATACTTGCTTTTATTTATTGGCTCTGTTAATAAGTTGGCAATAAAACATGACTTATAAAAGCAATTGAACTGGCTATTTCATAAACGGATTGGCTGGTCAGATACATAAAGATAAATAAGGAACCCAACTTTATATCACGGCACTGCCAATATACCCCTAGATTTATTACTGCACAAGAATGTAGTGATGTTATTTTGCTGGCAGAGCAATCATTCTGCAAGTCCATTTTAAAAACCAAACCTTATAATTTTGATACTAGACTTCAGATCAGCACCAAATTTGTCAAAGATGTAGCAGACAATCTATAGCTCCTTCATGCCAAATTTGGTGAAGTTAGTGAATTATCTTTTTTACCTGATCTGTTTTACCTCCACTTAGTGCAGAATTGAACGACCTTTTATGCCCCAGATTTAAAATGAATTAAATAAATTGAAATGACCAATCTTTGTTATTTTGAATGGTTGACCCCAACCACTTTTTAATTGAAAAGACTCCAGTTTGTAGAGGCTGAAATACTGATCCTGAAAAAAAGCCTTTCAAAAGGGAGAAATCGTGACTTTGTTACATGGGTGTACAAGAGTGGTTTGGAAAAGTTTCATTGTTGCAATACAGTGTTATCTTTTCCAAACATTCCACTTAGATCTTAGAAACGGTCAGCTGCAGTTGCCTTTATTACATCAACCCATTTTATGTTAGGTCTTCCTCTTTTCCTATTCTCCCATCCCCACTTTCCCCAGCGATATTGCATTTTTTGGTCAGTTGTATATTTCCATTATATGTGCATGGTAGGATAGGCTCAGTTTACTCATTTTTGTTCCAGTGATGGCTCAGAATTCATTTGATCGAGCACCCACTTTTCTGTCCTTCTGATTGTCTGTAATATCTGTAACACTCTCCTCCAATAGCACATTTCAAATTAGTAGATGTTTGTCCCTGTTTTTCTTTCACATAGTATGGATGATTTTGACCTTGGTTTCCACTGGCAATCTTTGCTAACATGCACAGAACATGTTTGTAGAGCTTTTGGGATGATGTAGCTTTTCTAGAGTTACTTAACTCAAGGAATATGTTTGGAAACTGGAACATAGCTTTCTAGGATACCCCCTTGAGCTCACTGCCCTTCACATTTCCCAAAAACAATCATCCATGACAATTGCTTTGTGTTTGGGTGAGAAGTGGTTAACTGAAGAAAAAGCGAATCACTTCTGGGATTTTCTCTTATGTGATGTCAGTTTGTGAGCTCAAGTGGATCTCCTTGTTCTGCCATGTAAACTTGGCATCCTTTTTTCTGCTGGCAATGTAGGCATGACATTGTGCAGCGTAATCAGGCCCTTTCCTGGCATTGTGAATCCTTGATACAGAAGCACAATATTCCATATCTTCAGGCACCCAGGCTTGAGGTGTCACACAGGGACAGCAACCCATTAGCTGTTTAATTTTTGTTATATTTGTACTGCCAAGAGAGGGAAAATATGTTCACACCGATCTACTTTGAAGTCACAACAAGGAAGCCAGAGAGAAGAGGAAATGGGCACTCAATCTTACTTGCAGTTGTTAAGGTACCTCTGCTCTAGCTGTCCAGATTTACATGAGGCATGCAACTACCTTAACAAGTGGCAAACAACACTGATTGATGAAGTCCTCTCTGTGCTGACTCCTTGCTCTCCCCCCTCCTTTTGGTTTCTTGGGTGCCCTAGCAGAACAGTACAAATCCTTTAGGAGATCAAAGAGAAAAAGAGCAGGAAGGTTGCAATTTTAAAGAAGCTCTTCATGCCCCTCCTTTTTCAAAGTGACTTAAAATATATGACTAAAGCATTATGAAAGAACTGAGAAGAAGTAGTGGTATGTGAAATGAAACTACAGTAGCTCCTTTTCGTGGGATTACCAGACGCCAGGGCAGATGCTTCCTTGAAGAACTGGATGTCACATATTTCACCCTCAGCCTTTTTCTGGTTCAAACTTCCATCATATATTTCTTCTGTGACAGTTTACTGTACGTTTTATGGGCATGTAAGGAAGCAAATATTGCATCCCTGACATTTGTCTTATAACTCATCTTAAAATTTCAAGATAGCACCCATATTTAAATGTCAAAACAAAATGAAAACCATTTTTTAAAAAGGTCCATTTTGGTCACTGTTCGACAAAGTTGATGCCTGGATGCCTGTCAGACAGAGCAGGAAAGGTTCTGTTGAATAGGCACACTTTTCATTTTGCTAGGCTGGATTTGGTGTTTGCTCATGCAAATGCTCTAAAATGTGCCCCCATCCAGAGTTTCTCCCATTGCCATTCAAAGAACTGCCTTAGTTCTGAAATAGATTCTTATATTTCATAACTGCCATGTTTGTAATTATAGTCACCTTTTGAGATCTAATGGATGGCCAATGTCCAAACAGATCAGTATTACATCCCTGGGGGTGGGATGAAATCAATTACTGCTGCCTTATCGTGAGAAATTCTTTACTTTTAAAGGCTTCAATGAGTATTTATTTATTTCTGGATAGGTTCATATGGAAGGAGGCAGTCCTTCAGGTATCTAGGCCCTAAGCCATTTAGGGCTTTATATGTCAAAACAAGCACTTTGAATTGGGCTCAGGCAACAACTGGTAACCAATACAGGTTATGCAGAATTGGTGTGATGTGATCCCTGGCAACCCCACCACTCAGTTGCAATTGCCAAACTGTCTTCAAAGGCTGCCCCATGTAGAGCGCATTGCAGTAATCAATCCGGGATGTTACCAGTGCATGTGTAACTGTCATGAGGCAATGTTTGTCCAGGTAGGGGCATAGCTGGTATATTTTCTGCAGCTGTAGAAAGGCACCCCTGGCCACCGAGTCCACCTGGGGTTTCAGAGTTAGACCAGGGTCCAGACGTATCCCCAAGATGCAGACCCTGCCCCTTAGGGGGAGTGCAACCCTGTTCAGAACAGAAATATGGCCCTCTAACCTGTCTGGCGAAGCACCGTCTAACAGCACTTTGGTCTTGTCTGGAATGAGTTTCAGGTTATTAACTCTCATCCAGTCCAGTATCTGGCCCAGACACGAGTTCACTACAGAAACAGCTTCACATGGACTGAGGGAAAATTCAGAGCTGTCAAGCTTCACATTTTAGCCGGGAAACTCACAGTTTTCACCATTTTCACCGCCCTCTTCCCAGTTCATTTATTTTCCCAGAAATGTCTGGGGATAGGCTCTCTGTCACTCGCTTGCTCTCTTCTTCGCTCTTGCCCTCCGGCTGGACTCCCTTCAAGCTTGGGGTGAAGGAGGAGGAGGAGGAGGAGAGGGGGGGGCTCTGGCAGTGCTGGTGTGTGCAGGTGAGCAAGCAAATCTGCTGCTTCTGCCGCCACCTCTGCCTGGGTTGCATGCTGAAAGGTGCCCCTCCGGACTCTCTTCCTTTCTCAGACCAGCCTTTCCTTCCCCTCAGAACATCCTCACTCCCACCCATAACATTTTCTTCCAGTTAGGGCCCCTGGATCTAGCCCTATCCACCTGCCCACTCTTTTCCCTCAGGCAGCTTGGCTCTCCTCTCCTTTGCCAACCTCTAGAGCCCCTCAGTTTTGAAACAGCAGGAACCCTTGAGTCATTGCCCGCCTTCTCCCTGCAAAGCTCCCCCTTCCTCACCAGATATTATTATGATTATGCCTGGGTCCCCCACACCAGAGGTTCATGTGTAAGGGGCCCTTGCAAGTGGACACAGGCAGGAGGAGAGAGTTTAAAGGACGCAGGTCCTCACCAGAAAGGAAGAGCTTTAAAAAAAAAAACTGGCTGTGCAGAGCAGAGCCAAACATGAAGGAGAACAGGTAACATAAAAGGAAACCAGGAAGGAAGAGGCAAGAGCTGTGAAGATGGTGAGTTAAGGGAGGGGGGGTCTTGGAGAGAGAAAGAGAGGAAGAGGTCTGTGTTTATGTGGATTGCAAGGTCGTGTTCCTGGGTGGGCCATCTTCTGCGCACACACACACATACACATACAAGCAAATCTGCTGCTGTTACCGCCACCACCATCGCTGAATGTGTGCGTGCATGCACGTGTGCACATTATGCCTCTCTACTTCCATCCCGGCCTGCAGCCGCCCAAACTTGACAGCTATGAAAATGAGAGGTAGCCCTCTCCACACTTGCTTGGGCTACTATTAGAAAACTGTTCCAATGCAACATCACTGTCAGGTCACACCTTACTGAGTCATCTTCCGAGGTGTAGGGTCCCAATTGGGCAGAGTGAAATTCTCAGAGATGCTATTGGGGTCCCCCAAGACCCCCCAAACATGCCCCACATCGCCACAAGCACCACAAAAAAACCCTACTCCTCTAGTCTTCCCACCCTGCTTTGCCCTGGGTGTGCTTTTTACATGTTCCTACTCTCAACCCCTACCCTCTACGCTTGGGACCACCATTTTTGGATGAACCCGGATGAGGAGATAGAAAGGCTGCTCCCATCACAATTGGGAGACATGTCAAGACCAGTTCCAAGTTCTCAGGACAATGGGATAACAGGAAACATCTGGGTTATCTCCTACTTGGGAGCATCTTCTTTTGTCCTGAATTTACATCTTCAATGACCATGTCTGGCAGCCCTGGAACCTCCCATTGACATCTCCAGACCCCTTTATTGACATTTTGATTATCTGGATAACTGGACAATGCCACCCTTTTCCGTCCCATTGTCCCCAACCCTTAAGGCTCATCAAACACCTCAATGGCAAACATCAGTTTAGCCATACCTGGATTACAGGAGGAAGATGGGGTAGTGTTACCAGGCGCAGTGAATGCCCCCAGGGCTGCCCTGAAGGACACCTTGGACTATCCTAATTGTTGGCCATCATGAAGACCGCCACCCACCTGTCCCAAGAGTCTGTGCGCAACTTGAGGGAGGGAAGAGGCTATAAAACATCTGGACACCTGGTTTTCGGCACAAATAATCTCCTCTACCTTGTGGTGATTGTTCACCATTGCTGTATTTACTAAGGTCAATAAATTGGCAATTAGTTGGGACTCTCTTTTGTCGGACTCTCTTCATTGGATACTTTGAGGCCTCAGCCTTGCTGAGACACAACAGCGGGAGTTGAAGATCATGTGCAGGTGGACGAGGTCAGCATATGAGGCAAATCCTATGCTCCATCGGTCCGTGGTCTCCCAGAAGGTTGGGAAGCAGAACAGAGAAGCCTCAAAGCATGAAGAGGATGGGACCGATGGGAGGCCCATTAGACCAAAGGACTGGTGCAGGTAGAAGAGATTAGATCAGAAAGACTTTCAGCATCTCAACAGTTCCCTGATTGCTTATTAGAAGCAGCTGGATGCCTGGGACAGGCTAGCTGTGAATTATAAACTCTGTGTGTGACAACAGAAAAGCCATTGTGGGATGCAATCTGGAAGTGTGCCTGCTATCTGGGCTGTCTGTCAAGATTCCTGGAAACTCTGATGAATGGACTACCAAGGAGCAGGCCTCTCCCTGCTCCCTGTTGAGTCTGCTGAGTATCCCAGATGCTGTTAATATATTTTGTTTGTTGTTCCCCCTCCCCCCTGTCTTGTGTGATTATGTTTAATCACCATATTCCTTATTTACTTAATTTATTTCTCACCTTTCCGCCTTGCAGGATCAAGGGCAACTCACAACATAATTTTAAAAGACAGGCAGAGTTTTAAAAGCCAGAATAAATTAGCATAAAAGCATTATTATATAAGTTATTGCCTTACAGCTACACAGAATTGAGGCAATTTAGAACTCTGTCCTAAAAAAGAAGAACAAGTACAATACCCACCCGCCACTTACCTTTTTTTTTTTTTTTTTGGATTGGCCATGTAAATAGAGAATGATGGGACCCAGGACACATGACAGGGTTAGTTCGATGAATGAAATTTCTATGTTGTTTTTCCTCCTGTGAGCTGAAGCCCAATATTCTGTATATAGACCTTCTCCTCTGTTTTATCTTCAAAATAACCCAGTAGGTTTCAGGGAGCAGAGGTACCATATTTTTTGCTCCATAAAACGTACCGGACCATAAGATGTACCTAGTTTTTTTTAATTTTAATAACCTTTATTAAATTTATACAATAAACATCCAATAGCTCTCTTTAGTCGTGACACATATAAATGAGGTAACCTTTAACCTATTTACATCAATTACGTATCTATCAATATACATATACAGAATCATCATTCTGACCCTTTTCTATCCTCTAACCAGGTATAGAATGAGCTCCAGGATTGAGCAAATTTACACTCCTCCTTCTCTTTAAGTTTGTATGTTAATATATCCATGGTTGCACCGTCCAATATTTTATCTATCACCATTTCGTCCATTGGTGTCTTGTCTGTTTTCCATATCTGTGCCCAGGCCAGCCTTGCTGCTGTTAGCACGTGCAGCACCAAATAGTTATTTTCTTTAATTCCTGGGGGTTTTTTTTGGGGGGGGGGAGGGAATTCCTAATAAGCACTGGACAAAATATTGCTTGCAGCTGAAGAAAAACAAATACAACAACTATATAAAAACTTGCTGGATTGGGAAATGAAAGATGTAGAGTTATGATGGTACAGTGAGCAAAATACTTTGGGTATACAATAGAACTAGAACAATGGGAAAAACTGTGGACTTTCAATTACAAATTAACAGTTGCAGTAGCATATAAAGAAAACCTACTTAAAATGTTTTACAGATGGTATAGAGCTCCATCTACGCTTGCTAAAATGTATCCCAACATTTTATGTAAATGTTGGAAACGTAAAAGTGAGGAGGGTACATTTTATCACTGTTGGCTGACTTATGTGAAATCTAGGAGTTATTGGGTTAAGATATTTACTTGGTTAAGGCAGATGACAAAAGAGTTACAGTTGTCCCCCGCCCTTTCGCGGTTCATATACTGCGATCCCAGTATATTGCAGATCCACAGTATATGAAAAAAGGCCTCCAGGGGTAAGGAGGAAAGGCCTTCCCAGGCCCATCAGAGGCCCCAAAAGTGCTTCCCCGCAAACCGGAAGTGATTTCTGGTAAACCAGAAGTGACCTCTGGATCACTAGAAAGCACTTTTGGGGCCTCTGAGGGCCCAGAAAGCCCCTTCCTGACCATTCAGAGCAGCGCTGGGCCTGGGGTATGTACAAGAGCTCCCAGAGAGCCGCCCCCCCCCCAGTCTCAAACCAACCCGGCATACGCATACTGCGGATTTTCAATTATTGCTGGTCGGTCGAGTCCCTAATCCCCGCCATAGGCAGGGGTTTACTGTACCTAGTTTTTAGAGGAATGTATGTGTGAAAAAAATATTCACACATATATACTGCAGTTGGGTCCAGAGGTCTCTGCAGTGGTGGCTTCCAGGTGTTTCCACAGTGGCATCCTCCGGGTCCAGGCTGTTGAAGAAGAGCCCTGGAAAAAGGAAGCAGAAGCAGCTCCCCTCCCAAGTGTGGCAGTTGTTCCTGAATCTATAACTTGACCAGTTGATGCATGGAGCCATGATTGCACCGGCTGCTGCTGGGCTATAGAGAGCTGCGTGCAGCCAAGGCGATGTTGTGTGCATGTGCGCATTGTGAGGTGTGTGTGTGCATCGCTGTGGGTCCGACAGCAGCCACAGCAGGAGCCACCACCCAGCAAAGGCATCTGTTGCTTCATCCTCACTGTCCAACTATTATTGGCCCTCAGAGGGGGGTGCCAATATAGCATTTCTTTCCTCTGTCCTACATCAAGAAGCGCCTGCTTTCCACACATAACTCAAACAGACACTCCACGACAGGATCCTCTGATGAGTCCCGGGAACAATTGCCCCATGTTTTGCTCTTGAACAACCAACTAGGTGGATGGAACTGTTTGTTACTCGTGCTCTGTGTCCTTATTGGACAATATGAGATGGACAGTGTTAAGAGCCCTGCCCTGGACAGGGCCTCCTTCCTTTCACTCAGCATGGCTGTGACCACAGTAACCCTCCTTGCTCTTGGCTCTCCTGTCATTCTAAGAGCGGTGGAGGAATAGTGTTGGTGGGGGTGGCAGTGGGGGCTGATGAAGGAAATCCGCTGCCTTTGGCCAAACCTCATTCCTGATTGGAGGATGGGGCTGGCAGGCAGGTTCTGAGTGCTGAAGGGCCCAGAGTGGAATAGGTGTGGAGAAAGGAGTGGAGCCCGGGGCCAGACTGTCAGTCTGTGAGCTAGGGTGGCTGCTGGAGGGGGAGGGAGGGAGGAGAGGAGGCAGCTGTGGAGGTGGTGGTGATGGCAGCTCCGGTCAAAGTGAGGAGGGTTCCTCCATGATTGCCGCTACCCACAGCAGCAGCCTCTCTTCCTCCTCCGTCCATGGCCACTGCGGCTGCCAGACCCGTGGCGATTAGAGATGGGCACGACTCAGAAAAATTTTTCATTTTCGTTTTCGTTTTTGTCTAGGGGTCCGTTTCGGCTCGTTTCCGTTTTTGTGAGCTAATTTTCAAAATTTTTCATTTTCGTTTCATTACGTAACAAAAACAAAAACCGAAACCGAAAACGAAAATTTTTTCGTTTCTTCCCATTTAGCTCCATTAAGTGCTTTTCCAGTAACGAAAAACGAAAATTGGCTCAAAATTAGTCGTTTCGTTTCCGTTTCTGTTCCATTTTTGAACCGTTTTTCGTTTTTCGTTTTGTTATGTAACAAAAACGAAAAACGGAAACGGAAACGGAAATTTCGCTAAGTCGTGCCCATCTCTAGTGGCGATGCACACAACGTCACCTTGGCTGCATGTACCTCTCTTCAGCCCAGCAGCAGCCAGAGCATTCAAGCCTCCTTGTGCTGGCTGGTCAAGTCATAGATTCAGGAACAGCTGCCAAGCTTAAGATGGGGGCTGCTTCTGCTTCCTTCTTCCAGGGCTCTTCTTTCCCAGCCCAGCCAGGAGCCTCCAGGGCAGCCGCCACCATTTTTGGAGGAATATATTCGCTCTATCAGACACATAGACATTTCCCATTACTTTTGAGGGGGGAAGTGCATCTTATAGAGCAAAAAATATAGCAATTAAAACTTGTGTTTTATCACTAAGGCCATGTTGGCTCACCTGTGGTTGTCTGAAGAGGGTGTCCTTGCTCTGAGGAACACTTGAGGACGGGATTTACTTAAGAAGGAAATTGCAGAAACAGACTCTTTATCAAGGGATTTTCTTCAATGCCAGTGATAGAATAAACATCTGCGAATGCAGAGGAAAAGGTGAGTCAAAGAGGCATAGAATCAGACTCTTCACAGTTGCTAGGTTATGGCCTGAATTCACAGACAAGAGTTAGTTGTTCTGTCAATAAGAAAGATGTGCTTTCCTTTCCCCACTTTCAGTCTCTATCAAATCTTTATGTATAATTTCACATTTGTAATAGATGTTCCAGCGGAAATAATAATCTTAGAACTGCAGGACTTAAAGGGACCCAACACAGCATTGTACAGCAATGGGCCCAAAAATCACTAATACAAAATGGCTGTGGCCAAAACATAACAGTCCTCAGTCATGGTGCAAATGAGCTTCTGCAAAGACCTTTGGCTGCTTTATTAGAAGTGATAAAATCTGAATCCACCAAGACTATCAGTTCCCCAAGCTCCCATTTTGAATACTTACATTTTTAGTTCACACTCACATGGAAAAATAAAACAAAAAAGACAAAAAAGGGTCCAAACCTCTACTTTAGGGCTTCCATCTGGTCACAGTTACTCTTTCCCTGATTTGCAGCTTTTCCTTTGGTCCTTTTTATTTACTTTAAAGGATTTCTTCACAGCATAATCTCAGGCAATCAGGAATAATGCAGTGGAAGTGATAATGCCACAACACCATCTAGCTACTCAGATTGCTATGCGACATATAATTTACAAGCAAAGCTTCACTGTTGTCCTCACACAGGATTGAGAACTGGAGAGGCAGTGTGGCCTTATTGCCATGCTGTGCACTGGGTTCCACTGCCTGCCTGTGAGCACTACAGATCAGTACCAGCATCACACATGGCACCAGGGAAAGGCCATTGCCCAGGAAAGCTGCAGGGGGAAGGTGGACATTGACTGTTGCCCATAGTGGTGCTTGTTCCATTGGAAAATTAATGCCTCTAGATTAAAGGACGCCTGCTTCTTGGGAGGAAAGCAATGGCAAACCTAGATAGCATCCTAAAGAGCAGAGACATCACTTTGCCAACTAAGGCCAGGATAGTCAAAGCTATGGTTTTTCCAGTAGTGATGTAGTGAGACCTGGACTATAAAGAAGGCTGATCACCGCAGAATTGATGCTTTTGAGCTGTGGTGCTGGAGGAGAGTCTTGAGAGTCCCCTGGACTGCAAGGATATCAAACCTATCCATCCTGAAAGAAATCAACCCCGAATGTTCACTGGAAGGACAGATTTTGAAGCTGAGGCTCCAGTACTTTGGCCACCTCATGCGAAGAGAGGACTCCTTGGAAAAGTCCCTGATGTTGGGAAAGATTGAAGGCAAAAGGAAAAGAGGACAGCAGAGAACGAGATGGTTGGACGGTGTCATCGATGCAACCAATATGGATTTGACAAAACTCCGGGAGGCAGTGGAAGATAGGAAGGCCTGGTGAGCTCTGGTCCATGGGGTCACGAAGAGTCAGACACAACTGAACGACTGAACAACAACAGATTTCACCTTCATGCATGGGACAAAACCCTCCCCTTCAAAGAATGTCCTTCCTTCTGTGTGTAGCAGTGACTAGTCACAAAATGGATGAGCGATTGAGTAGAGGCATGCCCTACTTCTTATGCAGTGATTTCTTTCTTTAGACTCCACTGGAGGATGGATGAGGCATTAAATGACAGGTAGTTATTTATCTTTCATTGCTGTGCAAGTATGGGTTAGGGTGACCACTTTATCTGCAAAACTTTGAAAGGGACATGCAAGAGTCATTTGTCTTTTTTCACATATCTCTACCAGAATTAACAAAACAAAAGAAGAAATCACACCCCCCACACACACACACACACAAATCAAAAAGGCAGAAAAGATTAAGACAGTAGGCAGGCCATGGAATTAGGATGATTTATGTCAGACATAGCAAAGAAACTTTCTGGAACATTATTTCTGCAGGGACCAATTACCTGATTAGATTAAGGCCCCAAAGGAGCCTGTACTGCAGCTCTTACATTCGTTTATAGAACACTGCCCTGCAAAAGATTAAATTCAATTTAAAAATACAATAATACCAGGCTGGAGAACAAAATTTTAGACATACACAGCTACTGAAATTATGATTCCTTCAGTTTAAATTTGGTCTCTGTAAATAGCAGTAAGTGCTGTACTTGTATCACATTTTAGAATTTGGCAAATACCTACACTATATCTTGCCATGCTCTGGTCAATATTGATTTCTTACACCGGCCACAATGAGGTAACATGTATGACTTCTGCTCTCCAGAAGGCAGGTAAAAAGTGTCTCACTTAATCAAGCTTTTAGAAGAAGGGAGGGGGCCAGCTTTGCAGGATCTGGAGTAAATGTTCAGCCCTCAGAATTCATAAGGGGAAGCATCAGTCTCTCCAAAATGAGCTCAAAGTACAACAAAACCAAAACCAAAACCAAGACTGAATGCTGCTAGAAATCCACTTCTATTTTAACGTCAATTGTTTGCAGGGTTTGGGGGAATCCATGCCCCATTTGAATGCAATAGGAACTCTTTTTCTTTTATATTTTCATTCAGAAGACCTTCTAGGGATGGAGAAATGGCTTTGGGTGGACTGCGCTTTGGAGGTTAAGACAGTAAACCTATATGTCAAATTTCCTTTAGTGTGAGCTCAGTTAGCTCCGTAACTACATGAAACTTGTATATGACAGATGTTGTTGAGTCCAAGACTTCTTCAAGGCATGAGGTGCTGTGAAGAACTACAATAGCCACTTACTTGCGAGTAAGCTTGCATCAATTCAGTAGAACTTAATTAAAATAATAATCACGTGCTGGCAAGTTAGCTCTGACTTATGACTGTTCTTTCCAGAATTTTCTAGGTACAGAATACACAGAGGTGTTTTACCATTCCCTTTCCCCCCAATCTATCCACAGTGAGAGAAATCCAGGGCTGAAGTTCTGCTAATCTTGATCAAATTTTTGAATACAGTGGCATCAGCCCCTTCCTGACCTTCCAGTCTGACCTGATGTTGCATTGAATAGCCTGGGGGAGGGGAACAGTGGCAAATCTGGGAGACAGCCACCCTTCCCTCTGCACCCAGGTCTCTGCTGGGTCAGCCCTTTTATCCACTAACACATCTACAATCATCTGGGACTTATTTTGGACTGACCTGATATTCAACAACAAGATGGACAAAGTGGAAGGCAATGGATTGAGCTGGTTACCTTGCACCTGTCCAGAGGAGAGGACTCAGAACGGGAACCAAATACCAACCAACCCTGAGTTCCCCTGAAATGGCCAATTATTTCTCCAGCATTATATCCCCCCCCTCCACGTCACCAATGGTATTCCAGATGAGCAGCAGGTGGGGGAAGACGGTGGCCATGCCGTGGCCTGCCATTTGCCACTGCCTCACCTCCCAGCTCTGACCGCCCTTGCCCATTAGCAGCTGTGCAGCGCTTGGGGGGGGCATTGGGAGCCGCGCCACCCTCTGCACCATGGGTGGGGATGCGGCCAGTAGCCTCCTGGGCAGTGGCGGTGGGAGGAGCCCAGACCATGCTGCGGCCCTCTGGCTTTCAGCTGCCTCATCGCCTCCCTCAAAAAACACCTGCCTTCCTGACTGTTTCCGGCAGTGGCGGAGAAAGAGGAGGTGGTGGCAGAGGCGGGGGCGGGCGAGGAGGGGAAGGAGGCCATTGAAGGTTCCAGTGGTGGTGGCAGAGAAGGAGACAGCAGAGGCAGGACTGCACAATGAGGGGAATGCACACTCTTTGCAGTGTGGCAGCCAGCTCTGTCGGTGGCACACTCTTTGGCTGCCCTTCTGCCTTTGGCACCCGCTGGCATGAACCTGTTGATATGGCTGGCTATACTTCTGTATCTCCTGCCTGAGAAGTGTGAATTGTCCCTGATAATTTTCCTCACTCTCCTAAAACAGTGGTCCCTGGCGATGTCATCCAGTGGACTCAGGGGGACAGCCCATGATGTTTTGTGCTGTATTTACTACCCTCTGCATACCAGACTGTAATACAGTATGTGAGGACACTTTATATTGTAGACCGGTAGAAGGAGGCCATCAAAATCTGTTCCATGTTGTACTTCCACAAGAGCCTGAAGAAATGGAGTCTCTGTGGGCCTTCCTGACCACCTGGATTGAATTAATTTCCCAGGTGAGATCTTCACTAAAATGAACTCCCGGGAATTTAAAGGAGCTGGGTTTATTCAAATCCCATCATCGACAGTCATGTACATATTTTGATTTATAACGAAATATTAGAAATGAGCTTAGAATGATTCTTTTTTTTAAAAAAATGACACAGCACAAGAAAGTTGCTGTTGCCTCTTCAAACACTATTAAAAACTTCTCATTTCATAAGAGCCTGTATTCAGGTTTTCAGGTTCACTCTGACCTAAATTATGCATGACAGTTTATAATAATAATAATATCGCAGGACCACAGTAGAGTGCTACCCCAAAAGGGCTTGAGGGAGGGGGGAAAGGTTTTAAAAGTTGGGGCTTTTTAAATCTTCCCTCCCCTTCCCCAAGCCTGGGCTCCAGCTGATTGGTGCTGGGGTGGGGAAACAAAAGTTTTTTTCTCCCCCATCCCAGCGTCAATCAGCTGGAGCCCGGGGCTTGCCTCCATGGAGGCATCACACACCGCTCCCCCACACCCCGGGGAGTCGGGATAAGCGGCATGAGATGTTTAAAATGACATTAAACAAGGGAGCCAAGCGCTTGGCTCTGTTGCTTAAAGTCATTTTAGACATCACTTGCCACTCCCCTGTACCCGGGGTGGGGTGGGGAGAAGCAGTGCATGATGTTTAAAATGACTTTAAGCAATGGGTAAGCCCTTAGCTCCATTGCTTAAAGTCATTTTAAACATTGTACGCTGTTTCTCTCCATGGGGTGCGGGGGAGCAGCAAGCAATGTTTAAAATAACTTTAAGCAATGGAGCCAAGCACTTGGCTCCGTTGATTAAAGTCAATTTAAACATTGCATGCTGCTTCTTCCCACCCTGCCAGGGCACGGGGGAGTGGAGAGTAATATTTAAAATGTCTTTGGCTCTGTTGCTTTAAGGCATTTTAAACATTGTGCACATCCCCAGGCCCGACCTGACCTGCATCTGCATATTGTGGATTATCAATGATTGTGGGTCGGGTCAGTCCCTACTCCCCACAATAGACTGGGGGGTTACTGTATTCTCTCTGTGTGTGTGTGTGATTTGCTAGCATTTTGTCCCAGAAGAAGAGTGAGAGATATTTGCCTTCATCTTCCTACAATTCTTATTTTATTTTTCACAATTTCTTCAACTTGCCATTCGTTCCTTTCCTGCTCATGTGCAGGGCTACAATGAAAATAAACATTGGCCTAATCTGTTCCTTAAGCCCCATCTGTTACTTTTATAGCACCATTTACATTATTTTATTTTCAATATGCTGTTTTGTTGGTGTAGCTTCTAGAACACCGACCTTTCAGAATTCATAGATGTTTTTCTTATTGTCTCAGTGTTTAACTGCCTGCCAGGATTACATGAGAATAAGCATCTAAGTGAGGGTCAACAATAGCTTTACCACAGATGTTGTTGAATTAGAGCAGTTACCATCAAACAACTCTGTTACAGACAGTTGTGTAGGATGCTGGGAGTTGGGGTTCAACAACACCTGGACAGCCAGATGTTTCAGAACTTTGATCTAAGTGAAAGATAGTGGTGGCATTCAGAATTTTGAAGACAATGTCGCATAGAGCTTCACCCAATTTTAAAATTTCAGTTCTACATTGGCTGAGGTTGGAATGGATGGCCTTTGAGCTACCTTTGCCTGGAAGGTCACATATCATGCACACCTTATAACATATTCCAAATTCAGTTTTTTTTCCAGTTCAGACAAATTATCTACTTTGTAGGAAAAGTGATGTTGATTGGGAAGGGTGGTTGTTGATAAAAAGATTACAGATGCGTATTATGATAAAACTCAGTTGAATAGCTAGATATTGTGCTTTTAGAATAGCTATAACCTCTATAGCAGTTTTCAGATGCTTTTCACTACAAATCTCGCCACCTTTAGCCATCAATCTGCTTGTAGCATTTGTTCTTTAATACAGTGGTTTCCCAACTTTGGGTCCCCAGCTGTTTTTGGGATAAGATCCCAGAAAACTTCACCACTAGCTGTGTTGCCCATGATTTCTGGGAACTGTAGCCTAAGAACAGCTGGGAACCCATGGTTAGGAGCCAGTGTTCTAATGCATATCGAAAAGGCTGAGCAGAGAATAGTTACATAAAACCAACAAAATGAACAACTTTTAAAACAACTTGGAGGAAACTGTGGGGAAAAAGGGGGGCAACACAGGCAACTAATGATATCAGTCTATGGCTCCTTTAAAAAGTAATGATTTGTTTAAAGAGAATGGGGACACAACAAATTAAGACAACAAATTAAATGCAGCACCTCCAAGCATTAACAACAAATCCGTTGCCAAGTTTCAACATTAAAACATATTATTTTTTTAAAAAAAAAACTAACTTGGCAAATTATGAGAAGCAGGTATACATTTAAATAAATGGTTAGTAAACAAATTAAGAGTTACCATCTGGAAAGACATGCATTGCATGATCCTAAGCCTATTTACACATTCTGCATAAGGGACCTTTCAAGATTCCACTCATTCTTTGTGGGTGGAAGAACTGAATGGTGGGGTAGGGGGTAGGGAATCCCCAGCATTTTCTCAGCAGTAACAGCCACTGTGCTAGCAGCTTGGCCAACCTTCTGATTCCTTTAAAGTTCTCTACCTAATGTCATTTTAGGGCAGCCACCAAACATATTGAGGGGAGCAATGGAACAAATTACCTCAAGAGAGTTCTCCAACACTGGAGCCATTCAAGAGAAATTTAGACAACCACCTGGAAGATATCCTTTGATTTGTACTCGAGCATCAAGCAGGCCACTATTTTATGATTCTATGAGAATTTGGAGAAAATTGTGGCAAGTTGCCTTCCATCACAAGAAAAACACCAGAAAACATTAGGGTGGGTGGGTGGGGGAGCATCATTTGAGAAATTCTGGCTAAGCCATTTGACTTATTTTATTTTATTGTCATTCTTCAGCATTGTTCCCAAACTTCCAAATAATATGTTCCTGGGGGTCATTTCTAAATAGTTTCTCTTTACTATAGATGCTTATAATACATTTCCCCGTACCTCCTGTTAACAGGCATGAGGAAGAATAACATTGTGGCCTTCTCCACAATGCCATTATTTGCCCTCCAGTTTATTGAAAGGTTAATTTCCCTTTTCAAAGATTTTTCTATTGTTGTTCCTCATTCTTAGGGTCCTTTAGAATTTGCTTTGATTTCTGAGCTACTGTAGCCAATAGCCATGACAGAGATGGCCAATCATGATGCCTCTAATTCTTTTCCCCATTTTTATTGACCGTCTCCATCATCGTGCAACTTCCCTGACTGCCAAACTCTTCTCAACCTCAAAAGGGTGTGTATGAACTGGTGACTTCTTCCCCTGTGTTTTAACTGTGAGTAAATGGGGAAGGCAACTTGTTGCCATAGTGACAATTGTGAGGTGAAAGACAAGATTGTATACAAACATTCTTCAGGCATTTCAGAACCACCGAAATATCTCCCAAAACAGTGATGCTGATTAAGAACAAACATGTTAACCTACACATATGATAATTTCCCCAGCATTCCTATTCTCTCCCCCCCCCCCATTCTTTTAAGAGGGGATTTATTTTCTATCAGATTGACCAACAATCTCATGGGTGAAAATGTTTGGTTTATTTATTGCGGAGTCTCACTGAATTCAGAAGTAGTGAGAGAAATCCTGAACATGCAGGTTTTGTGAAATTGAATTCATCAGTCTGGCAATTTATGAAAGTTAAACATTTTCCACTCCTGTCCCTAAATCCCCATGAGTTTTTGGCAACTTATGTAGGCCACAGGATAGGAAGGGCAAGCTTCAGTTATCACATATCACCATTGCTAGGATGATTTGACTGGCATCATATTTTCAGTAATTAAAGACCTCCTCCTTCTATCCAATGGCTCCCATGGATTGCTGTTGATTAAAGGCATTATCTGAGACCTGTGGAAGTCTTGAGGTGGAAAACGGCAGATTTCAAAAAAAAAAAAAAAATCTTGCCAATGACATCTTCAGCTGTACACCATGAAATGTACACAAATAGAATTTCAGCTATAATATTTATTTATTTATTTATTTATTTATTTATTTATTTATTTAAAACATATACCCTGCCCAATTAGTGGACAGGTCACTACTCTGGGTGGATGGCTTCCAGAAAATATATTCTAAAAATACACATTTTAAAAACAAGTTGGGGAGTCGTGTAGCCATCACAAAACCAAATACCATACTTGTTCTACTTGTGTATTACATTTCAAAAAGTCAAATAAAAACAAAAACCCATTTAGTAAATGATGGGCAGTAGAGATGGGCACGACACGAGCGATTTTTCATTTTTGTTTTCATTTTTTCATTTCGTTACGAAACGAAACGAAAAACAAATTTTGACTCCAAAATGAAACGAAACAACCCGAAACACGAAAAAATTTGTCGACCGCTTCATTTTCGTTACGGCAGATACATTGAATTGTGCTAAATGGTAACGAAACAGCAATTTTTCATTTTTGTTTTCGTTTTTTTGTTTCGTTAGGTAACAAAACGAAAATGAATTTTTTTGCAAAAAACCTCACAAAAACGAAAACGAACCGAAATGGACCCCTAAACGACCAAACGACAAACAAAACACCATTTTTTTGAGTCGTGCCCATCTCTAATGGGCAGCATAAACTATAAAATTAATTCTACATTTGGAATTTGTAAGGCCTGGCTTAAAAGCCAGGTTTTTACTTGCTTTTGGAAGCTCGGGGTAGTGGGTGGTGGTGGGGATTGCACCTCCACAGGAAGGGCGTTTCAGAGTGGGGTGGAAACCACAACCAAGTTGATGACTTCCAGGCTTCTCTCACAGTAGCCACCCACAGCAGCAAGGATAGGAAAGAGCAGGTGGGGTGGGAGGGATAGGCATTTTGACAGTAGCGAGGTCCTAAACCATAAAGGGCTCTATAAGCACCTTGAATTTGGCCTGGAAGCATTCTGGCAGCCAGTACAGGTGGGCCAGGATGGGTAAAATGTGATCAAATATAGATGTATTCATAACCAACCTGGCTGCCACATTTGCACTTGCTTTTGCAAGTACACTTGGGGGACATTGTCCTATTTTCTATCTAGATACTCAGAAAGCTCCCTATCACTACAAATCAAGTCAAAATTACAGTATATCAAATAGAAATCCATACTGGCGGTTGGATCATTCCATCTGTAAATCTGTAGTTGGGGTGCTTAGAAAGGTACATTGGGATAGGACCATAGAAACATTTTATGATTAATAACCTTGGATTGGTTACCTTTGAACCACTCCTTCCTAGAGAGGCAGATACATTTTCATATAGTAAACAAGTGAACTGCAAACCTTTTTTCATACTGAAAGACAGCAGGTTGTTTTAGGAAAATCTCTCTGTCTCTCTCTCTCTCTCTCTGTGTGTGTGTCTCTCTCTCTCCCTCTGTGTGTGTGTGTGTGTGTGTGTGTGCGCGCGCGCACACGTTCGTGCATTGCTGTATAATACACAGTACAGTGGACCCTTGTATAACAAATGGTTTGTATAACATAAAATCTGTACAACATAAAATTCTGGAGATAGGGGAAATTTGCTTAACATAATTGCCTATGGAGCGAATTTGTACAACATAAAATTGGGATTACTCTGTTTTCAATGCATTCCTATGGGATATTTGTATAAAGGAAAATTTGCTTAACATAATTTCATTTGGAATTAATTAATTCCTTTATACAAGGTACCACTATACTAGAAAAGGATCTGACTGTTGCATGAACTGGTGGAAGCAGAAATACTGAATGAGATGGCTCAGCCAGCCTTTTCTTTGTAATCGCTCTGTGTGCATAACTTTTTTGGTGTGTGTACAGGTGGGTTTAGGTTTTCACAGGAAAGCAGGAAATAGCCCACTAGTGTTGTACAGAAACTAGAGTTCTATGCAAATCCTATCTTGCACACATTTCAAAACCCATCACTTTAAAAATTGCCATCATGCTTTTGAGCTAATATCCTTGCCAGGTGATTGCTGAGCACTCTCAAGACAGCCTCATTGCTCTGAGAAAATGAAATCCATCTCACATCTCATGTGTTTTGAGATTGTTTCACTCCCGCTACTCGTTACTATTAAGTATGTTGCATATTGTTGTATTGAAATTCATGGTGGTGAATAATAGAGTATATGCACGAGTAATTCAGTCATAGCATCTGCTTACTCAGCAAGTGATCCTCTTTGGTTCGTAGCAGAGCATGTGACTGCCCCACCTAGTTGAAACATTCGTGGCGTCCAATGTGCCCAGTACCTCAGATGCTTGATTCGTACTTTTCACCTGTTTAGCGTCGGAAAATAATCCATATACAAGTGTCATGTAACGTACCCCTGTCACATGTTATCTTAAGAGCACAAGGTGGTACCCACACAAGCCTGTAAAATATTTTAGACTACAGTCCGATATACCTTTACATTACAGTAAATCCTATCAAACTAGGTATTAATACGACCTACAAGGCTGGCTGGGTAGCTCTGTGAGTTAGATATCTGGCTGCAGAGCTAGAGTTTGGGAGTTTGGTTCTCCACTGTGTTTCCCAAGAGAAGAGCCTTGAGCAAGCTGCCAACAGTCCCAGGGCAGCCCTATAAGAAGGGAATGTTAAACCACTTCTGATTAATCTCTGCCTAGGAAACCCTGGAAATAAGTCACATTGGACCTTCAGCACACAATAATGAAGAAGAAGAAGAAGAAGAAGAAGAAGAAGAAGAAGAAGAAGAAGAAAGTCACTCTGTGGCCGTTCAATTTTGTCAGCTCCTTAATGAGTTGCAATGGGTGAAATCTATCAGATAGGATTGAAATAAATAAAATGAAGATTAAATTTTCCGCCTTTAATTTCAGATTTCAAAATAGACTCCACTTTTGCACTGGGGGAGTTTTTTTTAAAAAAATCTACAGAACTCTGAAACAAATTTAATTTATTTTGCAAACAATCTGACTTGGATAAAAGTCCTGCAATTTCTCCCCCCCCCCCCACTGCTAAATTAGTTCTTCTCCTTCCTTAATTGGTCTATGTATTTTATATTTCCTGGTTGTTGTTTTTCACAGTGCTGTTCAAATGAAAGATAGAATAGAATTAATGAGAAATCACAAGTAATGAAAAACTGTTTTAGACACTCCAACAAAGAATGAAAGAGCTTTGCTTAGATGTGCATGGAAGTAATAAATGTCACTAAGATGAGTGCCTTGATTGGAAGAAAACTCACATGTTCTTTTCAGCCACCGAACCTGTCAGCTATACAAATGAAAATGCATACTGGGGAGAAATAGGTAATAAATCTCTCACCCTGAAGATGAAATTTTGATTGAACATGAAGAAATATGGTGATAAGTAAATTAGCTTTCTCTTAATACTAAAGGTGGCTTCTTTTGAAAGCCAGTAAGTCTGTCTTAGAACATAAAAGATGCCTAATAAATATCCATAGGAGTTTTAAAATATAATAACTGTAACGCAAATGCTTTGGAAGTACAGAGTATCTACTCTTCTTTATTTATACTTGTTGAAAATGAGGCGGTGGAAGCTTCATTTTGGGGATGAGTGAGAAAACTACTACCCTGGTGGTTTTAAGTCAAAATGGTGACTAAAATGTGTAATTTGTTGATGCTGGCAGTGTCAAAAACACTGTTGTATGAACATTTGTTTGTGCAAGGCATGCCATGGATTGACAGTTGGATAGTCCCGAGTCGTTAATTTCTCCTCTTATCTTTTCTAGATCTATGTGTAGATTGGTACTGTAGCGTTCCTTGCTTCCTTTGTTTTTTCTTTGAATAAACTCTCGTGTAGCGTTATTAATTATGCATACACAGAGTTTTGGGGTACAATCATCTCTGGTCCCAGGCTGTGTCTCTGTGCATGGGAGTCTGTGTGGGTGCATGAGTGTCTGTATCTCTGTGCGTGTGTCTGTGAGTGTCTGTGTGAGCTTGTGTGTGTTGCCTGGGACCCAGAGGTCTGGTTTTTATTGATAACAGTAACACAATGGGGCAGAGGATGTACAATGATGCATTCCATCGGTGGTGGGAAGAATGCACCTTATCTGGAGGAACATATTTGGCTAGTTATTGATAAGGACAGAGGAAGGGGAGCTTTGGGCCTGAGCAGATGTGTCCTGATATCCTGTCATTGTTTTCTGGCCTCCTGACCTATGCCAGGTCAGTGTCAGCTTAATCATGCACATTGGGTTCCTGCTCGGTCCTGGGAATCCAGGCCTTGAGCTTCCTTGGGTGCTTTGCCAACGTATTGGAGTTCAGAGCCTATTGGGGTATGGAATCCCCACACTGTTGGCTTCAGTCTTAGCCTTAGTGACACAAACAGCTGACACGTGGGATCTTGCATATGGTGTGCCTCAGCAGACTTGCAAGCACAGAATCCAGCTCTAGAGGCTTCGGTAAATATGTTTAGCAACCTTTCCAGCTGTTCTAGCCATTTGTATTTCTCTTGCATTCCCTAAAATAAATGTCAGCAAGTTTTTCATTTTCACTTTACTACCCAACTTTGCTCACTGGGTGTGAGGACTACCATTTTCCAGTTCCCAAATGCAGATAACCTAATTTCCATTTTTAACATGCTATGCAAATTAATCACATGATTCAATTTTACATCTTAAGTTAATGAAACAGATGCACTTTAAGTATGTTTCAGCCTTGGCACCATTTCTATAATCAACATTGATCCACAAATGCTGTTGCAATGATGAGGCAACACATCAAGGGGTCTTTGAGCAGAGTGCCTTTTCAACTGCATGTGGCTTGAGCCTTTTATTAGATACAGTAAACAAGGCTGGGTTGTAAATTATTGGCGGCGGGGGGGGGGTATCTCGAGTCATGTAGCCTCTAGACTTGTGAGCACAGCCAATACCATATGGTCAAACACACCTTACAGAGTTGTTGCAGGGATTACCGAGGATAGTTGAACTGTATACGCAGCCACAAATGCTCTTAAGATAAATAATTTTAATAACATGTTCTCATATAGCAGCTGACAAAGTCTTCCTTGATATTCTGATTACTGAACTAACTAGGTGTGGGCTAGACAGAACAAGTATCAGGCGGACACACAGTTGGCTACAGAATCATATTCAGAAAGTGCTCATCAATGGTTCTGGAAGGAAGTAACAAGTGGGGTACCAGAAGGCTCATTCATGGTCCCAGTAGAGCAAAGTGTACTATACTGCCTCATAGTGTTTAAATTCTGGGCAGTTTACAAGTTAATTATGTAGGTTATGCATTGCACACAGACCCCCAGGAGCTGGATACCCCTTTTACTTACCTTGGAAGGATAGAAGGCTGAGTTGACCATTAAACTGGCTCCCTGAGATGGAGCCCCAGGTAACTAGCACAGTTTTGACTGCAGCACAATAGTTTAAGCACTGTGGCACAAGGCTCCTAACCATTGTGCCATAAGGCCCAGTGCTCGCCAATATTTTTTTATTAATGATTTAGATGAAGAGATCCAGTGAATTCTCATCAAATTTGTGGATTGCATAAAATTTGGTGGAATACCTAATATTCTAGAAGACAGAACCTTTTTTAAAATAGAGCTTGAAAGAATTGAGCATTCGGTTGAAAACAGAAGAATGGCATTAAGTGCATAATTCTACACCTGGGGGAGGGAAAACCCAACCAGACAGTTACAAGATGCTTGGCTCATTAATACTACAAATAAGACAGGGTTTTGGAATTGTTGTAGATCACAAGCTGAATATGAACCGACAGTGCCATGCGGCTGCAAAAAAAGGCAAATGCTATTTAAGGCTCCATTAACAGATGTATCGTCTCCAAATCCCATTAAGCACTATTTCCCCCCTATTTGGCACTGATTAGGCCTCATCTTGAGTACTGTGTTCAATTCTGGACTCCACGCTTAAGGAAGGATGCAAACAAACTGGAATATGTTCACAGGAGGGCTGCAGTGGTGATCAGGGAACCAGAAACCAAGGAACTGGAGGTGTTTAGCTGGGAGAAAAGACAGAGGAGAAACATGATAACATTCTTCAAAGACAGTACTTGAAAGACAGGCATATATGGCTGCTTTCACACAGCCACTAAAATTCGCTGCAAAGTGCTCACAGATGCGGAGCATAACATTGTTTTCCCGCAAGCTGCAGACTTTTTTAAAATATGAAGTGCGACCACACCCACTTAAGCGCAACCCAGCACATTTTACAAGTATCTGGTCTTGAGGTGATAAATTCCTTTCACTGTTCCGATGCAGATTTTAAAATGTTACTCAGGTCCGTGGGAACATGGAAAATCCACACCAAAACCTTTTTGCCCCCGTTATGGTGTCTTTGCTACGGTTCTCAGTCGTGGGATCAGAACGGTTGTGGTTTTTCAAAACGCGACCATGGGAATATCTGAGATATGACATCAACCACATGACCACTCTGGGTGGTGGTGATCCAGATAAAAGTTTGCTGCGGGTTTTAGTGGTTGTGTGAAAGCAGCCGTACAGAGAAAGGGAAAGATCTGTTCTCCATCATTGCAGGGCACCTAATAATAAGCTCAAGCCACAGGAATTCAGTGTTCAACAGAGTATCAGGAGAAACTTCTTAAATGTTAGAGCTTTAAAATTCCTGTGTTGAGCAGGGGGTTGGATTGTATGGGCGTAAAGGTCCTTTCCAGCTCCATTACCCTATGGTTCTATGATACTGGTGATATTTTCATAGCGTAGTAATAGCTTCTTGAGTCTTGACATAGTTTTTTTTAAAAATAATAATAATGGCAAAACACTACAGACTAAGAAATAATATAGGAAGCCTCTATTGAGTATATTAACATCTGGACTACAGAAGCAAAAACATAAATAACATTATGATCGCTGCTTTTACTATAGTATTTTATTCTGTTGTAGTCCTCCCACTGCAACAGCTTTCTATGCACCCTTTTCCAGGCAGCAGGCAGATGGGGTTTTCATTCCAAAAAGCAATATTGATTTGGATCCCTGGGAGAATGGATCTCTCTGTGGGTAGAAATATAAAATGTCAGCCATAGCACTGACACATAAACGTGTGAGAAATAGTGACTGCGTGTTTTACTCCATATCTCAGCTTCTCCAAGAGGCCTGGTTCATTCTTTTAGAATTATCTTGTGAAAAGGAGCAAGCCAGTAGTCTAAAAAAGACACCAGCTGGCAAGATTTCTGGGAGAAATCTTACCCAACAGACAGCATGGCAATTATGGCAGCATTGAACTGCTATGATTTGCCAGAACATAGAAGAGAATTTGGGTATATAGCACTGTCCTTGGAGGGCAGAAGTTAGAATGCAGCTGCATGATATCTAGAGATGTAAAATTTCCAGAAATTTTGAAGTTTGGAAAAAAAAAACCCAGTTGAAAAGCACAGAAATTTTTGGAAAAATTGAAAAAAAACGCTACCTTCACACTCCCCTCTCCCCATTTCCAGCTTGAAAGTCATTCTGTTACTTTAGGAACATAAAATATGACTATAAACCATTTGACTTGGCATAAAATTATCACAACTAGCGTATTAAAATATAGTGTATCCGAACAATTATTACAAACTGAATTTACTTTTTATATAATATTTATTTGTAATTGTAAGTAACAAATGGAGTAACAATCTCCTGAAATGTTTAGTAGTTTATGTGGAACAAAAAAACCTCTACAAACCAAAGTTTATAAATCCAGAATTAACCATTCATATTTCCTCTCCACAGTATTAAATAAAAATAGAATAAAAACCTCATTCTTGTAAAAAGAATTGAAGAGGGAGGGAATGTATAGAAGGAAGTGGGACAAAGTTTCAATGAAGGGGCATGAAATTTAATCAAAATCATTTTTGTTGCTCTGTATTTTCTTCCAGTGCTTTGAGGCCTAGTGAAGAGGGCAGAACAGAACCAAACATACCCACCCACACGTAAAAACAAAGGAGAAACCTTTTTCTTTTTCTTGACAGCAGCAGCACCTCCTAAAGGAAGAAATGCATCTTGTTCATGCATCAGAGAGTTCAGTTTGTAACCTAGGGCTTGCTTGTCCTCAATGCACAGAAATTAGAATACAGTGGTACATTGTACAAAGGAATTAATTTGTTCCAAATGAAATTCTATTAAGCCAATTTTCCTTTGTACAAATTTCCCATAGGAATGCATTGAAAACAGATTAATCCCTAATTGCGACCATTTTTCTGTTGTATGGATTCACCCCATAGGCGATTCTGTTAAGCGATTTCCCCCTATCTCTGTAAATTTTTTTCATTTATGCGGATTTTGTGTTCAACAAACCACTTGTTATATGAGGGTCCACTGCAATCTGTTTTTATGTATATTTTTTGAAATGATTTGGAAAATATTAGAACACCCTGTCTTAATATTTTTTTATTCATCATGTTAAAATAAAACAGTCCATAATCATTTTTCTTTTTTTCAATTTTTCCAATTTTTCAGGAAAAAAACCCAAAAAGGCTTCAGGGGGAAAATGGGAGGGGGAAGCGCCCTCCCCCATTTCTCTGTTTTCCCTCCAGGTCTTCACATCTCTAATGATATCCCCATTGCTGCGAGGCAGAATGTATTAGAGATGGAGACGTCTTGAAAGGGTCCCCAGTACCTTTCCCCCAGTAGCACCAGCGCTTGATCTGCTCTGCCAAAATGTCCAGTTCAATTCTGTGTCCATGGGTCAGTATTCTTCTAAGAGATGGAATTTCTGCCCGTTCAATAAAATGGGACACTGTTGGTCATGCATTGCTGCTATGCAAGGATTGATGTCTGCGAAGAAGAAAAACTGCATTACTTACTATACACTCAACAAAAACATTACTACTGCATTCAACAAAAAACTCAGAGCTCATTCATACAGGCATTTGTCCCACAATTTGGTACACTGCAATAGTGGTTTTTCTCTCCCCCCCCCCCGCCGATCAGATGAACTGATCACTAGAACAAATCAATCTATATCTTTTGAGCTTGTCATGGGTATCTACGTCTTTTGATAGTGATAGGTGAGTAGTAGTTTAGTCCATTACTAGTATGTGTCATTGCTTGGAAATGACCAAAATGGATCATTCCAGCTGTCAAAGCTGCCCAGCTATCCATTAAAGGTATTCCGAAGTAGCTTCATAAGTGAGACACTTCAGGATATTGAAAAATTGGACACTTCCCCTGATCCCCTGCCTCAGCTGAACTGTTGTTGGTGTGCTGAATCAGAATAAAAATTTAAAACTATTTTCTTTGTCTTTGTATTCAGTGCCAATTGAAGCCATGGCTGCACACAGTTTTTTTGGTCAATGCTATATACAAGGGAAAGAAAATAGATTTTTAGACATTTAATCTAAGTGATTCAATGCATCAGTGCTGGTCTAGCAGAAAAAGAAAACAAAGAAACCACACCACTTCACCTGTTTCTCTGCATGTATCTTGAAGTGGTTCACTTTTTAAGCCACTTCACAATACGAGAGGCAGAGGAAGCTGTATTAAATAAAGTTCTGTGAGTCTGACATGCCATTAGGATGTAAGGACTGCACCAAACATCATATTGCTCCTCCCTCATAGGTTATTTCATTTAGACTGCACAAATCAACTCCCAAAGGACCAATATCATTGCAGCCTCAGAGGGACATTGCCCTATGTTTTCAGAAGACCACCTAGGAGGTAATACCTGGCAGGCTTTCATTTTATTTCATTTTCCCCTTAATCTTTTCTCTACTTCAATGCCTTTCCTTCTCCAGATTTAATCTTCAGAACAACACTGTAAAATAAGTAGGATGAAGGACAGTGGCTTCCTGAAGACCAGCCAGTGAGTTTTGCAGCCCAGTGGGGATTTAATCCTATGTGTCCCAAGTTTCCAGTGCAATGCTCTTCCCACTCCACTCCATCTACTCAGTGCATAAGCCAAAAGGCTCGTCCATCCTTACCAAGACCTGTTGAGCCAAAGAATTTGTTCTGGGCCTGGAGCAAAAGACTGCTAGAGCAAAAAGAATAATGTCAGATGGTGGAAGGTAGAGATGGGCACGAATAAAAAAAAAATGGCATTTTGTTTGTTGTTTGTTGTTTGGAGGGTCTGTTTCGGTTTGTTTCTGTTTTTCGTGAATTTTTTGCAAAAAATTCGTTTTCATTTTCATTTGTTTCATTACCATTTCATTACCATTTATTTCAATTTTTTGTGGGGTTTTTTTAAGGATTTTAAGCAATTCACTCATATTGCAGTAACGGAAATGAAACGCACGACAAAATTTCCGGTGTTTCTGTTCGTTTCGTTTCATTTTAGAGACAAAATTTGTTTGTCGTTTCGTTACGTAACGAAACGAAAAAATGAAAACGGAAATGAAAAATTGTTCATTTCGTGCCCATCTCTAGTGGAAGGACTTAAAACCAGCAAACAAGCAACAAATGGACATAGAAGGGTGAAACTTTCTAAACCAGGAACAGAATTACGATAAGTGGGGCACTAAACAGTGGGTGGGTGGGTGAGTAGGTATCTTACAAAGAACTTGAAAAACTCCTGCTTCTATAATGGTAGCTCAGTGGGATTGAAAACAAACAGACAAAACAATGAACCCGACTTCTGAATTGTATTTTGAAACTTTCTGCTTTAAACAACAACTCATTTTGACTATAGGATACTTATTTCTTGTTACTGGAGGGGGGGATGCTTTAGCAAAACCAACAAGCAGAGGGAACACTCCAGAAATAGAGGAGTCATATGTTTGATATACATTGGAAGGAGAACAAGTTGTATCACATTAAAATCCAAGATCTCTAACTTGATCTTACTTTTTTTTTACTAATCCCCCCCCTTTTATTTTTGCTGCCTCCCAGGCTGCCTTCCTCTCACCAATTCTAGATTTATCCTTTGAGGCAATAAAGGTGAGGCACTCAGTGCTGAAGTGCCTAAGAAAACAGCTCAGAGATGTTGCACTGTGATAAATCACATGCACTGGATAGTATTCTCTGAAAGACTTGAAAAAGCTGCAGTTTTGAAAGAGCTGGAGAACTGCCAGAAATATGCAGTTGATCACGGCACACAGCCACAATATTAGAAAAGAGCCCGAATGTCTTGTCTAGCATTTTTAAAAGGTACAGTAGTAAGATTTGCGTGAGGGACGCAAGAGGAATGAATAGATCACATTAAAATATTTGGATGCCAAGGTGACTTTAACCTTCTAGAATGTGCATATGCATGTATGGGAATGAAAAGTGCCTCAAAGGTTCATGAACAAGAACATCTTCCTTCTTTATCACAGCAGTAGGATGTTAGCGGTCCAGGAAATCATTGTCCCGTGACTTGCACAAAAATAACAAGCAGCTGTGGCTTTGAAATACAAAAACCACACAAGTTGTGAGCTTTAGAACTGATGTCTAAGCCTGAATTACCTGCAGCTCTGCAGCTGAAATGATATACAATTAGAGATGGGCATGAATAAAAAAAAAATGGCATTTCGTTTGTCGTTTGTCGTTTGGAGGGTCCGTTTCAGTTTGTTTCCATTTTTCGTGAATGTTTGCAAAAAAATTGTTTTTGTTTTCATTCGTTTGTTACCATTTCGTTACCATTTATTTCATTTTCTTGTGATTTTTTTTAGGATTTTAAGCAATTCACTCATATTGCAGTAACAGAAACGAAACACAAGACTACATTTCCGGTGTTTCTGTTCGTTTCGTTTCATTTTAGAGACAAAATTTGTTTGTCATTTTGTTACATAACGAAACAAAAAAATGAAAACGGAAATGAAAAATTGTTCGTTTCATGCCCATCTCTATATACAATAGAATGTTGGGGGGGAAGACTGTATTTCCAGGAAATGCTGAAGAAGATTCAAAGTCTCTGAAATTAAAAATGTTATTAAGCACATTTGTCCTTGTTGATACCTCCAATTAGCTCTTCACTATGGTTATTTTCAAGGACAGGTTAAAATCTTCCTGTTTCTTTCTTCCAGTACTTCTTTCTTGGGATATTTTGTCATGTTTAATAGTAATGATGTGCTTTGATTGTTGGTTTATTTTTATTTGGCATTATTCCATTAATATTAGCACTTAAAAGACATCATGTGCTCCTGTCTTGGAGGAAAAGCAGGGTATAAAATTGTGATGAATGAATGAATAACCAAAGAAATAAAAATAATCCAATGAATACATCATGTTAATCTAGATTACTGATGTATGTTCCTAGGTCATGCATACATTTGCAAACCATTGCATTAAAATATACTGGTCTATTTTATTATGAACATGCTACCTTTATTTCTTGAAATCAGTATGTCACTTTTATACATGTAATAAAAAGTAATTTGTTAGAGGAAATTTTAATTGAAGTAGAAAGAATTGCTTTCCAGAACAGTGTTCAATCAATGAGATTTACTTATACTCATTTCAGTGAATTGATATTCTAGATTAATATGATGTATTAATTGAGTTAATTTTATTTATTTAAATATTCATTCAGTCACAATTTTATACCCTGTTCTTTCTCCAAGTATTGTGTTAGAATACAGTAACCCCTTGCCTATAATGGAAAAACTGTGATATGCAGATGCTGGGTTGGGTCAGGACTGGGGGGGGGCTATCTGGGGCCTCCTACACTTATCTGAGGCCTGGTGCTGCCCAAAATGGGGTTTTGTCAGGCTTCCCAGGTTTCCAGTGATCCGTAAGTCACTTCCGGTTCACCGACAACCACTTCTGGAGCCTCTGACAGGCCCAGGAAGCCTGTTGGAGGCCCATTCGGGGCAGCGCCAGGCCTGGGGTAAGTGTAGGAGGTCTCAAACAGGCCCATGCATCTTGCCCCAGGAGTATTTTGTTTCATATATTGTGGTCCTGTGATATACCAGGACCGCAGTATATGAAATGTGAAATGGCGGGGGACATAAACAATACTGTTTGCTATCAGATACATCCTAAATTCTACATTGTCCTACATGGGACCGGGCTATTGCAGAGTTTTGAATTTCTGGTTCATTTCCTCTACTTGCCCACCAAAAGTGCAGGGACTCATAGAGAAGAACGGCTTTGAATTTCCCCTCTCTTTTTCTCATTAACTTGACACTTACAGTCTAAATGACTCAATATGAGACATTAGTAGGAAGAAAAAAATAAATAAAAATTTTCATTACTTACTACAGAACAAATCAAACAGCAAACTGACAAACATAACTGCTTCAGCAACAGGCCTCAACGTACTCACTACTTCCAACAAAACAAATAGAAAGAAAAACTTTTAGCAGATAGGCAGGGCAATCTTTGAATTCAAAGGCAGGGAAGTAGCAACTGGTTAGTTCTGGATAGATTTACTGTCACCCCAGCCCCGAGAAAGGTCCCTGTCCCTCCCAACCAAGCCTATGAAACACAGCATGGAAAGTTGCAATGATTTCAACACATCTTCTCAAACTTCAGCTGCTTTCCTAAAGACCCATCTTACTACACAAGTTCTGAATGCTTTATCTCGGAAGTGGCTTGACCCGCCATCATTTATGTAGTGGGACATTGCGCCATCTTGGTGATGCCTTTCTCAGTCTGCTCACACATCAAGTGGTTTCTCACACCAATGTGTTTGGTACATGTGTCCATCCATCTTTTCACTTTGTGACAGCTTGGCAAAACTCTGTGGTTGTCTTCCATCACCTAGATGGGCACCTGTTCATTGGTTTCCAAGTTGTTCAGTAGCTTCTCCAGTCATAGCAGTATGCTTCAGGTGCAGCAATGAATTTAGAGTCTGTGGAAGACAAAGCTACAATTTTGTGACTCGCCCACAAAATAGTACCACCGCCTATAAACAGGAAACCACTAGTGGATTTATAATCTATACTTTTGTCAGCGAAATGCCGTCCGATCTCTTGAAAGTCACAATATAGGATATTTCATTAAATGAATCTGATTTCTTTACGGGTGACAAGTTTGTATTCCCAAAGAATTACAGCTCCCATCACCATCAGTCACTTGTGCTGACTGGGATTGATGGGACCTATAGTTAAAGATGTGTAACGAGTTCGTTGGGGGGATATGTTTTTAAATGGAACATCTGCATTCTAGGGATGTACAGAAATAATGGGAACTCCTGCTTACTCCTTACAACAATCCACACAGCTAAATTTAGAGGAATTTAGTGCTTGTTGAGATAAAATCAGAGATGAGAATGGTTCATTTGTAAGGTACAGTTCTCAGAATCCCAAGAGCTGTATCATAGTAGGGGATTTTGAGAGCTGTAGTCTACAGAGTATCCTCCTAGACTTAGAGGTTTGTACTGCCAGTGTGGTTCCGACTGCAGCTGTGAGTGATGCATTTCTTATGAACACCACTACAATCTGCGATCGACGGGGAAAAGTAGGTGCGTGCATGTGCGATGGTGCTGAAGCCATGTACATATTGCAGATAAAGCTTGTTACAAGGACTTTTATAGATCCTGGCTAGGATGTCACACGGGGGCAATCTATCCTGTGCACGCGCGCAGACTTTCCCGGGCCCATGCATTTCACAGAGATCTCGCCAACGATTCCCGTGCCAAGAACGAAGCAAGTCCGACTGCTTTGCCATGATGAGATGCCGTTTGGACGCAGGCTTACGAGAGCAGCCGCATGAAACAGACAGCTTGGAGATTACTTCTTGCCAACCCCCACCCCACCGCGCGCGCAGGGGGTGCGCAACGGCGGCGGCAAGGGAGGGGGGAGCAGAAGGACGGGCTGATTACGTAAAATCAGTCCTGGCGCTCGCTCTCCGGGCAGCTTCGCTCGGCGGCGAAGGAGGCGCGGAAGGAGCAGCCCCAGCCGCCGCCGCTGCGCTAGTAGCCCGTTTGCCGGCCGCCCTCTCTCTCTCTTGCGCGCGGGGGGGGGGGGAGATGCGCGGCGAAGAGGAAAGAGCCGGTTACGAAAAAGCTCCAACCCCTCTCGGGCCGAAGCTCCGGGCGGCACACGCCGGGAGGAGCCAGAGGAAAGGGGCGTGGCTTCGCCTCCTTCCCGTCCGCCGCTTATTATTATTATTATGACAGTATTATTGTTGTTCTTATTCCTGCATTATTGTTATCCTTCGTCTGATTAGCCGCGCTAAGCGGAGCGCCGCCGGCAGAAGCCGTGCCGAGGGAAGGTGGGGGGGGGGGTTGCCCGGGCGCGCGCTCGCTCTTGTGGGGCGCGCTTCCCCGCTCCCTCTTGCCTTGCCTTGCCTGCCTCGCCTCGCCGGCATCCCGGGAGGAGGAGGAGGAGGAGGAGGAGGAGGAGGAGGAGGAGAGCGGGCTGCAGGGAGATGAAGAAGCCGCCGCTGAGCGCCGGAGAAGCCGCGCTGGGGTTTTTCCCCCTGGCAAGAGTAACCTTAAAACAAGTAGAATAACATTAAAATAATAATTGGGGGATTGGGGGGGGGGAAAGGAAGGGGCGGCGTGCTGGCAAACGAGACCGCCTCGCATCTTCGCTCAGAGCAGCAGCAGCAGCGAGAGCAGTTGTCTCGTCGCAGGTGAGAACCGCAGTGTGAGGAGGCGAAGGCAGGTTCTTTAATTGGGGGGTGGGGGTGGTAGAGAGGAGGGGGGTCAGGGAACGGGTGGTGGTGGGGCTCGACTGCGCTCCCAACTTTGGGCTTCGGCTCGGCTGCTTTTATTTATTTATTTATTTATTTATTTATTTATTTATTTATTTATTT
>JAHTLZ010003547.1:20374667-20390904 GCA_023846285.1 Phrynocephalus versicolor
AAATAGATTTAGAAATAGCTTTTATCCAACAGCAGTAACCATGTTAAATTCAGCTAAAACTTAAGCACATAGGAAATACCAGTGTTGAATATTTATTTATTTACAATATTTTTGAGCTGCCCCACTACCAGGTAGTTTCTGGGCCACCCCAACATGTATATGGTATGGGGATTGTGTAGTTGTTGAGTGAAGAAAGAAACGGGGTTGTGTGGGGCCATGTTTTGTTCTTAGTCCGTAGTTTTTATGTATGGGAATGATGTCAGGTGAGGGGATGGTAGGGTTAGTGTGTGTGTATGGTTGATTTATGTTTTAGAGTTTTAAATGGGTACAAGTGATGTGAGAGTGGGTGAGAGAATGGGAGCATGTGTATGGGTGTTTGTTTTAAATGGTAGGTTTTTATGTTTTGGAATTTTTATATTGGGAATGAATGTTGTGCAGACTGGGTGGCACTTTTTAAATTTCGTTGTACAATGACAATAAAGTGTGTGTTCCTGAGTTCCTGTTATTATAGTGGTTTGGGAGTTTTATTGGTAATAAGAAAGGAAGCATCTCCTTATTTTGTGTCAAAGTGGCACTCCATCTAGTTCAGCACTGCCTCTATTGACTGATAGTCAGTTGTCTGTCTCCCTATTAGAGGTAAGTACAGTATTTTCCATGTATGACTATATTTGTAATGAGCCTGCAGTTTTTGATCATTCATGCTGATAGTTCTATATTGCATAAATGTGTAAAAAGTTAAAATAAATGGCAAGTATCCCATTTGATTTACTGAGTGTAGCACAGCAATTTCACAAGTAACTGCATTCATTTACACAGCTGGCCATTGTGTGACCAATTATAAAATAAGGTGAAAAGCAGGTATGCAATGGATAGTCCCCCAAATAGTTTCATTTGCTTGTGTGATTGGCCTTATGCAAATGTTTAAGCCAGGAGTGTAATGTGTTTGAATTAGTTCTAAAGGCATTATTTGTGCATGCTTTTACCCTTTGTATGAAGGTGGCTTTCTGAACTGTGTCAGAAAGCTCTGCTAAAAAATGTCTGTTTGGTTTGATGCACCATGTCTTAAAGACTGATTTCCAATTAAAAAGGCAGGTGCTGCAAATTGATTTGATAGCCCATCATTCAAATAGTTTACAGTTCTATTCTAGACATATCAGTCAAAAGTAGATCTGACTAAGTTCCGTGGAGCTTCCTGCCAGGAACAGGGATATGGGATTGCAGTCATAGTTATAATTTTGTAGGTTAATAATAGATGATAACTGATCTCAGAATCTTTCAGAAGACTGGGGTATTATGTATAGGCATGTATCCTATCTGTCCAGAAATGACAGAGTACAGTGAGTGGATATGTCAATTTTGTTGGGAAATAGTATTTGCTGACATTCTTCGGTGCATAGTAACATAAAAATCAAATCAAAATGAATTTTGCCTGTGAAGTGAAATGAGGCATGATGCATGAATGAAACCTTTGGAACTGGTGTTCCGTTTGGAACAGTGGCCAAGTTAGAGCATGAAACATTTATATTATGGATTTCCATAGAAACATATTTATCTAACTGTTACATGGCTTAAGCAACTGTAGCTGAAATCGTATTCATACAGTTGTAACCACAGAAAGCTGATGATGTCATGATCCAGGGCCTTTGTTTTAATGTTAAACTCCTTTTATTCTGTCCCATGGCTCCCAAATAATCCTTTTCATTGTTGGGAAGATGTGGGATCTATTTGATGTGAGGACAAATTCTTTAATTCCCCAAATGGGTGATCTGAAATTTCTGGTGATTCCTGTATGTTTAATGTGGTCATTATCTCTGACATCTTATGACTTTTTTCAGAGAGAGTTAACTGAACATAGGCTCAGTGGGCTAGAGCGCTGAAACTGTTGGTTGAAAAGTCGGCAGCTCGGCAGTTCAAATCCCGGGTGCCATACAGTGTTAACCCCAGCTCCTACCAATCTAGTAGTTTGAAATCATGTAAATGCAAGTAGATAAATAGGTATCACCATAAAAAGTGACAAGGTAAATGCGGTCATGCCAGCCACATGGCCAGGGACTTGCACAACACTGGCGCTTTGGTTTGGAAATGGAGATGAACGCCGCCTCTAGAATTGGACATGACTAGCACACATGTGTGTGTGGGGGACCTTTACCTTTACTTTTTAAAACCAGTGTGGGATAGTGTAAACTATAACAGTGAATTGCTGCTACAAAATGAATTGGCTATTATAGCCCATGTTGCAGACCAACACATGAGACTAGTCTGGGATGCAACTGGGGACTTGTTAGCTGGTTGCAGTTTAACACTGCAGTTTATGCCACTGTGCTTCTGCCAGTGTAAATAATAAACATAATTGTATCCGGATTGTTTGACAGGAGGGAGAGTTTCATACTACATTTGAAAAGGCATACAGAGAGTGAATGGCAGATTTAAAATATTTGTTTTATACCCTTGGATTCTACCCCGGATGGGCAGGAACTGCAGTTCAGCAGTTCAGTTGGGTTCAGCTGTGTGCCTCCCCCTCCCATCTCCTTGTGGCACAGTGATTAAGCTGCTGTACTGCAGCCAAAAGTGTGCTCACAACCTGGGGTTCAATCCCAGGTAGCAGGCTCATGGTTGACTCAGCCTTCCATCCTTCCGAGGTCGGTAAAATTTGAACCCAGCTTGCTGGGGGTTGGGGTAATGCGTATCCTGCATTAATAAATTTTAAATAGCCCAGAGAGGGCTTGAAGCACTATGGGGCAGTGTATAAGACAAACAATTTTGTTTGTTCTTTTGCTGTATGCACTCGCCCATTCCCTGGGCCCATCTTAGGTGCCAGTAGGCTGATGGGAGGAAAGGTTGAAAGACTGGGACATTTGATGGACTGGGAGCCATTTGGGTTTTATGGGAGATAAGAATGCCTAAGAGGTGACCAAGATCAGTGTATTCCATTTCAAATCAAAGTTATAAATTGCCCTACAGATAAATTTGGTTTTAAAAAATAATTTCAGACACGTAGAAGCAAGTGTCTTCTGGAAAGTTCTGGGACAAAGTCATTTTGATTGGCTAATGGTTGTCAAGTGATAAAAGAGTTAGGAAAGGGCATTATAATAATAGCAGGTTCACAGAGCGTAAGGGGGACCCTGAGTCTTGAACTGTTATTCTATCTGTAAGATGAATGCTGTGCTCTAACTCAGTGATAATGCTGCGTCTGTTTTCAGGTCAAGTGTACTGAATGGGCTAACTACCTTTCTTATTTACATATGTAGGAGTGTTTCTTTGATGCAATTGCTTCTTCTGCATTTGAAGCATTGTCCTTTTTAAAACAAATATTGGGGCTCATCTTTTTCATATTCTTCAATAAAATTAAAATTCTTTGCACTGCTTGTTTCCCTGCATGACATTGGGGGAAAGGCTTGGTTCCAAATTTGATGCTTAGATGCTTGGGCTGGCAACACTAAAACTTCCCTGCAATTGTTATACTTGGTAGCTTGTTTTAGTCTACCTTGTAGGTTTAGTGTAAGTTCTGACAAGAGAAGAGTTGCCAGACTTCTGGCGTCCTGGTGGAGGAACTACATTTGGTAGTTGACTTGGGCTCTTTGGATGAACCTGGATTTGTCTGGGTTGCAGAAAGGCATTTCTGGAAGTACTCTGGAGTAAGCAGCGTGTGTTCTTGTCCACCGAGACTGAAATAAAGAGACAAGACACATTTTTGGGATTAATAATGAGCCACACTATTAATATTTCATTGTACTATTTATCCTACTGTTTAGTCTTTAGCGGGGGAACCTGAATGGGGCAAGTGGTGCTGGGGGACTTCCCAATAACCAAATTCGGGTATTACCTGGTGGGGCAGTACCCCCCAGCAATAGAGTTATGGGCAGTCCTTTGCCAAGCATTACATAAATGGTCATCAATCAGTATTTACTGTCCTTTCTATTTCTAAGTCTAATGTGGGAATTTAAGGGCTGCCGTTGTACTAAGCCGTATCTCCTCCTATTTCCCTTACCGCCCTTACCACCAAGCGTGACCGATATAGTAAAGTAGACCCCGATAGAGAAGAGAATGGGATGGGTGAAAACACACTGCTGCTCAAGGCCAATCAGAGTGGTGGCCAAAATTTCCCATCCGGCCCTTACGTAACCAGCTAATCTCATTCTCCTTGGGGGGGGGCAGGTGGGTGAGCACGGCCGGGAGAGAAAGAGCCCTATGATGGGCTGCTAGCCACTTACCTCGGAGCTATTCTTGGTGATCAGCTGACCCAGTGGTCAGCCGCTGGGCAATCTCACCAGCGGTGCTGGCAATGTCTGATTGGCCAGCCTGGCAGCTGGCCAGCGTGTCTCTGTCTGGTGAGCAGACAAAGAAGCCCCTCCTAGGACAAGCCTGGTTGAAGCCCCCTTGCACACAGGCTTCCTAGTTAAGAGTGGGAGGCTTCTTGTTAAGTGGTGCCCTGGGTTACAGTCTTCCATCATATTGACAGCTTGTAAGACCACAGCCTTTCTGGCTCAGTGCTTGTGATCAAACAGTACATTGGAGAGGAATGTGAGAGAAATATAGGAACCATCACTCTTTATGAAATGTGTAACATAATTAAGTTTTTCTCCTAAGAATACATCTGTGTTGTCTTTTAAAGCAATTAATTACAGGTGATAATAAACATGCCACCCTTTACTTCAGATACAGGCTCATGACATCTAAGCTCTCGGCCTCAACTAGAAACTACCTGACATATTTTCCATTTTGCCAAGGACTTTACATCTAAGAAATAACCCCTGGCAACTCCATCTTTTGCCATGTTTTAACCTGTTGGAACAGCTCTGAAGAAGAGGGATTTTGCCCTCAAAAGATTAGCAACTTTTGGTTATTTTTCTAGTAGCCTAAAGGTATAATCTGTTCTACTTTTGTATTTGGTTTTTGTAATGGTATATGACTCCTCATCTTTTTTGCTTCACTTAATTATAGCTGCATTCAGATATGAACATGGAACATGTTTTAAGTTGTTGCTGAATTCTGCCATTATATTTTCCATTGCCTTTTTGACAGAGATCCAGTGCTTTGCCCATGAGATAGCTTTACATTCCCACTATTATACTCGTTTTTATATTTTAAAAAAATACATAAATCCCTTCACCAGCACCACTCTATACTGTGGAAGACAGACTATTATTATCTCCTGACTGAGAGGTTTGAAATGTTCTGTATCTGCCTGATGCTCTTTGAAAGCGATTCTAGCTCTAAGAAATGAAGAAATTAAGAGAATCTTATCACCGTTCCCTGGCATTCTCAGCAGAAAACACATTTATAGTATTTTATCAGTTTAGACAAGTGTAACATTAAGAATGAAAGTGATAGGCTTATGAAGTGGTTATTACACCAATGATAAAACTTTATGATCCATTTACAAGGGCAAAAATGAAAACATAACTCTGCTCATCCTAGTAAGTAACCACTGCTGGAAACGGTGGGATATTGATCTGTTAGGCTGCTCAAGGCATTAATGAACTGAGCATTTTCTATGTCAGAAATGTTGTATATATATGAATGTGCCACTGCAGTGTCTTTCATCTGTTTTTAGAAAGGGAAGATGAACTGTACTTCCACAGTGAAATACTCCAGAATGTGAAACATGGGCTTCAGTGAGGAATTATTTCGCAGCTGAAAATTCTCAAATGTAGGACAGCATTCTACTAATGCTTACTTAAGCTTTGCATAACTCGCAGAAGTGAAGAGCAGCTACTTGACAAGGTGCCAGAGGTCTTGCTTCTGACTTCAGAACCAAGGTACACACCAGCACCATATCAATTAAACACAATTAGTCACTGCAGATTTGTCATTTACAATTAGTAAATGGCATGGACCTCACAAGAGCACCTGTAGCAGGAGTGTAGCTACTCAGTATTAAAGTTTACTTAACAGGAGGAAAATCATCATGTGCACAGTTCCTCTTTGAAGTCCCCCTTTATCTCTAAAGCCAGATAGGTGATGATACATGTGAGGGGAACTTCTCTGAGGGAGGGAGAGTGACCCCTGCTCAGCACAATGTGGAGAGCGATGCATGGCTGGAGAAGCAGAAGAGCAGGGGGACACCCAAGACACCCCCCCCCCGGATTCTCAGGACAGAACCATGCTATGGAAAGGGTTTTATGATGCTCTTAAGATAATAGAGGGACAGAAGGAGAGGGAAAAGGAAGAGGCCTCTGGTGTGAAAAGAAATAGGGGTGAAAAAAGGCGGGAAGGTCCCACCAATCAGGAGTGGTGGAGGTGGGGTTTGGAGACTGTAAAAAGGGGAAATCGCGGTTGCTCCCTCCGGATTGGGAGTGGGTCTGGATGGAGGATCCATGGATGGGAAATTGGGAAAGGATGCCCAAGAAGGAAGCAGAGAGTTATAAACGCCGGGTGCACAAACAAGGTTGTTCCTATTGGGGGAGAGAGAGAGAGGCACGCGAATACAACCGCAAGAGGAAGGAGATATGGAAGCAACTGGAGTTGGAGCAATGGCTGGCCAAGCTACGGGAAGAGGCCAAGGCTGGGAAGCTGAACACACAGATGGACTTAACCCAGAGGGACAATTATCCATTTCGCTCCCGTCCGCCGAGACACCTTGGACACAGGTCAACCTCAGAGGTTGGGGTACAAGTGGGGAAACCCCATCTCTCCAAGAGGGAGGTTGGGGTGCAAGTGGGGGAGCCGCATCTCTTCGAGAGAGAGGAAGGGACAAGTGGTGGACTCAATTCTCCCCAGGTGGAGGAGGGGAATTTGATTTCTCTTTAAGGACTCCCAATTACGATTTCAAAAATAACCCGTTTGTAACAGAAGTTAAATACGTTGAAACTGTTGTAAGGAAGAGAACCTCAGTTGTAGTTGAAGAACCAAATAAAAGTTCTGCTTATTCATTTCAAGACATGCCTTCTTTAAAGTTGGAGGGGCGGGAAGCCTGGGCAAAGACAGAACCCTCACAATACACATCAGGGCATTCTTAACAGGTGCTGCAAAACAAAACAAAAAAATGCTGTCTTCAGGGAGGGTAGCTTGTTATTAACTCTGGATGCAACTTCATATGGTATGGTGAAGAACCATTTCTTCAGGGCTTTTCAAGTGGCCATACTATATTAGTGTTAGCTTTAGATAACAGATGGTAAAAACAATTTGGTAAAAAGGTTTCCTGGTGTTTATTTTGATTCTCTGTGTATTGCATGACTGCCAGCAGTGTGTCTGTGAAGATTCTCAGTCTGATTCTCAGCTAATGGCCCATACCTAATGAGTGTTGGGAAGATTGCAGAGGTGAAATTTTCACACATCCCTGGGCACTATGCATCTAATGATCCTATTCAGGCCCCTGTCCCACTTAACAAGTCTGTTCAGACCAGGGTGACGTGAAGCCATGGTGAGCTGTTATTTGGAGGCCTCATACCCACTTACCTCAAACGTATGAAGCTACTTGGATGAGTAGTGAAACATTTCAGTCTCACAAGCAAAGAAGTCCAGTTGTCATGACTCAACTTCTGGATGCCAGCAGTGCGTTGTCTCCTTTTGCCCCCCCCCATCTTTTGAAGAAACTGGAAGAAGTATCTGGTGCGACCTAGGACTATGAAAATGGTCTAGAGGACTGTATGATTCCTATCTCTAGAATTGCTGATGATAATGGGAGAATATAGAGAACAGGATGATGGAAGAAAGGCTAGTTGAAGAATCCTAGCAGATGTTCAAATCACCATTATTTTGGAGCTAGTTCAGAGAAACTCTGCCCTGGAGGAGAGAAGATTTAATCTCCCACCACAGCAGTTGATAAATGTTTAAGGGCTGGATTCAGTTTTAGCCAACTGCATTGTGGAGGAACTGGACTTCCCTCTTAATGGAAGCCTCTCCAGTTGCAGAAAAAAATATACTGTGATTCAGCATGAGATACATTATGATGCAGGGGGGCTGATGAGAGAAGGAGATCTCTAAAAAGCAAATTGAAGCACTTCCAATGATCACCCTGCAACAAACACACAGTTTTCCCTATTTATTTAATAAGACACTATAATTCTCTGTATATAATTTTTAAGGGTTTGTATGGCGATGCTGTTGGAAGGAGAGTCTTTCTGGAGGGAAAAGGGTCTGCATTTCTGAAAACGCTTTCACACTATATCCTATGCTGTGTCTCAATGAAAACCTTATTTTTTGTAGAAACTCTTCTCTATCCCTCCCACCCAGTTTTGTATCTTTCTTTCTGCAATCTCCAGGATAGAATCTAAAATGTCATGACTGTGATGTAGAGAATGCATGAGGTTATTTCTCTCGAGAAAGCATGTACTATTCTACTTTGTGCTTTGGTATAACAAGTATTTGTTTTGTTTGCATTCTGGAAAAATGCCCCTGCTACTCCTTTTGATCTAACAAATTTTTCTGCCAATTTGTATTAAAATCCTGTTTTGCCATGTTTGTTTTCCCCATGTGCCAGATGTAAATCTGTCTACTTGTATGAATTCCATCATGAACATATTTTGTTGATTCCTCCCGTGAAAAAAGAAGTTATATTTGAAATAGCCTTGGGGCTGGCTTCAAATTTTGTATGTTAAATGAAAAAAACACCAAACAACTACCCACATTTCTGTCTCTCTGTTGAAGAGTAATGTTTGGATGGCTGATCTTCCCCAGTCAGGCCTTATCCTGAGATATCCGGCGTAGCAAATGTACCTTGGTGGATGAGATCCATGTGTAAGAGTTTTGCTTCTCTAAATACAACATCAGAAGTGCTCATAATCTCTTGAAGATGAGTAGCCATTTTCAGCATTTTTTGGACACAGACATAAACACAATATGAAAAAATATATGCCAAACCAGGATTGCATAAGTCACATAACAAACTTTATAAGGTGGAATATGAAGAATTGTTTCCAGTCTGTGGCCCTCATATATGCTACCCCCAACCTCAGGTGTTCATATGGCCTCTGTTGAGAATGGCTGTTCTAAAGGAGGATAAATTAGGGTATTTGTACACTACCCCTAAACTCCGCCGCAAATGGCTCCCAGCTCCGGAGCTTAAAATTGTTTTCCCACCAGCTCTGGAGTTTACAGATAATTAAGTGCAACCACGCCCACCTAAGAGCGTCCCAGCACACTTTTCAGGTACCTGCTCTCCGGAGATGAAAATTCCTGATGCGGATATAACGTAGTAACTGCTGGGCTCTCCTTGCTTCTGTTTGTTGTTGTTTTGCCCCCACCACTTTAAGAGATCTGAATGCAGTGCCAGGATGGCATAACGGAGGTGAGTGGCATTCTTTTCTTCCTTTTTTCTCCCTCCCCTCACGCAGCCAGCAGCCAGGAGTGTGGAGGGGGTGGGAACGCAGGAACAGCGACAAACCCCTATGATCTCTGGTTGGAATTTAAGTGGCCAGCGGCTCTTAGGGGTTGTGTGAAAAGGCTCTTAGTTCAGGTATCTTGAACTGACTAAATTCTGCTAAGGGTAATGCCTTATAACAAGCAAGTTTTTAAAAACTCAAATTAGCATAAAAAGAATAAATCCTTGTCTTTTTACTTTGTCAGTTTTGTGGACAAAGTGTTCAAATGCAATGTCTTTTGGGGGATCTAAGACACTATGGTTTATATCACACACACTGAATAGGGCTTAGTGACATGAAAGGAAGCATAGCATCTACAAGACTTTTTGTTTAAAGTTGGGATTTACAGGTACCTTAAATCCCATAGGTGTGTACAGGGTTGATATAGTGTGTGGTGTAAATGGAAGTCTCGTAAGAAAGCTAATTAAAATCCAGATGGAATTGGATCTTCAGCATGGTTCATCTTTGATGTTCCTCATCTTTTGTAGTTCTCCTGGATAGCACAGTTCCCAGCTGGGGATCTTGACATCCTCAGGATGCCATACTGTGGCATATTTGAAAATTAGGAGATGTGCAGGGTAGAAATTATAATTGAGATACATTTGGCAAATAATTCCTTGCCTTCAGCCAAAAGTTACACAACAAATTCTGATGTAAGAAGGTTGTAACTAGGGATGGGCACCTTGGGAAAAAAGACACACTGTTTTGTCATTTTGTAAGGTTTCGAAACGTTTTAAAACAAAATGAAATGGCAGACAGCGTGTCGTCATGAACCAAACCAAAATGATGTTTTCGGTTCAGAAGAACCAAACTGGGAAGCTGCCCTCAGATCTCCCTTCAGGCAAGGGGCTACAGTTCTGTGGCTGTTTCCCTGATCAGTTCTCACCACCTCCACCCACATGAGTTTGATAGCTCAAGCTGTCAAAAAAACCCAGCTGGGAGACAGGCTGGCTCTGGAAAATGGAGCAGGCACTGGTAAATTCAAAAGAGCCTTGTTTGAATTTACCGGTGGGAAATCCCACAGCAGGGGGCTAAGAGGGCAGCACTGACATCAGTGCTACCCTCTGAGAGCCCTGCCGTGCGATTCCCTTCCCTGACAGAGCAGGAGGCTGGGGCTGGCTCAGCTGTTTCAGAGAAGACCAGGGAATTCCCTGCTGCTGTGACCTCAGTGCCCCTGGTCTTCCAGTGCCTCCCAGCTGTTTTTTTTTACAGGGAGGGCTATGGAGAGGGGGCACCCTTCTCCCCTCACCCCGACCTGTCAAAAAGCCCCATCTGGGAGGTAGGGGGGAAGGAGCAAAAGGCAGAAAGAGGCAGGGTTTTTTTTAATCACTGCCTGCTTCATTCTGCCTTTTGCCCCTCTGCCTTCCTCCCAGCTGGGGTTTTTGACAGGTCAGGGTTTGGACACTGGGAGCAGCCTGACCTTTCAAAAAATCTTATTGGGTGCCGAAGCTTCTGAATTGTTTCATTGCTCAATTTTGTTACTAAAATTCAATAAAAATTATTTAGTAATGAAATGAAACACAATGAGTAACGAAATGAAACGAAACAAAACATTAATTTTCCATTTCGTGCCCATCTCTAGTTGTAACTTAGCTGGTTGCTTAAATGTTTCAGACCATCAAACAAAGTTGCCATTTTCCCATTTGGGAGGTTTGCACAAATTACAGGTGAGATTTTTCGAGCAGACATCTGTGGTTTCACATAAAAGGGGCAATTTGTGTGAAAAACACCATTCTCATCTAAACAATAACTCTGAGAGCACCAGATGATCTGTTACTAGTGAGAAAAAATAGTGTCACAATTCCTTTTCCTCAGCTATGAGAATCACACTAATGCACGGCATGAGAAGCTTGGAGGAATCATGGCTTGAGGTTTTTTTTAAGGACATTCTGATTATTTAAAAATATTTTCTAGTCTTAAACATGGTTAAGCAATTTTGTAGAAACTTTATAAATCAGTAATAAGGGCTCCATTAAAATTTTTGGTCTAGTATGGTCAGTTTTAAGAGAATATTCTGTTTTATTTCTATAGACTGACCACACCTTCTAATTTTTCCGAGGAGGCAATAGACTGGTGACTGCCTGTGATTTCATTGTATGCATATTAGAAATGGGCAGAAAATGGAAAAATATTGTTTCATTTTGTTTCGTTTCATTGCTCATTGCATTTCATTTCATTTTATAGTTAACAATTTCTTTAAAAAAGTAGTAATGAAACTAAATGAGCAGCAAAACAGAAGTTGCCACCGTCCAGCTGGTTTTGACAGCTTGGGCTGTTGGGAGAATGGGAGAGTAGAGCAGGTTTTTAAATTTTGTGATGCCTGCTCCACTCTCCTGTTGCCAACCAGCTGGGTGCCAGTGGTGGTGGATGCAATGGGAGAGCGGCTGGTGGGAGGGCTAGTGGGCTTCCTACCTGGCCTAAGAGGAAGCCAGCCAGCCAGGGAGGGTGCCCGCTAGCTCTTCCAGCATCTGCTCTCCCATTGCAGCCACCACCACCGGCACCCTGCTAGCTGTTTTTTTTTACAGTTCGGGCTATGGAAAAAAAAATCAGCTGGGTGCTGGTGGCAGTGGCTGCAATGGGAGAACGGCTGGTGGGAGGGCTAGCGGGCCTACTCCCTGGCCTAAGGGGAAGCCAGCCGGCTAGCTCGATCCAGAAAGCCATGTTCAAAGCGGCCACCACCACCCCTCCTTGACCCACAGAGACCCGAGCGAAGGAGAGGTATAGGGGTGGTGGTGGCTTCGATCCTAAAGCCTTCACTTGAGTCTCTGTGGGCGAAGGAGTGGTCGTAGCTCCTGCAATCCTGCCTGCATCCCCTTGCCTGAAGTGAGATCTGGTGGCTCCCTGGATAGGTTTCCAAACTTAAAAAAAAAAAAGCAGTTCATTTTGTTTCGTGATGACACCCGAACTGCCATTTTGTAACATTATGAATTGTTTGATAACATTATGAAACAATGAAACAGCATGTCATTTTTCATTTTGTGCCCATCTCTAATATATATTTATACATACTGTAGTTGTAATCAAAATTATTCAATTTCCATTGCAAGTTAATTTTATTGTGAAAATGTACAGATTTACAGCTGTTTGCAATGAGGAAATGAAACAAAAGCATCTGAAATGGCTGAACAAAAAATGCTTCAAGTGTTTCAGGTGAATCCAACTAAAATTCAACTGAATTTAAATTGAACTGAAAATGCAGCTTTTAATGAATTCTGCAGCCTCAAAATTATTCAGTATCTCATGGCAAGCACTTTTGATACTTGATAGAGTACTACGTACTAGTAGAGTACTAACACAACTGTTTTACTGTTAAGACCTTCTGCAAACGAGATGTATAGCCAAGGACAAGCTTCTGGCTGCATTCCAGAAGCATCTACACCCATTCCTCATGACTCATGAGCAATGGTCTCAAGTTCAGTAATACAGAATTCTTGGGCTTGTGTGCTGCAACTGCCTTCTTCAAATTCCAGCAGAGATTTCCTATGGGGTTGAAGTCAGGTGACTTCAATGGCCATTGTAGAATCTTCCAGGACATCTTCTGTGGCCAAGCCTTGGTGGAATTTGAGAGGTATGCTTAGGATGCCTGTCCTGTTGGAAAGTCCAAAGATGCCCAAGCTTCAGGTTCCTCACAGGTGGCATGATGATTTCTCCTAGGATTTCTTGATACTTAAATGAATCCATCTCACCTTCCAAACACTGCGGGTTTCCAGTGCCAGAGGATGCAAAGCAGACCATGAGCCTAGTGGAGCTGACTTTTCTTGTGCTTTTGGGCCAGTGGTGGTGTACGTCTTGGAGTTCTGACATGGAAACCTTCTGCATTTAATACGCACCTTACCGAACTAAGTGAAACCTCAGGGCCTGTTGCCAACAAGTCTTGCTGCATGATCTCTTATCTTAAACTTTGGCACCAGTGGCTTGATGGCACACAATAAATTAATGTACAGTTGTATCAAAGAGCTAAGGATAGTGGGAAAAATTGGATAGGATTGTCGTGTCTATAGTACGACTGCTTTGGGGAGTGAAGTACAGTATGCTTTGAAGTAAGTTAGAAACTGCTTCTCCAAAGAAAGGTACAGTCTAATAGCCACAGGAACATTAAAAGCAGCCATGCAAAAGGGAGTATCAAAACCAGCCCTCAATTCTCATGGCACCCAACATGATATATAAGCAAATTGCATATTATTCAGATCATTTTATATTTATCATTCCATTTTGCCTGTTGAGTGTGGCTTAAGACAATAGGTAGCACAAACTGGTTATGGAAACCAGAATGCCATTTAGACAAATAATGTTACTTCAAAACGGTTTTGCTCTGTCAACAATAAGGAGTCGGAGGGGGGAAGCAATAGAAGAGCGAAGTTAGCCATTTTTATTTAAAATCAACCAGATAGATAACTATGAAATATTCAGGTTCTAAAAAAACCCCTGGAAATTGTTGCTTATATTTATTAGCTAAATAATTTATTATACACGTATTTATTTATTAGATTTTTATACCATCCGTCTGGTGGCAAGGCCACCCTATGTGGTTTATAACAATACAGTACCAATACAACAGCACAATAAAACATAAATGGTAAAATCAATCAAAAATAAACAACAAATAATAAATATAATACATTTTGATACATTTCTAATAACCTTGACACCAAATTCTATTTACCAACTTTAATCAGTAAGAACCAAGGCAGTTTTCAAAGAAAAAAAAGGCAATGGGAACAAATTTGAAATGCATGAACTATTTGTGGCACAGCAATTCTCTCAGAGGCTCTAAATCATGCCATAAATTTTGCAGGAGTTACACCGAATATATTATAAAAGTATCAGCCTGGCAAAGTTTTCAGCTGAGACTTCATCTTTCGGAACATTCAGTCTAGCTGCCTCATCAAAATCAAAATACATTACCCACTTTTTAAAAGGAAGGCACTTCTCTTGCAGCATTATCTCACAACTAACAAAAATGTTTTCCTTTAATAGATTAACATTAAAGCAAACTCATGGTTTGTAGCACAGTGCAAGTGATATGAATGATGACTTGAATTGCATTTTAAATCACCTTTGAGGAGCACTTGGATTGAAAAAAAAATAAACGTTATTTTTCCCACTCCAGGAAGTGCACATTGGCTTGCTATAACCTTAATGCATATTTTTCACAACTCAGGAGTTACAGATAGATAGATAGATAGATAGATAGATAGATAGATAGATAGATAGATAGATAACGAGAGAGAGAGAGAGAGAGAGAGAGAGAGAGAGAAAGTTTTGAAGGTTTGTACTCTTCATTTTAAAAAAGAAATGATTTTTTTTAAAAAATACACCTTCATTTTGGATTGAAATGTGTTGGACTGGTTTTGCCTGAGTAACAGGAATAATATTATCACAAGTAGCAGGATGCCACTAATTAAAGACTTCCTTTTCCAAGTGTACCATGGAAAACATAAATAGAAAAAATGCATCTTTAATCAGCAACAATCTGCAGATGATGACATCATTGCAGTGGCAGAGATGCGCAACAGAATAATTTTGCAGTTATATAAAAACGGAAGTATTAATTCAGTTAATAGAGCTCTCTGAAAGAGACATTTGTGACAGCAGCAGAAGGTGCAAATGCATATTCAGTGAGAGAGAGAGAGAGAGAGAGAGAGAGAGAGATGGAAAGGCTTAATTTTGTTTACACAGATTGGATTGATAATGAAATTGGATAGATGCAATGCATTTCCTAGAGAAAAGCACTCTAGCTTATCTACTACTGTAAGGAATAAATTATAATGCGGAAGAATAGAAGTTTGTTTGTTTTATAAAGTATTTGTTTATTGCTTCATGAAGGCCGCTGCACAATCATAGAAAGATCAAAACATTCCTTCAAAGATCAAGTGAAGTATCAATTTTAATAGTCAACATTATTTAAAAGAAAGAAAAAAAGTTTACCCTCACCTCTAAAAGACAGATTTTAAACTAATTTTACACACCTGAGGCCACATACCTGGCTACCTACCAGAAGGTCATCAGGAAAAGAAGTCAGTCCTGTACCATAATAATATATTTACTTGCAACAATATGTTCCACTGTGAACAAAACAATCATTCTATTCATTTTACTTTAAGGATAGCAGTAATATCTACTGCTTAGGTGGAACTGCACATATTTATACGGGGACTTTCACAAATAAAAACTAATTACAATTCATTTTTCAGCTGCAAATTAGTACACATATGTACATTTTACCTTAATACAATCTGTACTTGTTACTAATGCATACAGTATCTGAAGTGAACCAGGAACAAACTCACAGCATGTCTTTTCCTGCACAAATCTCTCCTTGCTCCACTTCTGTTTTAATTTTAGGTAAGATTATAATGTACAGCTCATCAATATCATCAGTCTCTAATTTAGCTCGTTAAAACCACATATGCCCAATCTAGTGGCCACTGTCAATCAGTAACAATGTAAGATGGTGGCAGTGTAAGAAGGCAATGCATGATCTTCTGTCTTGAACAGTGGTCCATAGAGGATCTTGACATAAGCCTGTATAGCAGGGTTTCCCCTTTTCCCTCTGTTTGTTACAAAATTCTTTCTAGAAAGGCAAGTCAAGAAAGGCCTGGAGTCTTCACACTTCACACAAGGAAGAGAAAAGAGGCACTTCTTAAGTTTGATTACTTCTCCTAAGTCTACGTTAGGGTAGAAGGGTTGATGCTAAGTATTATCCTGTTATAGGTGAGATCTTGCAAACCCCATCATGCTATTTTCTCAGTCCAGCCCCATGCCAAGGAAATGACAAAAATCCAATGCTATTTTCAGTGTATTTTGTGGAAACGTTGGTATACATGGAAATGTTTGCATAAATAAATAAATAAATAAATAAATAAATAAATAAATAAATAAATAAATAAAGAAAGAAAGAAAGAAAGAAAGAAAGAAAGAAAGAAAGAAAGAAA
>JAHTLZ010003547.1:20393604-20408875 GCA_023846285.1 Phrynocephalus versicolor
TTCTTCTTCTTCTTCTTCTTCTTCTTCTTCTTCTTCTTCTTCTTCTTGTTGTTGTTGTTGTTGTTGTTGTTGTTGTTCAGCAGAAAGGGAAACCCAACGTTACATTTCAGAATAACCAAATATATGCTTTGTTCTTAAGTGAAGCTTGTCTAACTACTCTTTCTCATAGGACTTAAAGAATTTCATCCTTTTCCTTCTTGTTGCTTCTTGTGTAAGTGTGCTGTGAATTTCAAATATATGAGCCATCATTTTCAAGCTGTGATGTTGTACTGTCAAAAAATACCATCACTCATTGGCAGGACAACAAAATCAACAAAGCCGAGGGACTCTAGAATAAAGCAGCTGTGTGATACTAAAATAATATAGTCTCTTTTGGCCAGTATGGGACTTCATAATAAAGAAAAGTACCAGATGAGCGAAGAAGTCAATAACAGCCTGTGTCCTTGATTTTTAAAAAAGTAAGCTACTTCAAGTTATAGATTTCACATAGCAAAACTATTATCCTTTTTTTTAAATTTATTTTTTTAAATAATTTTAAACTACATACAAACAAATATAAACAAAATAACAAACTACAATTAACAATACAGGTGTACCCCCACCCCCGGGACCATCCATGAGTTTTTCTTTGTAACTCCGTCTTCTGCTGTTCTAGTAATCTTCTTAAAGTCCTCTTCTCCAGAATTGTCCTGAAATGATCGTTAGCTCTTTCCCCTTCCCTTCATAGTCTATAATTTTTCCCCAGATATCATAAAAAACGTCTTTTTTCATTTCTCCTCGTTTAACTTTTATCCTAAAAAGGACAGTTGTACAATATAAAGTTGGCCCCACTCTGATGCCATTTTTGTAGAAATAATGATGCAGACCAGAAGGGTTGGGAACATGCCTCTGAGAGTGATTACTTGGTCTCCGTTAGAGAAGATAGTTCTGTCTATGAATGCATCTTCTATTTGAAGATACACAACCAGGAAAAAAGGGGCGATCAGGAGCTTTAGCTTCCAAAGAGCAGTGAGAGTGGACACTTACTACTCTCACTGCCACGTGGGCAAATCCTTCCTTATGTCAGTGATAGGCACAGTATTTCTGTTCAGAGGCCAGAATCCTGGTGGTGTGTTCATGTAAGTTCTACATAACTTGCCATAACTAATTGTGATAGATTGACAAGGGGCTAGGATCTGTTTCTGTTGCTTGTTTGGTCTTGGGTCTGAATGTGCAACCAAAATGTGTTTCTGTAGCGTTCCAGTTATCCACAGTTAGCCATGGAAAGGTTGCATCAATTTTGTACAAACACCAGTGGGATTCTGATCTATAAATTATTTCTAAATGTGTGTGTGCACTTGAAAAAGATAATGAACAGATTTTGCATTCTCTTTTGTTCTCTGTTTTGATGATGCATTTCATTACCTTTTCTTGTTTTCTTCCTTTTCCTTTTCCTTTCCCTTTTCTTGGCTAGGTGTAAGTTGCCATCCTGTACCTCCAGGTTATGCTCTTTACTCTTGCATCTTCAAGGTGGAGTTTGCTATGGATGCTTTTTTAAAAACATATTTCAAAGAGTCTTCCAGAATTCACCTGGAATCCCCAAGGCAGAATTCTGTTCATGGGGGAGTAGAAACAAGTGAAAGAGATGTTTCCCTGCCACCATTGTGTTTCTTGAAGTTCATTGGCAGTATATCAAGGCTGTTTGGGAGTTCCTGCAAGGTTGCATGGGAAAGGTAGTTTAGAGAGGCTCTGGGCTACCATCCAGAGTAGCTTTCTGCGAGATAGTTGTAGTGTATAAATCAAATAAATCAAATAAATCAAGTTTCTAATGGATAGCAAGGCTACACTTTCCATGCAGTGTTGGAGGGAGATCTTCCCTTTTCTTGCTTGTTATTTTTGCTTTCCCACTTCCAGAATTCTGCCTGGGAGATTTCAAGTGAATGCTGGCAGTAGCAAGCATTGGCACAGGAGCCTATTTGTGGGCCATCCTCTATAACAGGCCTGTCCAACAGGTAGACCGGGGGCTACCAGTAGCCCTTGAAGGGTTCAAAAGTAGCCCGCCAGCCATCAATAAAAAATGTGAGGGGATGAGTTCTCCACCTCAACCCCCCACCCCACCCCAAGGACCAGTTCTGGGTCTGCCAGCCCAGTGTCTCAGCCAAGCGGGGCAGTTCAAGGGCCATGGCACAGTCCCATGCTCTCCCTACTGGCCAGATGATCGGCGCGCCACTGTCTTGTGACCAATTGATGTTGATGCAGAGCAGAGGAAGGTAAGTGGAGGGGACAGTGAGGGGTGGGGTCATAGGCATGCCCACCTCCTTTGCATGGTGATGTCCCCCTCTTCTCTACCCCCCGAGAATTCCTTCCTCCCACCCTTCCATCCTCCTACTACTCTTCCCACCCCCACAGCTGCCTCACAGAGACTGTGACCCGCCGCTCCTCCTGCTCCCCTTCTGACTCATTCCCTCCTCCTTGCGCTGCCGTGGTGATGTGATTGCCCTGCTGCTGCGCTGGCCCATTCCAGCTGCACATGGCAGAGATGAGTGAGAGCTATGGGCAGCAGCAGCAGTGGCAGCGAGGAAGCTGGAAGGGAAAAGGGGGGAAACAGGAGGAGACAAGTCAGGCTCAGGGCGGGTTGGAAGGGAAAGTGCACCTTTTTTTAAAAAAAAAGTCTTCCAGCAGCCCGAGCAAGCGACAGTGGTGATCTGCGCAAGCATGCACACGCCTCATTTGCACCCGTCCACATGGGCTCGAGCGGGTGTAAGAGAAGTGTGTGCATGGTCAGCCTTACCATAGGGATGCATTGAAATATGTTCCCTCCAGAAAAAAATAATTGATTTTCAATGTGTTCTTATAGGAAACCGCTGCTCTCCTTACAATTTTTTTTAACTTATGTGCATATGCTCGGAACAGATAAAATTCATAAGTAGAGGTTTTAGTGTAGTAGCTCTCAGGCACTTTTGTCTGGAAAAAGTAGACCTCAGCCTGTTCAAAGTTGGACAGCCCTGCTCTATAAGATGGAGACAGTACGCTAGCTGTAGATCATGAATAAAATTATTGAGGAAAAAAGGCCTGATTCATCTCCATCATCACCCTGTTAATGATGGATGTGTATGCATCATGCATTCTTGTTCTGTTAGGGGTTATTACATGACCAGGGTTCCAATTGTACTGTGTGGCTCTTCATGGAATCCACATAGAATCTGACCTTGTGAAACAGTCCTTTACATGTTTATATGCCTTGCCAACATTTAGCCAGTGAGCTCAAAGGTTTGGGCTTACCAAGTGTTTGTTGACTGAAGAGCCAAGATAGTAATGCACTTAACATCGGATGCCAATAATACAGTGCAGGTGGTATGATTTAAAAAAGAAATGAGGATTGGGATCCAAAGGAAGGAAGAAGGAAAACAGAATTGGAAGGCTTTAGGATAACATGAGGTTGAGGGTTTTTTCCCCATTTCTTTGTATTAAAAATGGACCATTGTGAAGTATTTGATTTTCAGCCCAGTCTGTTGGCTTCTACTATTGTCTTTACTCATCTGTCCTAGATCTAAGACCTTAGCTTTAACACACACATCACCATATCAACATTAGCACTGAATGAATAATGCAAGTTAACACAACATTGCATGTGCCATTGAATGAATCATAGAATAATAGAACTGTGGATGTGGAAAGGTTCCTGAGAGTCATCAGGTTCAAACCAGTAGCAAAGCAGGAATGAAACTGGCTAGTAAATGTGATCCACATAAGTATTTATTAGACATAAACTTTCTCTGTAGAACTGAAATCACTTGACTCCATAATCTTAGAACACCTTGCACCATGACCATATAAATTTGCACTTTAGAATCACTTATGGGCTGGACAAATGCATTGTTATCTCTACTGCTGCCTAATTAAAGCAGTCACAGCTAATTGGTTCACTAAATAGGCACACTGCAAAACCACAGGGAAGATACACTTTTCTTGATTTGGAGGATAGTGGAGGTGGGAAGAGAGATTATTTTAAAATTTAATATAGCTATAAATACTTGTTAGATATCACCTTGTCTAATAATTTCCTATCAGTTTTGATGTTACATTAACATTTTAGCACCATCAGTTCCAGATTTAACATGCATTTATGAGCAGTGCCACTTTGGCCAATGAGTGACCCTAATTCCTTGCTCTTCCCCATGATTTACTTGGAAATAAGCAAGTAGTCCTTATTTAGCCCCTATTTGCTCATTTTTCTAAAGACAATACACATTCTGATTTAGACTCTCTGAAACGCAAATTATCACATAGCTGGAAAATGACTGTATAGATTGGAGTGGGGATGTTTCGCTGCAGTATGACTGCTTAAACTACAGCAAAGGGTATTTGTACACGACCCCTAAACTCCGCCGCAAATGGCTCCCAGCTCCGGAGCTTAAAATTGTTTCCCCACCAGCTCTGGAGTTTACAGATAATTAAGTGCGACCACGCCCACCTAAGCACGTCCCAGCACACTTTTCAGGTACCTGCTCTCCGGAGGTGAAAATTCCTGATGCGCATATAACGTAGTGACTGCCGGGCTCTCCTTGCTTCTGTTTGTTCCCTTTTTGCCCCCGCCCCTTTAAGAGATCTGAATGCAGTGCCGGGATGACAGAACGGAGGTGAGCGGCATTCTTTTCTTCCTTTTTTTCTCCCTCCCCTCATGCAGCCAGCAGCCAGGAGTGCAGGGTGGGGGGTGGGAACGCAGGAACAGCGACAAACCCCTAAGATCTCTGGTCCGAATTTAAGTGGCCAGCGGATCTTAGGGGTCATGTGAAAAGGCTCAAAGTTTCTCTTTCATCAAATCTCGGTGCGGAAGGGGAGAGTGCAGAATACCAATACTGTTGACCCACGCACCTGTAACATTGAGATGAGTTGCTCTCCAGGTGCAAAACGTGAAACAACCAAAAAACCTCACAGACAACATGGCTAGAGTTTCAGTTTAAAAAATGACACAAACATTTATGCTCTCCAAGTCTCCCATTAGGATTTTCAATCTGTTTTCCACAACCAAATATACTGACTTTAATAACTATCTCTGGTTGCATTTAAATTATTACTGATTATTTTTTTAACTGCAATGCAGTTTCCATCTTTTTATTTGAACAGCTGAGAAAATGGTGTAGGGAAGCAAACTATGATTATTGCATTGACTAAAGCAGTTGTCATCACAGAATGTTATTAACAAGCAATGCAGATTTAACATTGCCTGATGTTAGGAACAAGTAGCATTCCCCCCCTCTCTTTACATAGTACCCATCTGAAACTTTTTTTAAAAAAACATACCCTGTTGCTTCCTTATTCAATCTTTTGGGACTTTGCTTTGTTTCATTCAGTTTCCCCTCTTATTCAGCTCAGCGGTACTTCTGTCTAGTAAGACTGTCTTCCTGTGAGGCTGTTCCTCTAATTAAGCAAGCTACATTCTTACATGGTCAGGCAACTCGGCAGTTTGCACCGAAGGCTGACTAGTTTTCTTGTTACTGCCTGCCAAATTCAATGTGGGGGACTGTATTCATTCTCTGTCTTCTTCTTGGGTAATGCCAGCAGCCATAAGAGGGGCTCTGCTTGAGTTACTCTGAATATAGTACATGAGATTCCTTTAGGTCTAAATATAATTGTTCTAAGAAACCAAGAGAGAGAGAGAGAGAGAGAGAGAATTTTAGTATGAAGTGTTTTTGTTTTGCTCTGCTGAGAGAACACTAATTACTAGCATACTAATAAATGTTGAAACAAATGTAGCTTGTGTACTATTTGGATGCTGCAGTGTTCTTCCTGGTTTGAATGTAGAACTCAAGAGATTCTTAGTAACAATAGGGAATTCATTAGAATGAAGCCTTACAGTTGGGTATGTTTTTCTCCCTGAGAACTGTACTGATATTTAACATAGCACTTTTCGGTACTGGCAAAATAGACCATGTAATCCTTGTGGAGTTGCTGTTGTTGTTTTAATGTGCCTGAAAGGTCTGATCTGCACATTTTATAAAGCAAGTTGAAGGGTGATGAGCATAGCGATGGATGCTTTTTTGGTAAACAGAAGATCCAAAACACCAAAGAGTCTCTCTTTTGTGTTGTTAACATTCTTTTGACAGTTGACAAGAGAGAGCTTCTAAACATGAATAAGGAAGGATAGATGGAAGTTTCATGTTTTTCTGTCTTCCTTTTTTGTGTAACCTTTTGGCGGGTGCCCTTTCACATTTTTGATGGTGGGGGGGCAGGGTGGTGGCGGGCGGGTGGCAGGTGGCAGGGTGGTGGGTGTGGGTGGGGAGTGGCAGGGTACGGGGGGTGGCGGGGCGGTGGGGGGTGGCGGATGGCGGTGGGCAGCAACGGGCACAGGGGGTGGGCAGCGATGGGCGCGGGCGGCGGGCGGCGGGCGGCAGCTGGCGGGCAGTGGGGGGACGGATGGCGGTGGACAGCAGTGGGGGGCAGGGGGGGCAGCAGGCTGTCCAGGGCCCTCTCTCCATTTTGCCGCCCTAGGCAACTGCCTAGTTCGCCTTAATGGAAGCGCCGGCCCTGCCTGAAGCAAAGGGTGAGCCACTGTGTGAGACAGAATGCTGGACTGGATGGGCTGTGGCCTGTTCCAGCAAGGCTGTTCTTATGTTCTTATATTGTGGTTGTTCCCTTTCTTGAATTCTTTTTTCTGCTACCTGGTCTGCCCATTGCTGCCTGTTGGACTCAAAGGAGATAAGACAAAGCATCAATTGGTAGTGGGAGGAAAGTCTCACCCCCATCTTTTAATGCTTTTGGCTGGAGGCAGCTTATCTAGGGTTGCATTTTTTTGTCTTTAATAGATTGCTTGTTCTGGGGTTTTGGAGTAAGGAGGACTTGTTTTTTCCCCTGGGTAGGTGCTTTCCCTGTTTGTGTTTTTCATATAGTTATTTGATTAATTTATTTATATTGTATTGAAGGTGCATGGATTGGTGTTTTTTTGCAGGGACCCATTTGTTTTCTTCTGTAGAGATATGTGGGCCAGGGTGTAGTTTTTGTTGCTGCTGCTACTGTTAACATGCAGGCACTGGAGAGTTAGGGAGTTGGGTTACCAGTGCCAAGCATACAAAGCAACAGGCTTGCTATGAAGGTGGTGATACTATGGAGGATATTATAATATAAAGTAGTGTCTGCATGAGAATGTTGATGATTTCATTTTCTCTTGCACTACTTCCTGCTTTGGGGGAGAGTGATTGTCAGTCGCCTTACCACTGCTTTTAAGGAGTAGAATCTAAGGATTCTTTAGAGCTTTTAGAATGTAAGAAAACATAAATCAGAAAATATATAGATTTTCACTGTAATGTAGAACAAAAGGACCAGTATGTGAAAACAGAGAAAAATGAAAGACACATGCCTGAAAGTATCCAGAGTGAAAGAAAAACAAAATGGTTATTGTGGACATTCCTAGAAAAATATTGACATATGTTTCTTTAAAACACCATATAAGTCAATTCTATGATGGCCATTTTCAAGGTTTTCTAGGTAGAGAGTACTCAGAAGTGATTTACTGTTTCTTTCTTCTGGGGGTCCCTCGGGACTGAGCAGCTTGCTCATGGAAACATACACTGGCTCTACTCATAGGAGGCAGAGGGGGGAATTGAACTCTGAAACTCTGACTCTGTAGCCAGATACCTAAGCCACAAGGTATCTAGCCAGATCATCATATCGTTTTAATAATGCTCATTTTATTTTCATCCATATCTTGCATTGTGATTCTTTTTTGACAACAGTGATATCAAGTATGCTGTTGATTGTTTAGCGATATCACCATCCCGGTCCCCACCACCATCTTCTTAGAACTGCAGAACTGGAAGTGATCCTATGGATCATTGGGTCCTGCCCCTGTCAAGGAGGCACAGTGGGGAATTGAACGCCTAACCTCTGGCTCCACACCTAGATACCTAAACTACTGGGCTATCCAATGGCTCACATTGTTAGCTACACTTTTATTTGTCATCAAAAGAGCAGAGTGTACTAGCAATCTTCAGCAACAGAGATTTTTAAATTGTTCTGTGTTATTTATTGCTTTAGGATAGGCAGCTTATTTTAACTTTGTCAGGGTAAAAAAGCAAACAGTTATGAACTTGCTTGATATAAAGCTTTATGTAGCACTGCTGTATGACCTCCTAGAGAACAGTCCTGTGTTTGAGGCTGTTATCTGCATGAAGACTGTCAAGTTTCAATCTGGTTTAAATGAAAAGAATCCTATCAAGGCATTTTTAAGGATCTTAATGGTTATCTACCAGTAATGTTTATATGGATTGCAGGGATGCAGGTCATCTAGTCGCAGTCTTCTCCAGTATGGAATGCTCTTACTGAAATCATAACAAGTATTTCCACATTTGCATACATACATAAATGATCATGAGCGAATTTTAAGTACACCTGATCTCCTTTGTCCTTTTTTTTTAAATAATATGAGAGTTTCCTCATACTATGCTTATGTGCACAGTTCTTTGTTATCTTTTTATCTATGTAGGGAGACAGACTCTGGGAAAGTATATGCAGTCAGTTTTTCTCTAGCATCTGTTTGAAATTTGTGAGGTTGGTAATGAACATTTACCGAGCAAGCTGCAGCCACTTCATTCTTCTGACAAAATGTAGTTCTGTGGATATACAACACATGATCTCTGTTGCACTGCACTGAAAGTTAATTAAGTGCTGTTTTGAAAATTTAGTGCTATTGATCTTTATACTGACTAGCATCAAATTTAATACATCGTACCTAAGCCTGATTTCGGAAGCCAAGCAGGCTCGGCCCTGGTTAGCACTTGGATGGGAGACCGCTAGGAATACCAGGTGCTGTAGGCGCCTGGAGCAGGAACTGGCAAACCACTCCAGTATTCTTGCCAAGAAAACTCCATGGACATGGGGTCACAAAGAATGGGTCATGACTGTAACGACACAACACAACACGACACCAACCAACCAACCACCCCCCCACACACACTGCAATGAGTAGGTTAATTGAAAGCATAGTAGTAGCTTGTGAGAATAGAATATATTGGCAAAGGCCATTGACAGCATAAAAGTCGGTGAAAAGCTTCCAGACTGTTTGCCTGACACAACTCATAGTTAGGGGAAGCTATAAGGAATGACTTGGTGGCTACTTCGGTATTGATGTGGTTTTACATTAGATTACATTAGGTTTTAGATTATGGCCTGCTTGGATAGCATATCTGAACATATATTTCTTCTTCTGAGTCCTAATGAGGTCTTAGTGCTATAGATCGGTGGTCCCCAACCCCCGGGCCGCGGACCGGTGCTGGTCCGTGGACCGGTCGGCACCGGGCCGCCTGGGGAGGCTGGGGAGGCTTCTCCCCTTTTCCTCCGCCGCCCTCCTCCTCCTCTTCTTCTCTCCCGCGGGCGGCCGGTGGAGGAGGAAGGCTGGAGGAGCCGCCGCCTTTGCCTTTGCCTTTGCCTCCCTCCTCTGCCCGCCAGCGGCGGCGGCGCATCCTCCTCCTCCTCCGCCCTCCTCCTCCTCGCCCTCCACCAGCAGCAGCAGCCGCCGCCACGGCGGTGGCGGCGCGTCCTCCTCCTCCTCCTCCACCCTCCTCCTCCTCCTCCTCCTCTTCTCTCCCACGGGCAGCCAATGGAAGGAGAGGAGAGGAGAGGAGAGGCCGGGGTGGGGGGCTGGGAGCCAGAACACCGCCGCCGCCGCCGCTCCGCTGGGAGAGGGAGAAGGAAGGAAGGAGCGGCCGCGCCCCCCCCCCACCGGGGGGGAGGGGGGGCCGGGGCCCCCAGGCCCCCCCAACCGGAGTGTGCGTGCGCTGGCCGGCTGGCCGGCCAGCGCAGAGACGCCCCCCCCCACCGGCCTCCCTCCCCTCCCCCCTCCCGCTCGCCCGCCTGAAGGCCGGAGCGGCGGCTCCGGCCCGAGGGCGCCACTGGGACCGCCAAGCCGCCGCGGCCGCCGACAGGAGGAGGAGGTGGGGGCCCGCCCGCCCAGGAGCCCCGGGCTCCCCCCCACCCCACCCGTGCGCGCGGGAGGAGAGCGGCACACCCGACGCCCCCAGCCGACGAGCGCCACCGCCACCGCCGCTGCCGCTGCCGCCGCTCCCGTGGCCCCCCTGCAAGGCACACACTCCAAGCCCCCCCGCACCCCCTCCTCCCCCCATCTCCCCCCTCCCCACCCCCCAGCCCCGGGCCACGGAAAAATCATCAAATATTTTCCAGTCCGTGGGGACAAAAAGGTTGGGGAGCACTGCTATAGATATTCATGTGGCATCCTCTTCACAGAACACCTAATGCAAATTGTCTTCTGAATAGAGAACAGCTGGCTAGAATTGCATATGCTCTACATGTGAAGATATTTTTGAACATTTATTTGTAAATTCAGACTGAATATATGCTGTACTCCAGTTTGATTTCACTTTTATATGCAATGTTTCTATCCTGTGAAATCCCAGCAGCTGTGGTTTGGCCAAATAATTAGATGCTACAGAGCTGTTCACTTCTCTGAATTACAGCTGAGGAATACTTAAAGCACTTCACTGGACTATAAATCACAGGATTCCTTAGAGGGAGAGCCACACCAATTAAAGTGGAGCCAAACTGTAGAACTTACATGGCTAGAATCCTGTTGCTCAGCTCTATGTGTGCAACAGGAATGATGTCATCATCAGAGGGAAATTGCTGCTTATGAAGGGTGACTTTGGGATGTACATGACTTGTACATAACGTGAAAAATACGTGTGCATCCCAAAATCACCAAAGGAAAACTTTAATCTGGTGTGATTTGCCCCTACAGTGATGATATCATCTCTGTTGCACACACACAGCTGTGTAATAGCTGTGTAATAACTGTGTAATAAGATTCCAACAATTGAAACTTGTCACAGCTCCATTCTACAGAACCCTACAATTTGTACTTTGGTAAATGAATTAAAATCCTGTACTAGTTAAGGGCAATGCACTGGAGGTCTTTAGCAGAGTCCCTCCCTAAACTACAAACCCCAGGACTTATTTATTTATTTACTGGATTTTTATACTGCCCATCTGGCAGCAAGGTCACTCTGGGCGGTTTACAACAATTAATACATTCAAACAGTTTATACAATAAAATCATAAATAGTAACACAATAAAACAAAAATAAAATAAAAATAATATTAAAGTGACATACAACAATAAAACAATATATTACTATTGGCAGGCTAATCAGTGAAAATCAAGATTTAATGGGTGAACGCTGAGTTGGAATTATATTTGGGGGAATGGCTGCTTAAATAACCAAGTTTTTAATAGTTTTTAAAGGCAGCTAAAGAGGGGGCCAGGCAGATGTCTGGTGGAAGGTTATTCTACAGGCAAGGGGCAATGGCAGAAAAGGCCCTATTTCTTGTTTTTTTATTTTTTGTTTTTTTTCCTTTTGGGCCTCTCGTGGTGTTAGTTGCCTCAAAAGCCTAGCCTGGGACGATCAGGTATTATGGGCGGTTTTCAAAGGGAGAAGGCGCTCTGACAAGTAACGAGGTCCTAAACCGTTTAGGGTTTTGTATGTCATAGTTAAAACCTTAAAGTCGGTGCGAAACCGAACTGGAAACCAGTGCAGGGCGGCCAGCGCTGGGGATGTATTTTCTAGTCCCAGTCAGCAATCTGGCCACCGTGTTCTGGGTCAGCTGGAGTCTCCGCATCAGCCTCAAGGGCAGCCCCACGTAGAGAGCATTGCAATAGTCCAGTCTTGAGACTACCAATGCATGGAGCAGCGTGGTGAGAGCCCCCATGTCCAGATAGGGACACAGTTGAGTAGTCTGCCACAGATGGTGGTGGGCAGAGTGGACCACCGACGCTACCTGAGATTCCATGGATAGCGCCAGATCCAGAAGAACGCCCATACTGCGCACCTCATTCTGAGCGGGGAGAGTCACCCCCCCCCCCAAATGAGAGGGAGTTTCCCAACCTGCTGACAGTAGGAGGAGGATTTCCGTCTTGTCTGAGTTCAGCCTCATTCTGTTTGCCCTCATCCATCTCAGAATGGCATCCAGGCAGCGCTCAAGGCACGGAACAGCATCCACTGCAGAAGATGGAAAGGAGAGATAGAGCTGGGTGTCATCAGCATACGTCCTGATGACCCCTCCCAGACGCCTCATATAAATGTTAAATAGCATTAGTGAGATGATCAACCCCTGTGGAACAGCACACTTGGGAAGGTGCTATGGCAGTTAAAGGGGAGTCCGACTGCTATGACTGTGTAGTACAGATACATTCTCATTCGGCTTTGGGTCCGTTTCTGAGCAGAATTCACAGTAGTGGAGTTTTCTACTGATGCCCTAAACAGCATAGAATCCAGGTATTTAAGAGTCTACTAGATCCTCTATCATCTTGCATGAACTTTACAGTCATTGACAGAGCCCCTTTCAGAAAGCAGACAGCTTTTACCCAGAAGTAGGACTTTCTCAGTTGTGCTCAATACAATATATGAAATGATGCTCCCAGGGAGATGTTTTTAGTACCAACCTTGATGCTCTTTCCAGAACCAGGGGAGGAACTCATTTACCCATGTCTACTAACATGAAGTTGGCTTGCATGGACAATTTCTGCCTTTTATATTTTTCTGTGCATTTGTTTTGCCGATATTGTGGGTGAAAGTATTTTGACTTTTGTGAACTAGTTTTAGCAACTAAAGAGCGCTGTCTAAAGACCTTTAAATAAATACTGGCATGCAAGATATTTAAGGAATGAATGTAACCATTGCTATCCTCTAAAGCATTTCTATGGCTGAGTAGCAGTGATCACAAATGCTCTTCTTTTATCTGCTCCTTTAATAAAGCTATGGATGCCATCATATTCTGTGGTCTGAGGTCATGTGATAAAATGTATTGTTTGCTGATTATTTTGTCTTGGGCTCAATGATAGGATTCTGTAAAAATCCAGTGCCAGGTTGAAACTATGCGGAGGAGTCCATACATAACCAACCTGTGTACTACCATAATACAGTTCTTATATGCCAGTGCCCTGGGAAATGGGTAGTGGCAAGCCAATTCACTGGTTGGTTTCATAGTGAAAGTTTTCCTTGAACTATAAATAGTGCAAGAAGCTATACAGGTCACTACAGAATTGGATCTTTGTAGATTTGGGGTGGCAGAAGGATAGACTCTTCTGTCTAAGTTAAGATGTGTCTGGATGAATATGCAATATTACTGGGTGTTTTCAGGTTATTTATTTTGTTGTCAGGGTTGTACAGAAGTTTAGATATAACAATGAATAAGACACAGTATGGCATCTTAATCAATTTTTTGGGGCATGCCAAATGTTGGGCAGTAGGTTTGCTATTCTTTTCTTGGGGAATCTCTGTCAGTGGATTTTGTCAAAGGTGGATCATTCATATGCCATTCTAAATCTGATATTTTATTCTTGACCTTCCATTTCCTGTAAAGGTTACTGAAGTGATAGCTTAGTAGATTTTTGATCAAAGTATCACACAGTCTTTCACTATATTTAGCAAGCTGCATGGACTGTAATGGATTTATCACCTTCAGTAATGATAGGTTCCTATTTGTGTTTGACATTAAAAGATGGCATCTGTCTGGATGGAAGAGAAAAGTGAAAGTTTACAGTTCTGACATATGTTGTCTGCTGTAATATGGATTTCGGAGCAGCCTGGAACACAGGGAATTACATTCAGCAACCACATCAGTAATTGCATCTGTGGCTGTAGATGTCAGGCCCATTTGGATAAGAGATATCACCTTTCCGCATCCATCACTCATTGTCAGGAAGTTCCCCAGAATCATTCCTTAGGGGTAAAGTTCATTGTCAGGGCTAGTGCTCTGGCTTCCCTTTAACTGATCTCTATTTTTAACCCATTAAATAACATTTTAGAAAGTTTTAAAAATCATGTATTATTGTTGTAGGTGTCAACATTGCATATTTAAGAATCTGGAGATACCTGGAGCCAGTCAGTGGTGCTGTACAACTAGGGATTGCAAGGTTGAAGCCCTAGTTATTCTCACAGTAGCTTGGAGATAAATGGATTATTGGTACAAGCTGTACTTGTTATGATGCAAACTGTTTGTTGTGATGGATGTATATGAGTGTTTTTATTTCTTTTTACTTTTTAAATGTATTTTTTCTTTCTTTCTAATTTTAATTTTTTTCCACATCTGGGATAGCTTTCAATTTCCCTTTTGTCATACAATGACAAAAAAGTATCTATTCTATTCTTGAGGGTGGTATGTTCCTGAATGGACAATTAAAAGCCATTAGCATACAGAATACACACTTTTCATTTGTTGATACAGATTCCTGAAACATTTTTGGACTCTTCCTGTGTGCACATGGGTATATTGCTATGAGGTTCACCTGCACTTTCACCTTTACCATTGGGCTGCTTTAGCTAATATTGATCTGCTCCCTTTGGCACATCTGACTTAAACAATGGTATGAGTGTAAATATCCTATTCTGGGATATTTCTGCCCATGTTACTACAAATGTGGAAACTGAGGGTGAAATTTGGAAGCAAAGTGCTATAGTGGGTGCCATGAAAACTGGGTGATTCCTGATGTTTCCATGACATTGGTGGAAATTGTGTCTGAGCAAAGTAGACCTGAGCCTAAATATTCAAACTAAATCTGAAAACTTAACTATTTAAATAGGATTGATACAAAAATGGCAAAGAGATTGCATCCTTTGTTTAAAAGTCAAGTTCTCTGATGAGCTACCTTTTGATGTTATTGATAAAAATCCTGTTGCTTAGCATAATAAACTGCACTAGAGCCTGCCCATTGAACCAATAGGAATTCAGTGAGTAGGTGACTCCCACACAAATTCAAATGATTCTAATGTATCTGCTCTAGTTGCCTGTTTAGCACAGTCACAGTTAGAGTTAGCTTATTGAATCAAAGGAACCTGTGAAGGAGTTAACTCACTAAATCCCCAGTGATTCCATGGGGCTATTGTAGTGTGATTTACTGTACTTAATAACAAGATTTTGGCCATTATATGCTAATGAAGCCTTCCTGTCATATTTCTATCAGTCATAATTGGAACCTGAAAACTAAAATGGAGTTATGTGCTTAGCATAATGCTGAATTTTATGACTACATGGAAGCTGCAATTACTATACAGTACTTTGTCACAATCTTTAGTATGATGTGGGTGGGCTACTGATTGTAACGGAGATGACTTTGTGCAATTTAATGCTGTATGGAAGCTGATGCAAATGACTCTCACACATTCTCCTCCACCCACTTCATTAATTTGACAGCTGCTTTCCATTGTTTCTAACTGGTCTTCCAATTTCATGAGCCTAAGGTTGAGACAAACACTAATATAATAAGAGGGTGTAAGGTATGTTC
>JAHTLZ010003547.1:20409375-20442484 GCA_023846285.1 Phrynocephalus versicolor
ACACACACACACACACACACACACACACACACACACACACACACACATTTTCTGCTGTTGGTAGCATGAAAAACTACACCCAAATATTTAAAAGATGAGACTTGTTAAATTTTATGACCATCTATATTTCAAGAATAGTTGTTAGAACTTTTGGCACAAATATGAATTTAATTTCCGATAGTTAAGTTGTAGCTTTTCTTCTTTACAGTATTGTGTTAATGCTCTCAGTGCTCTTTTAAGGCCAATAGTTGTTCTAGAAAGTACTGCTGTATCATCTGCATAGAGTAACATAGAAATGTGCCTATCAGCCAAATTTTGGTGGGTGGAAATTCACATTATCTAGACAACCCACCAAGGAATTTGTATAAAAATTGAATAGAAGTGGGGCCAAAATACAACCCTGCTTAACACCTTTCTCCGTAGCAACAGAATTAGTAAGATGGTAAGAGAACTGTCATACCAGAAACAACCCAGGCATCTACGCATAGTGAGACATTTATTTATTTATTTATATCTTACACTTATAAACCGCCCGATTTTCCCAAAGGGAACTCTGGGTGGTGTACATACATGTCATCCCACAACGACTACCCAAAATACAATCACAAAACAGGACAATTCCCGACACAGTAAACAATGGGTATAGCAAATACAAATCAGCATCCAAATACAATCTAAAACTGCTAAAAGATGATAAAAAAGATAGCGGATAGAAATAGCATGGCTCCCGTAACCAAGACAACAAGTCCAGGTCATGTCCTCATCAGCAGCATCCCTGCCAAATGTCAGGTATTTTACCTTTTTCAACAGAAAAACAGATATGCTGCAACTCATGGTGTCATATGCAGCATATTCAGTAAGCACAAAACCCTATTACATTATATCAGTTGGGAACTTGAGAAGGATTCAGGAGGAAAATTCAAATTCTTGGCACTGATCATTTCAGTTACAGGATTACATCTCCCCAGATCCCCCAAACATCATGTCCAATAGATATTCTCCCCCACCCCACCCCCCAAAAATGGATGTCTGAAAGATCTTGCAATATTTTGTCTTTAATACTCATATTTGGAGATCTGGATATTCTATTTCTATTTAATTTCTTTTTGTTTGTTTGTTTTGTTTTGTTTTTTGTTGCCGCCCATGCCACCCTTTGTGGAGGGTATTGTACCCTCCTATTTTTACTGGTATTTTACTGTCACTTTTATTATTGTTTTTTAAGTGTACACCGCCTTCGGAAGATAGGGCGGTATATAAATGTAATAAATAAATAATAAATAAATAAATAGTCAGTGAAGATATAACACATCTAGAAATCCAGTATTATCTGTGGACAACTCTCTTGTTTCTAGATTGTACTGTTTCTGAGATCTTTCAGGGCAAACTAGTATTTGTGCAGATCTATTATGTTAATAAGATTGTTGGAAACCACTTTCCAAATCTGAGATTGGCAGTAAGCCTCTGCGTTACTAAGCTTCTGTCTGTTATCCTTTCTGGAAACACACATTTCAGCTTCTACAAGTCTGTGAATGATATAAAAAAACTGCATTTTTGGTTGAATCTTTCCTCTTCACTTTTATGTGGCTCCTTTGCTTTCTATTCAGTTCTTTAAAAAAGAAAAGAAAAAAAGGGGGAAGTCATCTGGTTTAAGAATGTGGGGTATTGTGTTCTGTATCGTTTGCCAACAGGAAAAAGGATGCCAAACTTAACATAGTGAAAGGCAGCCTGAATGTTCATGACATACATGCCAGCAGTCAGTATGGTCTACAAGATACATTCTTGGGCTCACTACCATCCACAACAAAGAGACACCAAGTAGGGAAAAATCCCGAAACTTGACTTGAAATGAAATTAAACGAAATGCTTCATAAGGCTATAAATAATGGGGAGCTTTCCTTTTTTATATATATAACAGGGAACCCACTGCCCTAAATCCAAGACCCTCAAACCTTGCCATCAATTTGCTTTCAAGTAAAGAACTCTCTGTAAAGAAGCTAGAAACCTAATAGCTAGCTGCTACATGAAGAGATCGGAGAGATAAGCTCAACAGCTGATCAGTACAGCGAGGGAATGGAAAAAATAACCCCCACAGTCCCACTTAAAAAGGAAAGGAAAACAATCAGTTTAAATCAACTTGTAGACACAGCCAGCCAAGGGAACAATAAGCAACTCACTAGCTTCAGGCAGATCAAGATAGGAGATAAACTATCTCAACAGCTGAGGTGCGGGAAGAAAGGAAAACAAATCAGTCAGTTTAAAAATAAATCTCCTGATCTCAAGATGGCTGGATCAAGAGACTAGGATGAATCCTTTCATTTCTGAAACAAAAGTGGTGTTTCATTTTATATCTTGAGGACATTCTGTTTGCTGTTTCATTTTGTTAGGTTTCATAAGCTTACAAAAGGATGAAACTGTGTCATTTTTTGTAAGGTGCCCATCCCTATTTGCCAACACTGGACTAAGATATTTGCCAGTGGGGAAAGAAAGTACAGTATCTGCAATTGGATTTCATTACAAACTTCAGAAAATTTTGAAGCAGAAGAAAGAATTTGGGAAAACATGTGAATGCATGGACTGCATAATGTCTGTCTTTTTTTTAAAAAAATGAGCTCTGTAAAGAAGAATTAATGCAGATTCAGTGGCAGTTAAAATATATTTGGAGACTCAGTTCTAATTTTGTCTTTTAGCATTGTCAATAGAGAAGGAATGAGATGCTCAGTCTGTTAATAAAAGAATACTTTCCTGTCAGTGGCTTACTTCATACTTGAACATATGCCAGTCTAGCTCAAAATAACTGTGGGCTAGAACTGATGATGAGTTAGCTGAATCTTGATTCCTGATGGTCAAGTTCTGTGCGTGAAATGTAGATGAAATGTAGTGCTAGCACAGTTGTCAGATGGGGCAGATAATGAATTTCTTGGTGTTTTTTTCTTTTGCTTGATAGCAATATCATACAAGCCTAGTTGGGATTTCATTTATCTTTTTCTTTTTTTCCTTTCAGCAATAAAGGATTGATTTTGTGCCTCATATTAGTGTTCGAGTAAAATGAAATAAATCAGTGATGATAATTAGGAATTGCATTATGCATAAGTTGTGTCAGGAAAGACACAGCGCTTGTAATGACAGAAAGGCAACTGGGAAATAGAAAAGCTGAAATAAAAGCTAGCATTCAATATTACATTAAGATTTCTTGACATGCTTAATCAGTACTGGTTTAATTTATGAAGAAAAATCCACTTTAATTCTAGTTGGTACATATACTGAAATTATTTTCAGTCAATTTCATCATTTATTTGGCAATTGAAAGATGAAATATTGATTAAGAGAAAAGAATGAGAAATTTTAAATACCTTACACTAGTATTGCCTATGAAATATGCATGTATGTACCCTTCTCATATCAATACATTCATGAATACATATGAATACATTCTCTGTGTAATGCTCACCCCGCCTAATCTATGATGTAGTTAACACCTATGTGTGTACAGTTGGTGAAGTCCAAAAGATTATATCTTTACTTTCCTGGCAAAATCAATCTACCCATGTACTTTTGGACTTTAATTTCTTTACACCGGTACATGCCTGACAAGGTGCATAGCCCTGATCCACAAAAGTTAGGAGACAATATGATTTTTAAGTGGTCTATAAAGCTAAAACCTACTCTTGTATTTGCATATGGAGTAAAAGTAACATAGACAGATCTGCCAAATCCTGAACTTCTTGTTTATCCCTCCAAAAGAAAGTAGTACAACCAGTAATCATTTTACCTCCCCAAAATATAACACATTTAATCATTTGACATGAGCAGAAAACAGAAGAACTTGGAAAAGTTGTTTTTTGGAACATAACTCCCAGAATCTCCTAGGAGTTATAGCCACCGACGGGGTTTCTATGAATTATACTGCAAAAAAAGGGGCTTCCCAAACTTTGGATCAAGAGCCACCTCAAGTGATTTACATAGTGCGGTAATAATCAGTTTTAGAAACATAGGTCCTAAAAGTATTTCTGAATGTTTTCGTGTAGCTAGACAGGGGTGAGTGTGTGTGTGTGTGTGTGTGTGTGTGTGTGTGTGTGTGTGTGTGTGTTTGTTTGTTTGTTTGTTCATTCGTTCGTTTGTTTGTTTGAAGGAGCAAAGATCATTATACATAGAATGAGTACACACATGTGGTTGTTCAAACATGGTGACTATCATTCTGAGATACAAATAAACTTCACAAAATTGTTTTAATGTTGACAAAATTTATTTTATTTTATTGTTTAAATTATTTATTTATTATTAAATTTATTCATGTTTGTGTTTTTAAAACAAGCAGCTGCATCTTGCTTATCAGGCAAGTTGTTTTCTGCAATCTGTTGTACACCGCCTGAGTTCCTAAGGGAAAATCGGGTGATTAATAAGTACAAAAATAAATAAAAATAAAATTTATTTATATACTGCCCATCTAGCCCAGGGGCCATTCTGGGTGGTGAGCAACAGTAAAATAAACAAAACATAATACAAAGAAATAAGAAAATAATAGGAAGACAAGATCATCAAATAGTAAGAAAAAATAAATAAGATCATTAATAAAGGAGAACTGAATCAACGTAAAAATAAGCCAACAAGACAATACAAAGTCAAAATCAGAGGTGGAATCAAAAGCATATTACTGTATTAATTTTTTTTCCATCATCATCATATAAATTTTATTGCATGGCTCACAGGGCCATTGCAAAATGCATCAAGTAAAAACAGTACAATAAAAATATCAATAAAATAACAATACAAATAGATAAAAAGGGGCCTGAGGGTACAGAAACCTAGATATCAATTTGACTATTAGAAGAAGTTAAAGCAACTTTAATTTTAATAAGTAAAGAACAGAACCTTGCTATTCCAAACGTAACAAATTTATCTCTATCACAGAGTAAGATTTTGAGCTTTTCTTCGTCAGATCTACCAGGATATTTTTCTAAGATGAATTCCAAAAGTCTTTCATGGTGGATTGCAAATAGTGGGCAATAAAGCATGACATGTACCAAGTTCTCGACAGGTTTTTTTATTACAAGAGCAAACTCTCTTATGGTATGGGGATTGTGTATAATGTCCCTTTAGATTGGCAAGTGGTAGCATATAAAAACGAGCCCAAGTAAGTGCTTTTCTATGTTCAAAGTTCGTTAAATCAGCAAAATAAGATGGGCGTTTTAGAGGCTTAGGCGTAATGTTCTTATTAAAAATAGCTTTTTTTAGAGTGGAAAGTGAACCTATATCTGTTTGAACACTGAGGTCAGATAATCTTTGCTTTAGTAAGTGTTTAGCTGCTATCAATCCAAGGTGTCTCACATGTTCTTGGGAAGAACCAAGTTTGGCTACGAGATTCAGTACAAAAAAATTCCATGATCCAGAGTCCATCTCCCCATAGGACGATGTTAAAAATTCAGAGCGGGTAATAAACAAGATTTTCAGCCAATAATTAATTATTGATTTGCTAATTAGTCTTGTTATTGACATTAATGCCAATTCCAATCTGACTAGTGCAGAAGGAGTTGATGAGGGTACTGCCAACAAGAGACGGGCAAATTTATTTTGGGTTACTTCTAGGGGGTATAAGTTTCCCATTCTCCATACTTCAGCACCGTACAAAATCTGGGGAAGTAGCTTGGTTTTATAAATTTTGCAGATGGGAGGAATCAGGAGGCCTCCTTTGGTCCTACAGAATCTTAGTAATCCAAACATGGCCTTCTCAAATTTCTGTTTTGCAAAGTCAATCTGTGAAGCCCAGGAGCCTGACTGGTGGAACATCACACCTAAGTATTTGAAATGGGTTACCTGTTCCAGTATTCTCCCATCCATTTATGAACTTGAGGTCTTCTACTGAAAACCATAATTTTGGTTTTCTCATAGTTGATGTTGAGAGAATTTTCTATACAGTACTTACTGAATTGTTTCAAGAGCCTTCTGAGTCCTACTTGTGTGTGGGATATTAACAGAGTGTCATCTGCATCAAGTAATATTGATATAGCCTTTCCACCTACTCTGACAGGAAAGAATTGTAAACCTGTTAACCTAGCCACCATATCATTAACATATTAAGCTTCATGGTGAAAATATAACCATGGAAGGCAAATCTAAATAACCAGGTCTTTAATAGTCATTTTAATATTTGCAGTGTTTGAGATTGGCAGAATTCGACAGGATGTTAGCTTAATAATTGAAGGGCAATTACCGAAAAGGCCTTATCATCGTCTTCTGATTTTTATCGAAATATTATAAAAATCGAAGATAATTTTTATTATAATGCTTATAATAAAAATAATTGTGCATCAACAAGTCAATTTTGATTTACGGTATGGTTACCCTTTCCAGAGTTTTCTACGTAGAACATACCAGTGGTACCTTGTATAAAGGAATTAATTCGTTCCAAATAAAATTATGTTAAGCAAATTTTCCTTTATACAAATTTCCCATAGGAGTGCATTGAAAACAGAGTAATCCCTAATGGCAACCATTTTTATGTTGTACGGATTCGTCCCATAGATGATTCTGTTAAGCACATTTTCCCTATCTCTGGAATTTTTTATGTTGCACAAATTTTATGTTATACAAACTGTTTGTTCTACGAGGGTCCACTGTATATAGAAGTAGTTTACTATTCCCTTCTTCTGGAGGAACTGTGCAGCTTGCCCAAGGCCACACAGGCTGTTTCTTCTGGGATGCGCAGTGGAGAACTTGCAAAGTCTGGCTCATCAGCCAGTTGCCTAACTCACCGAGATATCCAACAAGCATTAAAATAGATATGTGGGCCTTATTGAAGCAACTACACGCAAAAGTACCATTTCTGAATATAAGTTCTTTAATGCATTCTAATGCCAGTGAGTATAAAGACGAAAAATATGGCGCTGGAGGAGAGTTTTGCAGGTACCTTGGATTGCCAGATATATGAACGAGTGGGCCATGGCGCAAACCAAGCCTGCCCTGTCTCTCGAGGCAAACAGTGATGAAACTGAGGCTGTCTTGCTTGGGCTATATCATGTGAAGGCAAGATTCTATGGAATAATGTTGGGAAAAGTTGAGGAAGCAGGAAAAGAGGAGGACCAAATAAGAGATGATTCCCTAAAGGAAGCCACGGTCTTGAGTTTATAAGACCTGAGCAGGGCTGTTGAGGACACAGGGCATAGAGATCTCTCCTTCGTAAGGTTGCCATGGATCAGAGGCAATTTATTGGCATGATGTAACAGCAGCAGCAGCAGCAACAACAACAAGATGAGAGCCATAAAAACATGGTTTGACAAAGAAGGCTTGTTAGAACTGAGGCACAAAAGAGCCAATTTTGTCTTGAGAAAATGCAATCTACATTTTGTATGAGATTGTCATTGTTTCCTTATTGGTTTCAGACAATTTGTGTCAGTTAACTATCCTACAGCTTTGAAGCTCCTAGTTTGAATGGGGGGAGGGAGAGACATGCATATTATTGCATAGACATATCATTAAATATACTGTAGAGCTTTTCATGTCTAGAAATTCTGAGGAAGCAGGGCTGTAAAGCAGAATTCAAGTCTTCTTCCCAGTTTTGCTTTCATTATGCTTGTGTTGACATTTGCTTGAGGAAAAGTGAATTGCCAGTAGTGTTTTCTTCCCTTGGTTTCTTCCCTTGGTCTCTAGCTTTGTTTTGGCTCGAGGGAGAAATCTCTCTGTCTTCTATGTCACTATTCTGCTGGGGGTGCCTGTGTGCCTTAACAAGACCGTTACGTAATAAGTTAATACATCTAGCCACCCACCCGTTATGCATATGTTCTCTTAATTGACATGGACATATCTTCATTCGCAACAAACAAGAGAGCAACAAACGTGTTTAGTGAGTTCCCATTAAACATCTAAAATCATTCCATTATAATAAGTTTGATTTGCTGTTTTCAGTAAATCTTTCCAAAACCTAAGCCATCTCATAAAAAGCTGCTGTGTCTCCAACATACTAGTCAGCATTTTTACCATCAGACATTGCTCTTTTTGTCATCTCCGACTGAGTATTCATAAAAGCCTACATAGGTTTGGAAAGCGTTTTAGGTTTGCAGAGAAAATGAGTATTTCTGGGTCTATAACATTGTCATTGCTTTTGAGTGTCCAAAGTAGTGATCAGTGACTATAGTTTTGGAATACACTGGGATATCATCATGATTAAAATAGAACTTTTGCAGAGTTTTGAATTTCTGGTAAAATTCCCCAGAGTCGTATCCCTTTCTCATTAACTTGCAGTTAAAGTTGCACTAACTTACTCTGAGACATTTGCTAGAGAAAGAATAAAAAATCATTTTTCCTTGCTAGCAATAAGACTTTGTGTTGGTTGCTTTCTTTACTGCTTACATACTTAACAACCAACTGAACAGAATGACAGCAAACAAAACAACTGTCCACAAAGAGATGGGGGGGAAATCATTCAAAAAAAAAAAAGAAGAAGAAGAAGAAGCAGGACTCTCTTTGAAAGCAAAGGGTATTGGTTAGAGTTGGATAAATAGACCAGTGATGGCGAACCTTTTAGAAACCAAGTGCTCAAATGGCAATTCAAAACCCACTAATTTTTCACAAAGTACCAATACAGCAAGTTAACATGAATACAGGGGTATTCGATGTTGGGTGCCCACAGAAATGGCTCTGAGTGCCACCGTTGGCACCGGTTCCATAGGTCCGCCAACACTGAAAGAGATAGTTATCCCAGTCCAAAAAGTCCCTCCTGGTCAAACAAACTAAACACAACATAACAAGGTTGCAAATAAATACCCAGCAAGACTATATGGGTTTACCAAATGTTCTAGAGAATAAAGTGCTTTTCAGGGGAACAGTAGGAATGAGGACCTGATTGGTCATCTCTTCCCTTGGACCCCTATTTCTGGCCTGAGGGTTATGCATGCTTGTGCATTTTTAGAATGGCTGGAGTTCTATGCAAAGCCATTAGAACATTCTCTTGTTTGTTTAAGACTAAAATGCCTTGCAGTTCCACCCTGAATTGTACTCATACCCAACGTGGGAGGAGATTGTGTTGTGTAATACCAGTCTTTGCTGTCCACTAAGGAGTGTGCTTTTTGTCTCGTTTATGTTGGATGCTAGGGAACTGAAGGAAGCTCAAAATGATACTCCAGTTGGGTGGTTTTAGACTCTAGATCCAGTAATATTGTGCCCCCACCATCCCCAGCATTGATTGCATTATGCATTACCTTTATTTTCAGTGTACAAGAATGCTCCCCATGTATGAGATGACCCACACTTTTCCAGCCCAGATTTACAGCTTCACAACTGTGAGGTTCTCTCCTTGGCTTACTTCTATGTATAACACAACCCTCAATTTTTAGTCTATCAGTTTTAGACAAAGTACTTTACTTACCTCAAAAATGGGTAAGCTAGTTCTGTGAATTTAGGTGGCCCTTTTTCTTTACCCTGCTGAATTAGGATCTATATATCTGCCTTCATGCCTTACCCTTATGACACAACTTCTTCAAATACTGTTATCTGGTTGTGATAAGGATTTTATGAAGAAATTCTCTCACCCTTAGCTATAAAATTCCTCGTTAGCATTGTGGAAACTAAGTGGCAGTAATTTTGCAAATTAGGTTACCCTGATGGCAAAATTATTGTGGAAACGATCCAGGATACCCAACATAATTTAGGACCTTATCATATATGGTGGTTTTTGATACATTTTTAATTATCATGGAGAATCCTTCAATTTGTAGTGTAGACTGAAGAATCCTTCAGGTTGTACTCTGATAATATATTTACTGTTCTCTGCTAGTGAGCTGCAGAGAATTCTAAGTACCCCAACAAGCTACAAATCCTAGAATTCCATTGAATAGAGCTGTGGCAGTTCAGGTGGTATCAAAGGGCTATAACTGTGTAGTGTGGATACGTTCCAGTGTTAATGCTCCGACAGAGGGTGGCAGCAATTGCCTTGATCACCATACTTAGGAGGAGAAAAAGGTGGATGGTGGTCTATCCCAGCATATTGAGCCCAAACCTGGGGAAGTTCTTATCTGGATATTGTATCTCCATAGTTTTAAATGGTGTTTTCCTTTTAAAGGTGTTATCGATCCTTAAAGATGTCTTTTGAGATGTCAGCTATCTACTCAGTCTAAGAGTCTGCCATTAGAGCAAATTTCTAGTTGTAACATTAGTAGTACCTTTTGCTAATATAATATCAAAGATGAACACCCTGACTGGGGTGGGTTTACAGAAATCACATTACATACACCCAACTAAAGCAGCTGAACTGGCTGCCAATCAGCTATCAGGCACAATTCATAGTGCTGGTTTTAACCTACAAAGCACTAAATGGCCTGGGTCCAAGCTACCTCAAAGATTGAATCTCTCACTATGAACCGGCTCAGGTGCTAAGCTGGTAAGGTCATCAGGAGAGGCTTTACCTCTCAGTCCCAACACCTTCACAGGTGCATCTCAAAAGAACACATGAAAGGGCCTTCTCTGTTGCTGCTCCCAGACTTTGGAACTCTCTCCCGCTGGAGGCCAGGACTGTCCCATCTCTGCTGTCTTTCCGGAAGCAGGCAAAGACCTTCCTCTTCAGGCAAGCTTTCCGTGAACGACAGACTACTTATTATGTGACTTTTACATGGATTACCATACATGAACACCAGTGCTTTCTATTTTACTTTCCATCTCTCATAATATATATTTTTTCTTTTTGTGTACTCTTTATAGCTTTAATGTTACCTTTGAATGTTGTAAGATGCCTCTTCTAATTCCCTGTTCCTAACATGAATACAGTATGTCTTAAATGTTCTGGGCTGTATATTGTCCCTCATTATTGTAAGCAGCCTTGGGTCCTTTTTCAAGAAAGGTGGGGTAAAATATTCAAAATAAAAGAACATAATAAAAAGGTTATTTGACTAGATACATTTTATGTCTATCTCTGTTTTCTACAGATAGCAGGAAATAATATTTTAGCTTTCTTCATTGTGTGTGTGTGTTGTGTTGTTACAGTTGTTACCGACTCTTCGTGATTCCATATCCTTGGAGTTTTCTTGGCAGGAATACTGGAGTGGTTTGCCAGTTCCTACTCCAGGTGCCTACAGCACCTGGAATTCCTTGGAGGTTTCCCATCCAAGTACTAACCAGGGCCAACCTTGCTTAGCTTCCGAAATCAGGCGAGATCGGATGTGCTCTCTTCTTAATCTAAATGTGGGAGACAGGTACAATGTGTTGAGTCTCTTTCTGTTCTATGTAAACTTGCAGGGGGAGTATTACTACTTCCCTTTTGTGATATCGTCTTTTTGTTCAAAAATGTCTTAGCAAATGGTTGAGCAAATGGATTCTGAAAGCATTCAGGATTATAGAGACTTTCCTAGATTAGATTAGTCCATTTTCACAATATGTTTTCTCTAGTGGTTTTTAATCTCAAGGTGCCTTTGGAAGTAGAGTACTACAAAGGGTTGTCAATAAATAATCTGGTATTGAGCATATTGAGAGGAACACAACCTATGTTGTGTTTCTACATCCCAGGAGTAAAGAATGTCATGTTAGGGTATCAAATGTGCTTGATTGTGAATTTTATGCTCAGGAGTCTGAATAATCGGTTTTCTGCAACTACAAACAAACAAACAAAAGATAACACAGCACAGGTGTAGAGATGGGCACGAAATGCTAAAATAGTGTTTTGTTTTGTTCTGTTTCGTTTCATTTTAAATGATTTTTTTAAACAATTCATTTTTCATTTCATTTTGTTTTTCTTTTTTTTTTTAACATAATACTGTGTGTGTGGTACCTGTGCAACTTTTGGTGTGTGTAGTGCTTGTGCAACATTTTTCCCGCCAAAGCCCTGCATGCCAGCCAATCAGGCAAGGAGAAAGGGTGGGCTTTTTATTGGTGCTGGGGCTTCAGAAGGGAAACAAGTGTAAAAAGACTGGTTTCCGATTGGTTTTCCATAGGAATGCATTGCTTCAATGCCTTCCTATGGGGGAAAAAAAAGAAATGGAACAAAACAAAAACTTCTGTTTTGTTTCATTTTGTTTTTCTTTGATGAGTCATTTCATTTTTTGTTTCATTAGGGAACGAAACAAAAACAAAACAAAAATTGTTTCGTGCACATCTCTACACAGGTGTGTGCATTGTTTTCTGGGGGTTTCCATCAGAGCAACTTTCTCCAACCTGTTTCCTTCTCAGTGTGTTGGACTGTACCTCCTGTCATTCCTACATTCCAAACATTTGTATAGCATTGGATTAGGAAAAGCTTAGCTAGAATTTTTTTTTGTCATCCTTGTTTTCCCTTTCGAAAAATTATAGGTTTGTTTGTGTGTACAGTATATGTGTGTGTACCACGGGTATCCTAGGGCAGTGGTTCTCAACTTTCATATCTCATTTTCCACCAATCACTATGTCAACAAACCTTCCTCCCACCTTGATTAAACTCTGCTGCTTTTCTGGCAAACGAAATGTATATGGTTATGAGAATCATATTTATCATTCATAGTAATTTGCTGAGCAATGGGAATTGGACAAAAGCTGAGCCCTCAAGATGTGCTACTAGTATGCCCAAATGGTCAGCTCATTGCAAGTAGATTCATTATATATGGAGCATCATTTGCCGTAGTACATAGAGATTGAGGAAGAGTAACTTATTAGTAATTGTTCTGGAATCCCCATGACCTCCTTGTACCATCTTATTTCTATCGCTGATTCATTGGTTGGTAACCATAGTCATAGGGCGTGATGTCCTCTGGTCCTTTTGCTTCAGAACCACATGATGAGACGGATTTCTTCATATCTTCACGTAAAGTCCTGTAGTGTTCCAAAAGGGTCCTCTGCCAGGTATCTCTGGCCACCAGGAGGAGCAAATGCTGCCTTACTTGATCAAAGCAGAGAAGAGAAATGTGGTAATAAGGTGTTTTTTATTTTTTCTTCCCCCTTGTCTTGAGTGTGATGACCTCTTTCTGCATGCCACCCGAGAGGTCAGCACATGTAATAAGCTCTTGTTAATGTGTTCTTCCATTTTCAAAGGGAACATCTTTCCTGTGACAGGTGATGAAATGCATCTGTGGGCAAAGAGAACAAGAATGGCAACATTTTCAGTCCTTGGAGACATGCTTTGGAGTCAGCTTTGTTATTCTGCAGGAACTGAAAGGGTCATTGAAAAGATGAACTGTTGGTTTTAGTTATTATTGTGTTGTGATTGTTTCTTAGTGGATCAGTGGACCATAGAGGCATATTTTGAAAGTGCCTGAAGGATATTTGAAAAGCATGCTCTGTTGAAACGCACATCTTCGAATAATATGTACAACTGGCAAAGCTGCCAATTTAAAGTGATGATTTTTTTTATATAAAAAATTGTGTTGGACATAATTGATTGAGGGAAGCTTTTAGTTAGCTTGCCTATTCACCTATTCAGCTTTTGTTTGTTTGTAACACGGTAGCTCTCTTGAATGTTGAGGCAGTGGATGGAATTTTCCTCCGTATGTTCAGGACATGCTAGCTTCACACCGCACTTTGCGTAAAGAAGGGGCGTGTGCAAAGTGTATTATAATGTGGAAGGGTTTCCAAATTAAAATAGTGGAGTAAAGTGTTTGTGGATGTGCCTGAGATACAATTATGTATTTGAATCTTGTAGTTCAGTTTTCCCCACTGAAAATTGCTTCTCAATTTTCATGGAGAGAAGGAAGTAGGGGAAAAATACATTGCATTGTTATTCTTCTCAAGCATGGAATAATAATGGAATATGGGTCCCCTGTTTTCACAGCAATCCTCCATTTCATATTTCATCAATTGCTACATCAACTCAGCACCTCTTCTTAGGAAAGCAGGAACATTTCCAAGAGGCTTTCAGAAGTCGCAATTAAATTGGCATCTTTATAGCAATCACTTTCTGGTTAAAGGATGAACATCAAGTTTTACTGGGGGGGTGTCAATGAGGAAAAGAAAGGGAAAATATAAAGTTAATTCTTACATAATAGCTTTAAAAAGGAGTATTTACTGTGGCTACTGCTATTGTTTCTGAGGAGGGCTAGGCGTATTAAAATAACATTTTTTTAAAAAAAATCCTTATAACTGTTGAGTAAGCAAGGCCAAATGGAATGCAGGTGGTAAACTATTCAATCAGCTGAAGGCAACCCTGATAAATGCAATATTTTGAGGGGGCAACAGTACCTTTCCCCTGCTCACCCTCACCAACTCCAGCTTTATGCAGTCTGTTACTCTGCAGATTTATGTATTACTTCAGTAAAAACATAAAGGAAAAGCCGTACTGGCTCTCAACATGACCTGCACTGGTGCAGCACAACTCTCTCTCTCTCTCTCTGTTGGTGTGTGAGTGTGTGGGGTTGTGTATGTGTGTGTACACAAAGTCACCTATTGAGTAGTGCTCCAGGTAAATACTGTAAGTGTAATACATCTCAGCCACATAGTTAGTACTGCTGGAGTTATGTTTGTAGAGTACTGAGCATTGTAAAGAGAGAGAGAGATTGATGCTTCTTCATATGTGGATAAAAATGAAACATTGCAAAGCTACAGCTCATCCTAGCCAGCAGCTTCTAATGCTCTCTTGTTTTTTTGTTTTGTTTTTTTTACAAAATAAAGGGTTCCCTTGGTAGTAAATTGACTTGACAAGAAGCTGCTTGCCATCAAGCCTAGTTAATTTCACATTCCACTGATTTTGCCAAGGACAGAGGGAAGTGGCTACAATTAGGAATTAAGATGAGGATGAATCTACTCGCCTCCATCCTACAAGTGGTGGAGAGGGACCAGCACCACATTAAAATTAAGAGGAGATGTGTGCCTGATGTTCTTCAACAGCAAAATTGGGTATACAGAGCAAATTACTGGAGGGAATTTTTTCCCCTCCTGCTGCTAAAAGGATAGCAAGAAGGGGACAGTTGAACCTCCCAAGGAAGGGAATTTGGTAATCTGGGAGCAGCCAGTGAAAAAGCCCTCTCTTATTTCCTTACTAGATGAACCTGTGAAGGTGGTAGGTCCAAGAGAAGGGCTTCCCTGGTGATCTTAACATTCATGGGAATGATTACGGGGAGATACATTATTTCAAATAGCCTGGATCCAAGCCACATAGGACTCTATGTCAAAATGGGAATTTGAATGGGGCCTGGAGACAAACTGGGAGCCAGTGTAGTTGTTTTGTCCCTCTGTATCCAGCAACAGTCAGGAGCCCTTCCAACTTTATATGTATGTAGAAACTGCATTTGTCTGCATTTTCCACAGCTTTCACATGATGAAAAAGATTACCCTAATGATGACATTGTCACCATCCTGAAGGCATAAATTACACAAGATTTCAGTTTATGAGAGAAATTAAAGAATAATATGTAACAACGTAAGTCTTCTTTCTACACCCCCTGGTCCTATTTCAGGTTTTTAATGGCATAACTCAAATTGGGTATGCAGGAGCAGGATGTTTTTGTCTATCAAATTAGGCAGCCAGAAGGTCTACTGTATGGTTAAAAAATATGGGTGATTTTGAAGATGATGAAACACTTGGACAAACTATATCCTTTCAGGGTTTTTTATTTTTATTTATTTTTTTGTGTGTGGAAAGACACAATTAATTACTACTGTAGTAGCAGATGGGAAACTGGAAGACTATTGCTTTTCCTACTGAGGAGATGGGGCAAATTACAGTATTCACTAGTGTATAATTTTTAACCATTGACTAGAGATGGGCACGACTCAGAAAAAAATTTCCGTTTTCGTTTTCGTTTTCGGCTAGGGTCCGTTTCGTTTCGTTTCCGTTTTCGTGAGCTAATTTCAAAATTTTTCGTTTTCGTTTTGTTACGTAACAAAAACGAAAAAATGAAAACAAAAACGAAAATTTTTCGTTTCTCCCCATTTAGCTCCATTATGTGTTTTTCCAGTAACGAAAAACGAAAATTGGCTCAAAATTAGTCGTTTCGTTTCCGTTTTCGGTCCATTTTTGAACCGTTTTTCGTTTTCGTTTTGTTACGTAACGAAAACGAAAAAACGAAAACGAAAACGAAAATACCGCTAAGTCGTGCCCATCTCTATCATTGACCTTAAACATTTTCTTTCTGCAAAAAATAAAGAAACCTGCTTAGAAGAGGAACTGTAAATTTTACATTAATGGAGCAATACTGCTTAAAGAGTACCCTTTTGGTTTCCCGCAAATAATATCATTATTATATCATTAGGGTAGTTTGGGGTGGGCAATTCACCAACAACCATTTATTTAGTTCTGGTCTGTTTCTGTACATAAATTGTCCCCCATAAGATCCAAATTTATTTTACAAGGTGACCCTATGTGGACTGCATTTTCCCAAAAATGAAAGCGTTAGTGCTTGATGTGCAGTATAATTATGGCTGAGAAAATTGAAATTATGCAACAACATTGAATGATAATCCTGTTATCTTCTAGTCTGCTGTGCTCATAACATATGAGGTTGCAATTTGGGTTAGTTCTATAATGGAACAGATTTATTTCCCCGTGTTTCCAGATGAAGACAAAAATGAACAAGGAGGTATGGCTGGGGACAGATTGAAAACCAATGCAGTTATTTCAAAGAGGACATTGCATGCTCCATATATGCAACCATGATTAACAACTTGGCCACTACAATAATTTCTGGAGAGTCTTTAAAGTAGAATTAGAAGGCAACATTGCAACACCCTAGATGTGATGTCATAAAGGCAGGGCTTTGGAGTATAGTAGTACCCCCATATCTGTTGATTCGGCATGCTTTGAATCAGTTATCTGCGGGTGGCCAACAAAAATAATTAAATAATTAACTGTCTCAAATAGGTGCCAAAAAGCAAATTAATTTTGCAAACCACTGCAAGTAGCTCCCACAGATTGCTTCAAAATGTGGCTCCATTCTTGCTTGACATGCTTCACATTTGATTTGACAGGGCATTCACTGTTATCCGCGGATTTAGGTATCCACTGGGAGGCCCAGTGGATATGGGGGTACTACTGTATTTTGCTCCAGAAGCTGTTAAACAGCAACTCCCATTAGCTCTTTGGCTGACTGTGGCTGACAAGAGTTGTAGTGCAGGAAAATAGAGAGGACTATGTGTTCCTAGACCTTGAATTTAGATATATATTCAATGAATGTTCAGAAATTTGGTGCAGTAAGCATAGCAGCCTCAGCTGGACAAAGGAACTCGGGAATATCTGGGACAAAAGCCAGATCTTTCTGTCATCATCTGTGATTCCAGTACTGATCTGGCAAACCTAAGAACAGTCTGGGTTAAAAAAACAACAATGTGATGAGCAGAATACAGTTTCACATGAATATATATTGGAACAATTCCTGGCTACTGACAGTTTTTAATGTAAACTTGCCTGTAATTTAAAGCTGGTGCAGAGTGTACTGCTTAACATTTAGCCATAGTTGTGATTTATGTGACACTAAAAAAAAGATCTGGAGAAATTCTTAAGCTAAAGAGATTTCAATGAAGTGGCATTCTAAAATGCTGTATTTTGTTTATCTGGACAACAGTCACTTTCTTGCCTTGTGACTTGGGTCCTGGGTTATGTTTATGCTTTGTGACCACTAGCTTGTAGATCACATGGCCTTGACCCACAACACACTTGGATCATTTTTGTTGTGCCCTGCTCTAAATTGATAGTGCTGTACATTCGTGCATGAAATGTTATCTTACCGGTTGCTACTTGGAGAACAATGTTTCACATTTTAAATAGGTTGCAAATGCAATACCAAAATAAAAAACCAAAACAAAATGTAGATGATAGTAGATTTGTCTCACTAGGTTATGTGAGTAAATAAACATCATTCTGGGGAAATGGCTGCTTAAACAATCAGGTTTTCAAAGATATTTTGAAGGTGGCCAAGGAGTGAGCCAGGTATATACTGAGTGGAAGATTGTTTCACAGGCATGGGACAATTGCAGAGCAGGCCCTGTCTACACCACCCCACCCCCAGGCCTCCTATGGTGTTAACAGCCTCAAAAGCCTGGCCTGGGAAGATGGAGTAACGTGGCCAATTCTCATTGGGTGAAGGCACTCTGACAAGTAACGAGATGCTAAACCATTTATATGTCGTTGTCAAAACCTTGAAGCTGATGCAGAAACAAACTGAGAACCAGTGCAAGGAGGCAGTGTGTGTGGGGGATATATGTTTATATATTCTGATCCCATTCAGTAATCTGGCCACTGTGTTCAAGACCAGTTGAAGTCTCCGCATCAGCTTCAAGGGCAGCCCCACATAAAGAGCATTGCAGTAGTCTAGTCTCAAGACTACCAATGTGTGGCGAGGCCCTGATGTCCAGAAAGGGATGCAGCTGGGTGATCCGCTGCCGGTGGAATTGGGCAGAGTGGACCCTGATTCAAATCAGTCAAAGAAACATAGCCTTGCATTTGCTGGACTTCAGCAAGGCTATTAATGGTAGAACTTTTCAGAGGACATTAATTTGTAGGTCACCATAATTTGGAAGTGACTTGATGGCACTTAATGACATGCAGTAATTATGCAAAGAAATGTGATTAGTGTTAGCTCTGTGTCATCTGACCTACTTAAATAATTTAATTGATGGCTCTTATGGTTCCCCCAAAAGGTACGTGTTCTAATTCTGTAGGATTGAACTTGTTAATGTTAACTGTAGCTATAAAGCTTCCTCCTCAGATCTGTTAAGCTTTGCAGGATGAGAGTTTTGGATTCATTTAGGAGAGAAAGACAAGAAAAGAAAAACACTCATTTCCTTTTTTTCTTTTCATACTGGGTTAATCAGAAGAGTACATTATGGCAGTGGGATATTCTTGGAGGATTTGAGGGCAATGCATGTAGAAAGGCATACAGAAAAATACCAGGATGCGAGAGTGGAGGACTACTGCTATTAAGGGAAGGTGAGGATATTCTGGTTTTTTTTTGGGGGGGGGGTTATTTATTTATTTATTGGATTTTTATACTGCTCATCTGGCAGCGAGGTCACTCTGGGCGGTTTACAACAATTAACAACTTCAAACAATTCATACAATAAAACCATTAAATTGTAACACAATAAAATAAAAATAAAATTAATATTAAAATGACTTATAACATTATTATTGGCAGGCTATTCATGTGTTCTGCTTATATACCGCCCCATACCACTTCAAGTAGTTTCTGAGCAATTTATAGTTTAATTACAGTATGCAGGATACACATCCCCCCCCCCCCGCAAGCATTTTACTGACCATGGAAGGATGGGAGGCTGAGTCAACCATGAGCCTGCCACCTGGGATTGAACCCCTGGTTGTAAGCACAGTTTTAGCTGCAGTACAGATATTTAACCTTGCGCTACGAGGCTCAGTAAATAAAAGGTGATGTTACTAAGGATGTGGATAAGCATAAGTGTGCATGGTCTCTCCTTCTCCCCCTCTTTTTTGTTATGCTTTGAATATGTTTGCTCTGTGACAGCAGTTTGCAAGATAAAGGCTCATGGGCTAGAAAGCATGTAGATCAGTTGGTGGTTATTCATCCCTCCCCAGAGCCAAGTGAAAACTGCCCATGAGCCCTAGAAAGAAAGACAACTCTGAAAATGTCAAGCATGCATTTAGTAATAGCCTCTGTGCTATTGTATAGTCATTTGAAGTATAGCCAGGAATGTTACTGTAGAATGTATGAATATAAAGACATTCTGCAGCATCTGTAATAGCATAGAGAGAGAATTGACACTACGGGGCACAGAGCATCATCCTGCCGTTGTTCGGTTTCAGATGGCTTCATTATGTCATTATATACTTGCACTAGCAATCTGGATTGCTTGCTTGCTTGCTTGCTTATTTATTTATTTATTTATTTATTTATTTATTTATTTCCCAACCATCTAGACACCAGGGCACTCTGGGCAGTATACAGCATTCAAGAACAAACGATAAACGTCAAAATTAAATCAACTTATTGCAAACCATCAACAAATAAATCATAAAGTAACCTTCTAAACTCTGATGTTATTTGCCAACAGTCCTCATCCTGATGCCTATTAAATAGTGGGACTATTGTCTGGTATCAAGAAGAGAAATAAAAAGTGGCATTAGTGGTTACTAGAGAAGGGCACGAATAAAAAAAATGGCATTTCGTTTGTCGTTTGGAGGGTCCGTTTTGGTTTGTTTCCGTTGTTCACGAATTTTTGCAAAAAAATTCATTTTCATTTTCGTTTGTTTCGTTACCATTTCGTTACCATTAATTTCAATTTTTTGTGATTTTTTTTTAGGATTTTAAGCAATTCACTCATATTGCAGTAATGGAAACGAAACGCACGACAAAATTTCCGGTGTTTCTGTTCATTTCGTTTCATTTTAGAGACAAAATTCGTTTGTCATTTCGTTGCGTAATGAAATGAAAAAACAAAAACGGAAAAGAAAAATTGTTCGTTTCGTGCCCATCTCTAGTGGTTACATTTTAAGTTTCATGAAGGTCAAGGCAAACTTCAGGAAAAAAAGATGATTAGTTGAACAACAAGCTTTAATCAAGCCATTTCAGTATTCTTGCCAAGAAAACTCCATGGACATGGGGTCATGGAGAATCAGTCACAACTGGAATGCCGTCGCCACCGCCACCACAACCACAAGCTTTAATCTGAAAGTTAGAGAATGTTACAGTCACCATTCAAAGTGAAATAGGAAGCCCACTGATGGAAAGTCACCTCAGCAGTATTATTGACTTCATACTCTGACCACTTTTGTACGGCTCTGTCACAGATATGGAAAGACTCATTATTTCTTCATGGACTTGCCTGAGCAAGGATTGCTTGTCAGTGACCCTGCTGCTCTAATAGATAATGCCAGCTCTCTCTCTCCCCCCCTCTTTTAAAAAAGGCTTGCAGTTTTGTTCTCATGCTTTTGTCTTCCACTGCACTACTGTATGGCATATACGGTATTTAATTTCTGACTGTCATTTCACTGCATTCATTCATGGCTCATTTAGCTCATTAGTAGAGAAATGGCTTCATTTTCCTATTGTTATATTTATTTTTGTAGTGTACAATCAGACAAAAGATCGTGCTTTGGAATTTTTGTATCAACCTACTTGAGTCTTTTTAATAGGGTACAAATGTGAATGAAACTGGATCAATTTAAGTCAGAATTGCAAGCTTGAAATGAAGTTTTCTGTGTAAACACACAGTGTAGTTGTGCCTTAATAAATAGAAAAGGTATGAGTTTATGGACGTTAATGAGTGCATTTGAAAAGCTGGTAATAGCCATCCTTTGGTACAATTTCAGCTCCTTAGATTTTGTTTCTTTCATTACATCTATTTGTTAAACCTCAGTGAAATGGGTAATTGTGTAATAATGCATTATACTGTATTGATTTGTTTCCTGTATGGATAGCCCCATGTGATATATATTAATTTTTAGATTTCTCTGCACATAACTTTACTCTAGGCTTTCTGGTTTGTAGAGTCTTTGTTCACAGTGCTGCTGTAACTCAACTTGATTGGTATTGTTAGATGAAGGTGCTGCATTTTTAAAGACAAGAGAAGTATATATGTGACTCGCCTGTGGCTGGTGGACTGCACTTCCCACAACATGAGCCAGCCTCATGCAAAGGCGAGTCATAGTCCAGCAACATCTGGAGGCCCATTCCTTTTCTAAGGGAAACACAGTTTTAGTAAAAATAGGCTGCAGGCGATACTTTTATAGGCCACTATTAGAAATAAAAAAGGAACAGTTCAAGCTTTCGAGTGCAGTTAATCACCCTACTTCAAAGCAGGTCCCAGAAGTTCAGACATGGTGAAAGATGTGCTTTACCAGGAGTTTATTTTTAAAGTCCTTTGTTAGATGGTGTTCTTAAAAGTCCATGGCTAGGTGATGTTGCAGCCAGGGCTGGAGTCTTGTTAGAGGCAATATGGACAGTTGTAAAAAGCTGCTTCTTAAGACTCACCCCCGTTCTTCAAACAAAGGAACATAGTAGAAACTGAACACCATTTACTACAGGAACACATGTTACAGACAGGGCAGGTTTCAGGTGCACGGATGTCATGAATTTGTTAGAAATAAACATCTGTCGAATCCACCCAGAGGGATTTTATTTATTTATTTACCGTTCTATACCACCCCTTAGTGCAAACTGCACTACCCAGAGTGGTTTACTAAAAGTCATAAAATACAAATACTAAAAAGACAAAGCTATGAATAAAATCCAAGTAAAACACAGTTAATACGGTTAAAATTCGATTAAAAGATCTTATGAAAGATATTTAAAACAGCCATTGACAGAATATGTTAGACAGCAAACACCTCATCCTGCCTGATTTCTTTTTATTTGGGGGGGGGGTAAAAGTAATAATAAAAAATGTGCCCCCTCTCAAACAGGTTGTGGAGGGGGGAGAGAGAGAAAAAGAACAAAATAACAAAAACAAAAACACCACTTACTGGAGGAAGGCCTCTGCAAATAAACAGGTCTTCAGGGCCTTCCAGAAGGAGCGTGGGGAGGGAGTCTGCATTTTCTCTGCTGGCAGGTGGTTCCACATTTCAGGGGCCACCACCGAAAAGGCATCTTGTCCTTTTGGCCTGCCTCAGGGTGGCTACCTGCAGCATGAAAGACTGGGAGGATCTTGTAGATCGAGACGGATTGCTTGGAGGGAGACGCTCCACCAGATACTGGGGCCCCAAGCCATGAAGGGCTTTATATGTTATTGACAACACCTTGAACCTGATGCAGAACACCACTGAGAGCCAGTATAGCCTGCCTGGTCAGGGACAGGGTAATGTGCTGGAACTTTTTCACACCCATAACCAACTTGGATGCTGCCTTTTTCACCCTCCGTAACCTCTGCATGAAGTCCAGAGGCAGCCCCACATAGAATCCATTGCAGTAATTGAATTTGGAGACTACCAATGATAGGTCAGAGCCCTTAGAGACTCCCCATCGAAATAGTATTGGAGCTGGGGAATCCACTTAAGTTGGTAGAAGGCAGATTTGACTACAGCATTCACCTGTTGTTTCAGGGGGAGTGCTAGGTTAAGAAGGAATCCCAGACTCCGAAACCAATCTTTAAAAGATAGAGGTATGCCCCCCAGGGAGAGCTGAGAGGCATCCCTCCCCCCCGAGATGGGTAGGCCCCACCATCAAGACCTCCATCTTGTTGGGATTCAGTCTCAGTTTGTTGCACTTTGTCCATTCCAGTACCGCCTGCAGGCAATCCTCCAAAGCCCTACCAACTGGTGTTGTAAAGGAGAGAGAGAGGTGTGTGTCATCAGTGTACTGATGACAACACACTCCAAATCTCCTGATGACCTTTCCCAGTGGCCCAGCGTAGATTCTAAACGGCATAGGGGAGATAGCCAATCCCTGTGGAACTCCAAAATCTTGAGTCCACAGGAACAATTTATTCTCCCCGAGCTGGACTCTTTGGACACAGTCCTCCAGGAAGGAACAGAACCAGGCTAACACCTGGCCTCCAATTCTTCTCCCCACCAACTGGTCTAAGGGGATACCATGGTTGACAGTATCAAAGGCAGCTGAGAGATCCAGGAGAACCAAAAAGGTAGAATGACCCTGATCAGCCTCCCAGAGTAGGTCATCCAGCAGTGCAACCAGTGCTGTTTTGGTACTATGGAATGGCCTGAAGCCAGACTAGAATGGGCCAAGGCTGTCTGATTCTGCCAGGGAAGTCTGCAGCTGCTCTGCAACCACACTCTCGATTAGCTTAGGTAGAAAAGGGATGTTTGCAACTTTCCAACTAAATAGTTGGAGAGATCGATGGTCTCAAGGTTAGGCTTCTTCAGGACTGGTCTGATTGTTGTCTCCTTCAGACAGAAGGGCAATATAGGTATCCTCCCGTAAAGAAGCAGAAACAATCTGCCAGAGCCATCCTAAAGATGTGAATAGGGGAATGTCTTATCACACCAATGGCTGTGTACTAGTATGACAAGATTTAAGCCAGCAACTCTGGAATCCTTTCAATAACTCATTGTCAACCCTGTTGGCAGTATGACTTGTACCTGAACTATAATGTTCTGTTCCATTGATACTGGTTTCTAGCAGAGAGGTTACTTAAAAGAACACCTCCCATCTAAAGATTCAGTTTTATAGTGTTGGATTTGTATTTGAAGAAATATGTTGTGCCATAATCTGGTGCAGTTGAATGATTATAACTATTTCTTTGGTAAAATTGTGTTGCCATAATCTTCAAGCCCATAAGTCTGAAGATATTGTCATCATTGATGGTGATTATTTAGAAATCACACATTCCCAGCTTGTCTCTTGAAGATCCCAAGGCTGCTAAAATAACCCCTTTCATTGTTAGGGAGTCATTGAGGACTACGGGATGGGATAAGGGAGTCTTTAATTAAAACTTCTTCCTCCCGCCTTGTCCCCCATCCCCAGTGACTTCCTAATTATGGAGATTATGAGAAATTTACCAGAAAGCCTTGAGAAAATTCAGAAACATTTAATTTCAACATTTAATTTCTAAGACATCACTGCTGCTGCCAAGAATGTCAGCCTTACATGTTGCAAGTCACAGCAACAGGGTTTGTTAAATGTTGTTGTTCAATGAGATTTTTCCAAAATGCCCTGTCCTCAATAACCTGGTCAGCTCTTGTAAAGTCAAGTCTGTGTCTTCCTTGAGAAAGTCAATCCATCTTGTATTTGGTCTTCCTCTTCTCTTGCTGCCTTCAACCTTTCCAGGCATTATTGTATGTTCTAGAGTCTTGATTTTCATGATGTGTCCAAAGTAGGGTAACCTTGGTTTCATCATGTTTGCCCCCAAATATAGTTCAGTTGGTAGTCAGTCTTGTCCATATTTCTGACCTTCCAATGTTTCTGTCTTTCTGGCAGTCTAGCTCTTAGGCACATGAATACACAGCATGGTTAGGCCACTATACTTTATTTGGAAGAGAAGACTCAATATTTCTGTGGAAATATGAGAAGTCTTCTCTTTTATCTAACAATGAGAGGTCCCCTTAGCGCTTATCTTTTGCTGGGGGCAATTTTGGTCATCTGGATTCTGACATGTCTGCTCTCTTTGCATTTGAGGCACTGGGCACTATGTTGACAGCTGTTGGGTGCATTGAGTTCTGTAGCTGCTGTCTTGTCTCTGGAGGGATTTCACCTCACTGTGCTTTTATTTGCCTTTTCTATTCAGCTATTTTTTTAATGCACCATATTTTTCTGTGTAGATTATACTATTTTTTTCCTAAAATCATGACACTAAAAATTAAGGGGTATCATATACATGGAAGTAAGCCATTTCCGAGGGGTGGGGATGGGGTGGAGAAGAACCCAAACCGACTTTGCTGTTTCCCTTCTGGCAACCCTTGTTTACTCTCTGTGTCCTGAAGACTTTTCCGCACTTTGCTTTTTGCAGGATCGGTGTGTGAGGTCTTTCTATTGCTTGGTCCAGTTACCCCCCCCCCGCCACAGAGCAAATAATGAGTCACATTAAAGTCAAAAAAAAGGTTTAATAAACTTTAAATAGAAATCAAATATAGTGTTACCTCAACGAATTTAATCAATTCCAAATGCATGCTCTTAAGTCAAACTACTTTTAAGTCGGGGTACCTATCTAAAGGCGGTAGTTAAAACAGCAACAGTTTTCTGCTCTTAAGTCGAATTGCTCTTAAGTTGAGCTGCTCTTAAGTCGGGGCACCACTGTATTCCACATTAAATAGTCTGTATTGAAGAATGTCCCTTTACTTGTTACTCTATCCTCTAAGGCTGCAGGGTAAGCATGAAGGTAAGACTCTCCATTTCAACAGCCATGAGGAGAGATTAAAATGGTCACTTTCCTGTCTGTTTAACTGACAGACCTTTCAGAAAGGAGGAGCATAAAAGGAATGTTAGTATAGACAGACCAATAGTAAGTCAGATCAGGGTGAGACTATTGATCTGCATACTCTAACACCCATTCTCAGTTCAGTGTGTTCCAGAATCAATTAGATTCAATTTTCTCCTCAAATACTGAAATCTATGTTTAGTCAGAGGTTTCATCAAAATATCAACAATCATGTCCTTAGTAGGACAATACCTCAATTGTACCAATCCTTCACTTTGCATCTCTTATACTATGATATTTGACATCAATATGCTTTATGCCGCCCAGAGACCTCTTGGTAGTAGGGTGGCTAATTTTTTGTAAACAAACAAACAAACAAACAAACAAACAAACAAACAAACAAACAAATAAACAAACAAACAAACAAACAAACAAACAAACACCTGTCTTTTCTGATAATGATAGTCTGATGCAACTTTGATTACCTTCATACAGTGTAATTGGAGTAGGCTCATCTACTTTGAGGTCTGCAAGCAAACGCTTGAGCCATACAATTTCATCACAAGCTGCTGCAGCTGAGATATACTCTTCCTCTGAAGATGAGTGAGCTATACTACCATGCTTGTGGCTAATCCATTTTATAGGACCATTTTATAAGCCGAAAGGAGCTGAGTGGCATCTGGTTCGGAACACCTCATCCATGTTGAATGAGGTTGGAGAGGGTATAGAACCACAAAGTGATGACATAATAGATATTTGCACTGGGAGAATAATGGGATGTGGTTGTTTGTCTACTGAATGAAAAGCTGTGGGGGGGGGGTAGGAGGGAGAACAAAGCAGCAGCCGTTGTTGGGGGACCCACTGTACAAGTGCTTCTACGCAAATGCTTGAAGCCTCCGAGCAAAAATGGGAGAACTCGAACATTTGGTAGCTAGGGATAACCTTGATATAATAGCCATAACAGAAACCTGGTGGAATGCGGAGAACCAGTGGGATAGTGCAGTCCCAGGCTATAAACTCTATAGAAGGGATAGAGAGGGGCGGGTTGGAGGTAGAATGGCCATCTGTGTCAAAGAAGTGGTAAAATCCAGCAGAATGGAAATTGACGGTGGGTCTGACTCCACCATAGAATCACTGTGGGTAAACTACCAGGTCTAAGGAGGGATGTGATAGTTGGGGTGTGCTATTGTCCACCAGATCAAAAACTTGAGAGGGACCTTAAAATAAGGAGACAAATAATGGAGGTGTTTAAGAGGGACAGGATAGTAATCATGGGGGATGTTAATTATCCCCACATTGACTGGGCCAATGCAAGCTCGGGGCAAGAAAGAGAAACCAGGTTTCTCGACATGCTGAACGACTGTGTCTTAGAACAACTTGTCATGGAGCCCACCTGGGAACAGGCAACTCTGGATTTAATACTGTGTGATACTCAGGACCTGGTCAGGGATGTGAATGTCACTCAGCCTCTGGGGAACATTGACCATGCTGCAATCTCCTTTGCCATGCATGTCGGGGCAAGAGTGTCAAGCAAATCTGACATAATAACCCTTGATTTCTGAAGGGCAAACTTCCCTCAGATGAGGAAACTAGTTAGAAGGAAATTGAAAGGGAAGGTATAAAAAAATCCAATCTTTCCAGCGTACACAGAGCCTGTTTAAAACAATGGTAGTAGAGGCCCAGCACAAGTGCATACCACAAAGAAAGAAGAGCTCATCTAAGTCCAAGAGGGTGCCGGCATGGTTAACAAATGGAGTTAGAGAGGCTCTAAAGCTCAAGGACAGGTCTTTACGTAAATGGAAATACTCCCCAAATGAGGAAAATAAAAAGGAACACAAACTCTGGCAAAAGAAATGTAAGAAGATGATAAGAGAGGCAAAGAAAGACTTTGAGGAACATATGGTTAGGAATATAAAGGGAAATAAAAAAGTTTCTTTAAATATGTTAAAAGTAACCGCTGTGACTGCTTCCCCCTCATTACTGGCACCACCATTTTCCTTGGATAAGAATGTTCACTCTTATCCATGGATTTCAGTATTCATGGGGTGGCCTGGATCCAATTCCCTATGAATGCAGGGGTCCTACTGTATACCCTTTATATCTCAACCCAATGTATGTTGAACAATTGTTGCAAATTAGATAAATATATCCATATTATATAATCACCTCAAAGAAATGGGGTCAGAAAAAATATGCTAGATACAGTAAATTACTAAAGCATGACATCACCACAAAATGCCGGGAACAGAAACTGTGTTTTCCAAACCCTAGTTTTTTAATAGCCTATATTGATCAGTAGATTGACGGTTACAGTTTATGATGAAAGTAAGTATATTTCATCATTTCTGAGCTCTAGACTTCAAAAATATAATAGAAGTGATGTTTGTGTATGATGTGGACGATGGAGAATGGATAAACATGCTGTATTTTCTCAACATCTTCTGCTACAGCTGTTATGTCAAGAAGCCAAGAAGGACCTGGAGAGATGGGAAAGGCAGTCCTAATTCCCAAGGATGATCAAGAAAAAATGAAGGAATTGTTCAAAATCAACCAGTTTAACCTTATGGCAAGTGACATGATTGCACTGAACAGAAGTTTACCTGATGTAAGACTAGAGGGGTGAGTTTATGCCTTTGCCTTAGCTTTCACATATGTCCCATTGATATTGCTAGTGCATATATGAATCGGTCGCTATTGCATACTTTATGCTGCTTTATACTCGTGTATGCTTTGTCCCAATTACCTTATTATTCATTCAGCTAAAGTTTCAAAACTTAAGGAGGGAAGAAAGAACCTTCACCAGGTTTTGTAAGTGGCAGAGAAGTTTCTACAAATGATGGAAAAGTTTACACGTAGTATGGATTCTTCCTTCCTTGTTGATGGTTACTGATCTGGTTAACAAAATTTTTATTGAGACTTGATTTCAAAGTAAAAACATGGCAATCTTTATGAAAGCCACACATTTTCTTCGAAGGATAGACTTCACAATTCATAATGCACTATTTGAAATTCCTACAGAGTATGAGTTTTAAGTCACAATCCTAACACACTTAAAAGATAATAAATCAGTTTTGCCCTTTATGGGGCGTTTTTTCCTGAGAAAACACACCCCAATGGTGAAATCCACTTGTAAATGTTTTAGAGTGTACGAAAGCAGAATGATATCCTTTCCAGTCATGACAGACAGTTCAAGTAGACTTGGGCTGGGTCATGATAGCAAAGACCTGGCTTGGACTAGGTGCAGAAGTGAAGACCAAAAAACCAGTCTGGAGTTTCTAGTAAGGGCTGTAGAAGAGTTGTGGGTAAAGGGTGCTTTGTTTATTTGGAGCTATGTTTATTTGGAACAAGGATAGATGCATAGTGGGGAATGTGCAGAGCTTGCTTGTTGGTTGTCTGCTCCAGAATGTGAGTTGATTTTCCTCCTTCCCTTCCACCACTTGAAAATGGTTCATTAAACTAGAAGAGTAAGTAAGTAAACCTTCAAGAATAAACAAGATACATGTGTAAAGTATATTAGATTAACTTGAAATGGGCATATTTTCATATGGATTTTTTTTTCCAAAAAAATCATTTTCGTGAGATCCTATTCCACTCTCCACTATTGCAGCAGCTACGCTATCTCTTCCCTCCATCTACGTTCTGCAGCCACTGTGTGGAATAAGTCAGTTATGTGATGGCAACATTACTCCTTCTTGCCATTAAGAAGTAATAATTCTGTTGTGGGCAGGGCTGTGGAGTCGGAGTTGGAAGAAATTTTGGATCCCTGGAGTCGGAGTTGGAGTCGGCAAACAATGCACCGGCTCCAACTCCAACACCTACTAAATTTAGATTGGAATTTTTAAAAAAGCAAGTTTAAATGTCCCGATTCACAAAAAGTTATAATTAATGACTTCTCTACTGTAAGAATAAAGACCAATGCATGCAGTGCCTCACGTAACCGCAAAACGAACACGTTAAGTGACCGTGAAGAAGCATGCTTTTCATGTGCTTCGCTATATGGCACGCAACGCACAATTAGGAGCGGCAATACTTATACTTTCCATAGTGTTGTGTTCTGCTGTTACACAGCTCCCATGGGTAACCTAGCCTCTCACTGATAAGGGATTAAGTAAATACAGCCAGCCCCCGCCATTTCGCGGTTCAGGTACTGCGGTCCCACCATATTGCGGGATTGCAGTACCTGCCCGGGCGAGAAGTCTCCTGGCAGCACGCTCGGGCGGTGTTGGGGGATCGGATTGCCCAACGCCACCCGACCGTGCGGCAGCGAGAATGGAAGGGATATCAAAACTGGCCCCCCGTTTCCCCGGGGGGGGGGGTTAGGGAAGCCGCACGCCAGTGTTTAAATCCTTTCCATTCACGGAGGCAAGTCTGCCTCCGTGAATGGAAGGGATTTTTTAAAGGGTGTGTGGCTTACCCGATCCCCAGGGTCTGTAGAGAAACTGTGTGCCAGTTTTGATATCTCTCCCATTCACAGAGACAGACTTGCCTCCATGAATGGAAGGGAGTTTTAAAAGGGTGCGCGACTTCTCCCAAGCCCCTGTGGGGGCTCGGGAGAAGCAGTACACAACATTTAAACCACCACCACTTCTCTCCCCCTCCCAGTGGGAGCCAGGAGGGAAGCGGTGAGGCATTGAAGGGTCTTTAGCTGGCGAAGCAACCACTTGCTTCGCCGGCCAAGGATCCTTTAAACCCACGCCACTTCTCTCCCCCTCCCAATGGGAGCCGGGAGGGAAGCAGTGAGGCATTGAAGGGTCTTTAGCTGCCAGAAGTCTCGCGGCGGCGTGCTCGGTCGGCGGCGGGGGCTCGGATCCCCCAATGCCGCCGCCCGACCACGCCACTGCGAGATGTCTTCCAGCGGTGGGGAATCAGATCCCCCATAAAGTTTTGGAGCAACCTGAGTGAGCGCCACGGGGATCTGATCGCCCCTGCCCCCGCCCCTCATCTGCATATCATGGATTTTCAGCCATCGCGGGTCGGGTGGGTCCCTAACCCCCGCGATAGGCGGGGGGTTACTGTATGTTTTTTGCAGGACTAGAGACACTTATTTAAGTGAAGGGAATGGACGGTCAATAGTTCAAGACTGACACTGTAAACCATCAGAAAAACTGCTGTTATTCAGCTAAGACTATAAAAACTTGTAAACTCCGATTGTTAGCTTAACCTTTAAACATGACTATGGGATTCTACTAGGGAAATCATGTTTTATTCGCATATTAATACAGAGGAGTCGGGGTCGGGGAGTTGGAGTTGGAGTCGGAATATTTATCTACTGACTCCACAGCCCTGGTTGTGGATGCCCCAATGTTCAGAGCGATATGTCTGCTAATATTGAGCATTTGTCCCAGAAACACTGTCTTTCCACTGAAGCATCTTGGGAGCTATAATGTGATCAGTCTGAAGAGAGAGAAGGAAAATTATTTTATATATTTAAAAAATCAACTTGTCAACATGTGGTACCAGGCAATTAAGTGTCAACCTGGATGCTAAAACATCATGTCAATAAATCAGGCTTTTGGGAAAGAAATCACATAGTTTGTCTGTCTGGGGTGTTGCTATATCAACTGCAAGGTTTTCTCTGTTGTATAATTCTTATGCCTTGCAGCCAACCAGGGTGCCAAGTAGATTGGTTAAGGCAAATCCAGATGCTTTTGAAAACAGGATTCATTCCTTCTACACCCCCTTCAGCTGAATCTTACTTGGTCACTAGGATGCGCTGGTATTCTCATCTTGTTGTTTACCTCTCCTTGCTTTTTAGATTTTTCAACTTCATTTGATAACAAGAAACTTAATTTCAGGGGAGAAGAATGAAAGAGTTTTATAACTGTCTCTATATCCCCTGCTGTTTGCTGGCTGTAACAGGAAGTAGGCAGCAGCATATGGGGAGTTGCCAAGTGCCTGTTGATGTTACTGTAGATAGTGACATAACTTTGATACTAGGCAGGATGTACTACTTATCTCTCTAGATTGACTGTTCTACAGATTTAGTGATGAAAAATATGTACTACTGGGCTTCTGCAGTTAAAGGGGGGGGGGTCTTTCTCCCAAGTACAGTGGTATCTTGGTTTATGAGCAAAATCCATTCTGGAAAAATGTTTGTAAACCAAAATACTTGAATATCAAAGCATTTTTCCCATAGGAAATAATGGAAACGTATCCAATCCATTCTGGGGTCCCAGTTTCCATTATTTCCTTTGGGGAAATTTGCTTTGGACAGGAGCCACAGTGGGCTCCAGAGCTCACCCTGGGCCCACAGCACCCCCCGAGGTACACTGAGGAGCCTGTGGATGGGCAGAGTTGGGCCTGGAGTGTGCTCCAGAGGCCCAAGAGAGGCCCACTGTGCAGCCTGGAAGTAATTTCTCATCAGCACTGAGCCCAGTGCAGGCCAACCAGACACCCGGGAGGCCCATTCTGGCCCATCACCAGGCCTCTGGAGAGCCCCGGAGGCCACTTCCATTTCACCAGAAGTCACTTCTGGTTTGCTGGACATCACTTCCAGTCTGTGCCAAGGCCCGGGAAGCCCAGAGGCCCGTTCCAGGTATCACAGGGCCTGCGATGAGGTGAGCCTTGCTCACAAAACGGAACAATGCTCAAAAATTGTGGCCAAAAAATAATAATAATAAAAATAATATTTTTTTTTGCTCGGTTTGTGAAATACTCTCAATCCAAAGTCCTCATAAACTTAGGTACCACTGTAAGTGAGTCTTAAGATTGTAGCTTTATATGCATTTTGTATGAAGGTAGTGGGGTAAGATGTCACTGAAAGATGAAAGAAGGCATTGCCAAGCTGTCTCTTATCACTCAGAGAAATAACTGTTCTTCTCACAATATTGCTGATATTTGTAAAATAAAGAGAAAATTTTCTAGATTAGGTTAGGTTGTCATTTTAAATATTGAAGGATTTGGAATCCATTGTTCTTGGGGTCGGGTAGTAATCAGTAACAAACAAAGGGTGTTACAGGGGTCATGAGGGAGATGGGCACATGATGCATTAGCAAGGTTTCAGAGTTCTCCTTGTCTTGTTACAATAGGACTTGAAGAGAACCCAAGGTACAACAGCGTAAGGACCGGGGCATGGGCGGCAACAAGGCTTTCAGCAGAAGGTCAGAACCAGTGTATTTTCAGAAGTGTGGCCAACCACTCCAGGGTCAAGAAACACAGAGCGGGTCGCCAGCCAGTCCAATTTCAGAATACAGTAAACACAGTACAACAGGGAGGGGGATGCCCAACAGGCAGACCTACAGACCAGCAGAGTACAGGGCCAAAGCTCCTGGAGTCTGAGGTCTCATGTTGCTGAGGAAAAAGGCATGGAGTCCCAGCTGCTAGGTTTATGCTAGTAGCAAGCCTACCAGTTGCACTCCCTGATTGCCTCAGACTGATTCTGCAAAGAAGCAGAGTCAAACGGCCCTGATCCTGACAAGCAGAATGGTTGATAAGCCAAGTACAACTG
>JAHTLZ010003547.1:20443984-20458850 GCA_023846285.1 Phrynocephalus versicolor
AAAAAATACACTAGAAAATAGTTAATAAGTTGAGTTTTTCAACCCTTATTTTTGGCTGGAAAACAATGCCCTCAGCTTATACTCGAGTCAATAGGTTTTCCCACATTGGGGGGGGGGGGGGTCAAATTAGGCCCTCAGCTTATACTCGGTTCAGCTTATACTCGAGTATATATACAGTATTCTATTTTCATGCCTCAGTGTTTCAGTGGTGCAGACAAGGAAACTTAACAGCAGCAGAGAAGTCACATCTTAACATTGCATGCATTAACAGGAAGAAGACAAAAGAAGGCAATAGAACATGGAGAAACAACCTGTTTTTATGCTGGAATAAGCTGCCTAGGGCAGATGAGGCAAAACCAAAAATAAAATAGTGTTTTTGCCTGACATGCTTGCACAAACTAACATATCATGGCCAACTCTTCTAAAATTAGGGAAGTAAGTCATACACCGTAATATTTTTGGAGTAACTGTGTGTATTTAATTTCTTCATTGCTGATGGAGAAACATTTCATTTCAAAATAAACTTTTCTCTTACTCTTTCTGCCTTTAAAACAAATCTCCCTATGTGTTTGTAGGAGGTTGCTTGCGATCCTCCTGGGTAGCCAAGTCTACCTTATGAGCTGATTGTAACTCGGTGTTCTGACTTAATGGTGCAAAAGCGTTCAACCTTTAAATTGCTTCCACCATGTAGTGCAGTTCATTTTTGCATGGACAGCCACCATTTAGAAAAGCTGATCGTGTCAGTGGATAAAACCGCTGAGCAACCCTGTTGGTGCTAAAAACAGAGTTGAGTTTGCCGTTGCTTTCCTTCTGTTCCACTTTCATTGTGGGGTCAGAAGTGCAAAAAATTATGGAGAGAAATATGTGGTCTAATTGCTTAATACTATCCAAAAATGAAGTGAAAAACTGGTTCTCTAGCTAATTGTTTAGTGAGTCAAATTTATAATCATGTTTTGATTTTCTTACCTCACTCACAGCAGAATCAGCCTAATCATGTTCCCCAGTTATTCCAGTTCCCAATACTGTATATTGTTAGTATATTGTACAATATTTTCATATTTATTCTCAGAAACTGTGGGCAATTATGTTGTTTCAAATGTTACCAAATGTAACACATGTGAAGTACTTTATTATGCACAATGTGATGCTTTATGTATTATTAATGAAGAAATAAAAAAATATTCAACCTGGTTAACTACAGCTCCCGACAGGGAACAAATATAGGAACTAACAAGTCTATTCATTCATTACCTTGAAACCTTTGGGGTTGTCATTTGGAGTTTGGGGATTTATAAAACAAATTGGTGTACCTCTCCAAGGGATGCCCCTTATACTGCTGGGAAATCTGCCACACATTCTTTATAACAATTTAATTGGTTTTTCTATTTTAGAATACCATTTTTTCCTCTTGAAGTTCATAAGCCGTTGCTGCCTCATATTAATGCTGCAGGAAACCACCTGAGGCAGAAGCACTAATTCAGGTTTAAATAGGGCAGCTAAAATTACAAAAGGCAAAATGACCAAAAATGTTCCCAACATATAAATAAGGTTGAAACCAATGTGTTATCTATGAGAATGGGATGCATTACAGTAGCATCAGTAGTAACAAGTGGGATGAGTTTTGGGGGAAAGTAATGGAATAAATTATCTCCCCCTACTAACATCCTAGGTTCTGATTTCCCTCCTTTATGACTGGAAATAGAGATGGAAAATATATTTGTAAACCATTTTAAACACACACACACACACACACACACACACACACACGCATGCACACAAGCATGCACACACACACACACACACATTTATCCAGTTTGTTTTTCGCAAGACTATTGGAAGAAGCCCCACTGCATGCCTGTGATATTCCCTCTCTCCTCAGACCTCTCCAGAAGTCCCAACCCTCCCTCTTTTTGGATTCGTAGGGACAAAATTATGGAGAATCTAAAAAAAGAGGACGTTTTCTAAAAGTCTTGCAGAACTAAAAAAAAAAAACAAAAAACAAAAAAAACCCACCCATATATGTAAGGCTTTGTCTGAACAAGATTCAAGGATACAAAACTGACAACTCCAAGCCTGTACAGAGTTTGTTGTTATTCCTAATATGCCTTGTTTTACCGATTTTGGAATTTTAGAACAGCTTTCTTCTCCCTACTGCATCATAATCCACATTTCATCTTTCCCCCCCCTGCAGAACATACTGCAATACAAACTTGAACTGCTAAGCACTTTGATTATAAGCATTATCGGTTCTGTCAACATAAGGTGTTCTAGTTAGTTAATGATCCTCCAACTGTCAGGTTATTTGGCTTTGCAGCAGCCAAGAGCATGACATATGGTGAGGTCATTTGAGAGGGTGGCTAAATGCAAGACCTTAACACGTGCATTTTTAAGAAGAGTTTCATAATTTGCATTAGCAAACAGCCGTTTAATTCTGCATGATAGACTGGTAGAATGGCGCTGTTAAAGCAAAAGAGGTGAAAGCAGAAATAACAAATTGGGCCAGAGGGAGGGATTGTTGGAAGGCCTGAAATCAAGTTCAGTTGTTAAATTCTCTTTGTCAGGTTTCTCTGTCTGTGACCCAGTACAAGCAAGAAGGGCATACACAAATGTCAAGTGTATTTTTCTCATTTTTATTTCACACTGTGATTTTAGAGAGGGGGGTGGAACCCACTATTGTGTGATTTTAATTATCTTTTTAAAAGATGCTTTGTAAGGAATTGTCCTAAAAGGTGGAATACACAAATACTAAATAACTGCAAATTCTTTGTTGCAATAGGTAAACAGTTTGAAATTTTCACCTTGTACTGTATAGGGAAAAGGGTAAAGCACACTTTCATATCAGATAGATACTTTTTTGACAAATACCAAATGCATTTATTTTATATTTAAGCTATAAAATAATCCGAGTCTAGCATTTCAGTACATTTGATGACTAATATGATGGTTTATCGTTTAATTTATATTATGGTAGAATTTTAATTTTTCTCTTTTTAATTTTTTTAAATTTTCATATAACAGGGGTCCCTACACAAGATGGGTGGGGTGGAAAATCTAAGGATAAAAACAGGAAAGTTTAAGTGGTATATTTACAGTAGTTCTCTATATACCAATACAAAGGCTTTGTTTTAGTTTCTCAATACTGTTGTGGAATTTTTTTTAGCAATTTAGTTCTTTTTCATAAAAGGTATATAGTGGTTTCCAGCTGTCTATTATCCTTCTGTAGCTCTAAGTCCTTTATCAGTTCTGATGTTATGTCCATTTCAGCTGCTTCATTCCCCCTCCCCCAAAGTTCTTTTCTAGTTGGTATTTCAACCACTTTCCAATATTTGGCGCATGCAGTTCTTGCTATTGGGACAATATTTAGTAACAAACACTTTATCTTAACATCCTTAATTTCTGTAATGATATTCAATAAAAATATTTCTGATTTAAATGGGACAGTATAACACAACATTTTTGTAAGATCATATACCATTTTCCAATATCTCTTAGGTACATCATATTTCCACCACATATGATAAAAAGACCCTTCTTTGTTACTACATTTCCAACATTTATCTGAAATATTTCCATGTAGTTTTGCTAATTCTGTGGTGTCATGTACCATCTATAAAACATCTTACATATTTTTCATTTAAATTCATTGCCTTAGTAAATTTTACATTAATCTCCCATAACTGACTCCCAACACTAATTCAATATTGTGTCCTAGGTTTTGTGCCCATAGTATCATGCAGTCTTTCACAATTTCATCCTGCATTTTCAGCTCTAACATATATCTGTATATCTTCTGGATCAACTTTTCCTCAGTTTCCAAGAGCAGTTTTGTCCAATTCAGTTCTCTGAATATAAAACACTCTTTCTTGTCTTTAAAAAATGTTGAGGTTGATTGTTATTGTGCCCATCAATCTAATGTCACTTTTTGGTATTTAAGTTCTTCCTCTGAGTTTAGTTCCTCTTCATTTTTTAATATATCATAATATCTCAATAATTTATTTTCATTCGTCAGTGCCGGTTGCATAAATGCTTCTGTCAGTGACAACCATCCTGGTATTTTTTCTATACACTTGTTTCTGAATATTTTCCCACATCCAACAAAGTGCTTTCCTCGCTATATGATTTCCAAATGTTTCTGTTTTTTAGTCGCCTTATACCAAATGTATGCCACCCCAACCTTAAGTCATGACCTTCTAATCCCCTCTGCAACCTTTTAAGGATTCTCTGTTGTTAATGAAGTTAATGAAGTATCATCAGCAAATAAACTCTTCTTTATCCTTGGTTCCTATGCCAAAATATATATTCTGATACCATTTGCTAACAATTCAATAACTAAAACAAACAGTACAGGGAACATGACATGACATGTCAGGGGAAACATCAGCCTAGTTCTTCGGCCTAGAGAAGTCTGTTTTGTAGAACACAATTTTGTAAATAAATGAACAATATTCCAAAACCATCATGAATGGCTCTTACCACAGAGTACTGCCTGTAACAATTGCTCCTCTCAGGTGGGCCATTTGAGAGTGCTGACTCCAAGGGTAGCCCGGAAGACCACTACCAGGGATAGGGCTTTCTCAGTGGTTGCACCCTGTTTATGGAATCAGCTGCCCTCTGAGATTGGTTTGGTTCCCATACTACAAATTTGTTCGCTCTGTTGATCCGGTTTTATACTCTTCCAGTTTTAGTATGTACTCCAAACTATTATTTTTTCTTTGATATTTTCTCTAAATATGATTGATTGACTGATTTGATATTTGGTTATATATTGTATATTGTTTAATTGTATTATTTATTGTGTTGTTTATATTCACAACTACTGTAAACTGCCCAGAGTGAGCTTTGGTCAGATGGCATAATATATAAATCAAATAAATAAATAAATAAATAAATAAATAAATAAATAAATAAATAAATAAATACATGCCATTGTCAAGGATGTTCATCCAGTGCTGTTTGGGTCATTTCCTCACTAGGAATCTGCCGAGTTTCAGGATGAGACCCCTTTTGGCCAGAGTTTTGACATACAAACATGCCTAACAGCAATGCAGTCTTGTTGGCAATGTATTTGAACTCCTTAGCTCTTGGTAGGTCAATACCTTCAGTTTGGATCATATCACTCATTTGGGTCAGTCATCAGATACTGCATCTTCCTCACATTAAGGCACAGGCCTTGGTCTTGGTCCCCAAGATCTACCTTACTCTCTGATGCAGTCATGACATTGTCAGCATAAAGGGTGCTGGATTCTGCAGATCACAAGTGGCTGTGCCCATAACCAGGATGAAAAGAAGTTGGGAAAGTGCTGATTCTTGGTGGACCCCAGCCATGGTATGAAAATCATTTGATGTACCAGTAGTGGACTGCACACAACTCTTCCATGATTCATAGAACAGTTTGACCCAACGAACAAGTACCTCTGGGACTCCATGACATCTCAGTGCATACCAGAGGACATGTGGGACTTGGTCAACCTCTTTCTTGAGGTTGAGAATGTTGCATGCACTGGTTTCCATTACTCCCTGGAGGATGGATTGCATCACTCGTTCTGCCCCTCTTGAGGAAGCCAGTTTGACTGATGCTTAGTTGAATGCAGATACATGTGTCAATTACGCACTCAAAGATTTTATGAATATTTGCAAGTGATCTAATTGGTTTTTAGTTGGTGAATTCAGCCTGGTTCCCCTTCTTTTTCCAGATTGGCACTGTTGTGCTAACTTGGTTATCATTGGACATCTTCTTCTCCAGCACAAACTGGTTAAAGAGTTCCATCAGCCAGTTGGAGGATTTCCAGTGTTGTGACTTCCACAGTTCTGTCACCACATCATCCGATTCTGTGGCTTTTTCTATTTTCATCTGTTTCATCACCATGGCTTCATTGGATGTGATAGATTGCATAGGCCCTTTGACGGGGGGGGGGGCATATGGGATTGAGGTATGTGGGAACTCTTCTGTGGAAATTTTCTTGAAGTAATCCCACCAGCACTTTGTTCCCTTGACATGATCATTGATCTGCTTTCCATTCTCATCATTGATACTATGGAATCTCTCAATATTCCCAGGCCTTTTGTGTAGGGGTTTTCATGAGCTGGTAAATGTCATGTTCACCTTCGTATAGAAGCCTCATGGTGCAGTGGTTAAAGGCCTGTACTGCATCTAAAACTGTGCTCACAACCTAGGGTTCAATCCCAGGTAGCAGGCTCATGTTTGACTCAGCCTTCCATCCTTCCAAGATTGGTAAAATAAGTACCCAGCTTGCTGGGGTGGGGGGTAATGCGTAGTCTGCATACTGTAATTAAAACAAAACAAAACTGTAAATCGCCCAGAGACTACTTGAAGTGGTATGGGGCGGTATATAAGCAGAACACTGTTTTTGCTTTGCTTTGCATGTATCAAAGTTTCTATACAGTTCCTCAAAGTGGATACTGTTTTACTACTGCTTTCTTTGCACTGAGGTGACCATCACAGTACTTCTGCCAGTTGTCAGCTGTCTTTTCAGCTAGAAAAATGTGATATAGCTACTTTTTCTCATGGGCTGCCACTTTGACTTGATCTGTCCAAAGCCACATTTGTTTATCCGTTTTTTAAGGACCATGCTTTGCCATGCCGAGTTCGGCCTGGGCAGCTGTTTTAATCCCCTGTTTTGCTTCAGTCTATGTATTGGCTAATGTAATGGGGGGCAGTTGTATTTGCAAGATGATTCTTGCCTCTTTTTCTTGAACATTCTGCTCTGTTTTCCCGGGGTGGGTCAATGCAGAGGTCATGGATAACTGGCCATTGTTGGAGTGCAATTATCTCATACGGGATGACTTTGGTGTTGAGTACTGTTTTAAGGTCTCATCTCGGATGAGTATGAAGTCAAGCTGAGATGAAGTGTTGCCACTGTAGTACGTCACAAGGTGCAATGGGCACTTGCAAAACTATGTACTGCCAAGGACAAGATTTTGATTTTCAGCAAAGTCAAGAACTCATTTGCCGTCTTCAATATGAGTATTGAAACCATGCCCACCATGACAACTGAAACCATCTACCCTTGCTCCAATGTGGCCATTTAAATCTCCCATGAAGTTAAGGTAGTCCTCAGCTGGGAAAGTGATAGCTCTCTCCTCAAGAAGGTTCCAGAAGGACTATTTGTCACTCTCGGGGCAGTCATGTTTTCTACATATAAATTAGATTTTACATTGACTGATGTTGGATTCTACAGATGTATATATGTGATCTAAAAATCTTTTTAAAATGAGTTTACAGGTTTGTGTGTCACCTCTAGTATGTGGATTGTTTATTTTTTAAGTTATATATATATTTCTTCCCCAAAGACTAATTTGGCAATTGTGCAATTGACTCATGGAAATTCTGCAATTTCTGAAATATCTTATTGAAAAATCTTACTTGACCTGTATTTGGTGTATATATGGAAGCTATTATAAATTTTCTATTATTCAACTTAAATTTCAAAAAAAAAAAAAAAACATATCTCCCTTCTAGATCTGATATTTTATCTAAAACTTCTATCTTTAATCCATAATGTGTAAGGATCGCTACTCCTCTTGATTCCTTGGATAATTTAACAACCCTGAAGACATACTACATTAATTTCCTGTTTTTTATCAGGTTTTTAAATCTATACCTCTTTAGGTCTGAAGCCAAGCCATTTATATTCAACAAAAGTAATTTAATTGACTCACCTATTCTCTTTTGTAACTTTTGTACATCTGTGCTTGTTTCTGTTGTTTCTTATTTTCCTTCCCCCTCCCTTCTCCCTCCCTGAACAGCCTCCACTAAGAGATGAACAGGTGGCATTGTCTCCTAACCTCTTTGTTATTTAATTGAGGTCCATGTTCCCTTATATATATATACATTCTGCCACTGTCATGCTAATTCCCAGTCTCACCATCATTCTCCTTGCCTCCTCGGGATTTTTTGCAAGCAACATTTTGCCTTCTCTAAATACCAAAATCACTGCTTGGTAGCCCCAGTAAACAATATTCCATTTTCAAATAAACATTGGGTGTAAGGTTTTAACATTGCTCTTTGCTGCAGTGTCTCCAGGGAGAGGTCCTGTCTTATTATAACTTTGGAGCCATTAAACTGTAAATCCTTCTGTTTTTTTAAAAAAACTTTTAAAAACATTATCTGTTGTTTTCTCTCTTGCAAACACCATAATAATGTTTCTTGGCTTAGCTCCCAGACCAAGTTTGGGGCAGGGTGCTCTATGTACTCTTTCAATTTCCACCGGGTCAATTTTAATCCATGTTGTTCAAACCATGCAATTAAAATTGTTTCATGATCTTCCTGGGCACAGACTTCAGGAATGCCAAATAAATGAATGCTTCTCCTCCTTTGACAGTCCTTTACTGAAGCTAATCTCCTAGTCAGCTCCTTAATTTTAGCCTTGTTATATTCTGCTTTCTGAGCTGCCTTATCAGCTGTAGATTTTATGCTTTTAATTTCCAAAGCCATTTGCCCAAAGTCCTTTTTGAGAGCATTAATATCACCCCTAACACTCTGTTCCAAGACGGTAATAAAATGGGTTAAATCTTTTAGTTCTTTTTTAGTCACCATGTTGTGTTCTCCTCCCTTTCTCCGAGCCCATGTCTAGGGAGTAGAGAGATAGATGTCTCTCACCTCCAAAACTCAGAAGAAGCAAACCCTTTTTTCTCCGGTTCTCTGTCTCTTTCCCCAGATGTTTGAGGTTGTTTTCTGAAGTTTATCTCTTTTCTTTGGTGGTGTAATAGTAAATTTATCCCGGAGGTGATTGTGGGAGTGTCTTAACTGAATCAATGCATGTGCGGTCCCCTTCAGTAGGCATTGTTGATGACTGAGCTTTCTTTCTTTTTCTCTCTTCAGTTGTGTGTGCTCTCCAGGTCTTTAAGCACATCAGGATTGTGTTAATATTTGTTTTATTCACATTAAGAACTACGTTCTTGTTATTTTAGACAGTAAAGTAGAGAAAAGCTGGGTGAATAGCTGAGTGGTTTGGGCCTCTGTCTATGGACCCAGAGCTTGGGAATTTGATTCTTCACTGTGCCTCCTACAAGAAGACCCAGCCTCTGTGGCCTTGGACCACAGGACACGTCCAGAAGAAGCAAAGGGTAAACCACTTCTGAGTATTCTCTAACTGGAAAACTCTGAAAATGGTCACCATAAGCCAAAAATGACTTGACAGCCTATGACAATGATGATTATAGTTAAGTCAACATGGAAATAATCTGCCAATTGTCCATTTCATTTCCCTCAGAAATTGAGAGAATGATTAGTCTCTTAAAAATGGAAGTAATTTGTGATTCAGAAATATCAAAATATCAAGTACTCTTTCATCTTTTACTTGTTCTACTAGAGCACAAAAGCTTTTTGAGCTTTTAAGTAAATGAAATTCTTGCAGAGAGCGACTTCTGAAAAATTAATGCTGCATTTAGAGCTCAGAATCCCTAAGGAAAGCTTGATATTCAAACCCACATTTTGAGTATGTCATTGTTATGAACAGTGACAGCTGAAGGTGTGAGTGAAGTCTCTTTGTTCTTGCAAACTGCAAACCTATTTATATTGCATAACCAAATGCAAGAGAGCCATTTAGATGACACATTTCCCCAAATGCCAGCCACTGGATTTAAAAATTGATTGGCTTCAGCATATTTTGGTTCAGCAATATTTCACAAATTAATATCAATAAGTTTTTTTTCCTTGAGTGCCGCTTCTGGCCAAAATAAGATTCTGAACAATTTTAGGCTCATTTACTGTTCGCTGGTACAGAATTATCACTTTAAATATTTTTTAACAATTAGAGCTATGTGTGATATTCTTAATATTGACCATGATAAATTTGAACATGGAACTATTGCATTAGTTTCTGTTCATGAACATGATTAACCCTTGCCTTGAGTGCCTGCTTTGGAACAGATGGCTGTTCCTAAGGAACATGTAATTCTGCTTAAACGCTGTGGACGGAAATAAAAAAAAGATGACTATATAAAATGTTATCTTTGAACATTCATACTCTGGGGGTAATTTGCAAATATCTCTTGGCAAGCCACATAGCAGGCTGGAGGTCTGTCTTAACAAAAGCACATAGGGAGGGCATGTGGTTTGTTCAGCTGTTCTTGGCCAACAGCAGGAGAGATTTGGCAGCCTCTATCGGTTTGCTGCCTTGTCCCCCTCAAGAGAGACCTCTGCACAGCTCCGACTTGTCATTGTGTGTGAATCCGGTTATTCCTTCATCATTGCTTCACAGCTCTGTTCCCAAAAATAGATTCTGGCAACTAGAAACCATTGCCTGAGTCAAGGCTAATAATGTATTAAATTCCTTTGTCAGTGTATTAAATGCCAGATAATTTTAGTTAAATTATCTAATTTTGAATGGTTTTGAAAAAGCACAGTATTTTTGTGGACAGTGTGTGTGATAGACCAATGCTTGGCAAAGTATACAGGTTTATATTTTATATATTGGCCTTGCAGAGTATAGTCGTTGCCAAATTGCAAATGAGCGCAAACCAGTCCCTTTAGAGTCTGCATATCTGTGGAAGAAACACCCACAAATATTTCATGCATGGTAAGAAGACCTCTCTTGTGTTCAGTGCTCCCTGCCGGCTGCCACAGACACACTTTGGAATGGAAGTTTGGATGGAGCCAAGCCTCCCTCTGAGCAAAGTATTTAGTACATTACAAGAGAATAGGGGTTTCACTCAAGCTTGGCAGGATGAGAAGAGAGTCAACCCAGCTACTTGGCTCTAGTAGCAGTGATTGAATTTTCCATGTAGAACTACATGAAAAAAATTAAATCATTGTTCATTGTTCCTTTAACAACTTTTTAAGGTGTCTTGAAGTGATGAAACTGGAAATATAGGCAGACTACTCGTGTCAAAAAATGGTGTCATCTGCCTGCCCTTGTGCTGAAGTGTCTGCTTTATCAAACTAAATAGCTACGGCATATGTTCTATCACTTATTGAATAATCAGTGACTGTTCTTTGAATCACTTTGCTTCCTTTTTTAAAAAAGAAGCATGCTCATACTGATGAGAGAAGATGAGACAAGGCTGTGATGACAGGGAAGGGAAACACTGGTATGCCTTCTTGAGAAGGAATGGTGCCTTCTTGAGAAGGCATACCAGTACTTGCTGTCTTGTAGTTTCCCATTCATTTCAATGGGAAACCATTACTTGCTGTCTTGTAGTTTCCCATTCATTTCAATGGGAAACCATTACTTGCTGTCTTGTAGTTGCTTTTGCTTTGTGGTTGGCTGTAGAATGTCCCCAAGTGTTTGTAGGGAAAAAGATGAAGAGGGGAGGGGAGGGGGTCTATTAAAAGCTAGAAACAGTTCTAAAGCTGAAGGGAAAGAGAACACTGCTAAGAAAACTAAAGTAGCTCTGAGGAGAGAAGTCAGGAAAACCAGAGAAAAGTGGCCTATTGGGGACTCATTGGATGGTAGACAGAGATACATCACTGGAAGAGACTAAAATAAAAGACAGAGAGATTGAAAGACCTACACAGTCTGCAGATCTTGGCACCCACAAATTACTCAACATAGGTAGAGATACTGGAGAAAAAGAGAAACAGTGTGCCTAATATATCATCAAGGAAATTAATGATGAACAGAATCAGTGCCTGGCTAGAAGGAGGGCCATTAATTCAGGCAAGAGAGAGAGTCTCAGAAGGAGACTCTGGAGTAGGGATCCAGCATGTTGAAAAATGTTGAAGGATCACTTCACAACCTAGAGTTGTGCCTAGATTTAGCTTTGCCATCTGAAACCCCAGATTGCAGTTTTGTCCAGGGTGGTCATCCTAAGCTGGTGTGGCAACTTGGACTGGATCGCAGAAGAGCTGATTGCAGGCAGATAAAGCTTAGTTACATCCGGGGTTGTGATTGGAATATCAATGGAAATGCCAGTTTGTTAGTAAACAAAGTTGGTGGAAGTTCAGTTGTTGGGACCATGTTAATTCTTCCCAGCAACAAATACAGTGGTTTTCAGTTCTAGTTTTCTGGAAGAGAGTAACATTTTAAAGCTTTGATTGTATTGGATCATTGTCCATTATCGACCACCTCTTGTACAAGAGATCAAGTATTATTTCCCCTGCTTTTTCCATCTTCATTGAAGATTTAGAAAGAAGTTGGGATGAAATTAGTGTGTCCAGTCAAAATAGCAGACTGTAACCAATTACTAATAAGAGTAATAAGCACCATTCAGATGAAACCTTGTACCCTTTAAATGGGTTCCTGGATTGGGCATGTATTGGAGGAAATTGAGATAGGCAGAATGGGCTTGCTCTGTGCCAAATTTGGAGAAGTTCTGACAAGTACTTTTAGAGGTCTAATTTTCATTTTAGAGTAAAGCAAGACCTATGGAAACGAAACATAGCACACCTTTGTGAATGGATGAATGCTGAAGAGTGTCTCCTACCATGACAAATACTCTGGCTGGTCCATATTGAAGTCACTAAACAGACTTCAAAGAAAAGTCAGAAGATCAAAGAAAAATCAAGTAAAATGGGACCACATGGATACAGAACTAGGGATGTGCACGAACCGGAAAAATTGTGTTTAGTTTCATTTCATTCCCCCATGATTCATTTCATTTAGTTAGAAATGATTTTTTTTAAAAGTACAAAAAGAAACAGTAGCAAACCGATTTGTTACTCTATGAAACAGGTCCCCTGGGTTCTAAAGGCACCCTAGGACCCAGGGGACCTGTTTTATAGAGTAAGAAATTGGTTCATTTTAAACAGCAAAAAAAGCCATTTCATTTCATTACTAACAAAACGCTGCTTCCCTGTTTCGTTTCGTTTCATTTCATTAGCTAACAAAATGATGAAACAGTGTTTTGTTTTTCATTTGGTGCCCATCCCTATGCAGGACAAATGTTCTGCGAGTATGGAGAAATTCAGTCAATGCAGCACTTACTGTATGTGTGTGCAGTTTATTTCCTACCATGTGTACAATAGAAAAATACTAGTGAATGTCCAAGATAATGGTACACTACTGAACTACAAGTGGTGCCTCTGATAACAAACTTAATTCGTTCTCAGGGGCAATTTGTTATCCAAAAAAATTGTTATCCAAAACGTGGTTCCCCCATCAAAATGAATGGGAAACCGATTAATCCATTCCAGAGGTCTGTGAAAAGGCAAAAAAAAAAAAACTGGGGGTGGAGTTCCAGACCTCTTTATAACGTGCACTTTAAAGGACTGCAGTGCTGGAACACCCCCTCCAGAACACCTGCCCTGCAGTACAATGTAATCGTGGACATTCTATGATTCTATGACAAGAGAAACTATCAAGACTACTCCAGCCTATTCCTAACCAAGGTGCAATGGGAGGAAAATGCAAATGGACAAGCATAATCAGCAAGAGAAATCTAGCCTGTTCTTGACTGCGGAGCAATGGAAAATATTGCAAACATGGACAGAAGAAAGAAGCATGATTATCCCAGCCTTTTCCCACCAAAAATACAAAGAAAATGAGTGCAAAGAATAATAAAAGCTAGCTTCATACCTTTCTAAGTTTGAAAGGTCCAAATCCCTCAGCAAAACATGTCCAGGATGGCTCAAAAAATGAAAAAAATTCTAACTCCTCCCACCCCTCCACAAATACAGGGGGTGCAATACATCCTGGGTACACTTTTGTTGCAAGGCGTTATGAAACATTTGTTATGCAAGGCAGCCCATATGGAACATTTGTTATGTGAGGCAGCCCTATACTTAGAAATTTCCATTTGTTATCGGAATAATTTGTTATCAGAGGCATTCTTTTACCGAGCTATTACTGTATTACAATTCTGGTCAAAAATAGTTTTACATTTCTTATCATTTCAATTTGTTTTATTTTTATATACATTTCATATATGTCCATAATTTTAAATGGTGCAATACTCTGAGATGGTTAAAGATGCCCATGTATATCCATTTTTGCTACCATTTTTGTAGCATGTAGCAAATGATGTAGTTATTTTCTAAAGGCTTAACACAACTTGCTGAGAAGGAAATGATTCATGTTATGTACGTTTTCTAAATTTGAAGTTGATCTGTTTTGTCATTTAGAAGAGACGTGACGTTAAAGATTCTTGTTTTGCATAGGAAATACTTAGTAACCTCTGGCTGCACATGGGCTGATTCTATAGCAGTAAACCAAATCTTGCCCGTGCTTTAGTTTTGTGAGATGAATGGGGCTAGTCTCTCTACAATAAGATAGCAAGGACTTGATGCTTGCCACAAAAGTAAGTGTCATTAAATAGACAGATAGGCAGGCACACACACAGGGAGGCATCCATGAACACATGCAGAGACAGAAAGAAAATTGGGGGGGGGAGGGGGAGAGCCACACAAACAAAAATAAGCCACAGAGGAGAGAGGGAGGGAGGGGAGAGACACAGAAAGAAACTGCAGGGTGGGGACAGTAGTTCCACAGGCAAGAATGGAGAAAAGGCAAGATAGAAAACTACTATCAAAAGAAAGAGGGAGGAGGGAAGAGACACAGAAAGAAACCCCAGGGTGGGGGCAGAGACTGAAAGGAAAAGAGAGAAGTCAGGGAGAGAGATCAAGTGGAAAACCAGCAGGAAAAAAGAAAGAGATAAAAGAAACAAATACATGGAGAACATAAAAAAACACACCAACCATAACAATTCCATTGTGTTTGAGCAAGAAGTAGGATTTTCCTTTGCTTGGTGTCCCATAGTTTCTCACCCTGACATGAAGTGATGGTGATAACTTACCACTGATAAGGAATAATGATTATTCAGTGAATTTTGAGCTCTGATATGACAGTTTCTTAAGTGCTAACTTCATTAATCTGCCCTAATGAAAAATAGAAACAATTATAAAGATGCAACATCTTCAAATTATTATTATTATTATTATTATTATTATTATTATTATTATTATTAT
>JAHTLZ010003547.1:20458860-20469798 GCA_023846285.1 Phrynocephalus versicolor
ATTATTATTATTATTATTATTATTATTATTATTATTATTATTATTATTATTATTATTATTATTATTATTATTATTATTATTATTATTGAACATACCCCTCTCCCTGAAACTTCGAAAGTTAAGCCTATCTGGTTATACAAAGATTTTGGAATTCTAACATGTAAATACCAAACATAATTTTAATTTTAAAATCAAACAAAAGAAAACTATTTCTGTAATGCCAGACAGATATTTTTGTATGCTACTCGCTTGCTTGATTACTGTATTCTCCTTACTTTGCCTGTACAGCATGTGGCCTTTTAGCTCTATACATTCTTGTCAAAGACTCCTGGCCCTTGTGGTTTTTGGCACAGGACCCTGGCACTTAGTTCTAGATATAGCCTCCAATCTTTCCTTAGTGATTTATGGTCCAGTGTATTGGGATGAGATTTTATTTTCCTTTCATTAAACGCTTCATATGCACAGATGTGTATCTCACCAGATATATATGGAGGAAAGAGTTTGATAAATAATAGTAATAATTGCAACTGCCTTGCAGGAGACAAATGTCTTCTGTTTTGTAATTCTGTATTGTGAAAGCAGAGTCTCCTTTCCTCTCTTATCTCTTCTGAAACTGCAATTGAGAAAGAACTGTATAGACAAGAATTTTGGATTTTTGATGCAGTCCTCTGAGAAAGTCTCCATATGTCCTGTTTTAAATGAATTAGGGTACTTGTCCCTTATGCAATTATCTCTTTTGTTGGCGTGGATTTTTTAATTAAAAGTCTCAGTGCATTTCCTTCTTTTGTATCCTACCATAAGTGCACCTGTGCCATCGTAACAGGGTTAATTTCTGTATTAGTTTGAGAGGTGGAAAAGTGTTCACCTAGCTATGTTGACTCTCATTTGAATTTGTAACCTTGAAAACTACTGATCTCTTAAGCAAGAGACTGGTACACAAGATCATGTTGTCTCTTTACCCCTTCGGACATATGCAACACTGCTACATTTCCTTATTGAACTGTAAAGTGAGGTTGCCTATGTAATGCTGCTGTTAACCATTGTTAGCAGTGGTAGAGGTTCCCATCTGAACTATTGCTTGAATTAGGCTTGCAAATCCTTAACTAGATGTTAGCTAAAAACAGGGGATAATTCTAGGACAGGGGAAGAAGGATATGGCGGATGTCCACTAGAGATATCAGATATCTTAAGCATGCTTAAGAATCACCTTGAGTTACATGCTGATGGAAATGCCGGGCGTAAATGAAGCATCTCTTCCCAGTGTCATCTGCCTGACCCATCAGATCCTCCCAGGTTCCCACACCAAAGGAGGACTGGAAGTCTTCTATGAGGGGTCAGGCCTTCTTCTCAGTAGCACCAACTGTGTAAAATCAGCACCCAGTGGAGCTGTGCCTAGCTCCCTCCATGCTATTTTATGTATATATTTATTTAAATTATTTCTATCCCACCTTCCCCCCTAAGAGGATCTGAGGTGGCATACATACAAAAAACAACAACCCAGAATTTAAAACCTAAAAACAGGAAGTATAAAAATATTTAAAAAGAATTAACCAAGAATTACAGTATATTAAAACCATCACTACCAAGATCAACATTAAAACACATTTAAAACAACAAAGCACAACAGCCTGCTTAGAACCCTCTCTAGTCACAAAGGAAGTGCCTGCCTGGAGCAAGATGGGGCCTGCCTGGCCTCCAGTGGGAGGGAGTTCCAGAGTCAGGGAGCAGCAACAGAGAAGGCACTCTCTTCGGTCCCCACCAAACACAACTGTGAGAGTGGTGGGACTGAGAGAATGTGCTTTTAGTGCCACTGTTTTCAATCATTCAACTGTTTTAACTCTTTTCACTGCTTAGTCATAAGTGTATTTTTATAAGTATGTTTATTTTATTATTTTGTTTGCTTTGAACAATAATATCCACAGCATAACAAAATAACCAGAATAATGCATTGAATTTACAGAGGTACCTCTACGTACGAGCAGCTCGACTTAAGAGCAAAAAACTGTTGCCGTTTTAACTGCTGCCTTACAACTTTTAGATGCGGTCTGCTCTACTTAGAATTATTTATTTATTAATTTAGATTTTTAAAGATAGGCCTGCTCTACTTAAGAGTTGTTCAACTTAAGAGAATGCATTTGGAATGGAAGTAGAGGTACCACTGTATACAGTTGATTCAATATAAAACAAATCAAACCAATCAATGTTAATTAATAGGCTTACAACATTGTACCTGTAATAGACAGGACAAGAAATTCCTCTTTCTTTTTTTAAAGATGAAAATTACTGATTGTTCAATTAGTTGTAAAGGATTTCTAGGAGTTGTGCAATCTGGGGATTGAGGCATGATTTTGTAAAAAGGTATCCAAAGTTGCAGTACATCTGGCCTTTTACTAGTACAGTAACCACCCGCCGATCGTGGGGGTTAGGGACACACCCCACCCGCGAGCCATGAAAACCCACGATATGCGGAAGCGGGTGGGGGCGCGGGGGGCGGGCAATCGAGTGCCTGTCGGAGAAGTCTTGGGGCGGCATGTGCCGGCAGCGGCAGGGGGATCTGACCTCTCACCATCGCCCACCCGCACCGCCCGAGACTTCTCCTCCGGGGCCGTCTCCATTGAAAAGCATTGCCAATGCATTTCAATGGAGAAAATTTTCCCCATTGAAAAACATTGGCTCAATGCTTTCCAGTGGGGAAAATTTCTCCATTGAAATGCATTGGCTATGCATTTCAATGGAGATTGCGGCCCCGCCCCCGCCACCCCCACACGGCTCCCTGAAGCCTCGGAGGGGGCGGGGGGTGGCGGGGAGCCATGCGTCTCCGTAAAGCCTCGGAGAGGGCGGGGGTGGCAGGGAGCAACCTGATCGGCCCCCGCCCCCCCAGCGGTGCAGGTACTGCGATCCCGCAATGTAGGGGGACTGCGGGACCTGAACCGCGAAATGGCGGGGGGTGACTGTAGCAGTGTTTTTATAGTTACTGTTTGGTTAATGTAGAACAATAAATAGCAATTGGTAACTAGCATGTTAGAATCCAGTGCATCACCTAAACCTCTGTGTTTGTTTTGGTGTACAGTGATGTCTGTCGTGCTTGAATTGCCTGTAGACACTGCAGTTTCTCATCTCTCTGACTGGTTTGCTTCTATTCTTGTGATGTGTTATCTATCCTTATACGGTATTGCTCAAAGCATCAATAAAGTTCTGAGAGGAATAAAATCACAATGGAACAGTTTGTGGTCACATAATGTACATTGCCAAAGGGAACAATGGTAAATAGGTATGTTGTGCACTCTGTTTTCATGTTATTGATCTTGGAAAATGTATTTTCCCCCCTCACATTTAAACATCTGTGATTACTTCATGTGTATTCATAAATCTTCATTTGACATATGGATGATTTTCAGAGGAAAGCATTTCCATCACTATAACAGGGACGTCTAATCAAAATGGATGGTAATGTCCTGAGTTTAGTTAGTTTGTTTGTATGACTGTTGCTATTTATACGAATGGAAGCAGTAATCTTTCTTTTAATCCACTGCTTGTCTAAACAGGAAAAACAAATCTTTTTTTATATATTTTAATACTGAATATAGAGGTATTTTTACAACTCTGTTTATAAAATCAAGATGGACCATGTCTCAATTGCATTAGATTTCTAGGTGCCAGTGTGGCATGGTATCAAAGATACACTAGGACCCCCATATCCACTGATTCATTATCCACTGATTCAGTTATCCATGATTGGCAGAGGAAAAAATTAAATAATTCAGCAGCCACAAAGCAAGCTGTAAAGCAAGCTGTTGTCACAAATAGCATATGTAAAGCAAGCTACTGTCACTAACAGTGGCCATAAAGCAAGCTGTCTCAAAACAGAAGTCATAAAGCAAGCTACTGTCAGGAAACAGTAGTTTGGGAGTGGGTGGGCAGGTGTCCTCTCTTATCCACAGTTTTCATTATCCATGGGAAGGCCTGGAACCAATCCCCAGCAGATACCGGGGACCTACTGTACATTGCAGAGGTTGTCCTATGGTGTCAGGATATTGTACACCATTGAGTGTTTTGCATCACCCTCTAGTTGAAACAATATAAGTGAAAAATATATGAGCCTTACTTTATGGCCCACAATACTGGAACAGGCAGAACAATCCTATGAGTGCAGGAGAGGGCGGAATTCCAAAGCAGAAGAATTGCCAGACTCTACCACAAATGATTTTTAGTTCCTTTGCTTCTTTCACATTTTTTATCCTCTTGGTCTTATGGCTGGTACCTCCTCCTCCCACCATTTTGTTGTGGTACTATGGGGACAGAAAGGTTTTTTTAAAGCTCTACTGGAACTGGAGCTTTCTTAGTTGCCCTGTTTCTTTGTCATCATTGCTAGAGCTGAACAATATAATTGCAAGAGTAGTGGAGGTTTCTCTGCTTCCAATGGGGGGGGGGGGGAATTGGTGTAATTGTGGCGAACCTTTGGCTCCCCAGATTGTTTGGACCACAACTCCCACTGTCCTTTGTCATTGGCAGTCTAGGCTCGTGATTCTGGGAGTTGTGGTCCAAAACATAAGGTGTGCTGAAGGTTCGCCTCCACTAGTGTAGGCAGACACCTTCTTTTGCTCATATTCCTATCTGTGGGCGGAGAGGAAAACCCAATACATTTTCCAGTCTCTGGAACACTGCAGTTCAGAACAGAAACTAACAGTGGTTTTTTTACTTTGTTTTGTTTTGCATTTTTTAACCCATAGAGGCTGAATTCATAAAGGGAAATGGGGACATTTCTCACCATTTGAATGCTCCTTACGTTCACTGATTTAGATTTCACAGTAAAATGTGGCTTGTGGCAGACATGGAGAAACTGTCTTTGAGGTCAATGTTATAGCAAATTTCAACTTTCCAGGAGTTTTGAGGGTGTGCTATATGCTTATCGTGTCAGGGTGAACATAGAGGGACCCTAATAGGCTTTCTAAGTAAGTGAGATATTTAAGGAGTGGTTTTACTATTTGACCCTCTCCCCCCCCACACCCCCCCCCACACACACCACAACTATCATGAGCTTTCATGGGGAAGCAAGGATTCAAATTCAGGTCTCCTGAGTCCTAAACCATCACTCTGTCAACTGCAGGACACCATCTCCTACAAGCCAAAGTTACTTAAACTCTCCTCAAATAAAGTTCAGAACCTTGGATAGTTCCTATAACATTCAAACTTCATACAGCTCTGCTGACATTGACACCACAGCCTCCAGTGAGGCTCTCTTCTCTCAGCTGAAGAGGATCCAAGGCAGGGTGCATTTTAAAATACTAGTCAATAAGGCTCGATTTAAATCATAATTTTCTACATAAAGACTCATTTTTGCTGGAGTTGTTTTAATCTTAATATTTACAACCAAATTAAGGTTTGAGGTTTAGAATAATAACTTTTCTGATTAGTTTTACAGTTATATCAAAAAAATACTGATTTGGTGGTTATATACCAGTAGAAATACTTAGATAGATAATTACGAAATCATTGCAAGGTGAACTATCTCTTGTTTAATAGGTTAATCATTCATATTCAACTGTTCTGTTGTACTTTATTAGAAGGAGAAAAATAATCATTACGTTAATAACAATTTAAATAGTTCCATTTAACCAAAATAATAACATATGCCATTATGTGTGCTTGTATTTGCTTAAACACCCATGTTTGTTAACTGATATGGTTAAAATATCTTTTAAAAAACTTAGACTGGCGGTCTAGATATTCCCAAACTGGGTCTCATTTATGGCCTGCCTCCATTACAGGTTTTTCTCCTCAAGGGAGAGAGTGAGAATAATATGATAACCCTCAGGCCGCTATACACATAAAGATCTGAAGATGTGGAGTACTGTGCTCAAAAGGTTTCACTTTCATTTTACTGCTTGCTCTCCCTACTCAAACATTGCTCCTTCATTGAACTTCTTGAAACGTAGCACTTAAGAGGTAAGGGGGTTGATTCTGTGTAGATAGATTTACAGAGGAACAATGGGATTAAGGCCTTTTCCTCAATTCTGATGTTTATTTTATAACTTTTTTTTTTTGCTGTGAAGGAGCCATGTTATTGTTGCAGATCCAAATGCACAGTCTTGAAAACAGCAAAACCAAGCATCTTTGAGAATATCTTCTAGACAGAAAAATTGCTCCAAATAATTAGAAACCTCTGAGAGATCATGACATTGTGAATGGATTAATACAGCGTTATACTACACACTTAAAAAACTAATTACATGATTAATGACCTTTGGACTATAATGTATCTTAACTAGAACACAATTTCTAGAGAGATTTTTGTCCTCAAAAAAACATTTAAATTTTTAAAATCGATTTAAATAAAAATAATCAATTTAAATTTTTAAAAAATCCAATTTTTAACATTCCTGTTCCAAGCTTTCTTTTTTTGATAAATGCTTGATTCATGTGTAAAAGATGAGAGAATAACCAGGTTTCTGGACTCTGATCCTGATGCATGTTTTTGTTTGCATACATTCTGAGGCTGTGACCATGTGGCACAAAGGAGAAATACAAGATCAGGAAACCCTTATTTCCATGTATTCTTTCTTCTTTCCCTTATGCTTGAGATCAGTAAGATTCAAGAGTGGATTTCTTGAGGCTTATAGATAATATCCTTTTACCTGCAGCATATCTTCATTTGCTACTACCGTGAGTATTTTCTTCAGGTTGAGGAAGATTAATATTCCATTCTCATTCTACTTTCAGTGTGGCAACCTTGGGGCCTGGCTTCTGGAACCTGATTAACTTGTATGTCAGTGTGTGACAGATTTGCTAAATAAATTAGCTTCCTTTTCCCCTCCCGTCTTTGACAGATGCAAGACAAAAGTCTACTCTGATGAACTACCAAACACAAGTGTTGTCATAGTATTTCATAATGAAGCCTGGAGCACTTTACTTCGCACTATTTACAGCGTTATAAATCGGTCTCCACACTATCTGCTCTCTGAGATCATCTTGGTAGATGATGCCAGCGAAAGAGGTATGAACATCAATCAAAATATGTTAAGGAAAATCATGTAAGAGGAATATTGTGCCAAAGTGACAGAACTGTTAAAGAAGGGTATTATGCTTTGCTTTTTTTAAAAAAAGACATTTATTTAGCTTTAGGTATGGAAACCTTGTAACATATTATCTAGGATTTCTGAGGATAATACTTAGATTGACAATAAAACCCATTTTACTTTCCTTCTCTTGCATAATGGAATGGAGAACAAAAAGGGGGTTGCCATCCCTATTGCCAGAACTTACAAGAATTACTTTTAGGGAAATTAATAATTTTTTGTTAGAATGCAGGCTCCTGAGGAGAAGGCAGTGAGATGCTTAGGACCGGGCTGCAGACAATTTGCTGATTAAAATGAATCAAGCTTGCTCGAATTAGGTGTCCATTTGAATTACAGATTTTGCTCTAGCTAGTCTTATGATTTCTGACCTTGAAGAGTGTTCAGAAGCTTAATCTGGCCAAACATCCCTAGCTGGGAATCATTGCAAGGTGCATGCACTAGGTAACCTCGTCCACAGTGACCTCCGGTTTCTTTGAAAACTCAGCCCCAAATGTGTCTCCTGCTTTTTTAGGGTCTTCAGTGGGTTTGAGCCAGAGGTGGGTATACAGGCCACTGTCTCCAGTTTATGCCTGCTCATTCACTCAGGTTATCAAAGGCTTTCCTTTGCACTGTGCTTCAGATATAGTGACTGGCATTGCCGAGTCTCAGGGTAATGACTGACGCCTCAGGGAGATGCTTTGCTTCTCTGGATCCCAAAGTGATGAATAAATCTCAGGGCTAGCCATGCTAGAGAAGGAGAAATGTTTTGGTTTTGTTTTCCATTTGGATGGTGGCTTCCATTCATTCCCAGCTGGTGTCCGGGTTCCTTGGCTCAGCAGGCAAGTGTTTGCATGTGTGTATTGCTTGCTTCACTTCCAGTTTTTGTCCATCCCACTAATGTGCTGTGACCAGAACCATCCTTGTAACATTGTAAGGAGTAAGGACTTGCCCTCCGGTCTCTGATTTACATCAAGGGCTGCAATGCTGCTGAGCTGGCAGCCCTAGTAGTGAACCAACGAGTCAAAAGAGACAAAGTCTCAGGATGCTAAGCAAAATAATCCTTTATTGAAATATAGCACTTAACGTGTTTTGACTTAGGAAGCCTTCTTCAGGGGCTATGTTTAGCACAGAGAGTATCACTTATAATCTTGAAACAACGTTCCTGCTTCTAAACGTTTCAAGATGGGCTTTTGTTTCAATAAACGATTATTTTGCTTAGCATCCTGAGACTTTGTCTCTTTTGACTCGTTGGTTCCTTTGGATGCTCCAGTTCTTTTGGGTCTCAGCCTAGTAGTGGCCACACAGAAGAAAATTTTCTTAAAAGAACTGCTTTCAAACTCTGATATTCCTTTCATTCAAAGCTTCTCTATCCAACAATTTTTGCCCTTTGGGTATAAAGTGAAAACATTGTCATTTTAAAAAGGCATGTAAAAGTGTTTGTATATTATGGTGTCCCTTACTACTTCTTTCTCTTTTAAAATCTCTTAACATTATTTTGCTTCTATTATATTTTGGTTGTATTTCTATTACAATATGCAACATCTTAATAGTGTAATTGTATACTCATGTACTCTAAAGTCCTGCTGAGTTTAGTAAGGTTTGAACTGAATAATAGTGTTACAGCATACAGGTGGGGCACAAATATTTTAATATATAAGCATTGTGTCCTTCAACATTTTTACTTTGTTGAGAATAGTCTTTTATTTGTTCTTCTTCTGTTTCATCAAAATGCCATCCTCTCCCAAAGTTCAGAAGTGTGCCATACTGAACACCTCTCTCTTTTTAAAATATTGCTAAATAAGCTTTTCATGCATATGAGAAGTGGTGTGTACTTCTTCAAAGGGCAAGGAAGGGGAAATGTATTTGCACAAGACTGATCATTCATTGTAACCTCAACCCCTGTGATTCAAACTTGCAAAAATTACTTTTCAAAAGAAGAAGAAAACTATAGCATGGACAAGTTATCCATAAGCAAGCAAGAGTATGATGTTGGTCTGGCACTCACAATACTGTTCCTGACCCTCATCTGTCTGACCATCAAAAACATGATAAGCTCTTTTGTCAGGTTTTAGTACTTCCCATGAATTTCCACAATCCACTAATGGGTTTAAATGGGCTAAATACTATATGTACACTATGAATCACTCAAATAGGATTGCAGGGGTGTGGGTGCCCATGTTGATACTTGTAACTGCAAGAAGTGTGTTCTAAGTTCCACTTGGCTTCCTCATTTCACCCTAGTATATTAAGGAAAAATAAATGAATCTTGCATTCATTTCTGAAGTTGAATTGCATTCTTGGTTTCATCCTTATTCTCAGCTGGCCTTGTTGCCCTTTTTATATTTTGTAAAATGACGTATTTCACTATTTTCCCCCTTTCCATTTTTGGTGCCCTTGTTCAGACTTCTTTTGACCTTTTCACGTACATTTCTCACAGTGTTATAAGGAGGTTATCCTTTCAGCAAGTGTCATAGCAACATATTTCTATTCTATATTCCTCCCCCCCCCAATGTTCAATTTGAACTAATACTTTGCTATGTGTTCTTTTTTCTTAATTGCATTTGGCAGATTTTCTGAAGGCCCAATTAGAGAATTATGTGCGAAATTTGGAAGTGCCAGTCAAAATTATTAGGATGGAACAGCGGTCAGGACTGATTCGTGCTCGGCTGAGAGGAGCGGCAGCTTCTACGGGCCAGGTCATCACTTTCTTGGATGCTCACTGTGAGTGCACTTTAGGCTGGCTGGAGCCCCTGCTAGCAAGAATTAAGGAGGACAGGTGAGCATCAAGAATGGATGTCTCTTTAACTACTCTCCTTTCATGGCGTTCACCACTTCGCTGTTGTCTAAGCTAAATGCAGTGGACCCTTGTATAACAAATGGTTTGTATAACATAAAATCTGTACAACATAAAAGATTATGGAGATAGGGGAAATTTGCTTAACAGAATCGTCTATGGGGCAAATCCATACAACATAAAACTATTTGTGATTAGGGATTACTCTGTTTTCAATGCATTCCTATGGAAAAATTTTATAAAGGAAAATTTGCTTAACTTAATTTCATTTGGAACAAATTAATTACTTTATACAAGGTACCACTGTATATGATAGACCTTGGCCCTAGGTCAAATAATTTTTCTTTTCCATTTGAGTCTAATTTTTGTTCGTGGTACATGTGCTTCATGCTTTGTTATTTAAAAGAAAACCTACGTTCTTGGATTAGCGTGACTCTACTCTTCTTCTAATTCTGGTTTGTTTATTTATAAAATGGGTTCTCCCATCTCCTGTTGTGGTCCAGGTGGGTTATAACAATTTCAAAAAAAAAAAAAAAACCTAAGACAAATATTCTTTACAGCAGTATTGATGGAAAGCTAAAATTGCATGTTGAGTTTTAGAAAACATGTTTCATACTACATTTTTCTATCAGAAAGGAAATATTTATGAACTGGTATTCACAGTCTTTTTTTTAACACATTGTCCTTTTATTTCAGTTGCATGTAACCATGTGCACATTAAAGCTCATTTGAACTCTCTGTCATTCAGATGTCATTAAAACCACTATGATATAATTTATTTGTTAGCTTTCCTAAACTTTTAACCATTTCTAGATCCTTCCAGAGATAGACTGTTGAGGATAATGAAATGGACCAGTTCCATTAATGTTCAAATAATAATCATGTTTCTGGGGCACAATGAGTTATAGTGGAAAGGGAAGTTAAAAAAAAAATATTGAAAATGGTAATCCAGGTTTCATTTCTCCTTTGAACATGATCAGCAGCGTAGCTGTGAGTGCCCAATCTTCAATAAAATAACTGATAAATATTCTTTGTGTGTGTGTGTGTGTGTGTGTGTGTGTGTGTGTGTGTGTGTGTGTGTGTGTGTGT
>JAHTLZ010003547.1:20494063-20511732 GCA_023846285.1 Phrynocephalus versicolor
TTCTTCTTCTTCTTCTTCTTCTTCTTCTTCTTCTTCTTCTTCTTCTTGCTTAGAAACAGTATTAAATAAACAGCAATTCCTGTGAAATGATTTGATGTTCACCTTGTCTTAAACATGCATTGTATTTTATAAATCTTAAAGCACTAAGTGCTATAAATGGTGAGGTGGATTCCATTATGTTACATATTGCTCATGAATTAATTTAACACACAAAAGTCCAGGTACATATTTTCCTGGAACTTGACACATTTTGTTCTCTCAGAACGGCAACTATGTCAACCCATATCTTTCAGTTTTATCCAGGACTAAAAAAAAGGCTGTTGGGAGTTCCAGAGGATGAATGGATGGATGATATGGTTTTGCTTTGCTTTGCTTTGCCTTGCTTCATTTTAGGTTTAGCTTTAGTTTAGGCCAGGGTTTCAAGGTGCATAATGCAAAGACCAAGACCTATTTGGCATCAGTTTGGGAAGAGTAATCTCCTAGGGGGCTATAGTATTCATGGTATTCTTTGCAACATGATGGTTTATTCTTCTTCACATTCACTCAAGGTGTCTTCTATAGGGAAGACCCATTTTCTCAGATTATTCTTTGATGTTCCGGCCCTGCCATACAGTCTATTTAATGCAGAGTTTTTGAGAAAACTATACCTTGCTTTGATGGCTAATGATCAAATAACAGGTGTATTTCTGAGGACATTGCTTTGACCCACTCTTTCCTGATAGAATTTTGCATTTTCTCGATGGAATTTTGGTAAAGGAATGCCAGCTAAGTAATCCACATTTTTGTAATAGAGTTGGTTTTAAACAGTCATTTCCTGGACCGACCACACTGGTTCATTTAAGGCCATGTCCACCCATTTTGGATGTTTTGATCTACACCAAACAAAGCTAGCATATTCTCAAACAAAGTAACATAGGGCTAGTGCAGAAGTTCTTAATTTGCGTGGTTAGGCACCCCATCTTGCACCCATTATTTTCCTCAGAATGTTGTTCCTAGCAAAAACATTGTGTTCTTGAAAGTGAGAGTTTGATCCAGGGTAACTCTCAGGTATAGGTTGGAATCTGATTTCTCATTAGGTAATAGCTGGTGGACAATTAGGTTAGCTGAGTTGTTGGCATGTAACGGTCATTTGGTTTCATCAGTATTAAGACAGTTGAGTCAGTTTGTGCACAGATTCTACACTCATGCTGCATTCTGTATACCTCTTACCCCACTTTAGAGTCAATAGTAGGCATTCAATAACCTAATGGTAAGGATTCCACTTGTCAGGATTTTTTTGTATATAATATGGAAGATCGGTAATTTTAGGGCAGTTAATGGTTAGGAAAAAAAGTTTCCTATAATTCCTCAGTGGATATGCACTAACCTTTGTCTTTAATTGTCATTATCAGCCCATAGTGGCCTCACTGCCAGATGGGTGATACAAAAATCAAATAAATAAATAAATAAATAAATAAATAAATAAATAAATAAATAAATAAATAAATAGCTGCCTAGATGCCCTAAGCACATCCGATCTTGCCTGATTTCGTAAGCTAAGCAGGGTCGGCCCTGATTAGTACTTGGATGGGAGACCACCAGGGAATACCAGGTGCTGTAGGCGCCTGGAGTAGGAACTGGCAAACCACTCCAGTATTCCTGCCAAGAAAACTCCATGGACATGGAGTCACGAAGAGTCGGTCATGACTGTAACAACACAACACACACACACACACACACGCACACACACACACACACACACAAATAAATAAGTAAATAAATAAATCTATTCTGTTAATTTAGCTACTTATCTCCGAACTAGGAAATGTGAAGTTTGCTTTGATATCATCATGACCGATCTAAACTCTTTTTTGTATACTAATGAACATGTGTTTAATTGAAAGTAAACTTTCTAATCAGTTACTATAGCAACATTTCCCAATGAAAAAAGTCTTTAAATTTTCAAGGTTTCCTTTTTTACTCAGAAATATAGCAACATACAGTTTTGTTGTCAAACATTTTGGTTCAAAGAGCTGATTTCTCTTCTTCTAATAGAAAGATAAAAAGTAATTAGGAGAATGTTGAAGAATTTTTCTTTATACCACTTTTGTAATTCTTATGTTTGTGCCCAGAGGCCTGCTTCTCTGAATTTTCTAACTTGCAGTAACTTTTGTTTAAACATGTTGCAGCATTTTATTTTAAGACACAATAAAGTTTGGTTCCTCCTTAGAAATACAGTCACCCCGCCGCCATTTCATGGTTCAGGTATTGCAGTCCCACTACTTGATGGGATCGCAGTACCTGCACCTCGGAGCCGCAGGGGGGTGAGGCGATCCGGTCACTCCGTGCCGCCCCATAGCTCCTCCGAGAAGCCTCAGAGCCGTGCGGGGAGGCGGCAGGGGCCAATTGGGTCACTCTGTGCCGCCCCCGCGCTCCTCCAAGAAGCACAATCGCCCCCTGCCCACAAGCCCCACCCCACCCGCTTCCGCATATCGTGGATTTTCATGCATTGCGGGTGGTGTCGGTCCCTAACCCCTGCGATCGGTGGGGGGTGACTGTAACCCTGTCTATCGCCTTCTGCTTGATTCATGTACCATAGAATTCCCAAGCTAAGGAAAGGGGAAGCAAGTCCCTAGTTTGGGAGTCTTTTTGCTTTCCTTTCATTTATTCTATTTTACTGCTCTAGGGGATAAACCCCAAAACAGATTTCTTCCCATATGTAATTAAGTGGGGCTCTGTTAATATTGGATGGATGAAGGAGGGGGAGGTAGTGACCACAACACATTTAAGGTGAGTGCATCCCCACCCACCCCAAGGGTTTCCTAGACATTGTCTCAGAATAAATGAAATGTAACTGAACACAAAATGATACACTGTGTGTGTGTGTGTGTGTTGTGTTGTGTTGTGTTATGTTTTTTAAAACACCTTGCCTTCACATGTACCGTGATGATTATGAATTGCCTATGATTGCTCTAACAAGGGATCGTGGGGGATATAGTTCAGTGAAAATGTCAGTTTATAGTATATAGTAGCAGTAAAAAAAGAAATTATTAGGAAATGAACTGGAAAAACAAGAAACTATCTTAGTACTTTTACATAAATCTAAATGGTGCATAATTCTGGCCCTCCAGTCTCAGAAGAATATGATACAATAAATAAAAGGATGCCCATCTGATGAAGAAAAACTCAACTGTTGGTTTTTCTTTGTTTTGTTTATTTGCAGTCTAGAGATACCATTTGGGGAATATGCTGGAGGTTTGTAGAAGTGTGGATGGATAAAAAACCCAATATTTCTGAAAGAAATAAAAAAAATATATGCAGTAGAGAGAAGAGAAATTCTTGTTTTAAGATGGCCTCTGTAAAGTCTCAATTCCTGTATTAATAATGACTAGCAATTTAAAGAAACCTGTTCTGTTATTCATTGCCATATTTTTCATCAGTACTTTGAATCCCTTGACAATTTGTGACTCCACTGGCCCAGACAATTTCTCCAGCAATGCAGGCATCAACTATTATTTATGGTATCCATCGTCCTTGGTCCTAATTTGTCAGCTGTAGTGCTCATTCTTACAAGGAAGGCATGCAGTACTTGACCACTTGTCAGCTTTGTAAAACCCGCAGGAGCTTACTTTTGCTCTGCTGGTATAACCTAAGGGCCAGTGAAATCTCCATGCTTTGGTGAGCTATAGTAAAACACACCAGAGCTGTTGCTGAAATCCAGCACTGGCAAAGTTATAGAGATATGTCTCTTTAAGTGGTAATGGAAAGTGGGGTTCAATATGGGCTCCCAGCCTGAGGAATTTGCCTACCCAGAGCTAAAATCTGTTATAGGAACTTTCATTTTCTGGTGAAAATATGATAAATGTACAATATAGGCCTGAATCCTATTTATTACTTACTTCCATTTGTGGAACTCAATAGGTGTGACTCTGAACAGAGAATTTCGGCCAGTTAAGTTAGCAAAGGCATTTGTAGCCATGTCAGGCACTTCTTTGCTTGCTTCTGTTGTAATGCAAAATGCATTGCCACTTAAGCTGCTCTTCAGGCTGGTTAAAATCAGCCCCACAGCTCCCAAATAAACGAATTTGTGGTAAAGGGTTACAAGCATCTCTCACTTTACATATGTTCAGGGATAACAACCTACTTGAATTCTCACTATTGAAATATAATCATCTTAGTACGATGAATATGTAGCAACCTATTTTTTAGTGTGTAGTCTGAAAATGATTTGATTGATTTTGATTTACCTTTAAATTTCAGATTTGGCAGTGTGGAGGCTCACTAGAGATTGTAACATGCTCACATGTTGGTCATGTCTTTCGAAAAGCTACGCCTTACACCTTCCCTGGTGGTACTGGCCATGTGATTAATAAGAATAATAGACGACTTGCAGAAGTATGGATGGATGAATTTAAAGATTTCTTCTATATAATATCCCCAGGTAAGGAATGATCCATGCAAAATTTTGAGAAGTGTGCAGTAAATAAATATGTTATACTGTGTGTATTTTTGAGGGATTGTTTGTATTATTTTGACTTCTAATTTAGGTCTTTGTAAATTTGGTCTGAAAGGTGTTTTCCAGTTTGCAATAGCGACAAGGGGCAAAATGTGTTTCTTATTTATCCCGAATAGTAAATTCCTGAAAGAACGGCTGATACAGATTATTCATCATAAGCATATTTTCTTTAATATAATTCCTACTGATTTTCATTTAAGTTAATAAATTATTAACTATAACTAAGTATAACTAAGAAAACTACCATCTAGGAATTCTGAAACATTTTCATTCATCTGCTTCAGAGTTTGGAGGGGTAATCATTTCAGATTATATCAGGATGTAAAACAAAACAAAACATTCCTGTGGCATCTTTAGTACTACCAGAATTATTTCAGTCCACTTTGCACTGAGATAAATCTATTCATTTTAAGATGGCAACAAGATTTTGTTTTGTGTTCACTATATAGTAATACCTTGGTTTAAGGCTAACTTGGTTTAAGAGCGTTTCTTCTAAAATTTGCCTTGATCAACAAGAAATGTCTTGATATACTAATACTGGAGCGGCCCACATGATCACATGTGAGCCAGTGGTGACTGTCTCTCTTCCCTCCCCCTGCCGGACTGCAGGTGATTGTCTGGAATGTTCTGTCTGTGGCAGTCACCAAAGCTGAGGGAGGAATTAAAACAAATACAGGCTAAAGGAGAGGATGTTATAGGTTTAATTGATAAATTGGAGATCAATAAGTCACCGGGGCCAGATGGCATTTACCCAAGGGTTATTAAAGAATTGAGAAATGAAATTGTGGATCTCTTAATGGTAAAATGCAACTTGTCTCTTAAAATGGAGGGCTAAAGGATAGCGGATATCACACAATTTTTTTTAAAAAGGTAGGAGGGGGAATCCGGGAAACTACAGGCCAATTAGCCTTACGTCTGTCCCAGGAAAGATGCTAGGAAGCCTCATCCAAGAGAAGACCTTAAAACACATAGAAGAGCAAGCCTTGCTGAGGGAAAATCAGTATGGCTTCTGTAAGAGTAAGTCTTGCCTGACAGATATTTTAGAATTCTTTGCAAAAATCAGTAGGCATGTGGATTTGGGTGAACCAGTGGATATTGTCTATCTTTATTTTCAGAAGGCTTTTGACACAGTCTCTCACCAAAGGCTGCTGAAAATATTGCATAGTCAGGGGATAAGAGGGCAGATCCTCTTATGAACTGAGAACTGGTTGAGATCCAGGAAGAAAGAGTAGGTGTTAATGAGCAATTTTCACAATGGAGAGAGGTGAAAATCGGTGTGCCCATGGGATCTGTCTTGGGACCAGTGCTTTTTAATCTGTTCATAAATGATCTGGAGACAGGGATAAGCAGTGAGATGGCCAAGTTTGCGGATGACACGAAACTTGTCTAGGTGGTAAAAACCAGAGAAGATTGTGAAGAGCTCCAGAAGGATCTCTCCAAACTGGGGGAATGGGCTGCCAAATGGCAAATGTGTTTCAATGTAGGAAAGTATAATATAATGCATATGGGGGGGGGATCAAAACCTTTTCTATCAAGTCATGCATTCTTAGTTACCGGTAATGGATCAGGGAAGAGATCTTGGTATGCTGGTGGACAGCTCAATGAAGGGTCTCCTGGCAATTCACAAACATTGAAAAATGTTTAGAAATGTTGACATCACATTAGCATAAGGTTACTCAAAAACCCTAAATGTATCAGGAAATAACTTGGGTAAACACTCCAGGTATGCTAACACCTGACTCCAATTGGCTTTTTTAAAGCTCAATTTAATGGTTCACTTACTTTTCCCACTAGCATTTTGAATGTTGAATGGGTGTGTTCAATAAAGATATGAAAGATCAGATTTTTTTGTGGTATTATTTTTGGCACATTATATTTGTCAATATACTTGACATAGAGGAAGATCAGATCACATTGTGTGACACATTCATGCAGAACACAATGAAATTTCAAAATGTTCACATACTTTTTCATGCAGCTGAATGGGAACAGGTCAACGTTTTCAAAATCCCTATTGCTGGGGAAAAGTTGCCAACACTCTGCAAGCCCAATTTCATGTTAAAGCTACATTCATAATGGAGATTTATTCACTAATTATACCCTGCATAGCAATCCCATTGAAGGAGAAGCATTTGGTTTTAACTGGGAGTTTTAAACCTGTCACTAAACGCTACGCTTGGGAAGAGCAATATGTGGGGAGAGAAGGATTACTGCTTTTCTCTGTGTTTGCTGTTCTTCCAGCTTGATTCAGTCCTTTCTTTTCATGGATAGATGAACAGACAAGAATGAACCTAAAAGGGCTGATAGATGGATAGATGAAATTTTCATGGGGGGAAAAAGCATGGTACAGTAGAAATTAAACACAGTTCCCCATTATCCCACTTGAGAGCTGTCCAGCTTTTAGTAAGCATCCAATTTTGCAGTTATTTGAAATTAATTTAGACTATAATGCTCTCTCTATAAATATACCTAGGACAAATTATTTGTAGTATAAAACCTGTACAGTTTTGCACATATGTACCTGGAAGTAAGTTCCAATGAAATAAATTGGGCTTACTTAATATGTGCATATATAGAAAGAATTGTACTGTTAATGTAGTAATTCTGTATTTGAACACTTCATCATCTTATTATTACACTAAGCTGGTAATTATTTTAAAAATTCTGGAAAGTCTTTCATAAGAGTATTTTAAAAGTTTCGGGTTTTGTTAAAATTGTTATTTTAGCTTCAGGTTCCCTAATATAGTATAGTAATTTGAAGTAGAGTGACTCAGTGTTGAAAATACTCTTTACTGAATTTCCAAGATTTCAAATGGAAAGGGTGGTTTCATTCCTCAATCAAGGACAAGAATTGAAAACTTCAAATTGTAGCTTTGATGAGTTGTAAAATAACTGTATTTATGTGAAATGCTGGTTTTCTTCTAGTAATTGGTGCTTTCTTCCCTGTACTTCAGAAATTCTCTTGATTGGTCGAAGGTGAAGAAGTGTGTGTGTGTGTGTGTGTGTGTGTGTGTGTGTGTGTGTGTGTGTGTGTGTGCTTTTAAAGGTATCACAAGTCCTATGAACTAAGGCCTTTATAAAGATTGAATGAATTTTGTAGGAGAAAAATGTGTGTTATAAGTTTCCATAGGCGTGTTTGAAAATGTGATACAGATAGACATAATAAAGCCACAAGCTTCTCTTATGGAATTAAAAATCTGTCATACATTTCTTTGCCAGTTAAAGTACAGAAAATCAAATGCATATAAACCCTATAATGTTATGATCTGGTGACCACTGTATGGAAACCTCCAACACTGTAACCGTTATAGTATTTTGCAGAAACACCAGCAGAGTGTCTTAAGCCATCTTAAAAAAATAACGAGTTTTATTTGGCATAAGTTCTTGGGGTCTGTAGCATCTGAAGAAGTCAGTTTTGGACCACAAAATCTTATGCCACATAAAAGTGTTTAGTGTTTACATGCCACAAGATTCTTCACTGCATGGAAATGGAACCCATGTGCACATTTAAATACTTGCACAGAGTTTAGAAAAGTTACCTTTTTGAACCATATCTTGGCCATGCTGATTAGAGGTTTGATGCTCCCTCCCTGTAGATGAGAGGGTGGAAATGTGACAGACTTTAGGAGCAATCAAACATTTGTACTCTCCCTGTGGTTTAAATGGCAAAGGATACTGTTTAATGCTTTCGGTTATCATTTTACTTAAAGGTGTTTATATAGTCCACTTGAATCCCTTATCCTCAGATCTGGACAGAAATTTACACTGAGGCAGAATGTATAAATGATGCTGTAATTAATTTTTGAACTACCTTTTATCTCAAGGAAGGAAGCAACATGCTGATTTAGCACAAACTCCACACAGGACGTGAGCAATTATTAAAAGCTTGTGTCTTTTAGAGAAGCTTTTTGCCTTTGTTAAGACTTTGTTCTACCTTCTAGGACCTCACTTCAGGCTGAAGAAAATACAGAGGTGAGCCTTGCCTGAATAAATCTCTCTAAGGGCTCAATCACACGTGTAAAATAACCACAGTTATAATAGTTCTTTTCATCCCTCTTGTGTAGTGATGTGTTTTTCCCAGTGGTCATGTGGTGTATATATCGGTAACAGTATTTACATTGTTTTCAACTGCATCACTACATTTCTTTCTATTTGAATGGTTAAAGCAGCCTACCCTGATCTTTAATTTTATAGTGCTTCATTTTATCTACTGTTGATTGGGGCCATCAGGATACCCTTGTCCTATAAAACTTACAGAAGAGATGTATCAATAAAGCAGTGCAAACCTTCTATCTTCCTTTCCCTCCCCCTTCCCTCCATTAGACACATGCCATCTTTTCCTTAATTTCCTTGCATATCTCTCCTTCTCTATTCTTGTCTTTCATTTCCACCCCTTTTGAACAGTGTCAGGAGAAGGAAGCAGGCCTAAAACACTTGCAAAAATATTGTGATGAGCACAGTTAAGAAAAAGAGAGAGGAGACATTAATACAATAACACTTTCTTTACAATTCAAAACAGGAAATGTCCCTTTCTTTGCTGGAGCCCTATTTTAGCTCATAAGGGATGGGAAAGGAGAGGAATATTTGACCCTTCAATGACTTGTTTTTATTACTTGATTCTTAAGAACTATTTTCTTAGCCCAGTGTTCTCTAGTTGTTTGCTAACACATTGTCTAAATTGTCAGTCCTTTCCTTCTGCATCTCCTACCCCCTCCTCTCCACTAAGTGTGGCTGTTCTCTGTTGTAACTGGTCAAGAGTATTTCATGATGATGGGCAATTTGCCAGTCCCCCCAAATGTGAGCTTTTTCCAAGCTGTGATTTGAGACTACAGTGATACCTTGCTTTATGAGTACCTTGGTCTATGAGTGTTTTGGAAAACAAGCAGACATTTCTGATCAATTATGCCTTGATTAATGAGCTATGTCTTGCAATACGGGCACTGGAGCAGGTAACATGATCACAAGTGAGCCAATGGTGGCTCTCTCTCTCTCTTCCTGCTGGATTGTGGGTGATTATCTGGAATATTCTATCTCAGGCAAGTGTCAAAAGCGGAGGGAGGAGAGAGGAACTGAGGTCTCCCTTGCACCAGCCAGGAACGTTTTTAAAAGAGAGCTCTGGTTAGGATTTTTTATATTTATATTTATTTAATTTGTTCTCATCATTTCTTCTTGTTTTTCAAATCATTTCCAGTTATGGGGTAGCAAGTCAAGTGTGTATATAGCTACAAATTGCGTTTTATTATTGTCACATTAAAAACACAGAATAAAGTCCAGTTTTTTACTCCCAAGCACAGCAGATTCCATAGCCAGGTACTGAAACCATGGTGTGGACGTGGACTTCAACTCCTTTTGTAAGTTTTGGCATGTTGTGTGTATAGTATGTGGTCTGTGGGATCCCAGAATGAATCATCTGAGTTTCCATTGTTTTTTATGAGGAAATTTGCTTTGATCTATGAGTCCTTTAGTTTACAAGCATGTTTCTGGAATGGATTATGCTTGTAAACCAATGTATTGCTGTACACCTCTGATTCAGCAGTGATAATGCCCTTTCCTGAACTTGTGCTTCACCTTTAATCCCACCCTCATCATTCACTTCTTCTTTATATCACACAACCATGTTTGGTTAATATTTTTATTTTGTTGTGTTGGTGATCCAGTGGTGTCTTTGCCTTAGTATACAGTATTCCCCCGCCATATCGTGCTTCATATCCAGCGGTCCAAGTATATTGTGGATTTACTGGGACCACAGGGATGGGCAGGTGCCAGGGAAGCAGCCAGGCAGTGCTGGCCCAGGGCAAGGTGCAGGTTGGGACCAGTGGGCCTGTTTGGTGCCTTCTTTACTTATTTCAGGCCTTGCGCTGCTTGGAACAGGCCTCCGGCGAGCTGCCCAGGCCTATACAAGCTTCAGAAGTGGTTTCCAGTGGCCCGGAAGTGACTTCTGGGGCCTGTATAGGCCCGGAAAGACTGTTCCAGGCAGCATCAGGCCTGGGATAAGTACAGGAGGCACCAAACAAGCCCCTCAGTCCCAGCCCGGCCCACAGATAAAGGTGTCTGAATATCACAGATTTCCCTTTATTGTGGGTCATATCGGGAATGTAACCTGTGTGATAAATGGGGAAATACTGTAGCTGCCTAGATGCCCTAAGCATATCCGATCTCACCTGATTTCGGAAGCTAAGCAGGGTCAGCCCTGGTTAGTACTTGGATGGGAGACCACCAGGGAATACCCCACGGTGTAGGCACCTGGAGTAGGAACTGGCAAACCACTCCAGTATTCCTGCCAAGAAAACTCCATGGATATGGAGTCACGAAGAGTCGGTCACGACTAGAGATGGACACGAAATGAAATTTTTTTGTTCCGTTTTCCGTTATTCATTTCGTTATGTAACAAAACGAATAACGGAAATTATGATGAAATTGGAATGAATTGAATAGAACCACAAAAAAATTTCCAGTTAGTTTCGGTTCGTTAATGGGGAGGGGTAGAGCGGAGATGTCTCCTGCCTGCCTGCCTGGTGCTGGTCTGGGGAAAAGCTGACTGCCGCGCTCCAGCCACGTGGTTGGCAGCAGTAAATAAAAAAATAAATAAAAATAAAAAATAAAAAGGAGCGCCAACTGGGCCCCAGGAGTGGCCTGGTTGGCACCCTAAAATCTGAAAAAAATGATTTAAAAAATCCCAGTGCCAACAGGGCCCCAGGGGCCGCACTGTAGGCGCTGAAAGAAAGAAAAAACAAAATAAAAGCCCACCCCTGCACTACATCTGTAGCACGGGGCCAGGAAACCCGGAAGTAAAAAAAAAAGTTTCTGGCGGAGGCACTCAAGGAGGAGGGACTGCTGCAGGAAGGACTTCTTGGCTTTCTCCTCCTCTTCAGAAGATGACCGGCTGGTTCTGGAAGTGCGAGCGCGACTGGTGGGCTCGACGCAGCTTGCCCTTTTGGATGCCTTGGATGTGTCCAGCTTGGCGGCGGCAGTGCCGCCTGCCATCAGGCTGGCTTGAGGTGAGGACGTGAGATGGTTGGCAGAGAGGGGTTAACCCCCATCAGAGGAGCCGCTGCCCACCTTGTAGGCTCGTTGGCGATTGGCAAAGGCTCCTGGCTGGTCACGTTTCCCCACTTCAGGGGAGAATCCGAGACTGGAAAAAGTGCTGGAAAACCGCCAGAGGGTGTGTGTGTGAGGCGGAGGATCGCCCCTGTTGCGCGCCTCAGCCTCAATAGCGCAAAGAGGAATCCATGCCCGGCTTCAGGCAGCCACGTCCTCCTCCTCCTCCAGCCCATCGATGCTCTAAAAAACCCCAGGCGCTGGCTCCAAGCCAGCGCCTGGAAAAGGTCCTGCTGCCGCTGCTGGCTGAGTCTGCTGACGTCTTGATGCTGCCAGTCCAGTCTGTGCAGTTGTCAAGTTGTCAATGTTTAATTTTTTTTAATGTTTTCATCTGGTCTGGGGGAGGAGTAGGACGCCCACACGCAGCAAAGCGGTAAAAACGAGTAACGAACTCCCAAAGCAACAAAACAATTTTTTTAAAAAAAATTCATGAAAATGGAAACGAACCAAAACGGACCCACACCGACAAACGAAAAACTTTCTATTCGTGCCCATCTCTAGTCACAGTTGTAACGACACAACACACACTGTAGGATAATTTTAGTCAGACTAGTTGGGCTCCCTGGTTTTGCAGATCTACTCTGCCAACCAGATTCCCCATACTACTTAGAACCCACCAAAAAGTGGAATGTAACACTGAGGAGAGGTGAGAGCCATTAGTGGAACTTTCTTAGTTGTTCACTGCATAAATCCTTTCTACTGCAGGTGTTTCCAGAATTGTAGCTCAAATGATTTATGAAAACATAAACATTCTTTGAGACTGCCATTTTCCAAAAACAGCTGTCAGTTTATGAAGGTTAGAACTTGGGGTGTTTTCATTAATTGATTTTATTGGCAGTGAGTTAGGGATTTTTGTTTGTTTGTTTTTAGACCATATATTAATCAAATCAAAAGGCATTTTTTGTATTTATTTATTTTATTTCGATGCTGCAACCTTCTGCCCCAAAGGCCACTCTGGGCAGTGAACAACTTTTAGAACAAAAGTAAATAGGTGTACAAGATCAACAATTCATAAACAGAGATATCATAATATGAGACAAAATAAAACAGTATTAATTAAAATCAATAAAAATATGAGAGAAAAGAACAAGGGCAGAGACTGATTAAGACACAATTGAAACTTTTCTTGCCATCAGCAATAATCAGGGAAAGCCTGCCTAAACATCCATGTTTTTGGTTGGTGTTTAAATATATGCAGTGGGTGGGAGGGGGCTGGCTGATTTCGGAGGACAAGTATTCCACAAGCATGGTGCAATAACAGAGACAGCCCAGCTATTTGTTAAGATTTTCTAGGCCTTCTTCAAGGTCAGCAGCCTCAAATGCCCAGCCTGGGATGACCAAGTGGTATGAGCAGTTCTCTGTGGGATCACAACATAAGACTCTATTTTCAAGTTTTTCTGTTTCTGCATATTCAGTTCACTTTAAAGCATCATATGTTATGCCTTTCCCTCAGTAAAAAATAGTTCACTGTGGCCTCCCAAAACATACTTAAGGGCAATATTCCTATGCTTTCTTTCATTTTTTTCTTTTTTTTTAATTTGATCCAATTCTCTGTCCGGGAGGGCTTCAGGCAGCTTATAGTATTAAAGCAGATGATACAGGCATGCCTACACAGCTGTCTGTAACCGTTTGGGAATGAATTACTTCTCTCGCCAGATTTGGGTCACCTTTAAAACATCCCGTTGGTATATCCCTGCCCCTATGGGGTACAGTTGGCATTTAGCCTGTGGATGGTCTGCTTCCATTGTCAAAATTGAAATCAGCCTCCCCAGTATGGGGCTGTCCAGTTAGGCGCTGGCATTCTTGTGGCAGGTATTGTCGTTAAAAATATCTAGAGAGCATAAGGTAGAAATAGGTTGCTTTAAATCTTAAACCTTAGTATATTTTATCTAATTGGCATCCTAATTTTATATCCAAATGTTTTCCCTTTTAAAATGTAGGTATTTGTTTTTGTTTGTTGAAGCTTTTATCGCAAAGTTTCAAAGTAATATTAATTGTGTGCTAGCAAGGAGGGATGAGCTAATACATCTGCATGTGGCATAATGAAACGGTTAATTGTAATTGCTTTTGTGATGGTTTTTCATTTTGATTACGTTTTTAATTATGCTTAGTTTTTTTAAAAAAATAGTGTCAGTTTTCTGAGGCAGAGGGTAAAGGTTATATTCAATAATTAACTTTAGAAAGAAAGAAAACACTTTAGGCTAACAAAGCTCCACTTTTTAAAAAGCTTACAGGGTTGTTTAGAGAGAATGATAAATTATAAAGCGATGCTCCTTTGTAAGGGTTTAAAATGAGTAAATTTAAAAGAAACACCACTTGCTCTTATACTGAATAGTCTTCACTTTTCTCCAAAAGAAGGTCATTGTACTAAGATCAGGTGAGCCTAGTTACATTTTAAATGTATAGAACTCACATTTTGTGTTCCACTTTGCAGTCCTGAAACATGGACTGGCTGAAATCCTGTTGCTCAGTGCAGCAAGTTACACTGAAGTCAGTACAGTACTTTAAACAAGTGGTGATCTGTTTATTCCTCTGTAAGTTCCACTAATTCAAATGGGGCTATGCCAGTCGCAACTTGCTGTGTCAACAGGATTTCAGCCACTAGGATTTGTTTGTTTGTTTGTTTTTGGATGTATATACTGCCAAGTTTAATTCAAAGAAAGAACAACATCAGGTGGTGTACAAGTTAAAACAATAAAATAAAAATAATTTTTACATATATTAAGTAAACATAATAAACACCTAGAACAAACAAATCATAATAGGGAGTCAGGTAGGTGGCGACCTATGTGCAGCACTGCCAAAAGCCTCACGGTGGAGCCAGGTCTTGAAGTAATTCTTAAACATTGCCACAGATTGAACCAAAACGATGTCAACTGTCAATTTGTTCCAAAGAGCACGGGCGGCCACCAAGAAAACCTGGTTTCTTGTAACATTCTTTGGGGCTTCCCTAGGGGTAGCCACCCTAAGTGCCAATGCTAAAGAAGATCCAGTTGGACAGACATTCATTAATCTCATTAATTCATTAATTCATTAATCTTAAGTGAACATGGGCAATAAATATGCATAGAACTGCACTGTTAGTTTTACTCGAGCATTTAAATTGAACATTTTAACCTTCCAATTTTAAGTATAATCCATCCCTCTCTTTAAATATTGTGGGCAGGATTTAATAGTGGGGCTTTGTGGACAGGTAACAGAATCCATTGGAATCAGAAAGGACATTCCCTTTCTGATTTATTAACCTCCAAAGGGGGTGCACCTAGGAAAAAGATTTTTTCTAATTGAATCGGGATTTGGAAATGAAGCTGCTATTCACTTGCCTGCTTTTGTGTGTGTGTGTTTGTGTGTGTGTGTGTGTGTGTGTGGCTATTGCAACTTAGATTTTTTTTCCTAGGGGCACCCCCTTTGGCGCTTCATAACTCAGCTCCCTGACCCCCAAATCTTTCCAAATTTCTGCCATTGTGGTGGCTCTAGAACCCAGAGGAGCATAGTGTTTCATTTCATTTCATAACAAAACTACTTTAAAATTTGTTACAAATGAAACGTAACAAAACTACTATAGAAATGAAATGAAACCAAACAAAATGCCATATTTCCGTTTCGTGCCCATCTCTAATTGGGAGTATATCTCTAAGTAAAAACACACACCATTATTTTAAGTACTCCTTAGTTTTACATAAAAACATGGAAAAATATCAAAGATGTTACAAGTAAAATATATAAAGTAAAAAGCATTACTTAGCATATAAGCATGTTAAGAACATACACACAGAGTATGATCACCATCCAAACAAATTTATATAGAGGAAAATCCATGTGGATTGTTCTTAGCATCTGGAAATAAATTCTGTTGTTTCTTCATTATATGATTCTTCTTTGATAGCTGGTGCACAAAGTGGTGTGAATGGGTGATTATGTGATGCATGCCATTTGTACTTGTGCCCTGTCTCCACACATAACTCTTTAAATTGTTTTCACTTTCTTTCTGTAAACATTCTTATCTGCAGAGTTTGCATGGTCTAAGGCAGTGTTGGCGAACCTATGGCACGGGAGCCAAAGGTGGCACTCAGAGCCCTTTCTGTGGGCACCTGACTGCCCCTTTACAGCAACCTGTATTCAGGTTAAATACCTGTAGTTGTATTGGCACTTTGCAAAAAAATAGTGGGTTTTGAATCACAGTTTGGGCACTTGTTCTGCAAAAGGTTTGCCATCACTGGTCTAAGGTCATGGAATTCTAGCAGAATTTTTTTTAAAAAAAAATTATATTGTAACTGCAATCTTTGTGACTCCAGAGGTCTGTTAAATCTGACTGATCTTCATTATTATGGTTTTCATTTTGTTTTGACTATGGATTTTGCAGGTCTTGAGGCTACCAAGAACTTCTAACCAAAAAATCTTCAGGCTTCTAATCCGTTGCTGATTTATTATTTTCAGTGGACATACAATAATACCGTGGTTTACAAATATAATCCATTGTGGAAACATGTTTGTAAACCAAAGCACTCCTATATCAAAGCAAATTTCCCCATAAGAAATAATGGAAACTCAGATTATTTGTTCTGGGAGCCCATAGACCACATACTGTACATACAAAATGCCCAAACTCACAACAGAAGTTGGCTAGAACTCCATGTCAACACCATGGTTTAGATACCTGGCTGTGGAATCTGCTCTGCCTGGGACTAAAAACTGAATTTTACTCTGTGTTTTTAATGTGAACAATAATAATGTGCAATTTGTATCCATATAAACACTTGACTAGCTGCTCGATGACTATAAATGTTTTGAAATATATGACAGGATGTTGAAAACAAATTGTTGGTGAATAGGTGTTAATGGGTTAAATGCCTTCATAACGGGATGGTTCCAGCCTTTATCAACAAGTCCTGACCTTGCTGCTAAAAAGCCTTGCTGCTCAAAAGCAAGAAGACTCACTTCATTGTTATAAATCTGTGCCTTTTCTCATAAGCTAGCAAGGCTTGCCATGCCATACCAAAGATGCTATGTCATTATTAACTATGCACATGCGCCAGGTATAAACTGTTGTATTGTTCTCTCTTATCTCTGTCTAAGCCAATGATACAATTTGAATGTGGTTCCATGCTACACGTTAACTGACCTACTTTTGATTCCTAATAAATTGTTTCTCCGTGGGGTGGGCACGTTAGAGAATTTCCCACCAGATATCAGTCTCGAGACTCTCGTTATTTCTAAACGCATTCCTTAAGGGGGGGCTGGTTTCCTCCTTCACAAATTAAATAAAAATATAAATATAAAGAAAAATAAAACTCTAACCAGCATTTTCCTTTAAAGGCCTTCGTGGCTGCTGCAAGCCAGCCCTCCATTTCTCTCTCCTTCCTCTCCTTTGGAGGCTTGCCTGAGATTAAACATTCCAAACAATCCCACACAATCCAGCAGGGGAAGAGAAAGCAAGCCACCATTGGATCACTTGTGGTCATGTGACCTGCTCCAGTGTTTTTATTGCAAAGTATTGCTCATTGATCAAGGCAAAATTGATCAGAAATGTCTGATCATCTTACAAAACACTCATAGACCAAGGTACTCGTAAACCAAGGTATTAATGTGCTAATGGGATGGCAAATGCCACTTTTATATTTTCAACTCCTTTGATAATTTCTCCCATATTCAATTCTTTTCATTTACTTTCATGCTAATCTGGCAGACATGCATGAAATTCTTCAAAGCAATGTTTTCATTTCAGCTACCTTGTTCTCAGGAAGCATGTTTTTTGAAAACAACTGCAACCTATGTAAACTATTTAAAAGCCTTACTCTAAACTGTACTTTCATTCTCACAGTAACCTCTCAAACACTTGCTTTAAACATTTTTATACCTTATAGATATAAAAGTTCAAGCGTTGACAATTATATGATATGACAAAACAAGTATCTCACTGCTTGAGAAAGTGCCTCTTTTTTTTAAAAAAAATGCTTATATTTGTTAGTTGGCTTTCAGTGGCTTTTAATGAATTGGGATTTTTTAAGAAAGAAAGAAAGAAAGAAAGAAAGAAAGAAAGAAAGAAAGAAAGAAAGAAAGAAAGAAAGAAAGAAAG
>JAHTLZ010003547.1:20524475-20550034 GCA_023846285.1 Phrynocephalus versicolor
AGAAAGAAAGAAAGAAAGAAAGAAAGAAAGAAAGAAAGAAAGAAAGAGTTTCTTTGTTTATATCCCTCCCATCTGGCCAAGCAGTATGGGAATGTTCTCATTTGTTTGCTTTTATTTAGAGAACAGTGTTATGGTAGGACTTATTGTCACCCAATACTTTGTCCATGGTTTATGTTCCACATGGTAGATCTGCCCTTTTTCTTTGCCTATAGAAGTACAGCATTTACATTCATTTCGTTACTACCACTTGGCATTGATTGTTTCTAGCATAATGCATTACAGTGGTACCTTGTATAAAGGAATTAATTCGTTCCAAATGAAATTATGTTAAGCAAATTTTCCTTTATACAAATTCCCATAGGAATGCATTGAAAGCAGAGTAATCCCATTTTATGTTGTACGGATTTTCCCCATAGGCAATTATGTTAAGCAAATTTCCCCTATCTCTGGAATTTTTTATGTTGTACAAATTTTCTGTTATACAAGCTGTCTGTTATACAAGGTACCACTGTAGTTAAGTGGCCTTGAAATTGTAAAGCTACCAATTGTACAGATAACTGAAATTACTATATTTTGATTTCCTTCATACTTCCCCAGCAGAATTGCTATGCCTCACATCTGTTTGTATTGTTCCGTTAGTACAAAAGTTTCAACCATACCAATGTTATACATTTCCTAGTTTCAAACTACAGTGGACCCTTGTATAACGAACAGCTTGTATAACATAAAATTTGTACAACATAAAAAATTCCGGAGATAGGGGAAATTTGCTTAACATAATCGCCTATGGGGAAAATCCGTACAACATAAAAATGGGATTACTCCATTTTCAATGCATTCCTATAGGAATTTGTATAAAGGAAAATTTGCTTAACATAATTTCATTTGGAATGAATTAATTCCTTTATACAAGGTACCACTGTACTCTTTATCTCTACTGAGCTAGCACAGTTTGCCTCAAATCTGCCACACTGTTGTTTTTCATCAGGGCACATAAACTGTCAGAAAACTGATCTGGTGAGTTATATATGAATATAACAGGACTGATTGATTGATTGATGCTAAAAAATACCTGATGGCACAAAGAGTACAATAATTGTCAGTCTGTTCTAGACCTGTCACTCCTAGAATATGTTTCTAGAAAGAAAACTACATGCATTGGCAATTGCAGTATAAACATGCATACATGCGTACATTTTTCTAGGGTGCTGAACATTTTAAAAGAAAGAGAGGTTGGTTAGCCACCTCTTTTTCTGTACTGTTATTCTTTAGTATTAGTGCACGTTCAGACTTTTTTACACACTAAATAGGTGATGTTGCAGCAAGAATAATGAGATTGACGTGGAAATGAGTTTTCTGAAGGGGGGTTATAATAGATTACTATTCCATCAGTCATGCAAAGTACAGTGTCATTATAGTTTGCTATATATTGTTGCTTTCAGACCACACAGTTCTACACTGGGGCATAATTATTTTTTATCACTGTGTGATTTATGGGGAGATGATCGGGGGCTGGGTTGTATGAATATTTTCTGATACAACATAAAACTATTTATCCTATTTAGGCATTATCATTTTTAAGCAGGTGAAGAAAATCAGCTACTAAAAATTCCTGACGTTTTTGTTGTTGTTGCAGCTCTTTTTAATGTGTTAGTTCTGGATACCATGTTGGATTATATACTTCTTGTGTTACCAGAACTGTTAAATTAACATGTCCTAATCCTACAAGTTGGCCTCTTACAAATTTAACTAGTTGAAGTAGAAAGGATGAATTTAGTGGGTGAAGACATTTTTGGTGATACTATGCTGTTCAAGTCCTATTATACATTGGTCTCTAAAAGGTCTCTAGATAAAGATGATCTGAATATGAAAATGATACACAACATTGACAAGTATAATGATAGCTTCACGTACTGAAGAAAACTGAGTTCAAAATTGTAGACTACCACTGTAGAATAAATTCCACTGAACTCATTAACTGTATTGGGTTGTACTTTGAGATGTTGAGATAGGCTAGACGGTAGATGAAAGCTGAGAGAAATGCAGAGCAACCTATGGATGGATCAATAATCTGTCTGTAAATAATCTATCTATAAACAAATATTTGTTTATGGACAGCCCCTCTTCATAAAAATGTCTGTAGAGTAACCCAGTAGAGGAAGAAGGGGTTTACATTAATTAAGGTCAGTCAATGATATAATTTATACAGTTTGGACTGGGGTGTGTATGTTACATGGTATCATTTTGTAAGTTTTCAAAGAATATTAATTTTAAACTTTTTTCTGGCAAAAATACAGGTGTTGTCAAGGTGGACTATGGAGATGTGTCAATCAGGAAAGCACTGAGAGAAAAACTGAAATGTAAACCATTTTCATGGTACCTAGAAAATGTCTATCCAGATTCGCAGATTCCACGCCGATATTTCTCCCTTGGAGAGGTATGAATAATTTCTTTTCTGTAAGAGTTTTTCAAAGCTGAGAATTTTCAAATGGGGAGAAGACTATAATTGTCCTTTGTTATGTGTTTCACGTTTTTTATATCCCATGCCTGTTTGGGATATACTTTAACAAAACCATTGTTTAAAAAGCTACAAAGTATATAACCCTTTTATGCAGATAGAAATTTGTTATGTTGAAGGAAATATATAAACTACTAGTAGAGATTAACAGCGTTGTGGAAGAATAAATGCACTTAGTGATTATGGAGCTGAGAGACAAATAAACAAGGCAATAGAACTTAGTACAAAACTTATATTACATAGGTACACATGACAAAGAGTAATATACAATAACAATATACAGAGCACAGCATAACAGAGAATGGGAAAAGCTGCCTCTCGCCTTAGGCAGTCCCAATTTACATTGGTTTCCATGATACCTTTATACATAAAGCAATATGGTGTAAGCCAATCACACACTACATGGGCTGAGGTGATTTAGCTATACCACCCATGCCTAATCATCCTGACCTTCCAGTACTGATGATTCTTTACACCTGTGACCTAGACCTGATACACATTCTTGGCTAGCTGATGACATAGCATTTTACACAGGATCAATTTTGTAATCTGTTAAATACATATTGCAGATATTTTGTCAAAACTACAATCCTTGACAGGTTTATATTCAAGGAAATGCATTGTTTCATTTTCATAAGATGCAGGTTGCCACTTAGCACAAAGCGGCTTTTCAGAAGCAGTAGCATTTGGATTTGCTATTGTATATCCTTTGATTTGTGCTCAAATCAAATTACGGGTCATATTGTGGTTCATATTATGAACACTTGGGTAGCTCAGTGGTTTAGATATCTGCTGAGGAGCCAGAGGTTGGTTCAATTCCCCCACTGTGCTTCCTTGTCAAGGGCTAAGCTTAATGATTCAAGGGGTCCCTTCCAGCTCTGCAGTTTTCTACAATTATTAGTATAGGCCATAGTAATAGATGCCTTGTTACACCATGAGTTTCTTATAAGATTGTTTTCCAGTCAAATGAGAGATAGGTGTGATTGATATGGGGGTCATAGAACGTATACTCCTGAGTACTGGAGGAGACAAGGTGAGGTCAAAAACTTCCATGTCGTGCCGCTGCCTAAGAAGTAAGAAATAATCTGCTGAGCTGGTTATCTGCTGAGAGGTAGGCGGTGAAGGTGGGGGAGTGCCCCAAGGCCTCAAACAAAACAGACCCGGGCGCTCTGGGTTAAGAATCTCCTGTAATAAACAGTAGATAAAATCCAGCAGAAGCAAGGCAAACGGCAATCTTCCGAGAGGAGAGAGAGAAAGTTTGAGCCAAATAGCCGAAATAAGAGCATAAGACAGGACGACAGACTCACGGAGGCTGGAAACTGCATGCTCACACTCCACCGGAAACCGGAAGTCCAACTATTATGGAAATCTGCTTCCTCTCTTTTGGCGATGTGTTGCCTCTTTGGGTGCCATCTGACTTTAGATGCCAACAGACTTGAACTCTGGCAGGCTGGAATCAGCCTCTGATCCTCAGATTTGGCAGACAGACATTTTAGATCATCACAGCCATTCACAGTAACCTTCTGTTAGAAGCAGATTAGATGGTTCGTTTGCATATTTATAAGCAATCGGCCTGTGTTGTTGTACTCACTGTCTGTATGTACTTGGCTTTAGAAAGGGGAAAGGTCCCACTGTCATTTTGTACATTTTGTACAACTTGCACCCTATATGATGGGTGGTAGTGGTTCTTTACAGGGAAGAACTCTTATAGTGGTAGAATCCTTGACAAGAGACCTCCCTGTATCAAGACAGCCAGTCTCAATCAAACGTGAGACAGTAGTGCAGTTTCTTGATATACCTAGCTCAAAAACAGCACAAGCAAATTGTGCTAAATTGGAAAATTCTTAAATATTTAGAACAAAGAGAAGATAAATTAGATGGTGATCCTGAACCTGGTTTAGAATGGGTTCAGTCCAAAGAAATGCATTTTAACCCATTTCTGTTCCCTCCAGAATCATGTTGTTTAATCTCAGTGTCCAAATAAAATAAGGTATGTGTCACCTCCCCAGTTCCTCCCAGCAGTTTTCATTAACACCACCTACTAAAATATGCTGTGGAGAACCTTTGAGGCAGCAGACATAGTACTAAGGAAGAGGATTTCTGTTAGGAGGAGGCCTGTGCTCTAAATGCTACCACAGACATGGCCAGGAGTATCCATTTTTGCCAAGAATCCTGGAGAATTTAGTTCTCGTTGTTTGGTAACATCAGTAGATGCCCCCTGCCTGTGTTCACGGAACTCTCAGTTGTTCTTCCCTCAGGGAAGAACATGTAAAAGAAGGGTAGCTGCTTGAAGATTTAATAGGATGCTCCAGTGGCTCATAGAAAACAGAAAAGCTTAGCGCAAAATGTGGGATAAAGCTACCACCTACTCCAGTCATGAACCACTGTAGTCCGGAGCTGTTAATGTGACAAAAATAAGTTCTTCTGAATATGTACTAAAAGTCTGTCTTGACCCCCTGTCTCCATCCATATACAATGATCAATACTATCAGATAAATTACTGAAGTAAAATTCAGTTATTTTCTGCTTAATGCTGAAACTCTACAGAGGTTTTGTTTAATAGATCTACTGAGTTTGTACTAAAGATGGGGAGGCCCTTCTCAAAATATATTAATAATATCTATGTCTGGAATTATAAATGATGATGCAAGGTCAGGTTATTGGGATCAACTGTCAAACCAGGTTTTAAGAAACAAATCTAATATTTCCAGACCATTTAAAAATACGTAAAATGCTTTGTAAGCCTCAGCATGAAGTAATACGATCCGACCACATGATTCACAGCAAGGTAAGTGAAGTTATGCAATAGTCATTAAAAACATCTTATTTTCACCAATGAGGTCTGGGTTTCTATGGAAACAGGAGAAGAATTTCAAGCAGCATCTGTGAAATAAGACCTGCTTGTCAGTTTTAACCGCTAGATGTCTGCCAGCTTTTGGGGGGACTTGTGTCTCTTTCTAGTAATGCTGCAGGGTATATAAGGATATAGCAGTAGTAATGGATGCAAGAGACCTATGTGAGGATGAACTGAAAGTCAACAAAAAGTTTGCAGACATTCTAAAGATGTGTGTTGAGTGTGCAATTCATGCAATACAGTCCTATGCATGTCTGCACAGCAGAAAACCACATTGTATTAAATGTATTTGCAGGGTGTTCAACAAAACTCAAAAGCTATACATCGGCTTAGGATTCATCTTTAATGAATATTGCCACACACAGAAAGGCTACAGGAACAGAGAAGGAATAGAGTATCATGCTTGTGTTATCTACTCCCCAACAACGTGAAAATATAAAAGGCAGCATTTCTATGATACATTTCTCCCAGCGACAGGGTCCAAGTGGTTCCTTGAATCCATTTCTGGCATTCAACTGAGAGCAGAATCATTTTGTTTGTTTGTTTCTTTAATTAAATAAGAGTTCTTGATAATACTAAAGCCAGAGATTAATTTTAGGTAGTCTATTAAGAACTGTGACTTACAGACTGAAAACGAGAACACTTTTGACTATGCTGATAAACATCTTTGTATCCTGCAGTGTCTGTTATTCCCTCCACGCCATGGCCTTGCTAGCCTTACATCCTCCATGATTAAAACTTTTGGTAATCTTCAAAGCTTATTTGAAGTGCACTGTCAGAAATCTCTCTCATAAAAATTTAGACTGACTCCTTTTACCTCAATAGAAAAAGGAGTAGCTCCCGAAAAGTACTTCAAAGGAAGAGAAAGTTGCATAGTTGAGGCTCAGTTTTTTTGTGGTTGACGGTGTTGAACAAGGTGGCCAAGGATCTTTCCTGTCTTTTACTGTAGAATAATCATTGTGATGAATTGCAGCCTTCTCAAGGAACAATGCCGAAAGGTCTCTCTTGAACTTCTTGGGGTCAAAAGGAATGGACAGGCAAGGAAGCTGTAGCTCAATAAACATCAAAACAGGTAGAGCCCTCTCTGCCACTTTGCACTATTATGAGAAGCTCAGAAATGTCATCAATATTTCAAAGAGTCCTGAAAATCAGCAGAAAACTTGGAAGCCTCTTTTAGGAAATTGGAGGCCACAGCACCTGTTTCACTATTATTCTGAAGCCAAACACAATACCGCACTCCCTCGTGCCTATTACACGTTTCAGAGAAATATCTTCTGCAGTAAAGGCAAAATGGGGACCTCCTCCAAAATGTTAGTGGGGAACAGGACTGAATCTTGAAGGACAATGACTACTATTTCTTTCCGGTCACTTCTGGTTCACCGAAAAGCTTTTCTGAGACCTCCAACATGCCTAGAAAGACCCTCAGAGGCCCCCAAAGTTCTTTCTAGTGATCTGGAGGTCACTTCCAGTTTTCCGGAACTCACTTCCGGTTCTGCGAGAAGCACTTTTGGGGCCTCCAACAGGCCTGGGAAGGCTGTAGGAGGCCCGTTTGCAGTGCCAGGCCTGGAGTAAGGACTGGAGGCCTGATACAGGCCTCTCCAGCTTACCTCAGGGGGCTTTTTTCATATCCTGCAATATACTGAAAGCCCTACAATACCCCTGAAAGGGCAGGGGTTAGTGTATAATACAGTAGCACCCACATAACCACTGAATCAGTATCAGCATCAGCTGATTCAGTTATCCTCAGTTGGCCGCCATAAATAATTAAATAATAATTAAATACATTGTGGTTTCAAAAAGGTGTTATAAAGCAAGTTACTGTCACAAAAGGCTGCAATTAGCTGCCACAAATCACATAAAAACATGGCTTGGGGATTTGGGGGGAGGGGGAGTACATTTGATTTTCAGGGGAGCTGAAAGGGCATTTGCTCTTATCTGTGGATTTTGGTATCTGTAGGGTGGTTGGGAACCAATCTCCTGTGGATACGAGGATGCTACTGTTTATAACATAGTGGAGAAAACTCTGGTGGCATAAATTTATGTGGCAAAAGCTGATGACCTTTCAGCTTCTGCCGGTAATATTTAATTGAAATTAGTTGAAAGCTTTCTATCCCCCTGTTTTAGATTTGGAAGCTCCCTTGGGCTCCCTTTTACCTTTGGGAATTCTTTGTGAGCCTCAAAATGGAGAGAATAAACTTTTAATCTCAAAAATATTGCCACTGTAGTACTGCCAATAGGATCAGGATGACCAGCAATCTGACAGCAATTTCTGGCAGTTAAAGACTTCCTTCTTCCCCTATAAGGCTCCCAAAGACTTCTTCAGCGCAAAAGAGAGCTCTAGATCCTAAACCAGGGGGATAAAAAATTAAATTAAATTTTATGGGTGGAAATTGATGTCATCATTTGCTTCTGCAAATGTATACCAGCAGAATTTTGGCCTATGTATTTATAGATACTTATATGCTCGTATATGTATATAAACTAAATATGCATATGTCAGTGACATTTTGAAATGAACTTTTCAACGTAAGAACTCTAAAACCATGACATGAAATGGAAAGAAGTCCTTAACTGGTTTAATTAAGCTTATCCAATTTTTACTTGATAAGCAAATCATGATGAAGTAGTAAAGATTTTCTGCTAATTAATTTTTTCCCTTTTAGCTTCTTTTTCTTCTTTTTGGGCAATCTTAGAGGATTACAGCCAAACCTGTAAATTACTATGTGGATGTAATGCTCATATGACTGGGAGTAGAGGCCTAAATCCTACTGGGTAGTCTCAGCTGGCATACATCCACAGAACCAATGGGACATAAGAACATAAGAAGAGCCATGCTGGATCAGGCCAAAGGCCCATCTAGTCCAGCTTCCTGTATCTCACAGTGGACCTGCCAGATGTATTTGGGAGCGCATGGGATTAGATATCTGTCTCCTGATACCACTCCCCTGCATCTGGTCCTTGAAGTATCCCGGTGTTAAGCCTGGAGATTACACATCTCCATCATGGTTTGTAACCTGTGATAGACTTTTCCTCTGGGAATCTGTCCAATCCCCTTTTGAAGGCATCCAGGCAAGATGCCATCACCACGTCCTGTGGCAGGGAGTTCCACAGACTAACAACGTGCTGGGTGAAAAATATTTTCTTTTGTCTGTTCTCACTCTCCCAACCCTCAATTTGAGTGTATGTCCCCTAGTTCTGGTATTTTGTGAGAGGGAATAGAGCTTCCCTCTATCCACTTTACTCATGCCCTGCATTATTTTGTACAACATATATAATGTTGACCTGTTATATGCCATCAAGTTGCTTTTAATGAAATGTTCTGATAATCCAAGATACCCCCCCTCATTTTTTAAAGGACAGGAAACTGCACCAAAACTGTAGACTGCAAAGTCGGCAGCTCGGCGGTTAGAATCCCGGGTGCCACACAGCAGAGCGAGCTCCCGCTGATAACCCCAGCTCCTGCCAACCTAGCAGTTTGAAAGAATGTAAATGCAAGTAGATAAATAGGTACCGCCATGAAAAGCAGGAAGGTAAAACAGTGTTTCCTTGCAGCCATGCCGGCCACATGGCCATGGACTTGCACAGCACTGGCTCTTTCGGCTTGAATACGGAGATGAGCACCACCCCTAGAGTCGGACACAACTAGCATGCATATGCGGGGGGAACCTTTACCTTTTACCTTTTACAGTCTTGGCAAGTATTTTGCCGCAGCACAAGCTAGTGATGATATCTTGTGAGATTCTTGGATTTGGTAGGTGGCAGCTCTTTTAGAATTATATAAATGCATTTCTCCATGAAACAACTGTCCAGCACAATGTGTAGGTTGCCACAGTTGGGTTGAGGGCTTTTTGAACTATTACTCTATGTTTCTGAAGGCACAAGTCCTAGTTATGAAGATGTTCCACTGATCATAAGGAGCCAGATAGCAAAATATTCTAGGCTTTGTGGGTACAATGAAAAAATCCAACTGTGTTGAAGAAGGCCATGGGCAAGTTAATTTGGGACAACAATTCCCAGAATTAACATCTGTTGTGCTCCCTACCTTTTCCTGTCTGGATTATGAGTGTGTCACATTTTGCCATTTTGAAATAACACGTTCTTTGGAGTAAACAGTTTTCTTTAACCTAGTCACATTCCTCCTCTTAAATAATTTGAGGGCTGTTAAATTCCTGTCCTTTTCTTTCAGTGCTGTGCAGATTACTACAGTAACCCCCCGCCGATCACGGGGGTTAGGGACCCAACCCACCAGCAATGCATGAAAATCCGTGATATGCGGAAGCAGGGGGGCTGGGGGGGCGATCGCACACCTGTCCAAGAAATCTTGGCATGGAGCATACAGGCGCTGTTGCGGGATCTGACCTCCCGCCGCCGCCCACCCACACCGTCCGAAACTTCTCAGAGGGCCCGGGGGGGGGCTCCGAGGCCTTTCAGAGGGGGCCGGGGGCAGCAGGGAGCAACCCGATCATTCCCCGCCCCTGCCCCTCGCAGCTCCGAGGTGCAGGTACTGTGATCCCACGATATAGTGGGACCGCAGTACCTGAAGCGTGAAATGGCGTGGGGTGACTGTATTTTTACTTGATTCACTAAATATTTAAATGTTTTTTTCTTGGTTATTTTCCCCCTCAGATCAGGAATGTGGAAACAAACCAGTGCTTAGACAACATGGGACGTAAGGAGAATGAAAAAGTAGGCATATTCAATTGCCATGGTATGGGAGGAAACCAGGTAAAAATGAATCCTACCTTCAAAATAACTTCTAAAGTATTCTAAGGTTCAGTGCATGTGACCAAACATACACTTAAACCATTGCTTATTGAGTAAGGATTTAGCTTTACATTAATGGCATTAATATTTTGATGTAAATGTGTGCCGGACAAGCTGGATGATGTCATCATTGTGCCTCAGATGTCTTGAAGTGAATTAAATTCATAACTTCCTGTTGTCTACTTCATATTTTGAGGCTTCCTTTTGTCCTAGGAAGCCTTGGGACAGGGGAAAGGTGCTTTTAATATCTGAAGATCACTGCCCGTGTGATGCAATTCAGACCACGGTGTCATTCATGAAATGCTTCTAACTTAGGGTGTCACCAAAGTTATGTTCTGCATTTGGTAAGATTACCCCCCATGATAATATTGGAAGTTTGTTTCAATACTACTGAAATAGGGTCTGTTTTAGGAATTAATGTCTTTGTATCCAACTGTCCTCCTTTTCTTTTACTAGGGGCCAAATCTGGTGTGATATTAGAAGTGACACTCAGACTTTGTGACCCCCAACTATCCAGCAAGGACATTGTAGTTCTAAACACCTCCTTGAGAGTTTCCCAGTCCTCCTAGGCATATCAATTAAGCTGTTTGTGGGAGATCAAAAGGAAAGGAGATCTGTCTTTCCCACCTGTAAAATTAACTTTTTAAAGTCGAAACTCACCATTGGTTTCGGCCTTACATCTGGACAGATTTCACGTGTTCACTTTTTTGAGCCTTCTGATAATTGCATTATGCTCTGCTTAGTCTTCTAGTGATTAGTTAGTTAAAATTGCAGAACTGGTGCAGAAACAGTTTTTCTGTTGCTCTAGCATTTCACTTCTAACTATTATTCTCTCCTCCATCAGTTTAGTTTGGAGGGTGATACATGAGCAACAGCAACAGAAGAAGGAAGGGTTTGAAGAAACAACAAAGTAATCCTAAACAGGCAAACTTGCAACTAGTTAGACAAATTATGTGACTTGCATTTTGTTGCTCAGGATTCCATAAATCTTACATCTAGAAGGAATATTTTGTGTTTGGCAGAGAAAACCTACTGATAGTGGTCAAAATACTGCCTCTGCCCCACTTTCAAAGTCACCAAATAGGGCCTCAAAAGGGGAGTGTGATTTTCACTTTCTAAGTAACTTTACTGTCTGCAAGCAACAGTACATGTGTAATAGGTTGCTAGATAATAAAAGCACATTAAATTAAGGGTGGGGAGTGAGCAGCTATGACCTGTCCATAAGGCAAGGTTGTTGAAGTGTTTCATATTTATTTATTTTTATTTTTATTTTTATTTTAGAGTATTTTTTAAACCCGCCTTCATATGTCCACTTTCCACCAAACACCTTGCTCTGATTCAAACTATGCAGGAGGGAGATTTTTTACCAGATGTGGCTTTTCCTTTTGCATACTTTTTGCTCTGGCAAGGTGTGTGTCACCCTTGCTGAAATTCTCCCTTCTGTTCAAATGTAAGGGCAAGAGGTCTTCTCAGAGTTTATTAGTGTAAACCTTACATCAGGCTCTGAAATAGAGAAATGATGAGGAATAAAGTTCAGCAATTTGCATCCTGTTTGCCTTGTTGGGATCTATTTGCTAGTCATTAAATGTGAAAATACATTTTACACATGTATATGTTCTATATAACATACGTGAACATATTTTGTAAAGAGCTTGAGGGTATTAGGAATTAAAATAGAATTAATATAGACTGTGGGTCCTCTCATGACAATTTTAGTGTAATGATTTTAGTGTAAGGTTTTTATTATTGTTTTTATTATTTATTGATCTTCTGTTTTAACTATTTTTAAATTCTTTTAATTCTTTGATTATAAGCTGCCCAGAGACCTTTGGGTTTTGTTGTTCAGAATAAAAGTTGTAAAAATAAATAAATAAATAAATAAATAAATAAATAAATAAATAAATAAATAAATAAATAAACAAACATTAGATCATGCCAGGGGTGGAGGACCAGGCCTGAATCTGCTTTTCATATTTTCCTTGCAGTAGCACCCTAATTGGTAACCTGATTTGATTGGCACAAATTTGCTAATTGATAATGCAGTCAATTTCTACACTTTTTCAAAGGCTGCATTCAGAAGTTAGTTGGTCAAGGTTGCTTTCAACAGTTAAGAGAAAGCACTTTTCTTGTACCATTGATTAGAATACAGTTGGGAGAGCATTCATAATAACTCTGGAGTGCTTTGAATTATTAAACTAGTCTTCAGTTATGCACTGTTAAGTCTTAGTCATCCTGATATTTAAGGGGAAGTTTTAATAGTTTCACTCTGTTTCATGCTCAGCAGGGATTTGAACCCTGAGACCTAGTCCATCTCTCTGTCCACTACACTACACTACACTAGGTATTGAGTTATCATACAGGTTGTTCCAGTTTATATTATATCATACAGGTTGTTCCAGTTTATACAGGTTGTTCCAGTTTATATCATACAGGTTGTTCCAGTTTATATTGGGGGCGACCGGATCGCCCCCAAGCGCCTCCTCCGCTGCCGAGCCCGGCCCTCCCCATGGTTCACGGGGGAGCTTAGGGCAATGAAGCAGGTTAGGAGGAGGTTAGAGCGCAGCTGGAGGAAATCCCGCACGGCGTTGAGTAAGGCTGCCGTTGATGCCCAGTCTAGTCGCTATATCATCGCGATAAGGGAGGCCAGAACATCTTTCACCTCCCTGAGAATTGCTGAGGCCTCGAACCGCCAGGCGGAGCTCTTCCGAGTGGTTCGGGACCTCAGCAATCCTAGTCTGGCTAGGCCTCCTCCTACTGAGTTCAGTAGCGAGCAATTCGCAGCCTTTTTTCGAACTAAAATTGAGGCCATCCGTGCTGGTTTTGACTCCGGTTGCTTTGGTCGCCCTGCAAGATGACCTTCTCAGGGCGGCCGACAGGGGGTGCTCTTCCCTGTTGGTCCTCCTGGATCTGTCAGCAGCCTTTGATACCGTCGACCACGGTATCCTGTTGGACCGGCTCTCTGAGGTCGGAATCGGAGGCACTGCTCGCAGTTGGCTCCGTTCCTTCCTGGAGGGCCGGCCACAGTACGTGCAGCATGGGGGGGAGTTATCGTCCCCTTGGATCCTCCCTTGTGGGGTTCCGCAGGGGTCGTCTCTGTCCCCCATGCTGTTTAATATCTACGTAAGGCCGTTGGCGGGGGTCATCCGGAGTTTTGGAGTCTGCTGTCATCAGTACGCTGATGACACGCAGCTCTATCTCTCCTTTAACACCTCTGCTGTGGAAGCTGTGGAAGTTCTCGACGGGTGCCTGGAGGCCGTACTGGCCTGGACCGGGGCGAACAGGCTTAAGCTCAACCCCAAGAAGACGGAGGTTATGTTCTTCGGGAGCTCGCCGTCGGGGTACGGTGGCCCTCTTCCCTGTCTGGGGGGAGTTTCCCTCCAGCTCGCGGAGAGGGTGCGGAATCTGGGTGTGTTCCTGGACCCGGAGCTTGCCATGGAGCACCAGGTGGCGTCGGTGACCAGGTCCGCCTATTTCCATCTCCGTCGGATCGCCCAGATCTGCCCATACCTCGACGTGAACTCCTTGAGAACAGTGGTCCAAGCTCTGGTGATCTCGAGGCTGGACTACTGTAACGCCCTCTACATGGGGTTGCCCTTGAATCTTCTCCGGCGCCTGCAGTGGGTTCAGAACACAGCGGCCAGGCTGGTGGTTGGTGTGCGTCGTTACCACCACATCACCCCAGTCCTGGCCCGCCTGCACTGGTTGCCCGTTGCAGCCCGGATTAGATTCAAGGTCCTGGTTTTAGTTTATAAAACCCTCCATGGCTTGGGACCGGATTACCTGGCAGAGCGTATCGCTCAGTGGTCAACCTCGGCCCGTCCCGTTCGGCAGGCGCGAGCGCACTTGCTTCGGGTCGCCACCCCTCAGGAAGCCCGGAGGACGAGCACTCGGACCCGGGCTTTCTCTGTGGCGGCCCCCAGCCTCTGGAATTCCATCCCCAGTGAAGTGCGCTCTGCAGAGTCCCTGCTGGCCTTCCGAAAGGCGCTGAAAACCCATCTTTTTCGTGAGGCCTTTGGCGATACTTAATTGTTTTTTTTTTCCTTCCCGCCATCATAACCTGCGCCTATTTTTTTCTTCCTTTAGCTGAGGTGCCATTTGGTTTTAACAGTGTCTAGGGTGTTTTATTGGCTTTGTTTGTCTGATTATTTTATTGTAATTTTTGTTGGCTTTGCAGCCTTTTGTAAGCCGCTTAGAGTACATAGTAGATAAGCGGGGTATAAATACAATAAATAAATAAATAAATAAATAAATATCTTCTCTGATTAAAACTCACTCTCAAGTTTAACATGTAGTTTAAAGTTCATATTTCATTTGCCCCCTTTTGATATAGGCATGTGAATCCTGCTTCTTTCTCTCACTTTTCATCACACTGCCTTTGAATGTTGCATAAAATTCTTTTGAAAACAAGCGAGAAGAAAAGGGGTTTTATTATATTGAGGTACTTGATTTCACCTAGTGAAATTTATTTTTCTTCTAAATTAAAAAAACTGGGTGCATTTCAAAAATATTAGTTGGAGGTTAATTAGGACCAAATCTTATTTTTAGAATGCAAAATAAATATTATACTACCTACCTTTCCCCACCTATGCAAGTATCTGCCTCATCTGCATGCCTCAGATAACTGTGGGGTACTAAATATGAAATAGCTGATGGCCACATATAAATATGTACTGTGGCAACCAACTGGTTGGCAGTCTCAAAGAGAATATTATACTGCAGAGAAGAAAATAAAAAGCCACATCACTTTTACCCTACTATTTAAGAAGCTATTTTAAGCAATAGGCTAACAAGAAATGCATGTATGTTTGTAATATCAAATTGTGGCTGATTCTGAAATTTAACTGATGTGAGTCACCTTGAGTCCCCTATTGGGGGGGGGGGGAGAGAGAGAGAGAGAGAATGAGAGAGAGTCTAATACTCACAAACTTGATTGCTAGGATGTGCTCTATTTGGGAGGGTCTGTTGAAAACTAGGTGATTATCTGTGATGCTTGCTGGTTGTACAACTCAGTGGTTTAGGTATTTGACTATGGAGCCTGAGGTTGTGACCTCAATTCCCTGCTGTGCCTTCTTCAAAGCTGAACCAGCCTGTGTGACCTTGGGCGTGCTGCACAGTCCCAGGATGTGTCCAGCAGAAGGGAATGGTAAACCACTTCAGTGTATTCTCTACCTGGAAAACTCTGAAAAGGGTTGCCGTAAATCAGAATTGATTTGATATCAAAGGATTATTGTTATTGTAATGATATTGATTGTGGGAGTCTGATAGTTGGGGTTCAGCCTAGGAGGCATTTCCATTTCATGAGTGGGAAAGCCCACCTGGTGGAAATTCCTCCTGCCTAAATCCACATGCTCCAGACTCCAGACCTTGGAATCTAACCCAGCCTGGGTTAGCTATTATTTGCCTTTAATTTAGTCAGCTTGTTTATCCCTGACTTGGTGCTGCCTGCTCATCTCCACTTATTTACTCCTGGTTACTGGGGTAATTCCTGTTTGCTTTTCATTCCCCTTTACCTAAATTCGTCTTCCCTTCATCTGTTGTCTTTCTCTCATTAACTCATCCTCCCCATTAACTCGCCTGTCTCATTAACTCATGTCCATCTGCAAACAGCAAGGCATGGGTTATGGTAATCCATAACTGGGCAAGGCATGCTGTCTTCAGGAAGCAATCACAAGGCAATCCTCTATACAGCATCCTAGCCAACCAGCATATGTTACGTATGTAATGTTTCCCTTGTAACCAATCACTGATTCTGTGCATACTATGGAATGTAAATGATATGTAATAAAACCTGAATGGCAAGGGTCGATCATCATCATCGCTCCGCTGGTCGGGCAACTTGGACTCAAGTCTACGTTCTTTTATCCAGATCCCCGCAATTGATAATCCACCTCTGCGTGCATGAAGTGCATTGTGTCCTCAGGATTTTGTTCCAGTTAAAAATAGTTACTCTGAGTAAGTGTCGCAGTACTATTTGTTGTTTTGCTGCAGCAAACAAAAAGGGCTATCCTTGGGTGTGGCAATTCTGATTTTCTCATGTCTATTGGACTTCTTTAACAGTGCATGCTTAGAAGCTGCACCATGTGCTTAGGCTGTGTTTACAGAGATGTAAAATTTCCAGAAGCTTGGGGGGGGGGATTTTCCCCCACTCCATTTTCCCTTTTTCTCCCTCCCAAGCAGGCTGGTTTATACCTAATTTGATGATGTATTGCATATATACAACTCCTTAAGGTTCTTGTATGATCTGCATTATCTTCACAATGATGCCACAAGGAAGATGATTGGTAGTATTGTCAGCAGATAGAGCACTAAGGCCAGAAGAATAATGGCATCCTTAAGATTAAATAGCATGTTTGCAACTAAAATGAGATTTGAACTGGAGATTTAGTGACTCACATCCTGTATATGTAATCATTAAGTTGCAACAATCAACTAGGCTATTATAGTTAACTGGAACACAGTGTAAAGGCATAGAAATTAATATTACAAAACTAATTTATGGCATCTATTTTCTTGCTAGCACATTTTGTAACATCTTAATTGTATCGCTATTAGAATTAACATTCATAAAGTATATTTGAACATTCATTTTCATGATTAAAACATCCAAAGGGCTTACATTTATTTAAACTCTACCCTTAATTTATTTTATCCTCACACAAAATCCCTGAGTTAGAAATGTTTATGTATTGTTCAGTTACTGTAATAGTCTGACTCTCTTATATTTCTATGGTATCTAACTCAGTGGAATTCAGCTAAATTCAAATCACTCTTATTGATCTTGTGGTACTCTTAGCATTCATCACAGCAATTCCAGTTTCCTGTAATGGCTTTCAATATTTTTCATCCTTGACTTCATCGATTTTGGATTGCTATAAAAATTAAAGACTTATAACGAAGGCTGACCTAATATCAAAAGTAGATTTCTCTTGTCCAATGTTTCCCAGCCTTGAGTCCGCATACGTTCTTGAATGAAAACACCCAGAAGCTTTCACCAGTAGCCGTGCTGATCAAAGTGTCTAGGAGTTGGCCTCTAAAAATATCTAGTGACCCAAGTTTGGGAAATACTACTGTAATTTATTTTCTGTAGAGCCGGTGTTGGGTTTTTTCTTTAAAGGGGGCAATTCTGTACATTCTTGGTCAAATATTAGCTGCATTGAGATCAACATTGAGCATGTCTTAATTGTACTGGACTGTATATTATCCCTCATTACTGTAAGCCGCCTTGGGTCCTTTTCCAGTGATAAAGGCGGGGTAAAATACTCTAAAATAAAAATAAATAAAATAAATAACTATGATTTTTAAAGTAAAAATATGTTGATCATAACTTCAGTGTTTCAGTGGCTATTTTCCAACATGCATGGGTCACTAATGTGCTTTTATATTGACCTTAAGGTATAACATACACAATTTTATGTGTAGTATGCTACAGCAGCCCAGAACAAAATAGCATTTTGATCTTTGAAAGCTCACACTGAAAGAAATCTGTTATTCATTACACCCCACAGCATTTTTTCTATTGCTTTCCCCCCTTCCTTTTTCTTAAGGAATCAAAGCTTGGTGCTTGCTTCTTGTATTTACCTGGGTTGGAAATTAAGGTACAAGAAGTGTGTCTCAGTATGCCCATGTGTTGAGTGAGGAGGGAATGTTATTCTGTATTCAGAATTCCTGTGCTTTTGGGGTTTTGCTCCAGCTGTAATATTTACTTGAACCTGAAAGTCTCTTGGCTGTGGTGTGTGGAATATGTATATACACACAAGCCATATCGAAAGAATCTTTTATCAATCTTTAAGTAAGTTGATCTCCTAATGGGAGCTGACAGGGGTTGCTCTATCTTGTTGGTCCTCCTGGATTTGTCAGTGGCCTTTGATACCGTCGACTACAGTATCTTGCTGGGCCAGCTTTCCCAGGTAGGGATTGGAGGCTCAGCTTCTAGCTGGCTCCGGTCCTTCCTTGGTGGCCGTCCCCAGTGTGCTAAGCTGGGGGAAAAGTTGTTGGCTTCCTGGACACTCCCTTGTGGGGTGCCCCACGGGTTGGCAATCTCCTCAATGCTATTTAACATCTATATGAGGCTGCTGGCTGAGGTCATTAGGGGATTTGGAGTCTGCTGTCATCAGTATGCTGATGACACACAGCTCTATATCTCCTTTTCCACCTCTGCAGCAAAGGCGGTTCAACTCTTGTCTGAATGTGGTCTTGGAATGGACGAGGACCAACAGGCTTAGACTCGACTCAGAGAAGACTGTTCCTTGGGTCATCCTCTGCTGGGTACATTGACCCTCTCCCCAGTGTAGGGCCCATCACCTCTCACCTGGTGAATAGAGTGAGGAGTCTGGGCATGGTCTTGGATCCAGCTTTATCCTTGGAAGCCCACGTGGTAGCTGTTTTCAAGTCTGCCTTTTTCCATGTTAGGCAAATCACCCAGATTTGCCCATACCTGGAGGAGGCTTCCTTCAGAGCAGTCATGCAGGTGCTCATGATCTTGAGGATAAATTATTGCAACACTCTCTGTGTGGGGTTGCCCTTGACCCTTGTTTGGAGACTGCAGCGGAAACAAAACCCAGTGGCCAGACTGGTGGTGGGTGCGGGCAGATATGACCACATCACCCCAGTCTTGGCTTGTCTGTATTGGCTGCTTGTTGCATCCCAAATAAGGTTCAGGGTACTGTTTCTGATTTTCAAAACCCTCCATGGCTTGGGACCTGAACACCTTGTGAAGCAAATCTTCCAAAGGTCAACTGAAGCCTGACCCATTAGAACATTGCAGGCATTTTCACTTTGGGTTGTCAGGTATAGGGAGGCCCGGAAGATGGTGACCTGAAATTGTGCCTTCTCTGTGGCCGCCCCTGTGCTTTGGAGCAAATTGCCAATGAGATCCACCTGGCACAGTCCCTGCCGGCCTTCAAAAAAGCTCTTAAGACACTGCTTTTTAGAGAGGTCTTTGGCAACTATTAATTAATTTGTTTCTTTTCTTCCTGGCCATAAATCTGCCTGTGAATTGTTATTTTGTGTTGTTTCTTGTTTGTTTTACCATTTATGTGTTGTGACAATTGCTTATTTTATTGATTCTTAATAGTGTTTTGATTGTAAATGTGACTGTTGTGAACCGCCCGGAGTTCCTTTGGAAGACAGGTGGTATAGAAATGTATAAATAATTAAATAAAAATCAGTGTCGAAATAACCTTTTAACTCTTCCAGGTATTTTCATATACTGCTGACAAAGAGATTCGCACAGATGACTTGTGCTTGGATGTCTCAAGACTCAACGGTCCTGTGATAATGTTGAAGTGCCACCACATGAGAGGAAATCAGCTTTGGGAATATGATGCTGAGGTACCTATTCAAATACAAATTCTGTATTGTTCAAATAGAGAATGAGAAGAGCAGGCTTACTTTCTATAGGCATATTTTAATAGGATTGCTGGTATCAAGCTAACAAATCAAAACAGGTGCAACTTGACCCAAAATTAATTCCTTGTGCTCGAGTTGTGTAGCTTGTTGTAGATTGGACAAGGTAGTGCTTAACATTTTCTGTAATTTTGTGCAGCATGGTGAGCATTTCCCTTGTTTCCCAGTTATCCAGATAAAAAAAGCTTGCCTTACAAACCCTCACCTCATTTGTATGTGGCATAAGATATTCCACATTCCACATAACTGACTGAAAAGAATCAAAGTAGGGTTTGGTGAGTCATCTTCTCCATTTATTCAAACTGGTATACACTATGTATTAAAGTAAGTCTCAACTGGAGTATGAAGAAGTTGAGTCACAAAATCCCCACTGATTCAATGGGCATATTCTAATGTGACTTGTCTTGCTAAACAACAGGATTTCAGCCGCTAAATAAGTACCTTTCAAAATGCATCTTAATAAATGAATGCTGTAGGGGAGGTTATATCTTGCTTTTGGGGGTCTGTGTGGTAGTGTGCTTGTGTGCACATGCCAGCATATGCATAATATATGCAAGAAAGTTCTAAATCTGAAGTGGGGGCATTTGTGAAGTTTCCCAACCAATCTGTGTAGTGAAGTGAGGAAGTTCAAGGTGGTACTTGAATAGAACCAGGGGTCTCTGAAGTCTAAATATTGCTTCACTAGTTTGTTTTTAAAACAAACTGAAATTTTAAAATTTTAAAATTTTAAAATTAAAAAAACACCAGTGAGTCTCACCGGGAAAATGCAAGTTGTTGCAACAACAGCAAAAACAACAACAAAAAATACACCACCCATCTGGCCACTGTGGGAGGCTGGTTCTGTTCAAATATAAACAGAAAGCTAGAAGCAAAGGGGGAGTTCTAGCTCATGTACCTATGGTCAACTGTGTGTGGAGATACATCCTCCCACCTCCCCAGTGGAGTCGTCAACTACACACAGGAAGTGGGAAGAGCTGACCAGGGCTCCAGCAATGTTTGGCACACTGCTGCAGGAAAAGGATCCTGGCAGTGCACAGATAGGGTGGGGGTGGTGATTGACCACAGTGGCACCTCATGCTTCATACAAAGCATACAGCAAGCATCTCTACACAGAACCATCATGTCCTTTTTTTTTCCTGAATTTTTTTCCTGGGGGGGCGGGAAATGCTTGTTTAATCGGGACCTGGATTTGGGACTTGGGATTTGGGACTTGGTATAAAAGACTCAGGCTCAGACCTGGAACTTGGTACCAAAGATTTGAATTCAGACACAGGACTTGCCAACTTTAGTAGGTTGGGAGTGCATTGGAGATTTTTCTTCTTTTCTTTTAGGCAGCTGTAGCTCATTGTGTGCTTGTGTGTGAATATGCCAGAGATGCATGCAGTGTCTCATGTAGGGTTTGAGTAAGATAGGTCATGGTAGCATTAGAAATATGGGTCCGCCCTCATTTTACACCTTTTTAATGCCAGTTGCTGGTTTTTACTTTTGCAGCACATTGGCATTTTCTTTTTATACTGTACTCACCTGTGTTCCAAACAGGGTGGGTGGTGACTGTGACATAAAGGACAGTGATCAATTACTTTATCCAGTGGGCAATGAAGCTACTAACAATGGACATTTCTTTTCTATCCAACAAATTTGAGGGCCCTTTATCTTCCTGATTTTCATTCACATCCATACAAAAAATTCTGAATATATGAATATGAATATGAAATAGAACCGGATGGGTTGCAAATCACCTCAAGGGAAACCACTTGCTATTTGTAAGACTGTATTGGATTTGAACCAAACATCAGATGGAAGAAGAGTTAATGTTCAATTAGAGAGTATCACACCTTTGTTCAGGAATATTTTCATTGCTCCCTCCCATAAGAACATTGCAGTAACTTTCTCACATCAGATCTGGAAAGTAGAATATGAAAGTACATCATCTCCATTTACTCATTCTTTGCTGGGCAAACTGTTCACCAAGTTCAGCTGTAGGAGAGCCTGATGCTCTAGCTTCTGATGGCACTGAGTTGACAGCTATACAGTGTGCCCTGGGGTGCTAGTCTCCTTATTGCTTTCGGGTACTGTGGAAGCTTCTGTGTTTGCCTTACGTACCTACAAATGATTCAAAGTCTTCACATGCTCAAGACTTGATTTTTCTCTTGTTTTGTTCTACAAGCTGTAAAACAGATTGAGGGTACATTCTCAGCTATAGCTCTCATATACCTAAAAAGTAACATTGAAATAAAGGCATTTTCAACAGGTGCTGGCAGAGAATCTTGATCTGCACACTTCAAATAGAGTAGTACTGGAGAGCTTTTCTAGTTCATTTTGAAAGCATGAATATACTGTAATCTTTGCAATTATTCTCTATAGCTCTTTAACTCCTTGTTCATTAGTTCAGGAATGTTCCCATTTTCTAAAAGAAAATGTTATGATGACAAAATATGCTTCTTAAAAGAGATGACTAGATCTGCAATTGTACACTTAACAAATACCACTCCTGCAAAATATATGGAATAAAACATATTGTGCAGTTTTATCACTGTGTGCAACTACCAGTCTATGAGATACCATGCAGAATGAAGAGCTGTGCAGCTGAAGCAGATGTAAATATTCAGATCATTGTTTTGCTGCAATAATAATAATCGTGTCCTATCAAGTCAGTTCTGAATCATGGTGACTTGAGAAGGGCACAATTCTGGTTTATGGGGACTAGATATCAGCACATATCCCTTTTTCTGAAGGCATCCTGGGAAAATCAGAACATTGTCCTAACCCAAAATCAAGAAGTGACAATGAAGAGGATAAAGAAAGTTTTCCCACCTCTAGTTTTGGGGTGGTTTTTTTTTGGGGGGGGGGTACTATAGTCACACCAATGATGTTTACCTTAGGCAAAACAGAAAGTTAAACTAGACATATTTTGGTGCAAAGATGCAACCTTTAATCTCAACCAAAAAAGTACATTTAAATGAAGCCTAACAGTAGGCCCGTCTGTGGACATTAACTCTTAAATGCTCCAGAAATTGGTATCCAAACGTATTTTGTTCTTGGGTTGCTTAAGCTTCTGATTCTTAGAACCCAAAATCCCTTGGGCTTTGCTATTTTAGTCTTGCTAAGGACATCTGACTGCTGTACTGCTCCACCACCAGGTTTTATAATACCTAAATCATTGAATGAAGGCAAAACCAAATTAAACATTTGATTCACCTTAACCAATCCCATGAACACTTCATAACTAGTGGGGTAAAAAGAATCTATGATCATCAAGTGTTCTATGACTGATGTGAATAGATCTTAACACTGGTTGCTTATATAAGTATGCTGGCTGCAGCTAATTTTGAAAATAAAAGAAACAAGTTGTTAAGTGCTATGAAGTCAGTTCCAACTGTCCCAAAGAATTCCAGCTATGAAGCATTCAGAAGTGGTTTACAGTTCCTCCTTTTGGTAAGTAAGCAATCCAGAACTGTGAATCTTGCCCAAGTCTGCACCAGTGATCTTGACTGGCCCATCCATTGGAGGCACAGTGGAGATTAGAGGTGGAGCACTAATTAAAAAACAAATGGCAAACTTCATCAAAATTGTTAAGTCACCCATTCGTATTCATCAGAAGTGATGTCCCCCAATGAATTCCTAGTGTTCGATTCATCAATTCATTATGCTATAAAGTGCCCCCAGCACCTAGAAACACCAATATCACAGATAAGCTTCCCTAGACTCTCCTCTACAAGCCTTGCATGTTTGGTGAAGTTTGTGCATTGGACATCCATGTTATGCCCCCTTCCCAAACAAACAAACAAACAAACAAAAACAGAAAAGTGTCTCCCAGCCACCTAGGGACACAAACATTGCAGAGAGACTTCTCCCAACTCTCTTCTATAAGACAACCAAGTTTGGTGAGGATGGGGTTTCAGATCTCTGCAGTATACACCCACAGGAAAAATAATAATTACTGTATATATTCATGATTCATTGACCTATTCTCAATGCCCATCTGTAGCGGAGATTCAGACTCCTAGCCCATGGCTCATCAGACAGACACTACCACAAAATATTGGTGGAGGGCATTTTAATGCTAGTGGCCGGGACAGGTCTCTAATTAGGTAGTGTCTCTTGTCTAATTTTGTTCTAAAATACCAGAGAATGCTCCAAGCATGATGGAACAGTATATAAGTTGAAGCAATAAATTAATCAACATCTCTCTTAGTACAGTTTTGCTGCTGAGTTAGGTGGTACACGACCATTTGTGTAAAGTGGGTTACGCAAAACGAAACTCTTTTGGTGTAATACTTGGTTTGAGAATGTGATTAACTAGATTTGTAGACATTTCAGATCAAGTGGAAAGCAGATTTATTTAAAAACCAATAATACAGGAAGTTGCCAAAGCCAAAAAAAGGTACAAATCTAGGGCAACACTGAAGAGAAGAGATGCCTCATTCTTTTAAAGCAGAACCGAGAGATATTTTAAGACAGAACTGACTGTGACACCAAGGCGTGTCATCTAGAAATACATAATTATTTTCTTCCATAAGATTGGTTTAATTAAGATGCAGATGTATACACATAGTGTCAATTATTTGATCAAGAAATAACCCAAAACCCATGAAATCAATCCACTTAATATTTAAAACAAACAACTAACAGATAATAATCATAATGATCTGATAATCTGTTTAAATATAGATAAAACCATGTTAAGAAAAACCCAAACAAGGTCATAGAAAATGGTGTCATTTTCTGTAATTAAAAACATGCTTTGCAGCTGGTTTTGAATAATATATTTTAAAGCCTTAGAGAAAACTGTGTAAAAATCCAGATTTGCCATTAGGTGGAGCCAGTTAAAAAGAAATACCATCTCGAATTCTGCTTCAGAAGTTAAGGGAGCTCTCCGAAGAGCTCTGTGGATCTTGGTCATCATTTTTTGTTTATCAGATTGCTTGTTGTGCTTTCTTACTTTTGAGTTGCATTTGCAAAACACCTTATTATGGCTTATTGGAATATTTTCCTAGAAATTTCAGTTAACTTTTGTGGGTTTGCATGTACTGATTTTGTCAGATTGCATGTATTGAAATGTCTGCTTAGATGTGATTTTTTTCCCACTTCAGCAGTAGTTGTTTTAAAATGTTAGTTTTTCTTACAGTTTGTTATTTTCCTGTGCATTGCAAAGAAAAAATGCATTTAGGATAAATATCGAGCTTGGGGATGTTTGATAGGCTTAGTTTCTTCTATATTTCTCTCCCCTCTCTCCCTCCCTCCCTCCTTTTTCTTTTTCTTTTGAGGATCACTTATGTTTCATTTTTCACATATGTGTGTTTTTGATATTTTTCTTTATACTTCGTATTCTGCAAAGTCCAAATTGACTCGGCCAGAGAGAAACACATTTTAAATCCCAATGTTGTGCATGTGAAAGCTACATAGATGTAACTGTTGTCTCTGAATAGCAGTGTCATGTAGCAGTTAGAGCAGTAGGGTGGTTTGGGTGCACTATAGGTTCTTGTACCCATTTAGTTTCCTAAGTTGCTTTTAAAGTGTTAAATGTTTTCAGTTATTTGGAAGATGAGTTATTTTTTTGAGAGATTGAAATGTTTCACTGCTCATCCAAGCAGCTTTGTCAGTCGGTTGCCAGTTGCCATGACTCAACGTCCAGATAACCTCATCTGGATGACTGAGAATCTTCACAGACATACTTTCAGTTATGTAACAGATTTTTAATTACTGTATTGTAATGTAAATACTGTACTTTCTAATCTGCAATTTATTATTTTTTATTGTCTTAACCTTGTGACCTACCTCAGGTCCCCTCACAAGGAAAAAGGTGGCCTACGAGTGATACAAAATTGAATGAATGAACAAACAAACAAATAGCTGTGAAAGTAACTGCCTGATGTTGGGCCAGTCACTCCTTCAGTATGAACTGCCATAAGCTATAGTTGTAAAATTTGCATCCTTTGCTTCATGTACTTCATTGGAAGGAAGGAAGGAAGGAAGGAAGGAAGGAAGGAAGGAAGGAAGGAAGGAAGGAAGGAAGGA
>JAHTLZ010003547.1:20550044-20608706 GCA_023846285.1 Phrynocephalus versicolor
GGAAGGAAGGAAGGAAGGAAGGAAGGAAGGAAGGAAGGAAGGAAGGAGTCAACATGGAAGAATGGAATAGAGAAATTGGGAGCATGACAATTAATAATCAATTAGGAGAATAATGATTTTAGCAACATATGTTTTAAGTTTTGGCTTAGAGAAATCTGTTCAGGCAGGACTAAGATTAATGGTTCCTTCCTCATTCGTAGAGTAAATGAGAGGCAGCCCTGCTTCATGTTGAGGGAGGGGAACCTTCCTATATATGACATCACAGATGATAGTCAGGGGTGTTCTAATAGTGTACACTCCCCTAGGAACTGGAATTCTGGGTGAGAAAGGAACAGATGGAGGTAACAGAATCAAAGAGTCTGCTCCATGCCCCTCAACATTCCCAAGGAAGGCAAAATATAGTGGTCCCCTGCCATTTCGCGTTTTATATACTGCGGTCCCGGTATATCATGGGACCAAAGTATATGGAAGAAAAGGCCCTCTGGGATAAATTCTGTGGGCATCCTGCACTTACCCCAGGCCTGGTGCTGCCCCAACCAGGCCTCCGACAGGCTTCCTGGGCCTGTTGGAGGCCCCAGAAGTGGTTTCCAGCAATCCAGAAGGCACTTTTGGTTTTTCAGAAAGCACTTTTGGTTTGCTAGAAACCACTTCTGGGGCCTCCAACAGACCCAGGAAGTCAATTGGAGGTCCATTGGAGGCAGCACTAGGAGAAGGTAAGTCTAGGAGGCCCCTAACAGGCCTCCCAGTCCCAATCTGACCCACCATCCACATATCACATATTTTCCATTATCACGGATGGGGTTGGGACCCTAACCCACGCAATAACCCTAACCCTAAGGTTACTCTAACCCTAACATGGAAAGGACCTGGAAAGTTTTGATTAGTGTCTGCATTAACATCATGCACATCTTATTAACTAATCAGAATCAGTGGGTAGCGGAACCCACTCTTCTACATGAACAAATAGGTTATATTGATGGATGGCCTCCAGGTGTTGGCTGTTCTGCTGCCTTGGTGGTAACGTAACCGTCTCATACCAATGGTGTGTCAAGCATAGAAGTTAAAATTCAAAATTTCAGAATTAGGATTATAATAATAGAGGGGTCACAATCTAGTCATTATGCACATTCAAGTTTTCTGTGGTGTCTGGTGACACTGAATGAGTGACCTTCACCCCTCCTGTCATCAACAGCCCTGCTCAGACTTGAAAAGCTTCCTTGACTGAGTGGACTCATCTCGGGATGATGAGGTGGATGCTTTGTTTTAAGTCCTTGTTGTCTGCCATGTGGTATTGCAATGTAAAGAAAGAGTCAGATAATGAAATGGAGCTTATCAGCTGAAGAAGAGGTGTTAGATTTCAGAATTTGGAAATAAGGCATTAAAATGAATCCACTAATATAACAGCAATATAGAATCATAGAGTTGGAAGAGACCTCAAGGGCCATCTGGTCCATCCCCCTGCCGTGCAGGAACCCCCATCAAAGGACTCCCGACTAGAGATGGGCATGTAACAAAACAATGGTGTTTCGGTTTTTCGTTTGTCGTTGAGAGGTCTGTTTCGGTTCATTTCCGTTTGTCGCAAATTTTTTGAAAAATTTCGTTACCATTTTTCATTTTTTCGTTTGTCATTTCTACCCGCGTTTGCACGATTTTTAAAGCATTTCAGTGCGCAGGCATCCCCCAATGCCCCAGACCAGAGGGAAAACACACCAAAAATGGATGCTGGCAGAGACACAGTATAGACTAGGTACGCAGGGAGGCTGCAAAGGCAGTGGCGGGCGTTGCCCAGGGTGCAAGGCAGCCGCAGAGTGACTGCACTGCAGGGCAAGGGAGGGTACTCACCGAGAGGTACACAGCACACATGCACACAGGGAGGCTGCAGGACTGAAGCTAGAGTCGCAGAGACAGCAATCCTACCCTAACTTCCACCAGAGACTGCAAGGAGGACGGGGGCTGCCAGAGCTTTTTATGCCCTCTGTGGCTGCCAGACCTGCCCGCCCAGTCTGCAACCTGGGCATGCTATTGGTTGAACATGATCCCATCACATGGCTTGCCTCCATTTTGTGGCTGGTGGCGACATCCATTTTAAAGGGAAAAGAAAAATACATCGCGATGGGAGAAGACAAAAACAAACATTTTAAGGACCCCAACCCCCCTGGTAGGTATTATCAGACAATATATATAATTATTGCTGCATTTTTACGGCTGTCCAGGGCGTTTTTTAACATTTAAAACAGCTCATTTCATTGTGCGTCGCCATTAACGGAAATGAAACATAACGACCACAATTTTCGTGGTTCTGTTCGTTTCGTTTCATTTTCATCACAATTTTTGTTTGTCGTTTCGTTACATAACGGAAATGACAAATGGTAACGGAAATGAAAAAATGTTCATTCCATGCCCATCTCTACTCCCGACAGATGGCCATCTAGCCTCTGCTTAAAAACCTCCAAAGAAGGAGACCCCACCACCCTTTGTGGCAGCATATTCCACTGCCGAACAGCTCTAACTGTCGTGAAGTTCTTCCTAATGTTCAAATGGAATCTCTTTTCCTGTAGTTTGAAACCATTGCCCCGAGTCCTAGTCTCTGAAGCCATGGAAAACAAACCTGTTCCCTCTTCAATATGACATCATTTCAAATATTTAAGCATAGCTATCATATCCCCCCTCAGCCTTCTTTTAGAGAGGCTAAACATTCCCTAAGCCGTTCCTCATAAGACATTTCCTCCATACCCTCAACCATCCTGGTCACCCTCCTCTCCACCCGCTTGAGGTTGTCAACATCCTTTTTAAATTGAGGTGCACAGAACTGGACACAGTAACACTGGTTGTTTTTATGACCAACTCCAGAAAAAAAGGAGCTGATCATAAAATCTAACTGTTAGAAAGAGCGTTATAGGGAGCTTTAGAGAATGGAAAATAGAAAAATGGAAAACATAAGCTGTAGCCCATCTGCAGAGGAGATTGTGCCATTTAGCATCATTCTGCCCTCCCAGAAGTGGGGTGTGTGTGTTCCTACTTCCCTTTAGAAACTAGATGTATAGAACCTAGCTCCAGCTTGGTCTTATGAAATGCATTTGGACTGAAATACTCAGAAATCATTGTTAATATAGCAAAGAGTCCATGGTATATCTCTGGCCTTCAAAGACCATTAAAAGCACCAAGGCTGCAGACATCACTTTGTAAAGTTCCAACTGGCTGCTTCCAGTTACACCTCAGTAACATAACATGATAAGAAAGACTGGCCAGGGATAAAGACCTTATTAAATTATTCCTCAGGGACCTGCTGCCCTATTGATCCCAGGCCGTTACTGAGGTCATTGTAAACCCATGCTTTGATCAGTGGTGTCAATGTTTAGAATGGAAAGCATTTGACTCCTTAAACTGATGCTATTAATACGTTTAATGAACTCTCTGTACAAGGTAGGTGTCATTCTGTCACACATACCCAGGGAAAACACCCGTGTCTCTCTTTAGAGACTAGACTTCTCTAGCTTAACCTAGGGAGTATAAAAAGAATTGAAGTATAACACCCCTCGAGACCTTCATTAAAATAATTATACAGTCCATACTAATATACTACTGGTTGGTGCTCAGGATATGTTCATAGAATGTGGAACACTAACCAAAACAATGGTAAAGAGGATAATTAGAGCATTATACTTGACTGTGTAGGTCAAAATACAAATGAGAGTTTGCTCCCAGTCTGTGGCACAGGAGGAGGAAGAGGAGGAGGAGGAGAGCAGAAAGACAAACATGAAAGAAGGAACATGTGATGTGTATGAGGGGGGAAGGGACAAAAAAAAAATCGAGAGAAAATAGAAAAGGACCCACCACACACACACACCAGTTGTACCTGCTGTCTTTGTCTCCTCTGCCATGTGATGAGGGGACAGTAAGTGAGATGGGGTTGTGGGAGATATTCTGATTGACCAACTGTTGGCTGTTGGCTTGCTTGCCTGTCTGCCTCCTTGCACTTGTTTATATGGCGGCAGCATGTTTGTTTCTGTCCGGGAGAGTGCATGTGAAACTCAGCTGAGGGAGGTAGTAGAAACAGAGAGAGAGAGAAAGAGGGAGAGAGTTCACTTGGATTGAAAATAAGGGTCCCACTGTATACCAAAACCATGACTGGTCCTCCAAATCATCGGTGGTCGAATAAGCAGTACTATTTTTAGATGAACGTTTGCAGCTTCTATTTCATTCATAGCTTCGGGATATACAAGTAACTACCAAAAACCCATTTGCCAAGGTGAAACAGAATGTTGCGCCATTGGAAATGTGTTGAGCATTCCATGAGTAACAAGGACTGCACACATTGATTTATGTGGTTTTTGCATGACTGTTTGCTGAATGTGTTGATATAATTGTTTTGTGGATAGCGCTTCCACCTCGACATGATTGTAGCTACCTTGTACATAACATTATGTGACACTTGTGCAGCTCCTTCCATAAGACTTCAGTCGTTGTGTTTTATATAACTTTTTGGGGGTTCCAAAAAAACCCAGATTGAGTAATATTCATATTTTAAGAGCAGATATTTTAATGACAAAATGAAAAATGTGGTATCTATAGAATATGGATGCCTATGACTTTTTCTTTTTAGCAAAGTTCATAGGTTCTGTTTGTGGGTTTATGGTGGTGAATGCATGCAGCAGATAAAAATTTGAAACTTAGATGAAGCAATTTTTATAAATTTAAGATTTCAATGACACAGTATCAGGAGTCAGCAGAGGGTGGAAAAGAAATTTCAGCTTGTTATCTTTTTGAATCTTTTCCTCCACACACCTTATGCCAGGGTCTGCTCTCATCTTACCTTTCTTGTCCATTTGCAATTCAACTTGCTAGAGTAGTCACAGTCCAATAAAAGTCATATTGCCAATTATAGTGGCCACTATTGCTCTCATTGTAAAAATGAAACTGTTTATTTTTATTTTATTTTTTAAAAAGTGTGTTTTCATAACTTGTTGTAAGTTCAAGCCCATATTGAAATACCATTTTCAGATAAAGGATTCAGAATGTTTTGAATCCATAAAGCTGAATGAACAACTAAAATAACAACTGAAATGAACTTAAATTTGCTGTATGTTTTCCTCTGTCATTATTTGACTGGGTGTGTCACATTTATTTGGTTTTGTCAGTATGTAGGCAAATGGGAATACAGCTTTGAGGTAAGTGTGTTAAAGTTGGCAGTGTCTGTGGTTGATTGTAGACTAGTATAGATTCTTGCTTGCTTGTTTCTATGCTGGTACATTATTTAGTTGCTTTCAGTAGTCTTACTCTATAGTGACAGAATTTAGATTTTGTGTGACACATGGGGCAACTCCAGTAATTGGATATGTTTACTGTAGTATGTTTAGACTTAGAAACAAAAAGGAAGCATATGTGTTGCTAAATATGTGTTGAGAAAAAGGGTGAAATGTCCTTATTTCTCAAATAAGCCTTGCATATTGATTCAGAATTGTACTAATTCTGAACTGTAAAATAACATAGGGTTCTGTAATCTGTCATCAGAAATGCTATGGAAAACTGTATTCGTGAATTTTTCCTGTACCAAAAAAAAAGACTGACAAAGCTCAAACTAATTTTGGAATTGCAGAGTACATTTTTTGCTAAGACCATTGGGACATGAACAGCAGAGACAGGCTGATCAGATGACTGTATACAAACTATCATCATTCAGAAATTAGGATGCTGATGCCAGAATACAGTTCTAACTGTATTAGTAAGATGCTCTAGCAATATTCAGGAAACTTTGATACCTGCTAGAAAGTGCAGAAAGCTGGGAAAGTTGGAAATGAAGATGTCTGGCTAGAACTGTTCAAATTACAACTCAAGGTGCTTGCTCCCACGCCATTACAGTATGTTTTTAATGGCTCGTCAATGAAAAAATAAGTACCAACGCATACATTCTGACTTTGAGTAGCCAGCTGTTACTTCTATTGAACAACACAGTCTAGTAACCTTTGGCAGACACTCAGAAATTAACTGCATTAGTTTCTGTGTTGACTAGCTTTTTGATTTAATGGTGTAGGAGGCTCGATAACTCTTAGTGCTTCTACAGTATTGATTTCAAAGTTCAGATAGCCAAGCGGCAGAGCCTTTGATGAAGCTCCGATATAATGCACAGCCCCACTGGAAACACAGAGTGTTTACTTTCCATAGCATTCCTTTCATCTCTAATCTGAAAGATCAATTATTTCATGGACATGTTTTTCTCTAAATTGGCAGCATTAAATAAAAGAGTAAGTGTGGTTTTGAGAAAAGTGTATCTTGACTGAATTGAGTACCATTCAGTGGGGCCAGAGGATCTTATCATGTTCCCTTCTGATCCTGTAAATTTGTTCTTAACCATTGGTATAATTATCTATTGGATCCATATCACCCGATGAGCAAACATATTTAACCATGCAAAATTATGAAATGTTCCCATTCATGCCGTCATATGAAATTTCCTTTCCATTGACCCGCAGAAAAGGAAGGGGCATGAACTTGCATTCCAGATAGTTAATGAAAGTGAAGCAGAAAATGATATTTCAGCTGCTTACTCAAAGTGACATTATAAGGACATTCATTCCTGATTTTTTCCATTGTTCTGCATGGGAGTATGCCCACTAACAAACAGGGTATGCCACAATGACTTATTATACAAGAAGCACTAAAGAATGTTATATGTATAAGAGTAATAATATTCAGCAAAGGTTATAGTGAAGCACAGCTGTAATGTTCTTAATTTTGCTTCTTAGCTTTCCCTACAAAAAGAGAAAGACAAACCTGGATGTAATCATAAATATTCATCCATCAGGGACTTGTATGTCTTGTAGTGCCAAATGGAGATGAGGGGTGAGTGAGTGGGATGTGTGTTTGACCCATGTTCCTTTGTTTGAATAGAGGGGGTATGAAACCCAATGCTTAAGCAGCTTTTACAACTGCCCTCCGACTTCCTGCCTTTAAGAAGACTCCTTGCCTGGCGTACATCATCTAGCCAGGAACTTTAAGAATAACCTCCTGGCAAACCACATCTTTTGCCATGTTTGAACTTTTGAGACTTGCTTTGAAGAAGAGGGTGTTGCACTCAAAAGCTTGCAATGTTTTTCTATTTTTATTAGTGGCCTATAAAGGTATCACTTGTCATCTAATTGCTTCTGATATGGCAATACTCTCTCACATGCACTGAGAATCTACTCTGGAGAAGATTTTATGGAGGAAGCTGGAGGCAAAGGAATAGAAGGGGAAGAAATCTTATTGTGCCAGATAATGTCTGTTTGCATAATATTGGCTTTATGTAAGGTTTGTGTAATTTGCTGTAATTAACTGTGGCTAATTGGTGAACTGTTGGGGCTCATGGGATTTGATTATGAGGCCAGACAACCAGGTATGTGGCTAAGATGCCTCCTGGCATATTTGCAATTAGCCACAATTAGCCACAGGTAGTTATATTATAATTATGAGTTGTCAAGTCAGCCCTTTTCAGTTTTTTTTTAGGTGAGTAATGGAGAGGGGCATGGAGAGGTGGTTCGTGATGGTTCATGGTTCATTGCTATTCACAAACAATGAACTTTCATGAACTTTCCAATGAAATGAACTGTTTCATGTTTTGTGCAACTCAGGAACTTCAAGAACAGTAAAATTCTTCCAGAACAAGTTAGAGACTCAAAACTCACAGTCTTCCGGTGACTCTCCTCCACACTCTCTCCAGGTTTGGCAAAAATTGGATTTTACACATCCAAGTTAATACCCTTCTAAAAGGTCCGTAAGGGTTCAGTTAAACATACCAACGGTTCTGGAGGAGATATGCCACTGGAGTCTGTTTCTTTACCAAAATAAACTAACCTTTAATTCGTACAATTTTCAGGCATCACTTCTTTAACTTTGCTAATAACGTTGCTAATATCAAAAAACATTAAACCATCAGAACATGGTCTTTGAAGTAAACTATTTTCACCATTGGTTTCATCATAGAATGGGTTACAAGGACTTATTTGTGGTGTTGTGGCCATCTCACCATTAAGGGACCAGGGCACTGTGTCCCACAGCAAAGGTGTCTGACAGATTCCGGGGAGGTTTCCCACCCCCAACCAGGGATCCATCTCAAGATATAACCTCCTTCTCTAGACATGGTAATTGTATTGCTGCTAGTTACTGAGGCAAAGGATACAGGGATAGGTGTGGGCAACCCAACATCTTTAGCAGTGATGATCTCTTTCTCTGTCTGTATTTTCTTATCTGTTACCCTTACTGTCTTCTTCCTTCTCTCCGTCTGAATCCCAACTGACACACCAACTGCCTCTAACTCCATGCTCTTCTCCCTGTGTGGGTGTGTTGTGTCGTTACAGTCGTGACCGACTCTTCGAGACCCCATGTCCATGGAGTTTTCTTGGCAGGAATACTGGAGTGGTTTGCCAGCTCCTACTCCAGGCGCCTACAACACCTGGTATTCCCTGGTGGTCTCCCATCCAAGTACTAACTAGGGCTGACCCTGCTTAGCTTCCGAAATCAGGCGAGATCGGATGTACTTAGGGCATCTTGTCATTTAAATCCCCTTTTGTCCCTCCTACCTTCACATTCCATTCCTCCTCTGACAAGTCAATCAAGAGAAACCCCCCAACCAATTCTTCCTGCTGCTGCCCTTCTCTCACCCCTTCCTCAACCTCCCATTTAACTTCTTTGTCCCACTTTATTAGATCATTATCATTCCCATCGTTTTGCTTCTTTCTTGTTTCTTGACTTTTTATATATCTCTGCAGCTTTTCTGTTTCTCTCAGTTCCATTCTTTTCTGCCCCTGCTCCATTTTCACTTCACTGGATGGCACACTGCCCTCACTCTCACAAGGTCCCTGCAGGAAAGTGCTTTTTCACTTGCTTGAGGGTTGTGTTGTATATGCTGTACAGCTCTCTTCCTTATCAGGGGACTTGTTTTTCCTTCTATTTTCTCACATTCCTGTTGTCAGCAACAATGGCCTACAGGTGAGCTATGGAGAAGAAGATGGCACTTTTTAATCTGCAGGAACCTTGTAAATACTTTTTATGTTTTGCATGAATGAGCAGAATGTTCAGATAGGGGGGGAAACTGGCCTCGGTGATATCCTAACTGGGGCATTTTCTCTGGGAGAGCTTTCCTAAAAGCAATTCAGTTCTCAACGTAAGCAGGTGTGGTAACAGCAGCAGAATAATATGATTCTCACATGACATTTTGAACAATGCAGTCCATTTTGTACTGTTTTGCTCAATATGAGCTTGAATTGTAGCTTGTATAATATCTTCATTTCACTTGAAGAGGGACAGCCAGAAACTGGAGGTGCCCTAATATTTGCCCACTGTTTCTGGATTCAGATTTGGGTTTCTTGAATGCCTTAAATTGTCACATTCTCCTAATTGTATGGAAACCGATAATTATGAGGCCTGCTTCAAGAGAGGATATTACAGCTGTGCTTCAGAAAACCAGTCACTGTGGCTTGTTGATGTTTCCATTGACAAAGAACCAATGAAGGCCTCTTAAGTTTTTATTTTCCTTTGCCTTGTGATTTCTGTTTATTTTACCATTTTTCTGTCACACAGACGCACACATTTCTTCACATCATTACCCAGTCGTGTCTGACCATAAGCAGAATAGAAGATGGCACTCGTGGCCCCACAGTGGAGACGTGTAATGGCAGCCGTTTCCAAAGGTGGCTACTGAGAAATTACACCCGGCTGGAGGTTTTTAGGAACATTTTTTACAGTCCCACTGATTATTTCCTTTAATGAATGCCTGGAGGTTGGTATTTAAAAATAGTACTAATCTGTTACCTAGCCAGCTAGTAGTAGTATTTTTTTATTTGCAGTCTTAGACCAAAGTACTACATATGCAATCTAAAATAAAACCTTGCTTGATTTTTTTTAACTTTCCTTTTTTGTACTTTTCTTGTTTGGTTTGATATCTTTTTGTTGCTCTCTCCTTTCTAATTAATTTCTCTTCTCTTCTTGTTTTGCCTTCCTCCTTTTTTTAACTTTTGTTGCTTTCTGACTAGTTTCTGATGAAACAATTCGTACAGCTTTATGCATCATGGTAAGATTTAGAAACAGAAGCTTAAAATTGCATTTATTTAATATTCTTGAATTCTCTGTACATCGTGGATGACCAATATAGCATCTCCTCTTCGTGCCATATTCTTCTTTGTTATCCCCTAAGCTGTGTATGAACTGGGCAAAATAGCTGTTGTGTCTTCCACTGACTCAAAGATAAGCTCAAATGCACAGCAACTGCATTAATGGACCATCTCCCGCCTTCTGCTTTAGCTGCTGTGAAGGAAAGAAATGTGTGCGTTATTTTTAATGCTGAAAATAACACAATCACTTTGGAAAGAATTAGGAAAATGTGTGCTGCAAATTTGAGACAGAGGTTTAAGTCTGTGTGGCATGGTTCTGTGTGTGGTAACATATCTTGACACTAGTGCCAGCAAAACAGGATATGTCCCATGGCCCTTAGAAAGCTGCATGGTGTACAGGGGACCCACATATAGCAACTAGAGATGGGCACGAAACGGACAATTTTTCGTTTCTGTTTCCATTTTTTCGTTTCGTTATGTAACGAAATGACAAACGAATTTTGTCTCTAAAATGAAACGAAACGAACAGAAACACCGGAAATTTTGTAGTGCGTTTCATTTCCGTTACTGCAATATGAGTGAATTGCTTAAAATCCTTTAAAAAATCACAAAAAATGAAATAAATAGTAATGAACTGGTAACAAAATGAACAAAAATGAAAATGAATTTTTACAAAAATTCACGAAAAATGGAAACGAACCGAAACGGACCCTACAAACGACAAACGAAATGCCATTTTTTTATCCGTGCCCATCTCTAATAGCAACCAAAGCTCCTTCCAGCACAGAACATTAATACTTTTACCCAACACTCATTTTGCAACACGAGACACCCAGCTTATAACATTATAGCCAAAAGTATGTATTATTTTGTTTGGTTAAAATATTTATATAGCACCTTTCTCCTAAAAAGAACCCAAGGAAAAAGCAGACACACCCTGGACCTCTAACAGGGCGCCTCTTGCTCCACTGAACCTGCACAAAACTAGGCTGTTAATGAAATGTGAAGTGACATTTTGTCACTGGGTAACTATTGATACATATGGGGCAGTGTGGTTCAGCTGTATAGTATTTGCTGAAGGTTTTTTTTTTTTTGTCAATATTTTCAGTAACACAAATGGGTCTACTCAGACCGAAGAACGGTTTTCAACCATGTTGCATAACAGCTCATCTGGAGTAGATAACACTGTTTAGTTTTTTCAGGCATTAATGGGTCCACTCACATGTAAGTACCACACCTCACTGGGTGTAGCTTCAGGGGAGTTACTGATTTCCCTCTAATGCAACAAAGCTCCTGTTAGAATACACAAACTGTGAAATGTATAGTGACACATTATTACGTTATGTTTGTCATGGACTGTTAGGTGCATCCACACAGTTACCTTTTTTCACTTTGCCTCTCCTATAGTCATGGCTGTAAACATTTGGCTCCTAGGCTGTCCTTCAGAGGACTTGTCGCTCCTGAACAAGCCTTGCCTTTCTTCCAAGGTGACTCAGGTGCTTCCTGCTTGTTCCACTTTGTCCCCATGGTTTCCAGCTGCATCTCAATGACCACCATGCAGAAGCTAATAAGAAGCCTTAGTGTTGAGCCCATCAAAGCACAAAATAAAAAGTGGTGCAAAAAGATGTTTTTAAAAATCACTCCACTTCAGCACAATATAAGATCTAGAGTGTATTATCTCAGAGGTTTTTTTAACTTTATGACCAACGTTTGTTTACCAGAAATCATTTTGAAGCTAAGGTCATTCCACAGAACATGACATGATAATGCAGTAGGTGAGTGATTCAGTGGACCAATATGAAAAACAAAAGCTATTTCTAGATATGATTTCGCCCTCTTTTGAAGGGTAGTGCAAGAGACCAGGAACTTTGCTTCTTGGTGGCTTGGTAACAGCTATGTCCTGGACTTTCTTTCACCATTTTCAGCTGGTAATCTGCTGGCAGTTTCTCTTTGATGTTAGTGGGTTGATGACTGGGACTCATCCCTGTATGACCTGAATTTTAAGTATGAAGCTGCCTATGAAGACTGATCATAGATCTCAATTGGTGCAGAAGGTGACTAGTAAAATAAAAACGAATGTGGACTGGCATAGGCACCCAACAACTATGTTGTAATTATGACTGTGTGATAGCACAATCATGATATTTTCATGGCTTAAAAGAACAGTGTTCTATCCTGTAAATCTATATAGACAGGCAGCCCCCCCAAAAAATACAAACACAAAAACCAGCACAAAATTTGTTACAGTGTCAGGAGACAGTCTCTTCTTCCAATGTGTCAAATTTGGGGAAATTCCATCAATTAGTTACTAAGTTATGATTTTCTTTAAAAATCACAGTGATTTACCTCCATGTAGAACCAAGTGACCAGGGGCTTTGGGAGATAAGATGCTCAAGCACATTAAGAATTACAAGTGGTGCCTCATAAGATGAATTTAATTCATTCTACGGGTCAATTCATCTTACAAGGCCCAGTTTCCCATAGGAATGCATTGAAAACCAATTAATCCCTTTTTGAGAGAATGGATTAATAGGTTTTTCAATGAATTCCTATGGGAAGGCTGTCTAAAACCACCTCAATCAAGGGACAGCAGAAGACTGTTCTCCCCCTGCAGCCGACAGACAGCTGATTTTAACAGCACAGAGCTGTCAAAATCAGGTGTCTGGCTGGGCTGCATGGAGGAGCCTTCCACTGCTGGTGATTGAGGGGTCAGCCACCTCCTCTTCAACTGTGTCTCTGTGTCGAGACTTGGGCAGAGAGGAGGAGGCAGCTTCTATCCTGTCTTTCCTTCCCTGGCAGGATAGAAATCTCAACCACCACCTCTTCCCCAGATAGAGATAAGTGCCTCTTTGCCACTTACCTCTGGGCTGGGCAAATACTGTATCATTTTTTTTAAAAAAGGCTCTGGTTGTTTATCTAGAGGCTTTTTAAAATGCCCCTTGGAGTTTTGGGTGGGTGATATTATTGGCATCACTGAAACCTGGTGGGATGATACTGATGATTGGAATGCAGTTATTGGAGGGTATAACCTGTTTCAAAAGAACAGATCTAGTAAGAAAGGAGGAGGTGTAGCTTTATATGTTAAGGATGTTTCTATTGCTGAAGAAATACAAGATACACAACAGGGAAAGCAGGTTGAGAGTATCTGGGTGAGAATTAAGGGTGAGAAAAATGGGAGAGCTGTCACTGTGGGAGTATATTATAGACCCCCAAGTCAGCCAGAGGAGTGAGATGATGCTTTCTGTGAACAGATGGCCACACAGTCAAAAGGGAGAGATGTGGTACTAATGGGAGATTGTAATTATTCTGATATGTGCTGGCAGTCCAACTCAGCTAAGAATGCAAATTCCTTTCTGCACTTGCAGACAATTTCATGGTACAGAAGGTAGAGGAGGCAACAAGAGGCAAAACCATTATAGATCTGGTCTTAACCAATAGAGAGGACCTCATAAACGGGGTTGAAGTTTTGGGATCTTTAGGTAAAAGTGACCATGCCCTCTTGGAATTTGTTATACAGTTGGAAGGTAAAACTAAGGTTAGACAAGAATCCTGGACTTGAAGAAAGCCAATTTTTGTAAACTTAGGGAATTATTGGCTGTGATTCCATGGACCAAAACACTGAAAGAGAAGGGAGTCCTTTCCCTTCTGGATGGATGGCAGTTCCTTCAAAGTGAGATATTAAAGGCACAATCTAAAACTGTTCCAACAAGAAGAAAAAATGGGAGATGTCTAAAGAAACTACAATGGTTTACTAAAGAACTTTCAACTCAGCTAAGTATAAAGAAAACAAGTACAGGATATGGAAAAATGGGGAATGCACCAAAAAGAAGTATAATCAAATAGCAGGGGGTGGTAAAAAAAAAACTAAAGTGCAAAATGAACTTAGACTTGCCAAAGAGATTAAAGTTAATAAAAGGGTTTATTTAGTTATGTCTGCAGCAAAAGGAAAAATAAAGAAATGATAGGGTCTCTGTGTGGTGATGATAACCACTTACTAACAGGAGGCAAGGAAATGGCAGAATTACTCAACATCTTATTTGCCTCATTTTTCTCCAAAAGGGAAAAAAAAACAGTTGTCTTGACAAAAAGATTAGATGAGGTAGGATGGGAATTGCAACATAGAATAAGTAGAGAGCTAGTACAGGAACACCTGGAAACATTAAATGAATTTAAGACTCCTGGGCCAGATGAATTACACCCAAGGATATTAAAAGAACCTGCAGAAGTAATTTCAGAACCGTTGACAATAATCTTTGAGAAGTCCTGGAGAACAGGAGAAGTCCCCATAGATTGGAGGAGGGCAAATTTGTCCCTATCTTCAAAAAGGGGGGAAAGGAGGGCCCAAATATTTACTGCCCAGTCAGCTTGACTTCAAGTCCTGGCAAGCTCCTCGAAGAAATTATTAAGCAGACAGTCTGTAATTATTTAACAAGCAATGCTCTCATTACGAGAAGTCAACACGGGTTTCTTAAAAACAAGTCATGACAGACCAATTTGATCTCTTTCTTTGATAGAATTACAGGCCTGGTGGATGAGGTGAATGCTGTTGATATTGCTTAGCTAGATTTCAGTAAGGCCTTCACTAAGGTTCCCCATGGTACACTTGCAAAGAGGTTAGTAAAATGTGGGCTAGATAGTGCCACTGTTAGATGGGTTTGTAATTGGTTGACTGCACCCAAAGGGTGGTCATAAATGGCTTCTCTTCAGCTTGGAGAGATGTGACCAGTGGAGTGCCCCAGGGTTCTGTTTTGGGTCTGGTGCTCTTCACTATGTATCTTTATTAATGACTTGGAGGAAGGAATAAAGAGTAGGCTGATCAGATTTGCAGATGATACCAAATTGGGAGGGGTTGCTAATTCCCTAGAGGATATGATGAAAATCCAAAATGACCTTGACAGATTAGAGTGCTGGGCCAAAGCTAACAGAATGGGGTTCAACAGAGGGAAATGTAGGGTGCTGCATCTAGGTAAAAAGAATGAATTGCACAGATACAGGATGGGAGGCACCTGGCTGGAAAACAGTACATGTGAAAGGGATCTGGGAGTCTTGGTGGACCACAAATTAAACAAGAGTCAGCAGTGTGATGCGGCAAGCAAGAAAGCCAACATGATTCTTGGTTGCATCAACATAATCAAGGGAAGTGATACCTCCACTCTATTCTGCTCTAGTAAGACCCCACCTGGAGTACTGTGTCCAGTTCTGTGCACCTCAGTTTTAAAAGGATGTTGACAATCTTGAATGGGTCCAGAGGAGGGTGACCAAGATGATTGAGGGTCTGAAAGAAATGTCTTACAACGAGCGGCTTAGGCCACTGGGAACATTTAGCTTTTCAAAAAGAAGGCTGAGAGGGGATAGAATAGCTATGTTTAAATATTTGAAAGGACGTCACATTGAAGAGTAGACTGGTTTGTTTTGCATTGCTTCACAGACTAGGATGTCGGGCAATGGTCTCAAACCACAGGAAGAGAGATTCAATTTAAACATTAAGAAGAACTTCATGATAGTTAAAGCTGTTCAGCAGTGGAATGTGCTGCCCCGAAGGGTAGTGGAGTCTCCTTCTTTGGAGATTTTTAAGCAAAGGCTGGATGGCCATCTGTCGGAAATACTGTGATGGTGGTTCCTGCATGGCAGGAGGTTGGACTAGATGCCCCTTGAAGTCTCTTCCAACTCTATGATTCTATGATTCTATGGTCTTCGTAGCAACCTTATGGTATGCTTGAGTAAGAAAACATGTTTTTAAAGTTGTCAGTGTTTAAACAGCTTGATACTGCAACAATATAATAATCTGGATTTTTTTAAAAAAAATAAAGAAATTCTAGAATTGGTGGTTTTGTTGTTAGTATTTTTGCAGTGTGATTGGTTGTTGATCAAACAAGACAGCTCTTTCTGACTGCACATATAGTGCCAGAACAGAAGAAATAAGTGCTTATAGAAAGCCATAGAAAAATCCAGCAATGTTTTTGTCTGCCATTAATTATGCAAGAAAAATAAAAGGGCAGCTGAAGGAAGATAGTATGTTTTCTGTATTCTTGCTTCTCTGGATAGGTTTTGTTTTAGTCTACTTGATTCCCAATTCCATTGGTTAAATTAATCTGGAATATGTTACCTGAGTTATCCTGAATCTTTTCTTTGAATAGAATAATTTGCTAGACACGTCGTCGTAGTTTTCACAACTCTCATAATTTGAGGGGGAAATGGCGTGTTTTTACAGAACTGCAAAATATGAAATGGCCTTGAATGATTTAGTATAACATATGTAGACTTTTCTTTGGGAATTGCATGACAGTTTGCTTGACTGAGAAGCAAACCTCAGGGGATATGTTCCTTAAACAGCTTTCCCAGTAGAAATTGTACAGCAAAATATGACACATGGCAATATAGTGTGATATAAAGTATACTCACTTAGCAACAGGCTAGATGTTTGTCTGAGTTCATCACTGCAACCATCTCAGGGAAGTGGACTCATTTTCTTTTTCAATAAAGCCTATTGTTATAGTGGTGCCCTGGCATATCATTTCACATTGCTTAGTGCCATCATTATAACATTGCAAAATAAATAAAAACACACCACCCAACTTTCGGCTATTCGGTTTTTATGCAAACAGTTCACTGTTCTGGATTACTGAGAAGACTGGGCTCTCAAAGTTCACATAGACCCATGCACTTAATAAATCTTTAGGGTTATAAGTACATGAAATGGGACATTAGATTACCTCTGTGAAGGTTCATTCTGGTCTGTGCAGAAAGAGACATCCAGGAATGGGTTAATGCCTTTCTCATCCCAGTCCTGGCTGGAGGAGTGAACATAGTAGAGTTGAATTTAATGTTCCACAAGGTTTCCTTTCCCAAACCTAGCCAAAGTCGGAGAGCCCAATAAAAAGCAACCTGAATTTGCACTTCATTTAGGTCCATGAGGCTTCAGCATTAGTAATTAGTGCCTCTTCTAATGCCTTACTAATTGCCAGGGCTTCCTTGCCTTTGGTGCAGGATTTATTAGACAACTTTGACCTAGATGTGAATGTATTTCAAAAGTCTTTAATTAAATTAGACAAGCCCTTTGCCCATATTGATGATGCTACACAGGATTTCCTGACGTGTGCTGCCAAATCTATTGCTACAGCCACTGTATCCCTGGGAATCAAACATTGAAATGAAGATGCATCTTCCAAATCCAATTTCCCTAGAAAGAGCACCACTTGTTCAGGGACCCTCAAAGACATGTGGCTGGAAACCAAATATAAAATGAAGATAATGCCATATTTACTGAAAAAAGATGAATAATAAAACAGATCCAGAAGATTTTTTCCTCCTTTCACAAGGATTTTCCTATCATAGGGATTTCTGTAATTGTCATCCCTTTAGGCCAAATCCAGATTTCAGTCCAATTTTGCATTCTCGAGCACCACCTCCAGTCAAGAGCGATGCACCAGCAAGCCCCTCCATTTTATCAACAAAATTCCTGACATAAATTATTGAAAAAACAGAAGAGAGGGAATAGCAGTATATGTCAAAAAACACATATTCCTGCTTAGAAATAGACAAAGATGAGCTTGGTTGTCCCATCTAGATCATCTCCAATTTAATTGGGGCAGGGAGAGAGATGTCTAGTACCGACTACCATATTAAGGAGAAGATGCAGATGAAACAATTGAAAAAGAAAATGCAAACATTTCAAAGAGGTAGCAGTAATGGGAGATTTCACTTAACTTGATATCTGTCCAGAGAGAAATTCTGTAAAATATGGTCCATCAAAGAAATGACTGGCTTGTGTGGCTACAAAAAGTGAAAGAAGAAACTAGAGGATTCACTATCCTTGATTTGATTCTAAGCAGCAGAGGTGACATTGTGGAAAAAATGGCAGTGAGAGGAACTTTGAGGAAAGGTGACCATGTTCTTGGTTTCAAAACAAAAACAAAAACAAAAACAAAGCATAGTCACGCATATACACTAGACTTTAGGAAAGACAATTATAGGTGGGGCCCCATGGCAAGAGATCACTAAAAGGAAATGGAATTCAAGATGGGTAGGAATATGCCTGTGAAGATTCTCAGTTACCCAGGTGAGTTTATCTTGAAGTTGATTCATACCAACTGGACTTCTTTTTCTTGAGAGATTGAAACGTTTTGCTGCTTATCCAAACAGCTTCATCAGTCTGAAGAAAGCTTGCTGCGAGTCCTCCATTTTATATTTTACTTTGACCTCTTGTCACCCTGCTCTGAAATAGGCTCATAAGATGAACAATGGTGTGAATAGGCTTGTTAGGTAAACAACAGTCTCAATAGCCTAAAGATGAACAATGGCCTAAGGTGCTGAAACCCATAAAGTATGGGTTGTTACCTGCACCCTTGGTAGTGAAGGCATAAAATATTTTTGATTTTTCTGGGTATTGTTGAAATCATGGCCTGATAAGTGGCAGATGGACTGTGCCTGAGCCCACCACCACTGTTGAGAGAGGGGTTTTCAATGCTGTCATGAATGGCTTCCCTGACCCCTCTCTCATACCACCTCTCTTCAAACACAGGGTGACATGAGGTCAAAGTGAACTATAAAATGGAGGACTTGCAACTGGCTTTCCTCAGACTGATGAAGCTGTTTGGATGAGCAGTGAAACGTTTCAATCTCTCAAGAAAAAGAAGTCCAGTTGCCATGACTCAACTTCCAGATAATATGGGTAGGATTTTCTTCAGACACATCAAAAATATATAAAGGCTCAACTACAAACAATTTCTAAAAGAGATAAAGTTGGGAGACAAAACAAAAGACCAGTGTACCATGACAAGAACCTCAGAAAGGGCTTGAAAACAAGGATACATACTGTAAAAGAAGTGGAATGAAGGCCAGTACACAAGGGAAGAAGTACAGATTTATAGCAAATAATTTCAGGGATTGCATTACGAAGGAAAAAGCTGAAAATGAGCTGAGATTAGCTAGAAATATTAAAAGTAACAAAATTATTATTCAGTTATCTGTATAGCAAAAGGCAGAGAAAAGAAACAGTAGCTCAGCTACTTGGGATGGGAAATGGTAAGAGACAACAAAGAAAAGGCACAAATCATCAGTTCCTACTTCAGCTCGGTTTTCTCCCAAAAGACAGTCTATGACCTCTAAGTACAAAGTGAGGAAACAGGAATGCGATTGAGACTGATAAACAAAGAATCAAGGAATACTTTGAATGAATTCAAATCTCCAGGGCTGAATGAACTGCATCCAAGATTATTGAAAGAACTAGCTGAAGAGATCACAGAACGACTGCCTATTATTTTCTTGAAATCATGGGAAATGGGCAAAGTATCAGATGATTGGAAGGAGGCTAATGCCCCTTTCTTCAAAAATGTCAGAAAAGAGCAAATGATAAAGTAGTCACTCTGCAGGTATCTCACAAACAATGGAGTAATAACTAGAAGCCAACATGGAGTTTTCAAGAACAAATCCTGCCAGACTAACTGTATCTTACTTTTTTGGTCAGGTAACCTCCCTAGTAGATGGTGGGAATGCCATAGATGCAATATATCTTGACTTCAGCAAAGCTTTTGCATGATATTCGGCTGGACAAAAGTGTCACATGGATACCCAGATGGTTACACTCAGTACCCAGATGGTGTACTCAGTGCTTAACAGTGGCTCCTTCTCAAACTGGGAGATGGTAACAAGTTAGGATACCAGAAGGCTCAGTCCTGAGGCTCTTCAACATTTTTATTAATGACCTGAATCCGGGGATGACTTGGATAAGGGAGCACAGGGAATGCTTATCAGATTTTAAGGTGGCACAAAATGCAGTGGAATTGCAAGCTTGGGAGACAGGAATAAAATTTTCAAAAATATCTTCATAGGCTAGAATGAAATGTAATGGAAAAGAAGACTGAGGGGAGATATGATAGCACTCATCAAATACATGAAATGCTGTTTTACAGAAGAGGGGCAGGATCTCTTCTTGATCATCCCAGCATGGAGGATCCGTAATAAGGGGCTCAAGCTACAGGAAGCCAGATTTTGGCTGAGTATCAGGAAAAGATTTTCTGTTTCAGCACTACAATGGAACCATTTACCTTGGGAGGTGATGAGTGCTCCAGCACTGCAGGCATTCAAGAGAAAACCAGACAACCATCTGTCAGATCTACTTTGATTTGGATTCTTGCACTAAGCACTCAATGACCTTACAGCCCCCTTCCAATTCAATTATAATTCTATACTGTCTTGGTGCAGAACTCCAGTGGTGGTTGTCTTCCCACTTTCTCTCTGCATAGGGAAGGACAACTCCCAATCAGTGGGTGCCACAAACCATCAGGGAGTTGTTTTGTAGATGTTCTCCAAATTCCCGGGTGCAGGTTCTTCCCTCTCCAGTCTTGAGGAACAAGAACTAGTTTGTAATTCTTTGACAGGAAATCCATCAGTTTATTGGAATTAGAAAAGCAGAGCCTGCTCCTCTTCTAGAGGAGTTCATGCAAGTCTATTCCATCCTATTTTTCATCCCTAAGAGAGACAGCTGAATAAACCGAGCTGAGTATATTATCTTTTTCAGGCTTTTCCTGCTGAGCACAAGGTAACAATTCTTCTGGATTCCTATCTGACCACTCAGATTGGGCAGTGGAGTGAATTGGGGATGGGCAATTTGTTTTTGAACCTTCCGATTGCCCATCCCTTGAGTGAACCATATCTATATTTGATAGCACATCCCCTATGTCTGCATGACAATGATATGGGAAAGCATTTGCCACTTTATCATGACAGGAAGATGGGGGAGGAGAAGGTACTCCAACAAGAGGGCATCTATGAGTTTGAGCTTTCTTAGAAGGATGTTAACAGGCTGGTAATTTGCCTTGAATCTCCCCCAGAACTGCAGCCTTAAATCTTGTTAATTAAAGAATCCTCAACATTCACGAAGGCACAAAAGGCTGGAATAAGGTAGTACATAATGAGATGCCACCATAAAATGTCTACTGCTTTCAGCCTGCCTTATGAGACATCGTCTTGAAATATCTGGCGAAAGAGCATTGGAAAATGGCAGGCTTTTTCTTTGAAAAAAATGGCCATCACTCTGGTTTTGGCAGAAAATAGCCCTAAGCTCCCTGTCCCTGGGACCCTGCAAACCACCTCTGTGCTGCTGGTGATCCATGTACTCAGAGTCAGTGGCTTCAATCTGTTCCTCATTGCTTGTGTAGAAGACTGAGCCCGATGCACAAGATGTGACTTTCCTCACTGCAGCTGCAGAAGAGCCTTGAGGCTGACCCTGAAGATATGGTTTCATCCCTTCTTTGCAACCAATTTGGAAGAGCTTCAGGGCTGACCCGAGTCATAAGAGTCTTCTCCATAGGAGTCTTGAATAGGTTTCTCCATCTGATGCCGTTATGTATCTACCGGGGTTCAGTCTCTTTTTTTACCTCTTTCTATATATAGTCAACAACAAACCACACAAAGCCTTGGGAGATTATACCACAGGGGCAGCACAGTGATCCAGAGAACAGAGTACCAGCTGCCTGTATTCAGTAGAGCTGGGCTGAGGTGCCATGTAGATGTGCTTAGTGGTGGTGAGAGATTTGGGGGAGAACTTGCCAGATTCACCACTGAGGCAAAAAGGAAGAAAAATAACAAGATAGTTGAAAAGAGATACAGCCAAAAATTAAAGACTCTTTTAAAAAAGCAAAAGGAGGGAAATAAGCTTGGGGGGGGGGGGCAAAAAGGAGTATTATGAAAGGCCAGAAAGAGAGAGGTCAAGATGGGAAGCCTATTCTAGGCAAAGGCGGAAGATCACTGCATGGAGTGATTTGGAGCATGTCTGTTGAGCTCGGAGGTCACTCCTCTTGGCTGGATTGGGCAAGAAAAGAGAACAATCCATGCCTGCATGGTTCCTGCACAGGTCAACATGAAACAAGAGAGACTGGCCCTTTAATTGCTTGATGTAGCTTTCCGTACTTAAACAAGTTGTGGCTTCGGTTGGAACCTCATGTTGCAGAGGGAAATTACTGTCCCTGTGAAGCAGTGAGACCTGACACAGATAGGATACACTGCATGGGCACAGCATTGGGTGTACCATATCATTCTGACCTAGCCATTGTATGTTGCTACATGATCAGAGGAGGAAAAATTGGGCGGGACTACAAGAATGGCCTTTATTGCCCCTGTTTGTTTTGTTTGTTTATTTGTTTGTTTGTTGGATTTATGTACCACACCATCTAGCCCAAAGGCTACTCTGGGTGGCAGCTATATACTATGAGCCTTTTCACATGACCCCTAAGATCCGCTGGCCCTTTAAATTCGGACCAGAGATCTTGGAGGTTCGTTCCTCTTCCTGCCTCCCCACCCCTCCGCACTTCCTTGTTCCTGTCTGCGTGAGGGGAGGGATTAAAAAAGGACAAAAGAATAAAGGCTCACCTCCCGGTTGCTCCGAGCCCCCATTACTTCCTGATTCCTTCTCTTAAGGGGCGGGAGGCAAAACAACAACAACAAAAAGAAGCGAGGAGAGCCCCGCACATCCGGATTAGGGATTTTTCACCAGCAAAGAGCAGGTACTTGAAAGGTGCGCTGGGTCGCGGTTTTGGGGTCAGGGTCACACTTAATTTTCTGTAAACTCCGGAGCTGGTGGGAAAACTTTTTTAAGCTCTGGAGCTGGGAGCCATTTGCGGCGGAGTTTAGGGGTCGTGTATAAACGCCCTATGAAAAATGCTTGTAGCTTCAGATTTCTTTTGCATTAACCAGGGCACAGAAAAGTCACACTAGCCAAGCCTGATAAAGACCACCCATATCAATCTATCCAGTGTTCCAAGGACCTCATGGGCTGCCTCTAGCATAGAGACCCTCAAATGCAGACTTCTGATGAATGATTTAAAAGCAGGAGCAATCACAGGCTGGCTGACTTTTTGTTGCAAATGTTTTGTTTGCCACCATTCAATCCTGCTCTGACAGCATTGCATTGTAAAAAGGTAGCAGCAGTCTGTAGTTTATAAATCTCATTCTGGACATATTTATAGTGAAAAGTCTCCAAAGAAATTAAAGTTATCATTTTGTTGAGATTTCTGCATGCTCTGTACATTAAGAACTGCTGATCTTGGGAACATTGGTTGTTTTTTTAAGCATGCTTTGTTATGCTTTAGGTACAGTACATGCTCTCTTAAGGACTGGCAAAGGCCAGTGGCAAAATACCTCATTTGTTCATAGAAAAGACAGGCTCTCTTCTTTGCCAATGCACTTAAAAGATTTCAAGTGTTGTGGCAAAAAAGATCTCTGCTTGACTCTCCATAGAACTGCTGCCAGTCAGAGTAGATACAACTAGCTCAGATATACTAATGCTCTGAATGAGCAAAAAGCCATTTCATGTGTGCACATGAATAATTTTATGGCCCAAAGCTATATCCTATTGATGCAATTGCCTGGCTTTTTGCACCAACTGAGCTTCTGGGAAAAAGAACTGAGGTAGAGGAGTCAGCCAATTGTTGAAATAATCTATAAGGTTACTTTTTATTATGTAGATCTTACTAGAAATTGGATCAGTGTACAGTACAAAATTGGAAGGGAAACTCCAACCATTAGGGGCAGTAAGGTGAGTATCAGACACAGGGACTGCTCTCAGACATTGAACAATGGTCATATCTAATAGCACCATAAAGGGTTGCTTTGATGAGATGGATCTCCCTTAAAATGACACTTCTGTCTATGAAGGATTTGCTGCAGCCCAGCCCTCTTCCCCAAAATGTCAAAGGCCTAGACTGGGCAGGGATCATAGTTATGCTGATTTGTGATCTCAAATACATCATGTGATTGCTGGGGAAATACCTCACACCAGACTGTGCTACAAGCCATCCAAAATGCAAGCTGTTTCTCCATTGACTGTTCATTAGTCTGTTTTTTATTATTTTTATTATTATTATTCCTGATTTATAGAATTTCAATGAAATTTCTGTTAATATGTTTTTGTATTTATTATGCCTATGTTAAATTCCACTTTCTTCCCATCAGTTCTCTTTAAAGTTTATACAAACTGACATATAAACATTTGAAAACTGAATTTTAGATTGAACACTTGGTACAGTACATTATTGATTTCAGATATTGCTTCCTACTGTGCAAAAATATGAATTCTAAGGAAAGTTCAAATCCTGGGTGCCACATAGCAGAGTGAGCTCCCATTGTTAACCCCAGCTCCTGCCAACCTAGCAGTTCAAAAGCATGTAAATGCAAGTAGATAAATATGTACCACTGAAAAAAGCAGGAATGCAGTCAGTGTTCTGTGTGCAGAACTTTGTTCAGCCATGCTGGCCACATGGCCACACACTTGCACGACACTGCTCTTTGGCTTAGATACAGAGATGAGTACCATCCCTTTAGCTTGTGTGTGTGTGTGTGTGTGTGTGTGTGTGTGTGTGTGTGTGCGCGCGTGCGTGTGCGTGTGTGTGTGTGCGTGTGCGTGTGCGTGTGCGTGTGATATGCTATAGAAGCCAGTGATAGCACTGTTCTGAATATTCCCAATACAGTCACATCTTTTGCTTTCTGTACTTCAGTATGTGGTTCTTTAGTCCAAACCCTGAGCAGAAGTAGTTTGTAGGAGGATTGCCTAAAGTCAAAACCTCATAAAGAAGATCAGTAGGAGGAGAGAGTATCCATTTGCAAGTAGGTGAAAACTTTGCCATAAGCAGAAGGGAACAGCAGAGAAGCACAGTATAGGGATATGGGAATACTTTATCATTATTACGAATGGTGCATGTGCTCATTAAACACCACAAAGAAGGAAGCTGATGCTCAGTGCCCATTGCCTCCTTTGTGTCAACAAAACAGTTTGGGCATCAGTGATGTACAGCATTTCAGGTACCTTGGTATGGAGGTGATACTTTGCCTTTGTGATGTTTACCCTGACAAAAAGAGATCAGTGATCGAGAATGCTTAAATTTCTGTGACTTTTGGGTTAGCCTAATAATGATATTACCGCAATATGAATGTAATGAGTTTCCAGTGTTAAATATACAAGGTGAGCCTTTTACTGTTACCAGAGTGCTAAGCTGTATCATTCTATTCTATTAAGCATGTAGTATGCTGTGAAGCAGGTATATATGAGATAAATGAAGCAAGTGACTACATTTGACTGATCACCTGTCAGAAATGGCTGGGATTTGCTGAAGCATGCTCTGAGGCAATAGTAAAAGAAGTGTTGGACTATTTGAGAAAGGAGAAGATGCCCAGTATGGTTTAGTGGATAGAGTGATTGACTAGTACTCTGGAAGCTCAGGTTTGAATCTGGCTGAGCCATGGAAGCTCACTGGGGTGTGTGGAACTGGTAAAACCACTCCGTTAATATCTCACTTACATTGAAAGCCCTCTTAAGGTCACTATAAGTTGGTTCTAACTTGGCGGCAATAGCAGACAGATGAGAAAAGAGCCTTTTGGTGTGGATTATCCCCATGGCTACTGTGTGTTCTTTAATTTCTAGAGAAAGTCCTAAAGCGTACAAAACTGAAAGCATTCATCGTGGTGGTATCTCTGTGTGTTTGTTTTACAGCGACTGACCTTGAGACACGTGAACAGTAACCAGTGTCTTGATGAACCAACGGAGGATGACAAAATGGTTCCTACTATGAAGGACTGCAGTGAAAGCCGATCACAGCAATGGCTTCTGCGTAATATGACCCTGGGTGCCTAAATCAAAGAGAGACTTGCTGTGCTTCTTCAGGCCTTGGAAAGTCCTAGAGTCAGCTCTGTAGCTCACTCTTTAAGACAGAGCGAAAGGATGTAAGGATATTCCTCTTCTCTTGTTGATGAAGTGAAAGGATTGGAGTGCTTCATTAAAAGCCCACTTGCGAGAGGAACAATTTTTTTAATCGCTTAAAGCATGTTTGCACATTTCCCCTCAGAATTTTTTTATTCATTCAGCCGAATTCATGAGTGCTTTATATAACATGACGTACACTATTATCGAGGCATATCTACAAGAAGATCAAAACTCATGAAAAACCTTACAGAGCTAAACTCCAAGATCTTATGGGGGTGGGGTGGGTGGGGTCTTGCTGTTGGTCCCGTCATGTAATGTTGCTTGAAAGTGACAATGTTAAATGCCTTATGACATTCACTTTGCATCGTGGAACACTATATTTCATTTGTTTTATGAATCTGATGTGCTTGTACCCGTCCTTCACGGTGACAGAGGAAGAATTAGTTTTTGGTCTGCCACCAGCCATATCCAGTGGATAATTCAATGGGAAGGTTTTCTAAGCAGTAAAATTGCTGTATATAATGGATGTTTTTCATATATACTGTAGTACCGGAGGCGGAGGGGAGTTGTCATTCCTGTCCAAGAAATCTCTTGATATAACTGAGTAAAAGGTATGGTAAGAGATGGGGTGTAAAACTAAAATCACAGCAATAGATAATACAATGAAATTGAATTTTTAATGTCGGCAGACATATGTCCTTGGCAAAGTGTAAGTTATTGCAGGAAATGGTTACGCTGTCCCAGTACTTAGGAATTCCCATTAGTGACAAATATATAAGATAGAGCAAGACTTAACTGACTGATATAGGATAAAGCTCTTGAAAATTATATTGATACAAGAGGTTTACATGACACTTGACTTCAAGTTAAGCTTTGTTGCATTAACTCTCTCCTTTTCCATACTGATTGTAATATTTATTTGCAAGATTGCTTTTTGTTGTATAAATATATGTAGCAAATTAACATAACTGCAGTCCTTACCTGAAAATACCAAGGCTTCAATCTGTTAATAATGTTAACAAAGTTGTGCAGTTTTACTTATGATGGCGGCAAATACATACTTAAAAAACATGACCTGCAGCAAAGCTGTTTTGAAAAACATGCTTGCCAAAGAGGTCTGGTAGAAGTATAGCTAAAAAGCTGTATATTTTTTTTTAAGGGGCATCAGTGGTGTGGTATATCTCCATGCCTTAGTGCAAATGGGACCAATCCTGGCTTAACACTGAAAAGAGGGACTCCCCCCCACCCCTTCGTCTTCCATGAGCAATATTGTCTCTAGAGATACATAAAACATGCTTGGTTTTAGCTGGATTTTCAATTGTTAGAATACAATGTATCACAGGCCAGATTTCTTGCCAAAACACTGAGGGTGATGTCTAGTCTGTGAATGGACATGGGAGAGAATCAGAGAGTGATAAAATTAACCCACATTGTTTTTCCCCTTCCATTGATGGCACATATCAGACCAAAGAATTTAAATGGGCTGATGGACTGGTTAGGAAGGACACAGGTAGGGGTATAGTGAGCTAGCATCAGAAAGCAGACTCTAAGAATGCCTGGTGTTCAGATAACTGTTACCACACAGTAAGGCTCAAGAGAGGAGAGGTTGTCAAGGATGAGCTAATGAGATGAGTCAAGCTAGGAGCATCCATATTGGCATGCCCAGGTCACAGTAGACCAACAGCAACTGGCAAGAATATTCTGCCTACGCAATACAAAAGACTTTACAGGCAAGCAAAATCCAGGTCAAGTGCAGTCAGTTCATAGGACCTAGATGGAGGTGCTCCCTGTGTTCTCTAATACAGCTCCACAGGATAGGATGTCAACCTGCACTGAGCCAGGGGATAGAACTGCCCCTTTAGTAATTTTCTTTGGGTCAAGTATCTTCCTAACCATGAACGCACTTGTACTTGATAGATAATGAAAACCATTCTACATGGCTATAGACCACATAAATGGTCTGTGACCCTTAAATCTTTCAGTGGGGCAGTATTACAGGGATTTGAACTGCTAAATCGCACCAACAGGAGTGGTTAGCAACTTCCACCCCCTCCTTTCAGCTGAAGATTTTAGAGCAAAGTGTAGATGGCTCTTAGAGCTGAAAGTAGTTCTGAGTTCTTTTGCACAGTTCCAGCTCTCCCATTTGTGGATTGAGGTGAAAACATACACCTATTCCTCCAGGGTAATTCTGGGTTTTATGTGGGCCTCTTTGTTGTTGATTTCCTCACAGAGGCTCTGGGAGAAACCAGTGCAGAAGGGCATTACTGTTACAAGACAGCTTACACTGGGTGACAATGAAGTAGGAAGTTTGGGGGATGGATGAAGTACCATAGCATTCTGGCACAGGCACAGAAGGTTGCAAGTATCCTGCTTTCACTATGACAGAGGTTAGCTGGCAGTGTTCCACCTAGAGAGTAGCAATCTTGGTGACCAAGTAATCTTTAAGCTCCTTCCTTTGTAGTACTTGAAGGAAACACACTACTGAAGAAGATGAGCCTGAGCAAACGGGCCTGAGGAATCATGAGAATGGTTACACATGGCAGTGCCCACATTCTGAGGCAAGAGCACAGGGATATGTGCTCCAGAGATGACAGACTGGATCAGGCTAACAAGGGTCAAGAGAGCAAGCACTGGTTATTTCTTTCAAGACAGATTGGATCACAGATGCTGGGTGAAGTGAGGCAAGAGTCTGTTCATTTCACTTTCTCATGGACATGCTGACATGCCAAGATGAGGTGACTTAGGGCCTGAAGAATTCTTAGTCACCTAATTCATCATGGCTGTATTTATTAGCAGTTATTTTCTCTTCCTGCCAGTGTGGGAAGGCCACCAGAGAACAATAGGATCCAGGTCACCTAATTCCTCTTCTCATCCCTGTAGTGCAAGGGCTGAGTTTCAAACCATATGATATGGTCATTAGAAGAAAAGGTCCCTTAAGAAGTGAGTGCTCTGTTTATCCTAGCATTATCTTGTGATTGTTCATCAGGATAAAGGTGGGCTTCATTTGGAAGTACCATCACTCAGGCTTGGCAATTCTGGAGGAATTTTCCTTGGGAGGGATAGTTACTTTCACTTTACAACAGTAAACCGATAGATGCAATGGCATTTAGTTCGTTGTTCTGTACAGTAAGGAAAATTCCATCCTTCCAAGAACACTGAAGCTAATGATCTCGAGATTACTGTTGCAATTTATGGGGAAAAATTAATAGAAACAAAGTGATATAAGAGCATTAGTATTATTCCAAGGCATTGGTAGTGTGATGCTAGAAGTTATTCCCCTCCTGTATTATTGTCCAGCCCTCAGGAACTGTCAACTGGTTTCTCTGACTATGGCTTTTGTGAGCCATGGCTAGCTACCTTCCTTACACCTGCATTAAATGCTCCCCAGCTCTAAATGAAACATCCAACTGTGGACTTGTTGGTTTCACCACTGCACTGCTATCATACTACTCTGTGGCCTTAGCAAAATGGTCCAGGCTGTGACTACTTTAAGAAGGATTGTAGGATTCATCATATTGGTTGCAGTGCCCACTCTCAGTAGTTCGCAAGCCCATTAAAAATGAGCTTCTCATTTAAAGTCATTATTGACACTTGGAAGTCAAAATACTGGACCGTACTAACCAGCTGAAAGCTGCTTTTGTAAAATATGGGCCTTGATTCATCTCCCTTTCTCTGTCTATGGGACAAATAGTTCCTGATTTGGCAAGAGTTTGCCAAGGGCCATTTAATATTTGCACATATTGGTTGTTGTTGTTTTTAATTTTTTTTTTTTTAATTGTAACACAGAAATGCAAGTAATAAACACCCATAGCTCTTGTTTCTGTCATGAAATGGCAGGCAAACAGAAAGCAAGAGGAATGTTGGACAAAATGCATACTGCAAAGGCAACAACTTAACAGTATTTTAAGTAGAGTATTAAAGGTCTTCCTTCTTGCCAATGTCATTAATTACTTGGAGAGGGACAACTAGATACAGTATGTATTATGGTAGGCAAAACTGAGTCCAAGGGATGGGAAGGGAAGATTTGTTCCAGCACCATCCCTCTCAAGCACTGGCCACTGTAGGTGGAGGGATGAAGTCCATGTTTGCTTAAACGTTACTGGAAACTTGGGTGGGATGAGGAGCCCTTCAAAATGAGTGGACACCTTCCTTTGTGCAAACCTGACTGGGAGCCTGCAGCAGACTTCCCCTTCAATTCAGAAAGGCCAGGACTTGAGGAGGTGGGGCTGATACACACAAGGGCACTGGGGTGAGGCTGAGTTCATGGCCCCATCCCTCATCCTCCTGCCATTTTGTCTCAAGGATATAGATGATGTGGCTCTGCCGACTGTACCAGCTACAGCCGACCTCCCCGATAGTGAAGAATGGTGAGAGTTGCAGTCCAGCAACATCTCAGGGTCATATATTTCCCAATATCTCCTTTGTCCTGTTTGGGCAAAAGGTTTGGGCAGGGCTTTTCAGTGCAATGATGGGTTTGCTTTCTCCGCAAAGGGATCTGGGCTGTCGAGATTCAAGAACAGTACTTTTATGTATATGCAGACAAACAATGTTGTAAAAAGCGGTTGACATCGTACTGCACAGCATCAAGGTGTGGGGAGGGTGGGTCGGTTTGTTAAACTGACAGTAATGAAGATCATAATTTGGTCATATACATGGTAGAGGCATCTCATTTGAAGATGCAAAATAGAGTCTCTGATGGGACAATTGTTTACAGAAGATGCTGATGGGCCACTGCCCAGTGTCATCTGAGCAGTTGTCTCCATCTGTCCTTAGCATACCGTCAGTAGTGAAGGATCTAGGAAGTTGCCTAAAACAGCATCCACAAATTAACACATTCCCTATGCCCAGTTTGGGAGACAACTTTAGCATAAGATTTTTGTAGTGCTTCTATCACATATTTCTACATCATAATTAACTATAAAATCTGAACATGGTTGTAATTCGAAACATGACATCAAAATTGTAATGAAGTGCTCTGATAGATGCAGCTTGCGTATGGCATGTGTAATCAGTTAACCATTATGAACCCTCCCTTTATACTTTATGAAGTAAAAAAGTGGCCAAAAATTCTGCTGCCATTACTCCAGGAACACATCTGGTGAGATTACACCTTATCTAAACTGCTACTAAATTTAAACTAATGCTTGATCTCAAGGTGTTGAATGAACACCAGCAATGTGTTTTAAACCAGAGTACAAGAATTATTAGCACTGTAATATTTTTGATCATTCATCTATACGTCTGAAATCCTAATGCCATTGTTCCATCTACGTTAAAGATAGCATGTCCCTCTGAAACAGCAGGTTTTCAGGAAAGCAGCATAAACCCATTTCATTGAGAACAGGGCCATGTCGTTCAGATAGCACTCCATATCCTTTGAAACCATGGCATATTTGTAGGGTAGCAAATCCAGTATTCAGTCAAATAGAATTATCTGGGATCCGTATTCAGGTGAGCTATTGGTGCAAGGAAGGACGATTTGATATCTCTGCCACTTCAAGATGGAAGACTCCTCAATCCATGACAGTTTTCCACTTGAGTCAGGATACTGGAAACCCAGTGTTTGGCTTTCCCTGAGAATCTTCTTAGCTTGATGTGGCTCCCCTCTTCAAAAGCAACTGCCAAGACGGGTTTGGCTCACTTCCCTTCATATTTAGCCCATCCAGATACTGAAGACCAGCCTAGCTGACCCAAGTCTCCTTGTGAACATACTTACAAGACATGCATGTTGGCAAGCAGTTCTCACTGTCAAAATATGTTGGAAGTATATGCAAATTATCTTGTGTCTACTTAAAAGGCATCATATAGGAAGCGGTCCTTCAAAATGGCCACTGTGGAATTGACGGTGTATTTTCTTTCCTATGGAATTGCACATGAGCCTTCCTGAAGTAAAGGTTCCTTGAGGTCAGAATGCCGTTATAATGTTTAAGAGGGTGAGCAGTGGACTGAGAACTACACCATTACAAATGTTGTACCTGTTGTTAAATGTTAACTCTGCTGTAAATTTTAAATATTTATACATTTTGTAGAAATAAAATATGCCACTTTAGTTTTATTCTTGTGTGAGTTGTCTTTGTTGTGGGCTTGTGGTAATGTCACAAAGTAATCACATTCAAACATCATCGGAGAAGTTTCTTGATCCAATATCTTGAATGCATTCTGAAATATCTCTGTTGAAAGAGGAACTCAATCCACTTCTTTATTTCAGTTATAGCTGTGCCATAATAAAGAATATGTGATTGCGCCATCATGCCAGTTTGGAAATGTAAACATTATTTCCTTCATACTGCTTGTTAAATTTTCCTGCTAATCTGGAAGCCCTCTGCACTCCTTTAGCAGACAACCTGTATGCCTTGTTTAAAATCACCTCACTGTTTCTGGGATACTGTTTTCAAGGGCAGTGTTATGTAGAGAACATTAAAGCTATCTGTTTTTGCGATCACCGGTGAATGAACCACTGTTGCTAGGCATTTCTTATCCAGGCAAGTGCAGGACTGGACAATCAACCAAAGCTGATAGAAGGTGCTCTTGGCCACAGCAGATATTTGAACCTCCAGAGGCTGGTTCAAAAGTACTCTGAAACTGTGGTCCTGATTAGGGATGGGCACCATATGAAAAATGACACACTGTTTCATTGTTTCATTAGCTAACAAAACAAAAGGGGAAGCAGTGTTTTGTTACAAACAAAACAAACACCATTTTTTCCACTAGAATGAAATGATTCATTCTAGAGGAGGTGGCAGGGGAGCTTCCTCAACCTTTTCCCTGAAAGCCCCTGAAATTTAGAAAGATTTGGGGTTCAGGGAGCTGAGTTGTGAAGCTCCAAAGGGGGTGCCCCTAGGAAAAATCCTTCTAATTGGAATTGGAAGCTGATTGGGGCAGCAATAGCACTGCTGCCGCTTCCCATATGATTTCAATTGGAAGGTTTTTTTTTCCTAGAGGCACCCCATTTGGAGCTTCATAACTCAGCCCCTTTATCCCCAAATGTTTCCAAATTTCAGGGGTTCTCTAAAATTGTGTCCTGAAGGTACCCCTGCTTTTCAGTGCATATTTTTAAAAATAGGCAATCAAAGATTACATACCTTGGGCCTCCAAAGTAGCAGGGGTAGCTTCCCGAAGCGATTTTAGGGAACCTCCTGAAATCTGGAAGGATTTGGGGGGTAAGGGGACTTAGTTATGAATCCCCTGCTGCAACCAGCTAGACAGCGCACTGGTGCCATGGGGGATTCATTTTGTTTTGTAAGTAAGAATTGTTTTTGAAAAAATTCATTACTTACAATATGAAATGAAATGCGGGAGGGGGGTGGAACACAGTTTTTCCATTTCATGCCCATCCCTATTCCTGAACCTTCAAGGAGATTGTAACCCCACTGAAGCCAGGAAAACGCTCCTCTAACTGGTCTGATATGTCTCCTAATAGATCTCCATCTTATCCGGATTCCATTTTAGTTTACTAACAATTTAGAGTTAGAGCGTTAAATTGTCAGCATAGTAGTGACAGTGAACTCCCAATCTCCATATGATTTTTCCCAGTGACTTTATATAGAGCATTGCAAAGATGGTTGGCCTCTGTGGTACCCAATAACAGTGGCCTCAAGGGATGAACACGGCACCCCAAGCTGTATAATTTGGGCTCAGTTATCAAGAAAAGACCAGAACAACCAAAGTATGGAGCCTCTAATCCCTAAACTCAATAGCCATCCCAAAAAGATTTGATACAGCAATATGAAAGACTGCAGAAAGATCCAGGAAGACCAGCTGGGTTACACTGGCCTGTCTGCCTCCCATAGGAAATCATCTAGCCAGGTACCAGTGCTGTTTCTGTATCATATCACATCCTGAACCCCAATTGAAATAGATCTAGTAGATCTGTTTCAAGAACACCTGCAATACAGGAGAGCTATTACTCTCGTGAACAACTTGCCAAAGAAAGGACTATTTCTAATGGATCTGTACTTGTTCAAATAATCTGTTGCCAAATTAGTTTTCTTAGGAATGGGCTCCGACATAGCTTCTTTTAAAGAGCAAGGCTGAAGGCTTTCCCGGAGAGAAACACTGATGATACGAGTGGCCCATTCAGCTGTGTCCTTGTTGAATTTTAATATCCATGATGGACAAGGATCTAAAAGGTAGTGGCTTTACAGCATGCAAGTGTCTTGTCTACATCCTCAGGCCTTACTAACAGAAACTGGACCAGTAAAACCGGACTAGAAAGTGCATTGGATAGCGTAATCCAATTAGGGATAAGCAAGGAGTGAAGGATCCAACAGATGCTTTCAATTGTGGATCTAAAGCCTGTCAGTTGCAGTTTTCTACATTTGGCTGCAATTTTTGCTTCTTTATGGAATGTCTGAGGCTGCAAGCAACTCAAAAGAGCTGAATTATAGCCTTAGGTATATTATAAGATTTGCCCAACATTTCCCAATGTTGGCATTCCCAGAGAGCTTTCTTCCATCTGGTCTCTAGTCATCTTCTTGATTACTTCATCACCCTCAAATGTTCTATAGGCCCTGGGGAGATTCGGGCACTGCAGTGAAGAGGATATTTAGGAATGATCATGTCTACTGCCCAGATCACTTCTAAGTATCAGTGGGAGACCTTGGCTTTAATGGGAACACCATGGAATTTGTAAACTCGTAAATGATTTAGGCAACCAACATCTCCATGTGGATGCTGAAATCCTCTAGAAGCAAATGTCTGAAGGACATTAGCAGAACACTGCAGACAGAATCCATAAGTGCTTGGGCATGGGGTGAATGGTACAACCACTCAATTCTCATTCTGTCATGAGATGAAGTCTATATCCAGGAATATTTCACAATATGTAGACATTTTCTGTCTGTGTCCTGTATTTTTCTGCTTCCTTCTGCTATCACTTTCTGATTATATCACATAAATGTAAAAGTATAAGACAGTGATGGCGAAACTTTTGAGACCGAGTGCCCAAACTGCAATTCAAAACCCACTAAATTTTTTTTGCAAAGTGCCAATACAGTAATTTAACCTGTATAAAGGTGGCTATGAAGGGGCGATGTTGGGTACCCACAGAAAGGGCTCCGAGTGCCACTTTTGGCACCCGTGCCATAGGTTCGCCATCACTGGTATAAGAGAATGAGAGAAAAAAACAAAGCAGGAAATTACTGGCCTTTTCATTGGCCCTTGAGCCACAGTATGAACTGGACAATTTTAATAATACAAACATATTTGTTGTTGGGGTGTGTGAGTAAGCTTTACCCCCAATTCAGCATGCATTTAATGTAATGGCTGCAAAGGCCTTGATATATAAACAAATGGTTTGGCAAACCAGAAAGGGTTCCTGATCACATGTGCAGACATGTTCATATGCATAGGATCAGTTCAGAGATTATACAGAAGGATGTGACTTCAGTGGTGCCTTTGGTTTTCTGCTCCCATCTCTTGCTGTCAAGGTGCACATATGGAATGTTGTCATAAGAATCCAATGGTATAAAAGCCATCACCCTTCAATGACACTGATGACCAGTGGGATGCTTATTTCCAAATTCCTGGTAAATCAACACACACACAAACATGCAAACACAACATAGCACCTGTTCAGTAGGGCTGCCTGTGTTTCCCCCCAACAGTGCTTACTTCAAAGAAATCACCTTCTAACCCAACTACTGCAAATTACTCATTCAGCTCTTCCTGGCAGAAAAAATTGTGATGCTGCACCAGAAAGGCTGTTAAACGGACAACAACAACAACAACAACAACAACAACAACAACAACAACAACAACAACAACAACAACAACAGCAACAACAGCAACAACAATTAAAATCCTCTCAAGACAGAGGTTGTCATGGTTCTCTGATTTATAACCAAGGTGCTTAATCAAAGTCGCACTTAGAATATTCCCTCTAACGTAGATGACAAAAATGCTTCTTTATATGCTTTATCAAAAGAAATCTTTCCATTAAAATAGCCTTAAAACACCTATAACAATTAAGAAATACATAAGCCCTTTGATAGAAATAGACTTTTTAAATTTTCTTTCTGAAGACCTAGGGATAATCAGTGTGGAAAGCAGTTATCACAAAGTCTGGTTTCTGATGGTTTTGATCTTACACTTTGCAACAATATTCTATGATTACATTTAAAAAATTGGGGAGGGGTTCTGGAATCTCATCACACTTCCCTGTTTACAATTGACAGATAGTCAAGTATCAGTTTACAGTAACAGCTGAAGCCTAAAAACACACACATAAGCATTCAGTATGGTTTTCAACATTTGCTTTTCGATAGATAAGGGTGACAGTGAAAATGAGTCCTCTTTCACATTTTTCTAACATGTCACAAAGAGATGGACATGAATTTTAAAAATTGTAGAATTCATTAAAATGAATTGATACCCCAATTAATACAAACTGATGAATTTTAGCAATTTATGATTTATGATTTGTTAATTCATTGGGCTATAAAATGGGCCCCAAGGCACCTAGAGACACCAAATTTGACAGGTGTCAAAATCTTTATGCTGACACTTCTCTACAATTACACAAAGTCCAGGGATAACTGGATTTCTGGCATCCAAGGTATGCAACCCCAAATAATGACCATGGCCCCTTAAGCACATCCCAGTGGGTCTTCCAGTTACTACTTCTGGGGGTACTGGTTTTGGGAGCCGCTTTCGATGCATCTTTTAAGGCAACATAAACTTAAGTGGTGTACGGAAATTAGCATGATGTGACATAGTGTGAATTGCTAAGCTGAATATTAAGAGCACATTTGTGTATGTATTAGACCTTATCTGAAGAATGCAGATCCTTAGACATAACAAGCTAGTAGCACGGACAATGGTCAGCTAACATTGGTCAATTATGGCATGTCACATCTGGAAGCTGTGAGAAGAGGATCAGGAGACAGAAAGAAGCCATTATTATTCTGATTAATTATTCTGATGGTTGTGCTGTTGATCTTATGATTGCTTTGAGCCATGGAGCTCACTGCAGTTAGGTAGAATAGGAAAAGTTAGCAGGTTAGTTTAGAAAAAACCTTGAATGTAATTAGTTAGTCAGGATGACTTAGATTTTATCATTTTTAGGGGAAATAAGACTATGATTGAGATTTGTTAAGTTTTGCTATTTTTGCTACTTTTTGAATTCTTATTTTTGCATCTTAAGAATAGAAAATAAAATACTAGTGTTGGAAAGTAATGTGGCCTCTTGTTTTGAAAAGAACCCAGAGTAAATCAGAAGGTGGCTCTTTTGGAATGTTTTGCCTCAGAGAAAAGGAATTTTCTTTACTTTTGAACTCGGCCAGGGCAACCCCTTTTTGATTTATCGTGCATGGTAAATCAACTCTGAAACACTGTTGTTTTTTCTCTTGTCCCCTGTTGTGCTTACTTCCCATGTTTTGTTTTGTTTTTAATTTGTGGTTTCAGGATGTTGATACACTAGCTAGCCCACGTCATATGCACTGGCCTGTATTATACTGAAATTACTGAAAATGTCCCTATTACTGAAACATTATTGAAAATTTCCCTATTAATTTCCCTATCAGATTTGCAAATCAATTCATCAGGGAGAAAATCATAATTTCATTGTTTTGTGATTTGTTGACATTGATGAATCATGAATCATAAGACATCATCCTTTTTCTGATTTATCCCCTTTTCTCATCATGAACAATAAGTTCCTATTAAATATTTCCCAATCAAGCATGGATTCAAATTGCATGACAGGCCTAAATACATGCTATTTTCAAGACAACAGATTTTTGTTGATTTATTTAAACCCAACCTATATGCAGGGGCTTAAAATCAACAATAAGCAGTTGCTCTTAGTCAGTGTAGTTCCTTCCTTGCTGCTGCCCTGTAGGGACAATGTTTGGAAACACTATGGGATATCTGAGGGACAAGTCAGCAGGGATTGCAGATAGAAAGAGAGAGAGGCCTTGAACAAATACAGATGTTCTTTGTATGTGCTCAATTCCTTTTCAAGCTAGTTAGAGACAGAATCATAGAATCATACAGTTGGAACAGACCTCAATGGCCATCTAGTCCAACCCCCTGCCATGCAGGAACCCCCATCACAGTGCTCCTGACATATAGCCATCCAGCCTCTGCTTAAAAACCTCCAAAGAAGAAGGCTCCACCACCCTCCATGACAGCATATTCTATTACCAAACAGCTCTAACTGTCATGAAGTCCTTCCTAATGTTTAAATTGAATATCTTTTCCCGTAGTTTGAGATCATTGCCCTGTGTCTTATTCTCTGAAGCCATGGAAAATGAACCAGTCCATTCTTCAATGTAACATCCTTTCAAATATTTAAACATAGCTATCATATCCCCTCTCAGCCTTCTTTTTGTAAGGCTAAACATTCCCAACTCCCTAAGCCGCTCCTTGTAAGACATTTCTTCCAGAATCTCAATCATCTTAGTCACCCTCCTCTGGACCCGTTCAAGATTGTCAACATCTTTTTAAAACTGAGGCGCATAGACCTGGACACAGCACTCCAGGTGGGGTCGGATCAGAGCAGAATAGAGTGGAACTACCACTTCCCTTGATCTAGACACTATACTTCTGTTGATGTTAAAGAGTGCCCCCCCCCCCCCCCCCCCCGGGGGGCCCCCCCAGAAAAGGTCACAGAATTAGTTTTGGGCTGCAGTCCCAATATTTGGGGGCTCTCAATCCCATAATCCTTTACCACTAACTGGCTTGAATGGTCAGGGCTGATGGTATCCCAAACATCTGTTCTCCACAGCTTGAATGAAGTGTTGGTTTTAGCTTTTTTAAAAGGGATGGGAGCTTTCTGAAGTTCTACATTGCAGGGGGGAGGAGGGGCCTTCTGGGCAAAAGAAAAGGAAGAGAAACGTCAAAATTCCCATTCCCTAAAATCCCTTAATATAAGCCAGCGTACATTGCTCTTAAAAATGAGAGGGAGGGTGTCTGGGGGCTGCCAAACAGGGAGGAACACATAGGCTATACACTGCATTTCACTCCACTGAAGACTGCACTGTTATTCAGTTATCTAATTGGCACCCTTGAGTATACAAATATTGAGGGGTAGCTCTTATGGAACTCGATAATTTAAATGAAAAAAAAACCCACCTTATTGTATATGATCAGAAAATGTTGTTTTGCTCATGTGTTTCTTTCTAAAGAGCTGTAGTTTAGACACGGTACACTTCCCCTGAATGAGACTGAAAGATGATTTTGAATCAGGGCTGTGATTATTAATATACTCGGGGAAGAGGCAATTAACTGAAGATATTCATTAATTATAGCATGAATATCATTTGATGACTCAGAAAATAATCAATCTGAGGGTAATAAATGTAGAAGCTGAGTTGTGGGTGGGTCTTTTATATCGTGCTGATAAGAGACTGAATGTCTCTGGTGATACCAAAATGAACAACGCTCCAGTCTGATTTTATCTTGATGGGGCCAGAGCAACATGTTTCTATTTTTATTGACTGCAGTGGATTAAAAATTACAGCTGTAGAGTCCTTCCTCTGGGCAAATATTTTGCCTCCACAATTTACGAGAAAGCAGTATAGAATATATGTCAATACAATGGGTATAAGGATTAGACATGGGCACAACTCAGCGAAATTTTTGTTTTCGTTTTCGTTTTTTCATTTCTTTACACAATGAAAACGAAAACGAAAATTTTCCAAAAAAACAAAACGGAAACGGAAACAAAACATGTTTTTCGTTTTCGTTGCGGCAAATACATTGAACTAAAAAGAATGCTAATGAAACAGAAATTTTTCATTTTCGTTTTTGTTTTTTGTTTTCGTTATGAAACAAAACAAAAATGAAAAATTTGCAAAAAAAACCCCAACAAAAATGAAAATTAACCGAAACGGACCCCTCAACGAAAAACGAAAAACCATTTTTTTTTTAGTCGTGCCCATCTCTAATAAGGATATTTCATAATTAAGTATGTTCTTCCTGTTGTTAACAATTGATCTATTTCACCTTGCTGAATTGTTTAGTCAAATTGTTCAGCAAGTCTTGAATGCATACTGGTTAGATGTTTCAGCCAAAATACATGCAATTTACAATCTCCAGGGGCAGTCCAATTCTTAATTTTCTTAGTTCTTGCTTTTACCATTTGAGACGTAATAGTCATTCCATTTAAACTAGCAGTATATGTGGTCCCTATCAACACCATGTATTTCATGTACAGAGGAGACTTCTACAGACAGAAGCATGGTTGTGCCTAGGGTTCCCCAGTGTCACCCATTGTTGCTAACCTATACATGGAAGAATTGGAGAAGAAGGCACTCAACACCTTCACAGGGACAACACCAACCATTGGTTCAGGTATGTAGATGATACCTGGGTGAAAATCAAGACTCAGGAAGTACAGGTCTTTACAGACCAAATCAATGTGGTGGACCCTAATATTAAGTTCACTAGGGAAGAAACCCAAGACAACTGGCTGGCTTTCTTGGATTGTGCAGTCATCCTCAGACCCGCCCCTGGCCTGGGAGTAGAAGTTTACAGGAAACCCACCCACACAGATCAGTACTTACTGTTTGACTCCCACCATCCATTGCAACACAAATTAGGAGTGATCAGGACCCTAAACCACAGAGCAGAGAGCATCCCCACCTCCACAGAAGCCAAGAAGAAGAAAGTCAGGCAGCTGAAGACAGCACTTAAGTCCTGTGGATATCCAAAGTGGGCCTTCAACAAAGCAGTGTCCCAACCTAAAACCTTTAAAGGGTTTTTGGAAAACACCACATCCCTGTTTACTTCAAACTTGCAAACACACTTAAGGCAGAGACTTGTCCACCCAAAGGAACCGACACCAAAACACAAATGGTGCAATAATTTATGTGGTCCAATGCAGTGAGGAGTATGCAGAACTCGACATTGGAGAAACAAAACAACCATTAAACAGAAGGATGGCCCAACATAGGAGGGGCAACAGCTCAGAACCAGAATCCTCAGTACACCTCCACTTGAAGGACAAAGGGCACCCTTTCAAAGATGAGGATGTAGACATATTAGACAGATAAGATAGGTGGTATGAGAGAGGGCTCACAGAAGCCATTCATGTGACTGTTGAAAACCCCTCTCTCAACAGAGGTGGGAGGCTCAGGCACAATCTATCTGCTACTTATCAGGCAATCGCCAGACAAATCAAAAATACTTCACACCTCCACCACCAAGGCCATCACTAATGACCCATACTTTATGGGTGTCAGCACCTTAGGCCATTTTCCACCTAATGGCCTATTCAGGCTATTGTCCACCTAATGAGCCTATTCAGACCATTGTTCATCTTATGAGCCTATTTCAGACTATAGTGATAGGCAGTCAAAATGGAGGACTCACAACTAGATTTCGGCAGACTAACAAAGCTGATTGGATGAGTAGCGAAATGTTTCAGTCTCTCAAGAAAAGAAGTCCAGTTGCCATGACTCAACTTCCAGATAAAATCATATGGATGATTGAGAATCTTCACAGACTTTTCAGTGGTGGTATTTCACAGCATGACTGGTGGTACAAGTTGTGCCACTAGTTGAAAAATACTAGTCTAAGTGATGCATCACAAAACTGAATGTGGATATATGGAGGCAGGACCTGAACCCAGATGGTAACTACAAAGTGATGCATCCCTGAGCACAAGACAGAAGCCTAAGAGAAGAGAGAACCATACGGACTGGGAAAACCCATAGAGCCCTCCTGCTCTCTCCTAAACTCTGTCCTCACTTCCTTTTTGTTGAGAAAACATCATGTGCTATCCCTGAGTAGCTTATATTCATAGAAAACAATAAGCTAGGAACTGTCAAATCCCTTAATATATACAGACATACATCAGTCCACTTTTAAAATCTTGCTTCACTTGTTCCACATCTCTCAACCTGAATGGGATCAGCACAGGCATAGAGACCTTGATTTCTCCTCTCCCCACCCACCCGAAGAACCCAGTGATGTTAATTTTGATGCCTGTCACCTGACTGCATCATGTAATGAATTCACTTATGTCCACCTAAGCCACACCATCTGTTCAATGTCACTAGATATTTAATCTCGGCCATTCAATTTATCTCTGCTGCAGTGATATATTGCTGCCCCCAACATGCGCCAGGCCATTTTCACTCCCTGAAATTAATCCTCATCACAGTTTTTAAAAATGGCAGGCTTCTGGTCATCCATCATTAACTAAGAAGAGTTCATTTCTTGAATATTTAACCTGTCTAGTTACTCTAGAAAAGCCTGAAACAGTGATGTCACAAGTTTGTAATTACTTAACCAATTATGCAACCCTGTCTGTCTGTCTGTCTGTCTGTTTGTCTGTCTGTCTGTCCAGATGTAAATCTTGTTGGAGCTTAATCAGAATCAGTCAGCTGACCATATCTTTCTTTTTAAAACAATACAAAAGAGTCAAAGCCTAGACATTATAGCACAGCAATATACAGTAAATCATAATAACAGGGATCAACTTTATTAATTATTAGTGAGCAAAACTACACTGAAAAATATTCCGGCCCTCTGAATGACTTAAATATTTTGCCCATCCATGCATACTGAAAGTAACCATTTTCCTGAGAAGCACACAAAGTTGCCAGGATTGGGTGAATTACTTTGTTTCTAGCCTCATTTATTAAAAAAAAAGCCCACAGTACAAGCAGCAGCCTGTGTTGCTTGGCTATACTCTCCCCGGAAGCAGTAAGGCAGGTATGGACATCATTTTGAGGCAACCATAATTCCTGTGTAGCATCTTCCAGAAACCCAATTTGCATAATTTTAAACCTTGTAGAGATGGGTGTTTTGTTTTGTAAATGGTCTGGTTCCGAAACAAAATGTGGGAGCCTAGCTGGAACCGGACCAGCCGTCCGGAATGAAATCAGCCAATCACTTACCTTGCTCTGGGGTCATGCGGGGTTAAACTCCAATGAGGACGAAGCCTCTGACACCATATTTCCTTCTCCCTGGTGCTGGCCAATCAGACAAGGAGGCGGGATGATGCACAGCTCCTGATTCGCCAGTGCCAGGGAGAGGGAAAGATGACATTGGAGGCTTCTTCCTCATTGGAGCTTAGCCCCGCATGACCCCAGAGCAAGGTAAGGAATTGACTGATTTTGTTCCGGACTGTTGGTCATGTTCCAAATGCCAGCTGGGTTCCTGCAATTCATTTCGGAACCAGACCACTTCGAAAACCAAATGCCCATCTCTACTTGCAAGCATAGGGGCATGATGGCTCAGTGGGCTAGAACACTGAAACTGTCAGCTGCAAAGTCGACAGCTCGGCGGTTAGAATACAGGGTGTCACGCAGTGGAGCGAGCTCCCATTGTTAACCCCAGCTGCTGCCAACCTAGAAGCTCGAAAGCATGCAAGTGCAAGTAGATAAATAGGTACCTATGTAAAAGGCAGAAAGGTAAACAGTGTTATGTGCACAGAAATGCATTCAGCCACAGCCCCATGGGCATGGACTTGCACAACACTGACTCTTTGGCTTGAAAATGAAAATGAGCACCACCCTTAGAGTCGGACATGACTAGCACACATGTACAGAGGGAACCTTTGCCTTTGCCTTTACTTGTAAACATAAAAGTTGGATGTTTCTTTGGGAGAGTTAAATTAAGCCTAAATGTAGCCCGGCACTTGGATTGATATTAGGGAATAAGGACTGGGAAATGGCTTTCATCCAGCTAGGGTCATAGGAACCCCTCAAGTTAGGTAGGCTTGTGCATAGGTAAAGCCGCTAAACCTCAGATCCAGCTAGTTGCCAGGTACCTGCTTGTGCTCTACAGTGGCTACTACTGCATGCAATTGTGATTCGAAATGTAGGCTCATCCTCTTGCATGTCTTTGAAGAGCTATGCCCTTCTGGTGCAAAGGTGCTCCTACTTCCACAACAGTGTCCATTTTCAAAGGGCAGGGCAGAAGGGCTGTGCTCCAGCAGCACTTGTTCACCTGGGCAAACTTCCTCTTGCAGTTGCACAAGCTGAGGCGTCCCCCCACTGCAAACAGTGGGGCTTCAAGCTCTCTCTTGGAGTCATTGGCCTCACATTTGAACAAGCAGCAATTACAAAAAAGACCTGTGGGCAAAGCAGGCTGTTCCACACATGGTTGACACCACACATCAACATGGTTGATGCAGCCTTATTATAATAAAAACAGAGGATGGGAGTAAAAGAAGACTGCATAGTAGAGATGGGCACGACTTGGAAAAAATTATTTTCGAGTTGTCGTTTTTCGGGACGGGTCCGTTTTGGCTCGTTTCCGTTTTTCGCGAAATTTTTCAAAAATTTGTCATTTCATTTTTCATTTTTTTGTTTGTCATTACCGCCGAGATTTAGCGTGACTTGACTTCCCAGAGCATGGGGTAGGGGGTAAGGGCTAGGCTTAGGGTAACGGTTAAGGTTAGGGTGGGTTAGTGGGCTGTACCTCTGGGTGCCTCTGGCCTCTAAGAACACAGTGTACAGGCATATGGGTTTGGGTTTGGGTTCGGGTTAGGGTTTAGGGTTTGGGTTTGTGGGCTTTTAATGCCCTCTCTGGCACACCCAGAAGTCTCAGCAAAACCTGGCCATGCGATTGGTGGAATGGCTCCAAAAATTTGCATGGTCCCATCCCATGGCCAGCCCATCATTGCGCGTGCGCAGGTGTAAAAAAATAAAAATAAAATAAAATAAAATAAAATAAACGGAGACGTATTTTGGCAAGACAAACCCACTGCTGCTACTGTAAAAATTCAAGCATTTAAAATAGCTTATTTTCGCATGTTTCTGTGGTGCTTTGGTGTGTTTTTGGACCACGGTTTCAAAAAAAAAATTGTGGTCGCCATTTTGGATCCCCCCCGCCCGCACACCGCCTGGCAAAGGCAGATGAGACGATGCCCCCCTGCCTGGTACCAGCAGCACAGCAGTAGCACCAGCCAAGGAGAGGGGGGCAGGGAACCCCCCCCCAAATAAAACACCCTTCTGGCCTGGTAGGTGCCCTCAGACAGTTTTTGCCTGCTTTTAGGGCCGGGAATCGGTTTTTTTTTTAACTTTTAAAAACTTTTTTTCTGTGCCACTTGGCATTGCGGGATCGCCGCGATGCCAGGAACGACAACGACAAATCAAACCGAATTATTCTTTAGTCGGTTCGAGTTCAAGTTCTGGCGGAGTAATTCCCGTTACCGTTTCCATTCTGTAACGGAAACGAGTAACGGAAACGGAAACGGGAATTCCGCTAAGTCGTGCCCATCTCTACTGCTTAGTCCCAGGTAAATGAGAACACCATTCCAGCCTAAGACTCTAAACAGACCATCTGTTTGATATTCAATGACAAACTGAACATTGCCCCTTCCCCTCAAAGTTCTTCTCAAGCTTGGAATTTATTTGGCTATGTTTCAAAAAATATTGTAGGAATGATGCAAAAATGTAGGACTAATTGGCTGTCTTTCCACCTTTAACATATATGAAATATATGATATGGGAATGCAAGAATCTGAGAACCTTTGAGAAGGCTTTCTTAGCTCTGAATCCTGGGTTTCTTAAAAATACAAGCCCAACATTTAAATTGAGATTGGCTACTGTTTGTTGCTGTAGAGAAATGTCTTATGTAATATTTTAAGCAGTTGTATTTTTTAAAATTCTAATACCTTGTTTTGCGTGCCATTTTCAGGCAGTACATCTAAAGGCAGTGCCTATATTTACTGAAAAAAGATCAAATTAATAAATATCAATATGCTGGTAGTACTCTAAGCATCTGCCTTATTTGAATGGCTAGTATTGTCCATTCCTTTCTGATCACACAGGAAAAACATCTTCAGGCAAGCTGAAAGGATCAAGTTTCCTATCATAGTAGAAATGGTACTTGGGATTGGGGCAACTGAGCTTCTGTTTCCCGAGGGAGCTCTAGAACCAGAAATGTCAGGTATTGTTTTTACTTCAGAAAGGAAGATGTCATTCTCTGCAAGCTGACTGCAATCCCCATCATATTAAAGTGATTGGAGCCTTGAGTTAGAGATTGCAACAAAAGCCCTGCCTGTTGAGGCCATCTTTGTTATGAGAAAATATTGATGGAAGACTTTAAAGACTAATCTTTAATAATGTCAAAAGGGAAAGGAGATTTCACACACCAAAGTATTTCACAGCTTAATTTCAAAATGGTTTGCTGTTTTGCCTGCCACTCCTGACTAAGACACACATTCTGTGGCCTGGGTCAATGTTTTGATCCTCACTGAACTCCTATTATCTGCAGCACAGCAAATCAACATTCTGCAAAGCAAGTCTTAAAATAGGAGCAGCCCAAGCAAAGCATTGTAGTTTTGAAGCTGGACTTTGGATCAGCAACACATTTAGTACAGATGTGGCAAAAAAAAAAATTGCTCTTCCTCTGTGACAAATTTTGGCGTGTTTGCATAGAGTTTTTGGTATTATGATTTTTTTAAAACAAGATTTTCTGTTTTCTGCATTTCTAAACATCCTAAGATTTAAAACAGATCCAATAAATAGAAAACATCAGTCTTGCTTATCTTGAAATAATTGTTTGCCCCACCCTTTTTTTAACTTGGAAGGAATCCAGGCTGCGGGGGCTAAAATATTGATCCTCAAAAGGATAAAACCATAACTTGGTCATAAAATGAGCATGAGTGGAACATGCTTACCAGCAAAAGTGTGTTGTTTCTGCTTTGTGGGTCAGGAAAGAAGTTGTTTGGAGGGCAGTGTGAAAGGTCGCAGAATTGACACATTTTCTTTAAAGAGTCAAAAAAACAGCCTTGCTTTAAAGAAGGCATTGGTGTAGTAGACCTCTAGAAAGGGACACTTTGCCCTGCATCTCCAGGCAATTAGCATATTGTAAGGACAACCAAGACAAACCAGTTTGAGCCCATCTCTAGAGGAAACCCTGGGGGTTTAAGTAGTATTAAATGGGACAGTATGTGCGCTCTCAGGTCTGCACCACAGATGCAATCTTTAGCTGTGTGTCCCTACATGCTCTTTTTCACTGGTTGATTCATTTTAATATAATCCCATCAAATAAGGCCAGTTTTGAGAGAATAGCCTTCTCTCAAAAGTCACAAGGCTCATCCTTTCCCCAGATCAGTGGGAGAAATGGGGTAGAGGTGGGGTAGAGGAGGAACAGATTAGGAGCTGAACTGTTGAAAATTTTAGGCTTCTATCTGGCAAGCAGGCTTTAAAAATATCTTAACGGGCATACATGTCAGGCTGTGCCTAAAAATAACATACCCAGCTAGTTATCTAAATGCATTTCTTGTGTCATATTTTTGGCAGGCTTTGTCATGAAAGGGCAACTGATTCTATCTCGGGTCAAGCAGTGACAGGGATGTTGATTCCGCTGTACTTTTCAAGATGCCAAAAATCTCCTTCTCGTTCTGTCTCCAGAAGCTGCACGCTGAATAATGTTTTAAAGATTGTGCTCCTTTTATTCTCCTTCTTTCTCTGGATTCTGTCCATTCCTTCCCTGACACTTTTGTAACCCTGTCAAATGCATGATTTAACTAACGCCCTAGTGAATGTGAGGGGAATTGTAAATACCTTCCTGGAAGAAAATTAAACCAGCAATTTTATGTGCCAATTAAAACCACATGAACTCGGCTACAGATTATAATTCATGCTCCAGCATTCTGACACTGCGTCTACATTCAGAGGAACAGGGGTTTGAGTCATCTTGATATGTACATTTTCCTTCTGATGATGCCGGAGATGGGTGCTATACATGGGGGAAAGTACACAGAGAGCGTGGGGTGAAGAGGTACAGGTACGAGACTATATTTTTGCCTAAACTTGTTAGTCTAAAAATTGAAGGTCATCTTATACACACAGGTAAGCTAAAGAGAGAACCGTGCAGTTGTGAAATTGTACTTGTTGCCTGGAAAAGTAGGAGTCATCTTATACATGCAGGGTGTTTTATATATTAAAAAAAATATGGTGACTCCACACATTATTAGCCAACATGTTACATGTGTTTGTATGGAAGAGCAAAAGCAACAAGGCAATACACCAAAAGCTGAGAGGTATACAGTATTGTATTTTGATTAGTTAAAAAAAGAAAAGGTAAATGTTCCCCCAGTGCATGCTTGCTATTGTGTCTGACTCTAGGGGCAGTGTTCATCTCTGTATTCAAGCCAAAGAGTCAGTGTTGTGCAATTCTATGGCCATGTGGCCGTTATGGTTGCATGGAAAACTGTTCACCTTCACACTTTTTATGGTAGTACTACTTGCATTTACATGCTTTCAAACTGCTAGGTTGGCAGGAGCTGGGGTTAAACAGCGGGAGCTGACTCTGCTGCGTGGCACCTGGGATTCAAACCGCCGAGCTGCTGACTTTGCAGCTGACCATTTCAGCGCTCTAGTCCACTGAGCCACCACACCCACAGTGATAAGTAGATTGCTACCATTATTGTGATTATTACTTGCACCTAACAGATTGATTGCATCGCTATCCCACTTTCCACTAAAAGCAGGAAAGCTTGAATCTGTGACACACTAAGTATAGGCTGAAACATTTTAATTTAATGCAGCTTTAAGAAACATAAAACAAAATCGCTCATGATGTGTTACATGATGGAAGGGCATTGGTGTACCTCTCATCAGCAAATTATTAATAATGAACAAACTCCTGCTTGAAGGCCTGGCCAAAGGCAAAGCCACACAACCTGGCATGCAATGAGGAATGCAAACAGGGAGTTATACATTGCCAGCCATTCATTGCTGAAATTTACACCGTTGTCTTTCTGCTAGTTTAACTATGGATACAGGAGTTTGGCCAGTGCAGTGAATCATTTCTAATCCATTCGCCCATAATTATATATATTTAAAACGAAATCAGAATGAGGTTGCAGGATTTCTGATTCAAATAGAATGCAGGAATGTATAGTATCCCTTGTTTCCAATGTAATTAAGGAATGAGATTCCCCATCAGTAAATTCTGCTGGTTCCATCCAAATCCTGAGTAACTGTAAAACTAATGACTGAGAATGGAAAAGGGTGGCTCTGGATATCTTTCGAATCCTCACTGCTGGGGATCTTGACACGATTCACGTCTGCATGCTGCATGAGCAGAAGTAGGTCTCTCTTCCCTTCTCACTCCCACTGCATCTTTTATTGACATGTGCATGCACACGCACTGCGCACGCGCATGTGCGCGTGCGCACACACACACACACACACACACACACACACACACTGCTGCGAAGGGCTTTCTAGCCATTTCAGCCAAGGTTTTAGGCTACACAAGGGGAAGAAAGAGAGAGGGTAAAGACCTTCCCTCTGTTGGAAACAGCGAGAACTGGCCAAAGTGCCCCATGGGTTTCTGGCCATCGTCTTTGCAAATCCATCTATTTGCACCAACCAACCACACAAATGATTTACAGCAATTACACTTCCATATCCCAGCATTTAAACAAGATTTCAAGGCAGCTATTGATCAAATGCTATCAAGCATAATAAAAAGGTTTCAGGATAGATTAAGAAGGCAGCATGTGCAACTAGCGGTAATAGTCATTTGGCACTCTTTGTAAGTGGTTGTCACTTAACTCAAAGCAGCTACTTTTGAGATTTTTTTTTCATGGAATCACTTTGCAAATCATTACCAAGGGTATTTTCTTTTCTTTCTGAGAGAGAGAGTATAGCACCTTTTGATTGAAAGTTGGTCTTAATGAATTATGTATTTGGTACAACAAAAATAGCTGGATGATTATGATGATGATGAAGATGATGATGATGATGATGATGATGATGATGATGATGTGCATATTCATTTGAGAGGATGATTCCACAAATCAGAGCTCACAGCAATACAAATGGAGATCAAGAAGCAGTAATCAAGAAGCTCCCCCACTTGCCAATTTGGAACTGATCTTTGTTCAGCTATAGCAGGCACTATCTGGGACAAGCGTGAGTTTAACGCGGGGGGGGGAGAGTTTTATGGAAATCATCAGGGGGTCTATCTGGGGAACCTGTGTTGGGCGAGAGCCCAGCCTTTGGTGGCCAGAAGGTCTCCTCTTCCATTTTATTCCCAAACAGATGAGGCCAATTAAGTCAGGTAGCAAGAGCCAGCTTTGGCTCTTGTTTCTGATCAAGCAACCAACAGAGAAGATACTTTGAAGATAAGAAAGGCCATTTAACTTTCCATTGTTAAGAGTGGTACCTTGACCTGGACAGCAATCTTTCTCCCTCTTTGTCAGATTGACTCTTCAGGCTACTTTTGTGACAAAATCACAAACGTCTTTTTAAAAGAAGAGTTTGCAATTTCCTCGATCTCGGTATAGCAGATCGTTGTGTCTTTAGGCTGGATGTGGGACTGCTCTGATGGGTAAGAGACTGTTGGCTCCAATAAGCTACAGAGCACAACTTGATTCACACATACACACACACATACACACACACAGACACACACACACAGAGAGAGAGAGAGAGAGAGAGAAATAACAAAGATACAAGAAGTATTTCCTTCTGCAATGAACTGGCCGGACAGCTCAGTGGGTTAGATATCTGCAGTAAGTGCAAAGCCACACTGCGCCTCCTGAGAGAACAGGCAGCCTGTATAGTTTTGGGCAAGCTGTACAGTTCCAGCCCCCCCCCCCTCCCCAAGAAGAAGGGAATGCACTTCTGAGCAGACTCTAACTGGAAAATCCTGAAGAGAGCCTTCATGAATTGGAATGGAATTGGTAGCACATGATTATTATGACTCAAGGAAAGGCATTTGGAACAATTAGTTCAACGTAATGAACCAGGTGGCATCTCCACAATGGTAACATTCAATGCACATGGTACCAGAGGGGCAGAGGGAAGTAGACAGGCTTGCTTCAGCTCCCAGGTGGTAGTGGGAGAAAGCTTGCCACCGCTCTCTGGAGAGCTCCATCTGAGACTGAAGCCCCAAAGAAGGGAGAAAGCGGCAGCAGCAACACTTTGGCAGGTACAGCCTGGGACAGAAGGTGAGAATCTCGGTCACCACTATCAAAGCAAAGGGCAAGCATTGTTGGGGAGCACTGTAAAGTGAGAGAGGATCCCCAAGACTTGTGTCTACCTTCACTGTAGGCAGTAAGTGAGCAGGGCAGAGTTTCAAGGCACTCCAACAACAGCAGAAGCAGCCACTGCCGCCACCTGTGCAACCACTTTTGGAGACACCATCAAGCATCCCAGCTCAGAATAGAGGCAGAAAAGTCCCACCAGCAGGGGGCAAGGTTCACCCGCAGGGGCAGACCCAATGAGTGCTGAATCCTCTGGCTGCAGCTCTCCTGCTGTCCCCTGCAAGAAGCTTAGGCAAGCAACCAGGGAGGAGACAGGGGTGGCATGGGAGGCCATGGCATGGAGGTTTCTGGTGCCAGTCCAGAGCACCAAATCTCTTGAAGAGCAGATAGACCTGTTCTGCCCTGGCCTGTCTGTCTGTCTGTCCACTTCTTCCAAGCACTCTGGCCTCCCCAGTGCCCGTCCAGTGTCTTCCAGGCAACCTTTCAGTAAAGGACATCATCTCTAACCATGACATTTTGTCTTTGTTGCATTGTTTAATGAGACAGTACAAAACATATGGCCATTAACAATGCCCTTTATGATTGTAGCATGGTGCCCCCTCCCATCACCATTGGGTCACTGTGTCTATTTGGGTAGATGGCCATTGATTTAGCTGCGTGCTTCTGCCTCCTCAGAGCGCTGGTGCCATGCATGCCTTCCCAGTGCCCGCTGTGATGTCTTTCAGTATGGTACTTTAATTTGATTTGGCAATGTTCATCAAACAGGAGGGGTTGACAATCTGGATTGCTGAATCACAATCCGGATTTGGAGTGCTCACTGAATTGCAGAGTGCTCTGACTCACTTCTGATTGCATCAGGATGAAGTCCAAAGCAATGTTGGAACTGTAAACCATTTGATGTGAAATTATGTGAATTTGATTCATGTTTCATATGTAAAATTAAAGAGACCAACCACCCCAAGTGTGTTACACGGATATTGAAATATGCTGTAGCAATAACCTTTTGGAGGTTTGGGTCTAGCGACCAGAAATTAAATATTAGATTCTTATTAAATATTGCCAAGAAAAGGGAAGAAACATATATCTTACAAATCAATTAACAACACTATTCATAATCTTCTCTCCCAGCCCCATAACTGAATTTTGGTTCCTAACCTCTACAAATAGTGTAATTGCCATGCCTGTGGTTGCAAGATCATTTGGATACTCCCCCCCCCCCGAATGATGATAGCAGCTTCCCCACCCCACCCCCAAAATCCAACCATACCTCACTGTGGTGGTGGAGTGAACTGCATGGGTTATATTCATGCTGGCCTACATGGCTCTGGCCTAGAGAAAGACCAGGAAATCTTTTCCTGTACTTTTCACCAAAAATGTTATGGATCAGTTGAAAAATGCAACAGACATGGTGCCAAACATTGAAACCCACCCACCTCCCAGCCCCTAGGCTAGGAGGTATCAACAAAGCTACTGGGAAAGAGCAAATAGGTGTTCTTAGTAGCCAGAGAAATTATGACACTGCCAAGGTAAAGCCAAATGGACTCCCATCAACAGAGGCAGGCCCTTGTGAAAAGACAAAGCTCAGGTAGTTTTGGGCTTGGTGAACAGAATGATTCAGAGAATGCCTGATTCAGCTATGCCAAGAACAGGAGTTACACATAATGAATACATGGTTCAGGCAGCCCAAATGATGACTGTACCCTTGGACCTCACCAAATGGAGAGTATCGTAAACAAATTGACTATATTTTAGGCCAGGAGAGGTAGAAAAGTTTCATCCATGCTGTGAAAATATTCCCTTGCACAGACTGTGGATCAGATCATGAACTTCTAGTGGCCAAGATGAAGCTAAGGTTTTGCAATGCTAAAGGACCACGTATGAACCAAAAATTCAGTGTCAAGAGGATTTCTCCTGTATGTGCAGTTGAAATTAGGAACAAATTTAAATTGCTTGGCATCACAGAAAGGCAACCAGATGAACTACGGGAGGAAATAAAAGCAACTGTCAATGAAGTAGCACATCAACATATTGCTCACAAGAAGCCAACAAAATTGGCTAAGTAGCTGCAGCAAGAGAACAAAGGCAAAAGCTATTGGCAATAAGGAAGAAGCACAAAGATTAAATGTTCCAGGGGAAAAGAAAGGAAAGACAAGGAAATTTTTGGGATGAGCAGCACAGGAAACTGGAGGAAGTGGCCCCAAAAGGCAGTGCAAGAGTGTTTTTATCACTAGAAAGTAGAGATGGGCACGAACCAAAAAATAAATAAATGGTGATTTGTTTCGTTATCTGTTTTCTTCTCTCCCATTGTGTTTTGTTAAATACGAAACAATATTTTTTTAAAAAAAAATATTTTGTATTGCTTGCTTCATTTCTTTTTTCTTTTTTGTTTATTTTTTATTATTTTAAAAACTCCCCCTTGCAGGGCTTTTTTTTAAATTTTTAGAGCTGAGAGGCACTAGTGCCTTGGGTTTTTATTATTATTATTTTTCATTTCCCCTTCCGGAAACAGGCTGGAGGAATATTTTTATTTTTATTTTATTTTTTAAGTTGGCTGGGCTGGTGCCAGTTTTTTATTATTTTATTTATTTTTTAAATTTTACAGCACCGACCATGCAGCCTCAGGGACCAGGTCGGTGCTTTTTTATTATTTTATTATTATTTTACAGCACCGACCATGTGGCTCCCAGGCCAGGTCGGTGCTTTTTTAAAAATAATAATAATTTTTTTTTAAGTCCCTGGATGCCGGGCTGCCCCCCCACCTCTCAGCTTTAGGGCGGGCTTTTCCCCACCCTGGCTGCTGGAGTTTCAGGCAAGGAGGCCGGCGCTACAGGACAAGGTAAGTGACACCAGGGAACGAAAAACAAAACAGAATGAAATGGAAATTTCCATTTCGTTTCATTTCATTTCATTTTTCTTTGATGGGTTGGTTCGTTATTCATTTCGTTAGCTAATGAAACAAATAATGAATAACAAAATGAATTAAAAATTCATTTCCTGCCCATCTCTACTAGAAAGACAATCCTCAGTGGGCATGATGAGCAAGAATTACATGACCAGTAAGCTATCAGAGAAAGATGGCAGGAATATACAAAGCAAGTTTATTCAAAATCAACACACAGGAAAGGGAGGACCAACAAAGGTGGAAAGAGGTATCCTGGAGGAAGAAGTTAAATGAGCACTGAGAGGGCCAAACCACAAAGCCTCAGAGCTGATGGAATACCAGCAGAGCTACTAAGACCAGTGCCGATAAAAGCACTGACAACACTATGTCAAAGAGTATAGAAGACTAGTCAGTGGCCAAAAGAGTGGAAAAGGTCAGTATTTATTTCAATACCAAAGAAAGGTAAAACAAAAGACTGTACAAACTATTGCATTAATACACAATGCAAGTAAAATTCTCCTGAACAGCACCCCACAATGTATGAATTCATATACTGAAACAGCATTACCAGATATGTCTCTGAAGATTCTCAGTCACCCAGGTGACTTTATCTGGAAGTTGAGTCATGGCAACTGGACTTCTTTTCTTGAGAGATTGAAACATTCCACTGTTCATCCAAACAGTTTCATCAGTCTGAAGAAAGCTAGTTGTGAGTCCTCCATTTTATAGTTCACTTTGACCTCATGTCACCCTGGTCTGAAACAGGCTCATAAGATGAGTAATGGCCTGAACAGGCTCATTAGGTAGACAATAATCTCACTAGGCCTTTAGGTGAACAATGACCTAAGATGCTGAAACCCCTAAAGTATGGGCCGTTAGCTATGGCCTTGGTGGTGCAGGTGCGAAGTGTTTTTGATTTGTCTGGTTGATGTTGAAATCACTGCCTGATAAGTGGCAGATAGACTGTGCCTGAGCCCTCCACCATTGCTTAGAGAGGGGTTTTCAATACTCACATGAATGGCTTCCGTGAGCCCTCTCTCAAACCACGTATCTTCTCTGTCTAATATGTATACATCCTCATCTTTGAAAGGGTGCCTTTTGTCCTTCAAGTGGAGGTGTACTGCTGACTCTGGTCCTGAGCTTTCACCCCTCCTATGTTGGGCCATCTCTCTGTTTAATGGCTGTTTTGTTTCTCCAATGTAGAGGTCTTCACACTCCTCACTGCAGTGGGTAAGAACAAGCATGGGGAGGATGAAATACACACCCAATCCCTTCAGCTTGTAGCAAGTGGCAGTGGACCAGCCCTTATCCACTTCCAAAAAGAAGGCACCCAAAAAGTTAGTGACTTCTTTTCAGGAGTTGGTAAAGACTGCCCCACCTTCCCTCACTACCACCATGAGGAGCAAAATTGAGTGGTGCTGGTGTTAGCTGTCTGAAGTGAAAGTGGCCAGCGGAAACAACTCGCTCCTTCTCCACCGCCATCCAACTTTGCTCCCCATGGTGGTAGCCTCGTTTCCCCGCTGGGATCGGCCATGCCAAAGTTCCCCCACATTGATAGGTACAGCTTTGGGGTGCCTGATCCAACACTTACTTTCCCCATCTATACACCAAAATGAGGGAAAGAAGGTGACTATCAATTAATGCAACTTCGGGAACAGATTAATTTGTTTCCCATTCATTTCGATGGGAAACCATGTTTTGGATAATTTCATTTAGTGGATCAGAACAAATTAATTTCATTATCCGGGGTAACACTGTACTATGACGTTAGTACAAGACGTGTTGGTGGGATTTTGTTGAATAACCATTGTCAGTCAGTCTAGGGATGTAGGCCACACTACAGACCAGCAGCCATTTTTCCTCACCCATGGTCTAGTTGATTGCTTATTGATTACAATTAAGGGCCGTTTTCCAATTTCTCATTAATATTATTTTATTTATTTATTTATTTTTATACCGCTCATCTTCCAAGTGAACTCCTGACAGTTAACAACACCAAAACAAATAACAATCGAACATTCAAACAATATAGCAGAAAAGATACGAAGAAATACATGAAATGAAATGAAATAATAGTACTCAATGACATAAGAAGATAACCTAATAATGGGAGTAATCAACAGGAGGCCCAATTAGACTAAATTGCAGAATAAACAGGCCAGGGATGACACTACAATATTTCCTTACGGAGCGTGTTCTACAGAAGTACTTTCTGTTTCAACAGCTAAATGCTAAAGTGTATGCAAACTACTAACATTCCAGAAATCTCGAAGCCTTTCACGGTCGGGATTTGATAGTTGTTGTGAGTTTTTCAGGCTGTTTGGCTGTGTTCTGCAAGTTTTTCATCCTGACGTTTTGACAGACTCTGTGGCTGGCATCTTCAGAGGGCAAGGAGCTCAGAGAACTAGGAGTTCTCTCTGTGCTCAGGGTTATAAAGTGAGTGAGAGTGGGTTTTTTTTAAGTTGAGGAAACTTGTCCTATGCAGGAAAATAGGTGTTAGTCATTGTATTGTGATGAAGGGATTAAGAAGTTTCAATGCAATCAGGGGTAACAACGATCCTTGATGGGTGTCATTAGCTGTTCTATTGTGTGAACTGATCATTTTTGCTTGTTGCTGCACAGGGAATCATTGACCTTTTTTGCACTTTGCAGCTTTTAGTACTGGAAGCCAGGCTTTGTTGATTTTTAGACTTTCTTCTTTTTTTATTGAAACTGTGCTTATGTTTGTGGATTTCAATGACTTCCCTGTGCAGTCTGACATAGTGATTGGTACTTCTGTGTACTGGAAGAGGATTTCATGTCCAGTTTGTTTCAGGGTATGTTCAGCTACTGCTGATTTTTCAGGTTATTTTTGGCAGCAGTGTCTTTCATATTCTTGGATTCTGGTCTGGATGCCGCGCTTTGTGGTCCCAATATATACCTGGCCACAACTACAAGGCATCCGTATACTCTTGCGATGGCGAGTGGGCTCCTTTTGTCCTTTGCTGACCAAAAGATACTTACTGAAAAGCAAGGGCGGAAAGTATCAGTGGGCAAATGACTGATTACTAAGGGGGGCTGTTAATAGGCAGTGTGAAGTATTATGAGTTTGTTATTAGAGCCCATTGCTATCTTCAGGCTAGCATTATGCAAAATGGATTATCTTGCCATGTTCCTCCAAAGCAGGAAACTGTTGCTTTGTGACTTTTAACTGCTGGAAGAATGAAGCAGAAACCATAAATCATTTTCTGGAAGCTTTGAGTGGGATTTGGTGGCAACAACGCTTTCTCCCACGATTTCCACAGAGAAAAGAGCCGAGAGAGCTGGGATGCTCATACTGGAGATTTATTCTAGTAATAAGTGCCAGAGACAGCTTCTCAAGCAGCAGAAGGGCAAGAGATTCATCTTCTGCAAATCAGTAATTGGATGGGCATCTCCCAGATTGGTAAGGAAGATTTTCCAAAACTGATTGTATATTAGGGAGGGGCACAGTTTGAACAAGGCCCTCTAATCATTATTAATTTTTATTTTATTTATATTTTTCTGTCCCAACATCCTCCTCAAAAGGACCCAAGGTGCCTTACATCATAAAAACATTATCTTTTTAAAAAAAAAAACAGTATTTAAAAACAGTATTTATTTATTTATTTATTTATTTATTTATTTATTTTAGAGTATTTTTAGCCAATAACAAGAAATATGCAACTAGAATTTAAAAAGAATTAAGCAAGAATTATGTTAAAATAGTAATAAATAATCAGTAGTAAAACAAGCATAAAATGGACCACAACAACTCACTTAAAACCCCTCTCATACTGCCAGTCATTAAGGAAAAGCCTCCCTGGAGAGAAGGGTCCTTGCCTGCCTGCAGAAGGAGAGTAGAGATGGGGCCAGCCTAGCTTCCCATGGGAGAGAGTTCCAGATTTGAGGAGAAGCAACAGAGATGGCCCTCTCCCATGTCCCCACCAAGCAGACCTGTGAGGGTGGTGGGACTGAGAGAAAGGCCTCCTCTGATTATCTTAATGCCTGGGCAGGCTCATAGGGGGAGATCAGTCATACAGATAATTTGGACCCAAGCTATTTAAGGCATTCTAAGTTAAAACCAGCACTTTGAATTGTGCCCGGAAACAGATTGGCAGCCAGTGGACCTGCTGCAGCAGGAGAGTTATATTATACTCTCTGTAATCAGCCCCAGTTAACAACCTGGCTGCAGCATTTTAGATCCTTTGAAGTTTCTGAACACTTTCCTAAGGTAGCCCCACGTAGAGCTGATTTCCCAGAGGTCAGTGCTGGCCCAACCCATCAGAGCTTCGCTGGCACTCTTGCTCCAGTTGGCCACCCCTAGGGAGGCCTGCAGGGTTTCCACCTGTAGTCAGGCTTTCTTGGTGGCCAGCCCAGGTTTGTGGACCAAACTGCCTTGTGAGATTCATCAAGCTGAGCACCTAATAGCATTTTTTAAAAAGTGGCTGGCTTCTTCTGAGGCTACACAGGCTACCTGTTCTCCCAGGAGACACAGTAGGGAATTGAACTCCCAACCTCTGGCTCTCCAGCCAGACAACTAACTCAGTGAATTATTCAACCAGGGAGTAAGAACAACAAACACACATATTGAATAGATCCCCGTAATGCAGGGTTTGGCAGCTGTGGTGTTCCAGCTGTTTTTGGCCCTGCAACTTCCAGAAGCATAGCCATTGCAAGCACAGCCATTGGGGGAGGCGATGGATCATAGAAACTACAGGCTCAACACACCTGGAGAACCATACAGTAGTTGCCTGCTTTTCCTGGTGCCCAGAGTATAGCTGGATTTGCTGGACTGATCTGCGGGAGCTCCTGCATTGACATCTAATCTCTGGTTCCACAGTCTGATTCGAAGTCCTTCCTGCGGTGCTGTGCCTCCTTTCAGAGTTCACTGTCCCACTGTCCCATTTGATTTTCCCTGTGATGATCCCCCCTGCCCCCTGCCCCCCCACTCCCCTTTATCATCTCAGACCTCTGGCTTTCTGACCCTTAAAATGTTTTATTTTACCCTTGCTTTTTTCTTTTTTCTTTTTTAATATTACATGTATGTGTAGATAGATAGATAGATAGATAGATAGATAGATAGATAGATAGATAG
>JAHTLZ010003547.1:20609979-20627060 GCA_023846285.1 Phrynocephalus versicolor
ATGTCCCTGGGGCCTCACCCCCTCAGTCTCCTCGTCTGGTTGAGTTTTTTGTTTTTCCTTTCTTTTGTTGTTCTGTTTTAATTGTAAACTGCCCAGAGTTCCATCCGGAAGATGGGTGGTATATAAATCTAACAAACAAACAAATAAATAAATAATGGGCAACTATTTTTGCCTTATAAAGCACAGTAAGGCCATGCTATAAAAGCTATCAAGTAATACTGAAACCGGCTGTCTCCTCTAGTCGGCAAGATGAATTATCATTAACATGTCAAATACTAAAAATACAAACAGCAACTTCTTTTTTAAAATGTACATGCACGCCGTAGGACACATTTAATAAACTTAACCAAACCATCACAGTTTCCATATTACACAACAAGTCCTGACCACCTGTCAAGGTGTCACATTACAAACTGCTGGACACCACTGACAATCACAATGGTACTGCCCAGCATGCACTGGCAATTTCTTAATAGATTGCCTGAAACACATTAGAAAGACACCCAGAACAAACAATAACAGATGTAGGGTAGGAAATTATAAATGAAGTGTGCCTGAAATGTGACAAAATTTGTCTTGATTTGGTAAAGCATTTGATGACTGCTCTGCAGTCATTCTGGAACTAAGTTGTTTGCTCTTTTGGGGGGAGGGGGAAAACTCACTACAAGGAAAGGCTTATAAGCAGAGGTTTTTGTTGGTCCTACATGGGAGAAATCCTATTATATTCTTGTACATATGGAAGATTCCCTAGGTGTGGAATGAGGCCACCTAGATTCCAGCCAGGTGGTTTCATTAAATACCAACACAACAGCGGGTGAGGGAGGGAGGGAGAGGAAGAAACCCTTGCAAATGGTAATTGTACTCCCATTGTGCCAAATACTATTTCACAGATAGATCCACAACTTTCCCTTCCCTACCACCTGTTATGTTGCCAGAAGCCTGATTTTCAGTTACGGCATTTAAATTATTGAAATGATGTCTACACATCTAATTGCTCAAGCTTTCCTTTGCATGATGTTTTAAAGAAAGGAGGTGGCGAACAGCCTACCAACTGTTCCAAAAATAAAAAAAATAAAAAATAACACTTCAGCAAAGTTTGTGAAAGTTTCATTTTGGACAACAACTGCCAGAATCCCCCATCCCAGTGGGACCTTTGAATTCCACAGTCCAGGAAGAGTCACTCTTCCACCCATTGAGTTGCAGTGTCAACATGGTGTATCTTTTCTGGTCATGGTTATCCAAGAGTCTATGGTGAATATTGGCAGTGGCTTGAGTGTGATGGTGGATTTAAGGGGCCCTCTCTGTGCCATAAATCCCTCTGCATCCCTGGAACACACAGAGCTTGACCAAGACTCCTGTCCAGGGAATTGCTGGATAGCTCAGTGGTTTAGGTATGTGACTGATGCAGAGTCAGAGGTCAAGATATACTGGCATCATCAGTTCCATGCTTTGATTCCTCCCCCTGCCCCCCGTTCCTCCTTGAGACTGGACTTGATTATCCATAGGGTTCCCTCCAGCTAGCAGTTCTAAGATGATTATATTATATTATTATTTCTCACAACGAAGGTGTGTTCATTCACCACTTCTGCTAAGAGGACCAACCCTGGCACCTCCAGCACATTTCCGCTTGCCTCAGGCCATCCCAGCCTTCTCCTCCATGAACACTGTATTTGGCCCTGTGTTAGCCTCTGCCTCACCCTTAGCCTCTATCTACCCATGGTGTTAATGTCCCAAGCTACTGTAAGCTTCTTTCTTCCTGGGGACAGACTTACCAGCTGGAGCATTTGCCTGAGACCCAGCAGATTGTGTCCAGCAGGCCTTTCAGGGAACACAGTGTGGGAACAGACAGCTCACCAGGAATGACATGGGGCTCCCCACAACCAAGACCAAGCTTTATATCACTATGCTGGTGGAGGTCCATCCAATACTTAGTTTCAGGCATTTGCTCACCAGCTGAATCTGCCAACTGGAAGAGCTTTTCCTCAAGCACATCCTTTGCTCTCAATGAGACCTCTTTTTCCCTATGAGACTCTTCCTACTAGAGATGGGCACGACTCAGCGAAATTTTTGTTTTTGTTTTTGTTTTTCATTTCCGTTACGCAACGAAAACGAAAACGAAAATTTTCCAGAAAACAAAACGAAAACGAAAACGAAATGAAAAATTTTACCCTGTTTTTCGTTTTCATTATGGCAGACACATTCCAACGAAAAGAATGCTAACGAAAACGAAAAATTTTCATTTTCGTTTTGTTTTTTCGTTTCATTTCGTAACGAAAACGAAAAAATGCACAACCCCCCCAAAAAACGAAAACGAACCGAAACGGACCCCAAAATGACAAACGAAAAATGAAAAATTATTTTTTTGAGTCGTGCCCATCTCTACTTCCTACAGTTGAACACTTTGCCAGGGTCGTCCTGCAGCACACACGAGTGCTGGAGGCAGCCCAACCATCGTCTCCAACTCCCAGGCACAGCACTTTCCTTCCAGGAATGCAGGTTCCAGGATCCTCAAGGTCCCAGGGCTTTCTGGGTATCACAATAGGGAACTTTTTCACTAAAGAACATGTGCTTGCTTCTGTGTCTCCAGATATCAGCAGAGCCTATCTCTCCGCAGGAAGGCTTTTCAACACAGTCACTTTTTCGTATCATGCCTGGATCAAAAAGCATTTTCAAAAGCTAATTCTATAGCAATTCTATGCTTCTAAACAGGTGGGTAATCCATCTCAAAACAATATTTAAGAGCTAAAACCAATAAGTGTACAAATATTTAAAAGGTTATCTAGACAGTCTTCATGCTACAGATGTGCAGAAGGCCAGGTGGAGGGTTGCAAGGTATATATACCCCATTGTACATAAATGTCTAGGATTAATAGTATATCTACACTATACCCAGAATTCTGCGATCCAGAATTTATCATGCAATGAATGCCTTGTAATAATATTATGGATGTCAGAATCACTGTGGCTTTTCCAGCATATTTGTCCCTTCAGTTGCTGGTGCAGTAGAACCGATACAGCTCTTAAACTTACCAGCTTGTGAAAATGTCCAGGTCACTTAGTACAAATGCAGACCTAGCCTTAAAACGTAATTGAAATATCCCTAGGGGCCCTAATAGCTGCTAGGCATGGTGTTTGACCCATGCTGCTCTGGCCTGATGCATGTGGTGACAGGCTCCATTTATTGCTACAGTTCGGGGTGGATTGCTAGGCAACACAGTGTTATCAATCTCCCCTAACAGTGAAAGGACAGCAGGCGCTTATAGAAAGACACAGCAGAGCAGCAACCACCACCAAAGAGCAACCTGGGACCATGGGAACAGGCTAGGCAGGGCAAAATACAGCAGATGAAACCCTGCTTTTCTCCTGCAAGAGACATGGGGAAAAAGAGATGCTTTCAATATAATACTGGAGTTAGAGTACAGCTTCCACCTCAAGTATCCCAGCTTGGCTTGCTTCTATGATAAACGACTAAGAGTGAGGTTACACTAAAAAACGAAAAGAAAAAGAAATGATACTTGAATCTGATTTGGAACATTTTAAATTGCACAACACAGGTAGAAGCACAGAATATTTTCACAGGGAATCATTTTACGACGATCAGAAGCCAAAGGGCCATTTGCTTTTAACTCAGATGTTGAATCGATTTCATTTAAATCAATATGAACATCTCTGTTGATACCAGCTCCTCCTTTTCTCAGCAGCACATTGGTCAAATGTTTGACAGTCTTGCCTGCCTGTTCATCTGCTATTCTGCATCATTTTAGCACTATGTCACTATGAAATATTTAAAAAAAGAGGGGGGAGAGAGATAACCTAATGGATAGTAACATAAAAAAGCAGTAGCTCAAGATACTCAGATTCTTGAGCATGACACAGATCTCTGTGATTATTAGGCAAACATTGGAATCTATGGGTGTCTTGGAAATGCATTGATTTAAATAAATATGATTTAAAGGGTGACTGTAGCCTCTGATTTTGGTGCAGCGCTTCCGCAAGCACAAGACTAAAAGTTGCCCAGAGGGAATGCACACAGTGACTCCAGTCCCACGTGACTGCTGTGCTGCTTTAAATCAATTTCAAAAACACCTCCGCCTATTCTGAAGTATTTCAGTAGTGTAACCATGCTTGAACACAAGATGCTAACACTTTCAGCCCCCCCAAATAAGACTAAAGCTATGTCGTTAATGTCTGATGCTTGTGAGAATTGCTAACAGCAACTGTTCCTTGACCACCTCCTGTTGACTAAAAGCTCTGAATGTTATATGTCACACTACATGAAAAAAATTATATAGTGTATCTCCCAGAAGATTTATACTATTTATCCTGACACAAGATGAGCTCAATTCATATTTAACAAACTACCTTGCTTTTGTTCTGTAGTTCTCAAGTGGGAGAGGAAAGAAAGTCAGAAATGAACCCATTTCCCACCTGCCATGCCCCCAACAAATGGCCTCCCTGAAGCTGTGTTCTGTCTCAGGTTGGACGCCTCCTCTGATATCATAGGAACCATCCTTCCCAACTGGAATACTGTAGCAGCAATAGCAGTGTTGGCGAACCTATGGCACGGGTGCCAAAGGTGGCCCTCGGAGCCCCTTCGGTGGACACCCAACATCGCCCCTTCACAGCCACCTGTATTCAGGTTAAATTGCTGTATTGGCACTTTGTGAAAAATTAGTGGGTTTTGAATCACAGTTTGGGCACTCAGTCTCTAAAAGGTTCACCATCACTGAGCTATAGTGAAGCATTTGGACCACAGCAGAGTACAAGAAAGAAAGAAATTGTTCTCTCACCCAACATTGACTGCAAGCTGAGAAACAGTTAGTTAGCCCCCCCTCCCCCTTAGTTTCCAGTTTGAGGTTTTTAAGATCCTGCACGTGACTTATATTCAGACAGTCTTTGTCCCTTATAGGTTGCCTCACAGTGGGCAGAAAGTACATATGCTCTGTATATAATGAAGTGAGTGCAAATGTGAGTTTCTCATCCAAGATTTGGGCCATGAACAGCTTTTACTAGTTTGGCATTCCTTGCAACATATGTGAAGTTTAAGGGAATGCCTTCTTTAGTATGGCATTCCTTACTCACCCCCATTGTAGGTAACAAATTTTTAATGGAGATTAAGCTAGCAGATCTTTCCTGCTGTGATCAAGGGTACATATGAGTAATACATTGTACTTTATTGGTTTGTTCCTCCTTATTAAATGCAGGCACTAGAAAGCCTACAATGCAGTTTGGGCACTCAATTATGCGCTACAATGCGTAACACACCATCTATGGTCTCATAGCAACACAAGTAGTAACCATTGTGCTCATGGACCACTTGTCTCAGCATGAGCTGTTGGGAATAGAACAGTCAAGGAAATAAAGTGCTGTTGTACACTTTTGATCAGTACTGTTCTACAAGGCTTTATGTTGTTGTCATTACTGTTGTAGTTTTTGGTGTTTTGACTTAAATACTATCCAACAGTGCTAGAGCACTTTCTGCATGGTTTACAGTTCAATTATGCAAGGAACATGGTGTACCATGTTTCTCTTCTGTCCACCCTATGAGATGATTCATTTTCACACTAATACTAGAGCTTATCTGCTCAGGGCCAACTAGGGATGGGCACGAAACAGAAACATGGTGTTTTGTTTCATTTTGTTTCACCCCCACATTTCATTTCATTTCGTCTCATACGAATGTTTACAACAAAAATTCATACGAAATGAAACAAAAATGAAATGTTTCATTACCTTGTGGCGGCTCCGTCCAGAGGCTCCAGCAGCGGTGGTGGCAGCATCAGCGGCAATGGGCCCTAGGCCAGCCTGCTGGCCCCTCACTCTCTCCTGCTGCAGCAGCGACTCCGGTGGTGGCCACGGTGACTCCGGCAGCGGCCCTAGGCCTATCTGCCCAGCTGGCTGGAGTTGCTCTGGCAGTGTCCATGGCAGCTCTGGAGGTGGCGGCAGGCCTAGGCTAGACAGCCAGCCACTCACCCTCTCTGGTCTGGCTGGGGGATGGCAGTGGCAATGGCAATGGTGGAACACCCACAGATAAGTAACCATTTTACAAATGTAATGAAATGGTTTATTTTAACAAAAAAAATGACCATTTTGTTTCATCTGTAACGAAATGCTGCTTCACCATTTCGTTTCACTTTGTTACATAACGAAATGACAAAACAGCTTTTCATTTTTCATTTTGTGCCCATCCCTAGGGCCAATTATACTGTCAGACAGAGTGACAGCTGCCTCAGAGAGTAGGTGCTTTGGAGCACATAAATGCAACAAGTTCCTGGAGATCGTTTACAGGAAAGCTACTTTTAAGACTACAGTATAACTTTTCTAATCTTTGGCCCTCCCTTCCCACTGACCCACAAGCTAGGCTGCTGCATGTAACGGCCAAAGAAGATGTTGTCCTGTCACTAGTGTTCAAGTAAGATTCGACTCTCCACTGAGTCACCTAAAGTATGCAGTTAGAGGCACCCTGTCCTGTTGGCTTAGTCAGCAAAAGATTTGGGGCCAGCCATAGTGTCTTCCTATAAACGAGTACAAGATGCTGGGGAACTAATAACAGGAAAGAGATGCTGCTTTTGCATTCTGCTTTGAGGCTTCCTGGAGTTTGCCTCCCTCTGAAACAGAACAGGGGGCTATCTGATCCTGCTATCTGATCCTGCAGAGCTCTGGTTGTAGAATTTAGAGATGGGCACGACTTAGCGGTATTCCCATTTCCGTTTCCGTTACTCGGTTCCGTTACTCTACGGAAACGGTAACGGGAATTACTGCCCCAGACTTCGAGCTCGAACCGACGAACGAACAATTTTGGTCTGATTTGTCATGCTTGTTACTTGCATCGCGCGATTGCGCGATGCCACGCGGCACAGAATTTTTTTTAAAAAAGTTAAAAAACCCGGTTCCCGGCCAAAAAGCAGGCGGAAATATGCCTGCCGTGCCTCAGGGCACCTACCAGAGGGGTGGTTTCTGGAGGTCCCCGGCCTCCCCCCTCCTCCCTCCTGGTGCCTCAGGCACCTACCAGAGGGGTGGTTTCTGGAGGTCCCCGGCCTCCCCCCCTCCGTCCTGGGCTGCTCTGGTGGGACTCGCCGCAGGCTCGCAGCCAGCAAAAAGCCCAGTCTCGCCGCCGGCCACCGCAATTAAAGCGCAAGCCGCACGGCACGGACGGCACAGGAAAAAACTTTTAAACTCTCCCCCCACCCATTCCCGGGCCAAAAAGCAGGCGGAAAAATGCCTGCTTGACTAAGGGTGCAGGGCACCTACCGGAGGGGGGGTTTCTGGTCTGGAGGGGGGGTCCCGGCCTCCCCCCCTCCGTCCTGGGATGCTCTGGTGGGACTCGCCGCAAAAAGCCCAGTCTCGCCGCCGGCCGCCGCAATTAAAGCGCAAGCAAGCGGCACGGACGGCACAGGAAAAAACTTTTAAACTCTCCCCCCACCCATTCCCGGGCCAAAAAGCAGGCGGAAAAATGCCTGCTTGACTAAGGGCGCAGGGCACCTACCGGAGGGATTGTTTCTGGAGGGGGGGTCCCGCCTCCCCCCCGTCCTGGGCAGCCGGACTCGAGTTGCCATGGCATGCGGTGCGGGCGGGGGATCCAAAATGGGGCGGCGAACGCAATATTGTTTTTGAAATCGTGGTCCAAAAACACACAAGCACAACAGAAACACGCGGAAATTTATAAACTTCCAATCCAGATTTTTCACAGTAGCAGTGGGTTTTCTTACAACAAAATGTCTCTCCTCTCCTCCTCTGTCCTCCATTGATTTTATTTTATTTTATTTTATTTACACCTGCGCAGTGCGCAATGACGGGCTGGCCCAGTGGCCTGGCCAGCCATGTGGGAGGGGACGACCATGCAAATTTTTGGAGCCATCCCACCAATCGCATGGCCACTTGGCCACTGAGACTTCTGGGATGTGCCAAAAAGCCCCCTAAAACTTGCCCTAGCCCCCTAACCCCCTAACCCTAATCCTTGACTCCTTACCCATACGTCACAGACTGTCTTCTTAGTGGGTCAGAGAGGCACCCAGAGGTGCAACCCAATAGCCCACCGTAACCTTACCCGTCATTAGCCTAACCCTAGCCCTTGCACTAACCCACCTTAGCCCATAGCCAGATGTACTTGCATTGCACTACACGCAAGTACGATTCCCTTCTTTGTGGGACATGGCAGGTGCGACACACTCCTTGGAGGGTCGTACCAGAGGACCAGGTGGTCTCACTGCCTGCAAATGGTATGCATATCCATATGGCTATGCATGCCATTTTGCAGCAGCAGGTGAGGAGGGGAGACCCCCATGTTGAGGGGTCTCTTGGAGCCTGCTGCTGTCCCTTCCTAGTGGGTGAGGATAGGAGGCACCCACGGGTGCCTCCAGGAGCCCACTTTCCCTTTATAGCGGGCCAGAGGAGGCACCCACCCCACAGAGGTGCCTCCAGGAGCCCGCTACCCCCCAAAAAAACCAGTATAACGACAACGAAAAAACGAAAAAATGAACCGACTAATTTTTGCGGTTTTTCGTGAAAAACGGAAACGAGCCGACACGGGCTGCCTCCGACACACGACAACTCGAAAACGTCATTTTCCCTAGTCGTGCCCATCTCTAGTAGAATTGTATTTGGCAAACATCCTTTCTCTGACTCACCAGCATGGATTTGTTGGCATTTTTGAAAAAGAACCTCACTTTGCTCTGACTCCTTGTTTTATCAAAGTGTCTCTTGTTCATCAATGGCCTTTCCAAGCTGGTGCCCAATGGATGTGTCAGATTACAGTGCTCCCAGTGTTAAGACTGGGGCACAGTCTAAACTTCAGAATGAAACTAGGCATAAACATGGCAGTTTACAGAATCTATTGGCAGCCCAGCCTGTCTTGCCACCTAATGTTGGAGAAGAAGCTTTGCTGTTGCCCCAACACCTCTCCTGTCACCCCTCCCTCTTCTGTCTTTTACCTTGGGAGACCCACAGGTGGGATATACAGACCACTCTGTATTTCGCTGTGAACAATTTGCACAACACTTTGTAGGCAAAATTGAACAGATCTGGGCTACCTTGGATGCTGCTATTGATCCAGAGCCTGTAAATAAAATGTCCTGCCCTGCTTGACCTGTATTAATGGATGACTTTCAGCTCCTACAGCTGGATGATGTGGTCAGGACCCTTGGGGAGGTGAGGGCCACCACATGTGTGTTGGATCCTTGCCCCTCATGGATCATAAAAGCTGCCAGAGAAGGTATGACAGACTGGTTAGGAAGAGTAGTGAATGCCTCCTTACAACAGGGCAGGATTCTGGCATGCTTAAAGGAGGCAATAGTAAAACCACTGTTAAACAACCCCTCCTTAGACCCAATGATACTGAACAATTACCGTTTGGTATCATTGGATCTAAATTATCTCCATCTCGTGGGAACCCATGAAAGGGCCTTCTCAGCTGCTGCGCCCAGACTCTGGAACTCCTTCCCACTAGAGGCCAGGACTGCCTCTTCTCTGTTGTCCTTCTGGAAACAAAGACCTTTCTCTTCAGGCAAGCTTTCCCTGAATTGATTGACTACCTATTATGTGTCCTTTATATGAATCTATAGGATCACATAGACTTTGTGTTTATAACTACTTATAATCTTATGTGATTACACTGACACTATGTTTTCAATGTATAGTTTCCATCACTTATAACTGTACATGGAACTTTACTCTCCTTTTAACAGCTCATGTCCTCTTGTAGCTTTAATGTAATGTTGTCTATTAGTGCTATAAGATGCCCCTCAAGTCCCTCAATACTTGAACATGTCTTAATTGTACTGAGCTGTATATTGTCCCTCATTACTGTAAGCCGCCTTGGGTCCTTTTCCAAAGAGAAAGGTGGGATAAAAATACTCTAAAATAAATAAAATACAATAAAATAAACCCTTCAAGGAGTTCCTAATCTGGCCACCTTCATGGCAGAAGGACAAAAACAGAACGAAAAAGGAAAAAAAACCCTTGAGATCAAGTCTGAAGGATGGGAACACCATCTACTACTGCATAGCTGAGACTGAGGATGCTCAATAGACTTGGAACAATGAATTCATTGTCTGGGCTGAGATAGAGACAGACGTAGCCAGTGAAGAAGAGGATGTGAAGCCACAGGCATGGGGGTTATCTTCTCATTGCAGGAATAATAGCAAAAATAAGCATAAAGGTTTTTTTTAAAAAAGCCATCCCAGATACAGGCAAGCTAGTTGTCCCCTGCTTAAAATGTGTTTCTTTGTCATAAGTGTATAGGCTCATTACTGTATAATTTTATTAATCCCTATCATTATAGGAAGGAAATGCAGAAGCTGGTTGAGATGGTGAGAACTCACCAGTGCGCTTGCAACAGATGAATGCCAGTCTGTCTCAAATCCAAGATTTATAAGATGATTGTATGGCATAGAGTGCTGGGCAGCAACAATGGGTGTAGAGAGCTGCCTCCATGTATGATCCATTATATATCAGGTATTTCCCTACTCAACCATGTCACAAATGATATTACTCAACAGCAACTAGGTTTGGTATCAATAACAGAGAAGATGAGAGAAAGCTAGCTCCACTGGGATGGGCATGTCCTGGGAGCAGCACCTTCCACCAGAACCCTGTGTACCACCAGAAAATCAATTGCCAGAAGCCATTTGGGAGACCAAACGAGAGATGGCAGGACACTGTTAATAAGGACATATGAATTGCTGACCTGTGCCCTAAACACATGGTCAGTTGGGCAAAGTGGCATTTCAGGATCTCAGAAACAGATCCTGCACCTGAGGGAAAATGCTAGGAAGTAGAAGTTATATAAAAGGCAACCTGCAAACCCCCTCCCTGAAAGCACTTTGCAACCTCCTTGAGGATCACAACCCCCAGATTGGGAAACACTGCTCTAGCATCTTTGGAAAATGGATTTACCTTTCTTATGCCAACAGATTTTATATGTTTCTATTTCTTTCCCTATGGTGCAATCAGAGTTGCTGTCATGGAATGAGGGAATATCTGATGCCTCCAGATTGGTATGGGAATGGCTTTTCAATTTACATATTCTTTACTAACTTACCTCTCAATACTAGCTGGCTCAAGAGTGTGGTTGTAGCACTCTTGGCCCACACAGGGGTTAACCATGGATGCCAACCATTGGCAATGGGTGGAAACAATCACAATTCTCCCTTTTCTCCTCTCTGGTGGATGAGCAAAAAAAAAAATCTGTGTCACCCTGATGAATGAATGAATGAATGAATGAATGAATGAATGAATGAATGAATGAATGAATGATAACATTTTTATTTGGCAAGCCTTAAGCAAAGATAACCAGATCATGTTACTGATCGTCAATGTTCTATGAGGACATGGCACTTGAAGCAGAGGAAGAAGCAAAGGAATCCCATGCCAAACTAGTGGTTGTTGACAGACACTGATCTATACTCAAATATGTAACAAAATCAGATGTAAATTGGTATTATGCAATATTCAACATGTTACTCAACCAGATAGGATGGTTTTTAAGGATGCTTGCAAAGGACAAATAGATTCAGTTTCATGGGCTTGTATTAACCCGAAGAAGGCACTTGAGTATTGTTATAATTTCCCCCATAAATTGTGTTTTATATCAATTTATTAGCATTTCAAATAAATCCCTTTTTTAAGGAAGTGGTGAGTTGTAAGGTTAGGTAGTTATTTGTAAACTCCAGGTTTCATGCTTTTAAAGCAGCTCTCTATTTGCGGAAGGCTGAAATATTGTTCTGAGGCTAAAAGTGATGATGATGTCATGAAACAGGGCAGGGCCTTTTTGGAAATTAATCACTTCCATCTCCCATCCTGAGGCCCACACAGGTCCCAAGTAAATCTTTTCATCATTGGGAGCCCATGGCTGCTTCAAGACTGGATGAGATCTTTTAATTACCAGAAATTATCCTCCACTTGTTTCTTCTTCTTCTTCTTCTTCTTCTTCTTCTTCTTCTTCTTCTTCTTGTATTTAAAGACTTTCTTTTTATGTCCCATGGCTCTGCAGGTTCCTGATAAGAAAAGAGGTTACTTGGGATCAGTGGGGACCTCAAGAACAAAGGAGGAATTTAAAAAAAAAAACATTCTGCTGGATGAGACCATCCCCATGAAACACACACAATTCTGATTTCAGCTCATCTGTTTTGTTACTCTTAGTTTACCATATTATTATTCTAAAAGAATTAGAACAGCCATGCTGTCCATTCTTCTGAGAGAGGCTCTCGACCTCTGCACCCAGGTCTTCCCCTGAGAGGGCCACTGCTCTACTTGAGTGGCCTAGAATCAAGCGGAAGGAAGGGTTCTGTGATGAAGAATTCATTTCTACTGCCAAAAATGCTTTTTTGTTAAGCCTGGTAGCTGGCATTGCTTCATCATGCTCATTGCATCTTCCTCTTGGTCCTCCTTTTGTGTCTCTAGGAGTTAGAGAGAGTACTGGCAGAACTGTCAGACAAAAAAAAAAAAGCAACATCCTTGAACTGTAACTGAAAAGCAGGTATTACTAAATTCTATGTTCTGTCCTAGCTACGTGCTGTGGCTAATGCTCTTATAGTCACCGAACAAACAGTATGTTGTTGCCCACATTTACATATAGCTATCAAGATGCCATTTCCATTGCTGCGCTGTCCTGTTTTACAAGGACAAGACAGTTTCCTTTGTTCTATAAAAAGCAACAACAGAAGCTGCAAAATAATAGCAACAATTATGCTAAAAACCCCATCCTGGTTTCCTAAACAGTGGTGGAACAGCTAAATTGTTCTCCTTCTTGGAAAAGAGACAGGATTTCCTCTGCTGAAGCAAATGAGGAGCAATTTGCTTGCCTGGCTCTCCAGTAAGAGGCAAAACTTCAAATAAAGAAGCTGTACAAGTTCAAGGGGAGGCCTTAACATTCTCCATCAACTCTCTGCAGACTGAACAAGTACATACATTACGCAGTCACCTGGTCTCCCAAAGTCTAATGAGTGGCACTATATTTCCATCTAAATTAGTAACTATTTCAAAGTTTCCACTTCTATATAGAGGTCTGTCTAGGGATTGGCATGTGCAGACTTCATAGAGATCTGTGTCCTTTTGTTTAGTTTGGTTTTCCCTTTTAGTGATGCATTTCCTAACTTTGGTGATGTCGACATGGCCACCTGACTCTGAAATCAGGGGGGATGGTACTTTTCAATAAGTGTTGTGCAACCGGATGAACTGAATCCTGCATCTAATCACATGAATTTGGCTGGATTCAGATCAGATCTCAATAAGGCTGGTTTTAAATCAGGGTGTGAAACAAACTAATTTTATCATTTATATAGCACAGGAAAGCCAAAGAGTGTATGTCTCAAAAACAGTGCTAGTTGAAGAAAAAGTGAGAAGAAGTGATTTGGACCCATTGCTCATAAATAGTTCCAGCTTCCGGTGCAGAGCAAACATTTCATCGGCACCCTCCAACTGCTTGGTGGGAGGACACATTCTTTTGCTAATTTTCTTTCTCTTAGGATGAGAAAATTTTCTGAAATTCTTTGTTGCTGCTTGGTAAATATTTTGTACAGTCATCCCCCTGCCATTTCACAGTTCATATACAGTGGTCCTGGCATATCATGGGACCACAGTATATGAAGGCAAGTGTCCCTGGGCCAAGCTGCATGGCCCTGTTCAAGGCCTCCTGCAGTTACCCCAGGCCTGGTGCTGCTCTGAGCAGGTCTCCATCGGGCTTATCGGGCCTGCTGGAGGCCCCAGAAGTGGTTTTTGGCAAACTGGAAGTGACTTCCAGATAACTCAAAACCATTTCTGGGGCCTCTGACAGGCCCGGGAAGCCCATCAGAAGCCTGTTTGGGGCAGCACCAGGCCTCATATAAGTGTTGGAGGCCCCAGACAGCCCCCCCCCCAGTCCTGACTCGACCCAGAATCCATGTATCGTGGATCGGGTCCCTAACCCCCGGGATAAATGGAGGAATTACTGTACTTGACTTTGTAGACCCGTTTTGTTTTGTTTTGTTTACCTTGAAAGAAATTCCTAACTTGCCCCCCCCCCCAAAAAAAACCCCAACCCCACAAGGACTATGCCTCAGCTTCACTAGGGGAGGGAGAATGTTCATCATCATCATCATCATCATCATCATCATCATCATCATAGAAATGCAGAGCTTGAAGAGATCCTTTGGATCACTGAGTCCAGTTCCTGTCAAGAAGGCCCAGTGGAAAATCAGACTTCCAGCCTCTGGCTCTCTCAAGCCAGATGCCTAAATAAGTGATCCTAAACCAACAGTTCAAATGAAGCAATGTAGGGATACTTGTTATTTATAGTATGTGGTTATAGCTGGTCAATTTTATAATATATTTTGTCTGCTGTATTGTTTCAAACTGCCCACAATGGCCGGTATGTAAATACATACATGCATCTCTCCATCCCGCCACCCTCACAGGTACGTCTCGTCGGAACCCATGAAAGGGCCTTCTCGACTGCTGTGCCCAGACTCTGGAACTCCCTCCCGGTAGAGGCCAGGACTGGCTCTTCTCTGTTGTCTTTACGGAAATAGGCAAAAACCTTTCTCGTCAGACAAGCTTTCCCTGAATGATGGTCTACCTATTATGTATCTTTTACATGAATGTACAGGATCACATAGACTTTGTGCTTATAACCACTTATAACTTTATAGCACTATGTTTTCAATGTTAGTTTCCATCACTCATAACTTTACATGGAACTTTATTCCCCTTTAATTGCTCACATTCTCTTGTAGCTTTTATTTAATGTTGTCTATTAATGCTGTAAGATGTCCCTCAATTCCTTGTTCTCAATACTTGATCATGTCTTAATTGTACTGGACTGTATATTATCCCTCATTTTCTAAGCCGACATGGGTCCTTTCACCAAGGAGAAAGGTGGGATAAAAATACTCTAAAATAGCGCGTGCGCGCGTGCGCGCGTGCGCACGCACACGCACGCACGCACACACACAGAGAGAGAGCTTAGGCCTCACCTTGAGTACTGTGTCCAAGTCTGGACACAGCACTTCAAGAAAGATCCTGAGAAATTGGAACAAATTGAGAGAAAGCTGACAAGGATGATTAGGGGGCTGGAAGCCAAGCCCGGTGAGGAGAGAATGATCGATAGAACTGAGCATGTTTAGCCTAGAGAAAAGAAGACTGAGGGGTGATATGATAGCACTTTTCAAATATTTGAAGGGCTGCCATACTGAGGTGGGACAGGATCTGTTCTTACCCTTCCCAGAGTGCAGAATGTGGAACACTGGGCTCAAGTTAAGAGAACCCAGCTTTTGGCTGAATATCAGGAGAAATTGATGGAACTAGTTGCCTCAAGAGTTGGTGAGTCCTCCAACACTGGAGGCGTTCAAGAGAAATTTGAACAATCACCTGGCAGATATCCTCTGATTTGTATTTCTGTACCGAGGGTGTCAATGCAGAAATCACTCTTCTATGATTCTAGGATACATAGATGCATGGACCCTTACCTGGGAAATTGAAGTAGCCCCCATTTATGATTAAGTTGCAGGTTGCTCCAGCACTTTTTGTTTTTTAAAGTTGGATGAAAAACATACTTGACTAAAGTTACTGTAGGAAAGTACCAGAGCAGAAGGAGATTGACAGCTGAAGCCACAATGAAACCAACCTCTGTCCCGCTCTGAATTTTTAACATCATCCTATGGAGAGATGAACTCTGGATCATGGAAATTTTTTGTACTGAATCTAGTAGCCAAACTTGGTTCTTCCCAAGAGTATGTGAGACACCTTGGATTGACAGCAGCTAAACGCTTACTAAAGCAAAGATTATCTGATCTCTGTGTTCAAACACAGAGTGTTTTTAGAGTGCTAAGAGTGCTTAGCACTCTAAAAACAGCCCTTTTTTATAAGAACATTACACCTAAGCCTCTAAATCGCCCATCTTATTTTGCTGATTTGATGAACTCTGAACATAGAAAAGCATTTACTTGGGCTCGTCTTGATATGCTACCACTTGCCAATCTAAAGGGCCGTTATACACAATCCCCATACCATACGAGAGTCTGCTCTTGTGATAATAAATCCGTCGAGAACTTGGTACATGCTGTGCTTTATTGCCCACTATTTGGAATCCATCGAGAAAGACTTTTGAAATTCATCTTAGAAAAATATCCTGGTAGATCTGACGAAGAAAAGCTCAAAATCTTACTCTGTGATAGAGATAAATTTGTTACGTTCCGAATGGCAAGGTTCTGTTCTTTACTTATTAAAATGAAAATTGTTTTAACTACTTCTAATAGTCAAATTGATATCTAGGTCTCTGTACCCTCAGCCCCCTTTTTATCTATCTGTATTGTTATTTTATTGATATTTTTATTGTACTGTTTTTACTTGCTGCACTTTGCAATGGCTCTGTGAGCCACGCAATAAAATTTATATGATGATGATGATGATGATGATGATGATGATACTTGACTAAAGTTGCTGTAGGAAAGTACCAGAACAGAAGGAGATTGACAGCTGAAGCCACAATGAAACCAACCTCTGTCCCAAAAACTTCAAGTGTTGAGTCCTCAGAGAGCTCAGATGACCCTACTTCTTCCACACCCATCCAGTCAAACACCTTTTCCCCTTCAGACAAGACAAACAGAAAGTGGCCCATCACCTATGAGACTGGTCATATCCTATGATTTCCTTGCTTTCTCTTCTGAGTAGCTAGACTGAGTCTTCATTACATGGGCGAAGAAATGTGTGTGTGAATGTGGGAAGGGCCACAGACCCTCTTATGCACACTCTGATTGGGCTGGTCAGAGTAGTGCTAGGATCCATCTTTCTCCCCTCTGTCACTGTTTTCTAATTCATTTTCTATGTTAATGACTGTTGTGGGCCTCTTTTTATTTGCAGAACTATTTTTTCCTTGCTGTGATACCTGTGTATGTTTTAAGATAGGAAAATGCCAAATGTGTCACACTCTGCCTTGGGCTAGTAGACAGTGAGTGGATCACACTTGGAAGGATGCAAATGCACTGAGACATTTGCAGAACCCCACAAATAAAATGGTTACAATAATCTTCAAATCAGCTCAGGGACTGGTGGTTCGGATTTGTTTGACGAACATTTATTTGGCTTCAAATTGGTTTGGTCAGGCACAC
>JAHTLZ010003547.1:20627100-20689285 GCA_023846285.1 Phrynocephalus versicolor
TGAAAGAAGAAGAGAGGAAGCAAGTGAAGACTGTTAAAGAAAACAATTTATTCTGGTGACAAAGACAAAGACATCTTTGAGTGGTATCTGAGAAATGGAGTGAGTAGCAGATGTGCTTTCAGGACTTACAACAGAGGTTCCCAGACTGTGTCCTGCAGCACCCCAGGGCACCACCAAACCCAGCCTTCAGAATCCTCTCCTTCTGCCCCAGATGCACCCCTGTGCAGGAGGAGAAGAGGCAGCAACAGAGGCAGACTTTTTGTGCTGAGGAGGATCCAGGACAGGTCTGTTTGGCCCCAGAGCCTTGCCTTTCTGCCCGGGCTGCCAAGCCCTCTACAGCTGTGGTCACACAACAAAGGCAGGGCTACAGCCACTGGCGAGCACTGTACCAGCGAGAGGGTCAAGGGGGAGGGAGACCCACCCGGCCCATCCTGCTGTCACCACCCCACCCACAGGGGTCCCCTTCTAAACACACACACACACAAACACACACACACTTGCCCACGTGCTTCTTTTGTGCCACCCTCCACAAGAGCAGACCCTGCTTTGTCATCTGTGCCTGAGCAGAAAGGAGGGGACTGCAGGCATTAACCCCATTAAGCTTGCCCACTACTTGCCAGGGAACATCAGCTGTGAAGGAGGACAATGTGATGCAATGAATGAACCATCCACACAGGGAGGAGCTGGAGCTGAAGGCAGTGACAGGGCGGGGGGGGGACGTGTGTTGGGGGGTGGAATTTAAAAGTACTACTCAGACTAGGCTTCCCTCTCCCTTTTCTCTCTTCCCCAAATAATTCTCTTGGGGAGCTGCAGCCAAGGGACCCACAAGTTGAAAAGGTTTGAGAACCACTGGCTTAAACCCTTGCCACTTTAACAGTGGATGGCTGAACAGCCGCCCCCCTTCCTATTTTCCAAGATGTCCTGGAAATTTGTGATTCTGTTTACCTTGCTTTGTAATCGATGTCCCATTAATCTGTTGTGATGAGTAATCAGTTTTATTATGATTTCAGCAACTGTGTGGAAGTTATGTTGGTTAATCAAAACATAGATATTTGCTTCCCAGTGCCAAGCATTAGTATGAGTGAAAATTGTTTAATGACTCCAATGTGAAATTCATCGCTTAAATACTGATTAGGCTGCAGCTTTCCATTCATTCTTCCAGAGCAATTTGCCCTGTTTATAATATGATCTTCTAAATGGATCCCTGGCAGTGAGACTAAAATTGCTATCATTACAACTTTATGTTGTGGTTGAAATTAAAGAAGAGGCAAAAAGTCTGACCAGTGAGTGCAATTAGGTAGTTATCAAAGTACTTGTGTTTACAGCAACCGGAGAGGGTAAGGAAAATACAAAATAATAATAATAATAATAATAATAATAATAATAATAATAATAATAATACCCCAGATATTGTGATTGTGGAGAAGAAAAAAGTGTGGATCATTGATGATCTATACCAAGTGATCGTAGACTCACCGAGAAACAACTTGAAAAAATTGCCCGATATCAGGATCTGAAAACTGAACTTCAGAGACTCTGGCATAAACTGGTACAGGTGGTCCCAGTAGTAATCAGCACGCTGGGTGCGGCGCCTAAAGAGCTAAGTAAGTATTTAGAAGAAATTGGAGTTGACAAATTCACCCTCAGTCAGCTGCAGAAAGCCACCTTACTGGGATCTGCTCGCATAATTCACCGATATATCACATAGTCCTAAACACTTGGGAGGTGTTCGACTAGTGATTGGTAATACAAAATCCAGCGTAGTCTGCTGTGTGCTGTTGCTGCTGCTGCTGCTGATAATAATAATAATAATAATAATAATAATAATAATAATAATAATAATAATAATAATAATAATAATAATAATAATAATAATACATCTTTAGATATTGATGAGGTTAATCTTCTGACACTGAGTGGCTGCTGGTTAATGGCTTATTATTGTTCTTTGCTCCAGTTTCTTTCAGGTTACCATCTACTTATGTACACTCTGGTACTATGCAGATTTGCATTCACCCATGCATTTTATGGATGTGTTCCATTTTAATGCTCCCTTCTAGGTTTGTTTAAACTGGTGAGGTTCCACCTTTCCACAGTGTGTGCTTCTCCTATTAAATTTTCTTGGAATATCAATGCACACAAGGTATATAAAACATGACACAAAATTAGAAAGCATAGTGGTGATAAAGGGCAGGTTTGAAAAGACAAAACAAAGATTGAAGAAAGGAGCCAGTGAGAAAGGTGAAGAAGGGTGGGAAAGACAGGCAAAAGAAGATAGTAGTCTGTGCTAGAAAGGAGACACCAGGAAGCAATTCAGGACCTTTGTCCCAGTGGTACAGTGATCCCCTGCCTATCGCGGGGGTTAGGGACCTGACCTGACCCACGATAAATGAAAATCTGCGATATGCGGATTCAGGCTGAGCCAGGCCTGGGGGGCCCTAGCTGGGGGCTCTTGGACTTAGCCCCAGTCTGGCCCTACCCTGAAGAGGCCTGTGAGAGCCTTCCCGGGCCTTCTGGAGGCCCCCAAAGGGCCTCCTTGCAAACCGGAAGTGACTTCCAGTAAACCAGAAATCATATCTGAGGCCTCTGACAGGTTTAGAAGGCTCTTGGGGGCCTCAGAAATGATTTTCAGCTATCCGGAAGTCACTTCCAGTTTGCAGGGAGGCCCTTTTGGGGCCTCCAGAAGGCCCGGGAAGGCCCTCACAGGCCTGTTCGGGGCAGCTCCAGTCCTGGGGTAAGTATGGGAGGCTTGAAACAGGACTTTTCCCCCTTACCCTAGGGGGTCTTTTTTCATATACTGCGGTCCCGCGATATAGCGGGACCGCAGTATATGAACCGCAAAAGGGCAGGGGACCACTGTATATCAGTGTGACCAAAACCTACCAGTACATCTAGCATCAAATACCATTGTCATGTGTGGACACTAATGTCAGGGTGATCTGTTCAAATCTGCAATTTAAAAAACAAAACAAAACAAGAACAAGAACAATCCAAAGTAATTCTGGGGTTACCACAAATTGGAACAGCCCCAAGAAATGGGATTCTTTTAAATTAGTGGTCAGTTTTCAGCAGGCTTAATTTCCATTCTCTGTTGCTCCATGGGCTGATCAATCACCTATCAACTAAAGGCAGTTTGTGCACTTGCTGCCTTCGTGGTTGAGCACATCAGAGAACATTTCCAGATAATCAGAAAGGGGATATGAGGAGGGATACATTTGCATGTGATTTGCATATACTAGCTGAGAGAGGGGTAGAGATAAATGGACAGAGACAGAAAGAGACCTGCCTGTATACCTGCACATACAAAGAGTGAGGTGTCAACAACACAAAACAAAAACAAAAGTATTGTAGCAACTTTTATAGAGAATTAAACATGGCAGTCTTAAGTGTGCCAAAGTACTTTTCTTTTTGTTTTCCAGAAGCAGGCTTAATATGGCTACTTTTCTAAAAACTGGTATCATATATTTTCCCATAAGAACTCTGGGACCACATAGTGTGTGTGTGTAACAAACAGGTCTGTTTTTGCTCTTGATGGGCAAATTCCAGGCTTCTGCTGGCCTAATGATTTTTCCTTCTTTCTGCTGCCTTTGACTGGTCAGCCCTGCAAACAGGATACTGTTTTGGAAGATTTTCTTTTCTCCAGCAAGTCCTGCAGTCCCTCAAATAGAGGGCTGTCAAACTGTCCTCTTCAAAGTACAGATCAAGCTGTACTGAATGCAGTCAAAAATCCATAACATCTTATGGCAAAGGATCTGATTTTTCTTTGGAAGAAACATGTTGGAATTCCATTATCAGAAAGCATTCTTCAGTACCCTAGATCATTTTGCAACTTATGCCTCATGGCTGGCACTTGTTCATTCATTCATTCATTCATTCATTCATTCATTCTATTTACGTCTTGCCTGACTTAGTGGAACTATTATTTTAGGCAGTTGCTACAATAATATATTATGAACCCTAACCATCACCTCTCCAGCATATTTTGGAGGCAAGATGGCGGTCGGCAGAGGGAGTCTGCCTCTGCTGCTACCATGCATTTTACTTTGCTTATTCTTTATTCTTTATTGTTTTTTTTCTTTTTTACTTTCTGTTTTCTCTCTTTTTGTTTTATTTTTAGTTTGTGCTGGCCCTTTATGCCACTGCCTGCAGGACAGGGGCTATTTCTTTTTCCCTCTTCATCTTTTTCCGCTTTTCTGGCATCTTGGTCATTTTGAGGGTAGTTGTCTGTGGGATTGGCATATTGTTTATTATTTTTATTCTGCCTCATTATTTTATTTCTATACAGCACTGTTGTATAGAATTAATTATTAATTATTAATGATTAATTTTTTTCTGATTACCTTTTTTGTTGTTTGGCTGGGTGGGGAGAGATTGTTTTTCTTTGAATTGTTTGCTTGTAGGTGTTGTTATTATGTATTGATTTGTTATTGTTTCTTCTTTGTTTTTATATTGTTAGTTTGTTGTTAAATTGCTTTGTGATATTGTTTAACTATTTCATTTATCTAGTAACTTTTTAAAAAAAAATCTTTCCTTTTCCCCTTGATCGCCATGTTTGCAGAGACTGTTATTCAATGGTGTCTGACCATGGGAGGTACGCCAGGAGCTGGGGGATTAGTCGGGTAAGAAGAGCTAGGGACATGCAGTTGCTGCCTGTCCCCCATTCTGATCCCTCAGCTCACTGCCATGTACCAGGGAGCCACACTGTCAGTGCCTCCAAACTGTACTGCCTGCTGCTCAATGCCAGGTTGTTCCATAATAAAATCCCCATCCTTAATGAAGTCATCTTCAATGGGCGGTCCGACTGGCTTGTTTTATGAAGACCTGGGTGGGGACAGAAGGAGGGGCAGCCCTCTTGAAGCTGTGCCCTCCTGGGTTTCTGGTCCAGCATGTGGTCAGAGGACCGGGGGTGTGGTGGGGTGGGGTGGCCATTGTTTACAGGGAATCCCTTTCTGTCAGCAGATCCATGGCATTGGTGTGTCCCGGGTTAAAATGCCTTCATCTATTGGTGGGTCAGCAGGACAGGTTTGGCATTGTATTAGGATACTGTGCTCCCCACAACCCTGTACAGTCCCTACCAGATCTTAATGAGTTCATTTTCGCAGCATTGTTGAGGTCCCCCCACTTTTTGGTGGTAGGGGACTTAAATACGCATGCCGAGGACAGACAGTCAGGAGCAGCTCTGGATTTCATTCAGTCCATGACCTCCATGAATCTGTCCCAGCATGTTGTTTGTCCCACCCATAGAGCATGGACCTGTTTTTTTCCTCCACGTCAGTACTCCCCCATGCTGTTTAACATCTACATGACGGCACTGGCTGAGTCATTAGGGGGGTTAAATTTAGCTTGCATCAGTATGCTGATGACATGCAGCTCTATCTCTCCTTTACCACCTCTGCAGCAGAGGCGGTGCAGACCTTTGACTCTTGCCTGGACGCTGTCATGAACCAGGACTAACAGGCTTAGACTCAACCCAGAAAAGACCGAGGTTCAGCATCCTTTGCCAGGTACAGTGGCCCTCTTCCCAGTCTGGGTGGTGGTGGTATTCCCTTCCAGCTGGTAGATAGTTAGGAATCTGGGTGTGGTATTGGATCCGGCTTTATCCTTGGAGTCAAAAGTGGTAGCCACTTCCAAGTTTGCCTTCTTCCATCTTCAGCACATTGCCCAGATTCACCCATACCTGGTCAAGGCTTCCCTGAGAATGGTTGTGGAGGTGCTCGTGATCTCAAGGATAGATTATTGCAACACTCTCTGTGTGGGGTTGCCCTTGACCCTTATTCAAACACTTCAGCAGCTACAAAATGCAGCAGCCAGACTGGTGGTGGGTGCTGGCAGATATGACCACATCACCCCAGTCCTGGCCCACTTGCATTGGTTGCCCATTGTGTCCCAAATAAGGTTCAAGGTACTGTTTTTTGATTTACAAAACCCTTCACGGCTTGGGACCTGAATGCCTGGTGGAGCGGATCTTCCAAAGATCAACGGAGGCCCTACCCACCAGAACATCTTGGGCATTCTCATTTTGGGTGGCCACATGTAGGGAGACCCGGAAATCAATCACTCAAAACCAGGCCTTCTGTGTGGCTGGCTCCTTGCTTTGGAACAACCTGCCAAGTGATTCGCCTTGCACAGTCCCTGCCGGTCTTCAGAAAAGCGCTTATTTCCCTGCTTTTCAGGGAGGAATTTGGCAGCCATTAGGGCTTTTTATTTTGTTCTGCCATCTTGCCAAGTAGAGATGGGCACGACTTAGCGGTATTTCCGTTTCCGTTTCCGTTACTCGGTTCCGTTACTCTACGGAAACGGTAACGGGAATTACTCCGCCAGACTTCGAGCTCGAACCGACAAACGAACAATTTGGTCTGATTTGTCGTGCTCGTTACTTGCATCACGCGATCGCTCGCGATGCCAAGCGGCACAGAAAAAAAGTTTTTAAAAGTTAAAAAACCCGGTTCCCGGCCAAAAAGCAGGTGGAAATATGCCTGCCGTGCCTCAGGGCACCTACCAGAGGGGTGGTTTCTGGAGGTCCCCGCCCGGCCTCCCCCCCTCCGTCCTGGGATGCTCTGGTGGTGGGACTCGCCCGCCGCAAAAAGCCCAGTCTCGCCGCCGGCCGCCAAAGCGCAAGCAAGCGGCACGGGCGGCACAGGAAAAAACTTTTTAAAACTCTCCCGGGTCTCCCCCCAACCCATGCCTGGGCCAAAAAGCAGGCAGAAAAATGCCTGCTTGACTAAGGGCGCAGGGCATGTACTGGAGGGGGGGGTTCTGGTCTGGAGGGGGGGTCCCGGCCTCCCCCCCTCCATCCTGGAATGCTCTGGTGGTGGGACTCACCCGCCGCAAAAAGCCCAGTCTTGCCGCCGGCCGCCAAAGCGCAAGCAAGCAGCACGGGCGGCACAGGAAAAAACTTTTTTAAACTCTCCCGGGTCTCCCCCCCACCCATTCCCGGGCCAAAATGCAGGCAGAAAAATGCCTGCTTGACTAAGGACGCAGGGCACCTACCGGAGGGATTGTTTCTGGAGGGGTGGTCCCGCCTCCCCCCCATCCTGGGCAGCCGGACTTGAGTTGCCATGCCATGCGGTGCAGGCGGGGGATCCAAAATGGGGCGGCGAACGCAATATTGTTTTTGAAATCGTGGTCCAAAAACACACAAGCACAACAGAAACACGCGGAAATTTATAAACTGCCAGATTTTTCACAGTAGCAGTGGGTTTTTTCTTGCAACAAAATGTCTCTCCTCTCCTCCTCTGTCCTCCATTGATTTTATTTTATTTTATTTTATTTACACCTGCGCAGTGCGCAGTGATGGGCTGGCCCAGTGGCCTGGCCAGCCATGTGGGAGGGGACGACCATGCAATTTTTTGGAGCCATCCCACCAATCGCATGGCCACTTGGCCACTGAGACTTCTGGGATGTGCCAAAAAGCCCCCTAAAACCTGTCCTAGCCCCCTAACCCCCTAACCCTAATCCTTGACTCCTTACCCATACGTCACAGACTGTCTTCTTAGTGGGTCAGAGAGGCACCCAGAGGTGCAACCCAATAGCCCACCGTAACCTTACCCGATATTAGCCTAACCCTAGTCCTTGCACTAACCCACCTTAGCCCATAGCCAGATCTACTTGCATTGCACTACACACGCAAGTACGATTCCCTTCTTTGTGGGACATGGCAGGTGCGACACACTCTGGTGGTTCGTACCAGAGGACCAGGTGCTTGTCTCACTGCCTGCAAATGGTATGCATATCCATATGGTTATGCATGCCATTTTGCAGCAGCAGCAGGTGAGGAGGGGAGACCCCCATGTTGAGGGGTCTCTTGGAGCCTGCTGCTGCTGTCCCTTCCTAGTGGGTGAGGATAGGAGGCACCCACGGGTGCCTCCAGGAGCCCACTTTCCCTTTATGGCGGGCCAGAGGAGGCACCCACCCCACAGAGGTGCCTCCAGGAGCCCGCTACCCCCCCCAAAACCAGTATAACGACAACGAAAAAACGAAAAAACGAACCGACTAATTTTTGCGAAGTTTCGCGAAAAACGGAAACGAGCCGACACGGGCTGCCTCCGACACATGACAACTCGAAAACGTCATTTTCCCGAGTCGTGCCCATCTCTATTGCCAAGTATTATTATTTGTTTTGTTTTGTTTTTAATTGGATGTCATGTTTGATATTTGTCTTTTAACTGTTAAATGTGATTACTGTCCACCACCTGGAGTTCCTTCAGGAAGACGGGTAGTAAAGAAATATATAAAGATATAAATAATAATAAATTGACAATATACTCCAAACCTATAAAACAAAGTAAACATGCTGAATAAAACCAAATGAAGGCAATAGCCTTCAGGTGGCCCTGGGTCAAAGGGTATACTAACTGAAGGGGAAAATATATTTAGAGTTTATCATGAACAATTAAGAAATCCAAGCAAAAATGAAAACAAAAAATAAAAGACAAAAACATTTGACACCTTAAAGACTAACTATTATATTTTAATGTAAGCTGTTGTGGACATGTTCACTTCTTCAGACATATAGTACCTTTCATAAATCATGAATAGTACAGTTTAACTCCTTTTAATCACTTTGATTTTAAATAGGGATGGGCATTTTGTTTTGGAACCAATAGGTTCTGAAAAGAACCATGTGAGCCCAGGTGGTCCTCGGAACTGGCTGATACACACAGATCCAATTGCTTTACCTTTCTCTGTCTCGCGCAGGATTAAAATCCAATGAGGAAGCACACTGCAACATCATCTTTCCTGCTTTGTGCTGCTGGCCAATCAGAGAGGGAGGCAGGATGACGCCTGTCCCTACACAGCTCCTGATTGGACAGCATCACAGATGTAGCATAGATGATGTCACAGCATGCTTCCTTGTTGAATTTTAACCCTGTGCAAGACAGAGAAAGGTAAAGCAATTGGATCTGCATGTATCAGCTGGTTCTGAGGACCCCCTGGGCTTGCATGGTTCATTTTGTAATCTACTGGTTCTGAAACGAAATCCCCATCCCTTATTTTAAATAATGACTTTTAATAATGTGAGCACCCTTGGGTCCTTTTAAAGAGAGAAGTGGTGTAAAATATTGGCAGGATGAAAAGGAAGCTACAAAATGGGATTTTCACACCCACACAGTCGTTTGTGTGAAGAACAGGCAACTTTGCTCCTATATTGATTCCCTTCAGCATATACTACAGAAGACTTGGTGGTAGCTGCCCTATTACTTGGTGGCTATTCTCTGATATATTTGGCCAATGTATTTTTCTGCTTTCAACACAAAGAAAGGTGGAAAAAAGCCTAGGTGCATTTTTACAGAAAGATTTTCCCTAGAAAGAGAAGGACCAAGATCTTACCACCTGATGAACTGTTTTTAATTGGCTAGTTGGCTGGATAAGCAAATCTCAGTTAATCAGAATTAATTTCATTTGTCAGCAGGGCCCCCAGACCAGTAGCAAACTGTTTGGTAGTCTGAGAACCTGATAAGAACTCTGTGTATCCAGGTGCAGGATGCATCAGTGGCGAGTGAACACAATGGGAGAGAAGGAACAGTTTTCATCTCAGCAACATCCTCACACCATCAGGCACAGTGCTTGTCGCTTAAGAAAAAAGCATTGTGGCCATCTGCTGTGGAGGGCAGCTGTCTCTGCCAGAACTAGACCTTGATATGCTTGCAACATGTCACTCAGTGTGCTTGGCTGAGAAAGTCAGTGCTCCTGAGGCTGATGAATTGCTACATGGTGCTAGGTTTCTACCCGGGGATGGGGGGGGGGACTTATGAAGGGAATATGCACAGGACTGAGGGGTAAACATGATCAGGATTGGTTGTCCTTATGACTATAAGTAGCAGCAGAGAGTCCCTGGGGGAGGTGTGGTGGATTACATTCATACAAGATGAAATATAAAGGTACAGGTAAGCTGATAATAAATGCTTGCACACACTAACTCTACAGGTGTCATTTTCAACATGCTGTCACTTTTGTGTCCCTGTAAGAGGGCAGCTCAAAAGACTAAATACAACTACTGCACTAAATATAACTGACGTTCATAAAAAGGGAAGTATTATCTTTGTCTTGCACGAAGTTTAAAATACATACACAAAGTTAAAGAGGTTACAAAGATACAAGGCATGGACAGTTAAGGCAGAGGGGTCTAGCTAAATAGTTTTTATGTAGCCAGATGGACAGCTATGGGGGCGTGGTGGCTCAGCGGACTAAGTCTCCAAAAACTGCTGGCTGCAAAGTCAGCAGCTCGCCAGTTTGAAACCTGGGTGCCACGCAACAGAGTGAGCTCCTGCTGTTAACCCCAGCTCCTGCCAACCTAGCAGTTCGAAAGCATGTAAATGCAAGTAGATAAATAGGTACTGCCATAAAAAGTGGGAAGGTAAAATAGTGTTTCCTTGCAGCCACACTGACCACGTGACCATGGACTTGCACAATACTGGCTCTTCAGCTTGAATATGGAGATAAGCACTGCTCCTAGAGTTGGACACGACTAGCACACATGTGCGGGGGGAACCTTTACCTTTTTTGGACAGATAAAAGAAGATGCAAGCTAGGGGACATAAATCATTTAACATTTCAGTTTATGAGCAAAACAAAGTCTTGTTAGCTGATACCGTTAGATGTTTTAAAGGTCATTAATGAGCCAACCAGGTAAAGCATCTAGTGATCATTACCATAAAGGTCACAAACACACACAATGTATCTCCACTTGCATGACACATTGATCTTCAAGAGTAGGGCAGATTCAGGCCAGAGGAGACCTGAGATGTTGATGTTCATAACAGCAGTTGGATACCAAGAGTAAAAGGGAACACAAGGATGTCACACGTATTGACATCTGTCAGAATGGTTACATCCAAATAGAACTGCCTGGACCACTCATTCATCTCAAGTAGGGCATTTGAGGACACCAGCACTGAGAGAGGCCCGAAAAACATCAACAAGAAACCCTCATCTATGGAATAAACTGACCCCAAATATATGCTTAGCCCCCATAGTTAAAATCTTCAAAAGCCAGTTAAAAACATGGCTCTTTAGGACAGCTGTCCTGGAATCTTAATCTTTATCCTTCTAATGCATGAAAATCTTTTATTTGCCTCTTGTTATATATAGTTTGGTTTTAATTTATTTTTGTAGTATAATCTTACTTTGTTAATACTGACTTCAACTATAGGTGTTTTACTTTTATGGTTGTATATTTAATTAAAAGTTGATTGATTTGCACTTAATTTGTTATTGTTTGTTGCTGATCATTTCAATTTTGTTATATTGTCAACTGCCCAGCGTAGCCCTTCCACTAGATGAGCAATATAAAAATGCAATGAATGAATGAATGAATATTGGGTAAGATTCTTCTCAGCTTCCATTGCTCACTCTAAATCCTAATACAATATGCCATGGGATACTTTCCTTATTCTGTTCTTCTGTTCTGTTTTCACTCTGTCCTAATGAGCTCAATAAATGTTGCATAAAGTCTTGCTGTGAATGACTGACCTTAGATATTTTCATTAGCTGAGATACGATGTAGAAGAGTCAACTCTTGCTTCCAGAATCAATTAGTGAGGTAACTGTTGCATTTGACTCTCTACTACAGGCAGCCTTGGTGGGGCGCACACACACACACACACACACACACACACACACACACACACACATGGTAATTCTCTCTCATTTATCTAGGACACTTCCCCAATATTAGCAGGGCTCTTGATGGCAATTAGTGGATTTGAGGAACTGGGAATTATAACCAACAAATATGCCTATTGAGGAAGAGTTTTTTCTGTAACAAACCTCTTAAGAGGAAAAAGAGTATCATCTGCATTAAAGGATCCTAGGGGAAGCAGGGAAGGAGCCTTAGGGGAATTACAAGAATGTAACAGTGATTTTGAGGAGTCTGGGGCCTTCCTGGCACAGTGGTTAAACTGCTGTACTGCAGCCAAAACTGTGCTCATGGCGAAGGGTTTGATCTCAGGTAGCCGGTTCAAGGTTGACTCAGCCTTCTATCCTTGAGGTCAGTAAAATGAGTACCCAGATTCCTCGAGGGGAGCAATGTGTAGCCTTCACAATTAACTTGTAAATAACCCAGAGAATTCTTTAAGTGTTATGGGTTGATGTATAAGCAGTATGCTTTTTCACTGTGCTTTAAAATTGAGGACTGATAAATGCACTTCTTTCTAAGGCATTATTGTCTGCATTTGGTTATGCTGGATATTTATAATACTATTCAACAACACAAGTTTTTATTGGACATTCTGTAGGTACTCATACATGGGAGAATCCCTGAAGTCTAGTTTCTTTATTGGTCTGTAGGGTGTTATATCTGCACAGCTTCACCAGTGTTCTCAGTTGGTCTAGACAGAAGTTTTTCTTGGTCTGACTCATTGCAACTATGGTTCATCATTAGCACTTTCTCCATACAAAGCATGTGCCCTACCACTGAGAACTCCTCAGAAGGACATGAGATCTAATGCATGAGAGCTGGAGATCATGTTTTGGGCCTTGAGGATTATGTATTGATATATATGACATGTTTGCATGCTCCCCATCAGGCAAAGCCCTCAGAACAATTTGCAAGGAAGAGGGAGGTTGCAAGTTGCAACCTGGCATCTAAAGACAGAAAATGAGGGTGCCAGCAGCCTGTCACTTCACTGATGGGAACCATTTATTGAGAAGATTTCCCCTTGGCCATTTGATGTCCCACTGCAGGCAGCAAGACCCAAAGAAGATTGTTTAAAGAGAACCTTAGACATCAGTCTGAACCTATAGGACAAAGTGCTCCTTCAGGTACTCTTGTCCAAAGCAACACCATGCTTTAGATATTGGTCTCAATAACACAAATTATTTCCAGAAGCTGATTGGTAACCAGTGCAGTTAATGTAAGCCATTAACATGTTAAAAACAATGAATTTCAGCACTGCCTGGAGTCTTCAATCCATCTTCAGAAATAACTCAGCCTACAACATATTGTGGTCATCTTGGCTGGAGGTTGCCAGCGCATGCTACAAAGGAAGTCCTTATCATTCTCTTGTTAGGGACCTGCTTCGCTTACTGGCTGAAGTTGATAAAAGGTGCTCTGTGATACTGAGGCCACTTCAGTCTTAAGGGACAAAGCTGGATCAACAGATACCTGTAACTACAAATCTGTTCCTTCTAGGGCATGCCACTCTGTCTAGAGAAGGCTGAAAGCCATTTGGTTGAGCAAAGGGAGCAGCTACCAGCAGCACCTACATTGTGTCTGGACTGAATATTCATGTGTTGTTCATTGTTATCCAGCCCATTACTGAATCCTGGAAGTAGTGGACTCCAATTTCCATCAGCCTTGTCTATAAGGAACATGGCTCGGTAGACAGCGATCATGGGGTGGTGGTGAGAGAGTTCTCTGTTTCTATGATAACATTTCATGGTATTTATTTTCACCACTCAGGAAAAAAGGGAGCAAATACTGCTCTTTTCCCAAGGTAATCCTAGCCTAATAGGCCTGTTATTACATTCTTCTTCTTGATCTTGTGAATAAGCAAAATAACTTTCATTAAATGAAAGAGCTCATGGTAACTTATGTGAGATAGAAGGAAGCACACAAAAGAAATGATTTCTTCTAGACCTCCCTCAGCAGAGGCTTACTACATGCCAAAATAATTGACTGTATTTTTAGAAGCCTATATTTTACAAAATAAGAATGGAACAGCAGGTCTTTGTCACAGCTTCAGGTTCAGTGTGGAAGGAGGTAATGATTTAAAGCTTCAAAAAAACAAAAACAAAACCCAAACCATATGGAGGTTTAGCGACAACCAAGGGCAAGCTTTCTGTGCCTGTAAAAAAACAACAAAAAATTAGAACATGAATAACATGAGGACAGGGTTCGTTTTGAGAATTAGCATGTAACTGGGCAGCAGTCCCAAAAACTGTTTTATTCTGCTTTAGCCTAGAGCTATTTTTATGGCTATCACTTAACCTTGAAATAAGAGAGCTCGGGAGTGTATTTATAATGTATCAAGATCAGAACCAGCAAGTTTCGTGACACCTTCAAGATTTACAGACTTGTTTCAGCAGGGGCATCCGTGAATTACAATCCATTGCCTCAGATCTACAGAATACAATTCTGTAATTAGGTGTCAAATTTATGTACGCAGTGTAACTGGTTGTGGGGTTGGGAACCAAAAGCAAAGTGATACAGACACAAGCAATGAACTGTTTAAATGACTAGCATAGGTAATGAACTTTCCAATGGTTGATTGCATAGACATCCTCTCCTGGCACAAAGGAGAAAAATCAACTGATGTCTTCAATTCATTGGATGGGTGGCTGAGTGGTTTGCATATTTGACTGTGGAGCAAGAGGTTAGGAGTTCAATTCCCCACTGTGTCTCTTGCGATTAAAGCCATCCTGTGTGGTCTTGGGCAAGATGCACAGCCCCAGGTTGTTCCCAAAAGAAGGGAAGGGACAACAAATTCTGCTTATTCCCTATCTAGAAAACTCTGGAAAGGGTCACCATAGGTGTGAATCCACTTAATGGCACATTTATTTATTTATTTATTTATTTATTTATTTATTTATTTATTTATTTATTTATTTATTATTATTATTATTATTATTATTATTATTATTATTATTATTATTATTATTATTATTATTATTATACTGAGTTGATTGGTATTATTGAAGTGCTTCTATATTGAATTCATAAAAATTCACATCAAAATTTATTTATTTATTTGATCTATACACCACCCATCTGTTCACTGGAAGGACAGATTTTGAAGCTGAGGCTCCAATACTTTGGCCACCTCATGAGGAGAGAGGACTCCTTGGAAAAGTCCCTGATGTTGGGAAAGATTGAAGGCAAAAGGAAAAGGGGATAGCAGAGAATGAAATGGTTGGACGGTGTCATTGATGCAACCAATATGGATTTGACAAAACTCCGGGAGGCAGTGGAAGATAGGAAGGCCTGGCGAGCTCTGGTCCATGGGGTCACGAAGAGTCGGACATGACTAAATGACTGAACAGCAACAACAACAGCAACAACAACAGCAGCAGCAGCAGCAGCAGCAGCAACAAGAACAACAACCCATCTGGCAGCCAAGACCACTGTGGGTGGCTCACAACAAACCCAAACCATTAAAATAATCACAGGCATCCATTATTCATAATCAGCAAATCAATAAACCAATATGCCTTAAATTTAAAAAAGACAAACATTAATGTTAAAATAAATATGTCCTTCCCACAATAGATCACATTTCATTTAATCACATCCAATTTTATTTTGTTTCTTTTCCTAAGACATGCTGAAAAAGTAACATGGACATGCTTTTGTAAACTGCTGCTGTGGTTTTTTGCCATCACTCTGTGAACCCCTGTCTGCATTCATTTGCTATCTGTTTTTACTATTACTGTAACTTTAAAAGCCTGGATTTTTTTAAAAATCGGTCTAGTTTTCTTTCAAAAATGCTAAAACACTCTTGAAATAGATAATACATATGTAAATGTGTAATAGGATAGAAAAGGAAGCACAAATTTCTTCTTAAATGTTAAAGGAAATATGAAAGACCTCTTATACTGGCAACTTGGCTATTCAGTAGTGGGAGGAAGGAAAGCAAAATGAGAATGAACTGGATGTAGCGGTAAGTTATTCATAATATGTTCAAAGGTCTTATTGTTCTCCAGACTCTTCTAAGCTAGATTTATAAATACTGTATGTTTATTTTTCAGCTAATACCTTTCATTGGGATATGAACAAAAGGGCATATACGTACTGGCTGATGTACCCAGAAGTGAAAGGAAAGTCAAAAGCTGCACAACATTTACAACTGGAACAAGGAATGCAAGAAGTTTGAATCTAGGTAAACTGGAAAGTAAAAATGGAACACATACGCATTGCACCAGCTTGTAAGTTGAACTCTCACCAGAGGAAGATGAGTAAACTGAGTACATCCAATAAGAAAACAGAACGGACCAGAAAAGACAGTATTGCTGGGCAAGTGGAGGAGGTAGTAAGAAGAGAATAAATTAATATGAGATACTATTTGCTTATTTGTTTGTTTGCTTGTTTATCTATCTTCAAAATTTATATACCACCTAGCTTCCCCAATTTATTTATTTATTGGATTTTTATATTGCCCATCTCGCAAGATCTCATAGAGCTCTTAATTATATGACATTCTGGTGGCCATTAACTTATATAGCTATCCCACATAAAAGGTGACTTAATGTCACATAACATTTTGGAGGTTGTTTAATTACCAAAATAATGTATAGATACATGATGGATGGAATCCGTGAGACATTGGCAGGATACAGGCACTAAAGCTCTGCTAACATTAGATGAGACTGAGCACTGCACTGTAAAAAGAACACAATCAAACTGGAAAAGTTCAAAGGGTAACAAGAATGATTCGGTCTTGAAACCAAACTTTTTGAGGGAAGACTGAAATAATCTTTAGCTTTGGAAAAATATGACTTGAAGGGAAATATGATAGCACTTTTCAAATACTTGAAGGATTGTGTTTGATTTATGCATTGAGCAGGTGGTTGAACTCAATGACCTTATTGGCTGCCTCCAGCTCCATTATTCTTTTATTGTTTGAGTCTATGACTGTTCTACAGAGGACAGGCAGAATCTGGTCTCAGTCATCCCAGAGTGCAGAGCACGTAATAATGGGTTCAAGTAAAAGTAAACCATGTTTTGGCTGAATATCGGGGGGGGGGGGACCCAAATTGTTGGAGCAGGAAAACAATAGAGCCAATAATTAGCTTGTGAGATGGTGAGCACAATCATGGAGGCTAGACATGGGCACGACTTAGCGGAATTCCCGTTTCCGTTTCCGTTACCCGTTTCCATTATGGAACGGAAACAGTAATGGGAATTACTCCGCCAGAACTCGAACTCGAACCAACGAACGAATAATTGGGTCTGATTTGTCATTGTCGTTCCTGGCATCGCGGCGATCGCGCGATGCCAAGCGGCACAGAAAACAAGTTTTTAAAAGTTAAAAAAAAAAACCCCGATTCCCGGCCAAAAAAGCAGGCGAAAACTGTCTGAGGGCACCTACCAGGCCAGAGGGGTGGTTTATTGGGGGGGTTCCCTGGCCTCCCCCCCCTCTCCTTGGTTACTGCTGCGCTGCTGCGGTACCAGGCTGGGGGGGCATCCTCTCGTCTGCCTCCATTTGCCATGCGGTGCGGGCGGGGGGATCCAAAATGGCGCCCGCAATATTTTTTTTGAAATCGTGGTCCAAAAACCCACCAAAGCACCACAGAAACATGCGAAAATTAGCTATTTTAAATGCTTGAATTTTTTCAGTAGCAGCAGTGGGTTTGTCTTGCAAAAATACGTCTCCGTTGATTTTATTTTATTTTATTCTTAATTTATTTTTTTACACCTGTGCAATGATGGGCTGGCCATGGGATGGGACCATGCAAATTTTTGGACCCATTCTACCAATCGCATGGCCAGGTTTTGACTGACACTTCTGGATGTGCAAGAGGGCATAAAAAGGCGAGGCACTCCCAGTCAGTTGCAGTCTGGGCTTGGATCTTGGTGGAGGGTGGTGGTCAGGGCTGGATTGCTGTGCTCAGTCTAGTTTCGATTTTGCGGTCGCAGTCGCGTTAGGAAGGCAGGGAGGGAATTGATTATTTGATTCAATTGAATTTTTAGGAAAAATAATATTTTCTTTCATTCCCTGTGGGGAATAGCAACACAGAGTTTATTCTTTTTTTTTTTTTATTCCTGCATTTTGGAGGAGGATTTCCTTTTTTTATTTGCTTATATTTGATTCAAGGGGGAGGGAAGTTTTGAGTGGGAGCGGGAGGGGAGGGGAGGTGCTGCGGATTTATTTTGAAAATATATATTATTTATATACTACCATTTTTTTTTCTATCCCAATTCCCAACCAAGTTCATTTACTTGGCCAAGGTCCTTTTACCCTGCCTGCAGCTCTGCTGCTGTGGGGATTGGGAAGGGAATAGCAAGCAAGCAACCCTACCCTAGTAGCAGTTTATAACTTTTATCTAAAAATATAATACTACCATTTATTTTCTATTTTCTAAAGTTCATTTGCTTGGTGGCAAGTGGCAAGCAACAGCCAAGGTCCTTTCATACCCTGCCACTGGGGGAATAACTGTTAATTATTCCTTAATCCTTTTTATTCTCCTGCTCCTCCTGTTTCTGAGGATTTCTTGATAGTGCTTAAAAGGGGAGGTTGTAGGCTGTGGATTAAATTATTTTAAAAATATACAGTATTACAGACAGAGTTCCCCATCGCCAAACAGTGCACTCAAACACATTTGTTGGCAACAAGCCAAGGGCACCCACCTCTATAGAATATTTTACAATTACATTTTACTTACTTACTCTTTCACTTGTCCTTTACTGGTGTACTATGTGCCAGCTTGGCACAATACTGTACTAGCTTAGTGGGTCAACACCTCATTCATTTATTTGCAGTCAGGCACTCAAACAAACATATTTGTTTAAGGGCATCCACCTCTATAGAATATTTTACAATTACATCTTAGAAGCACTTACAGTTCACTTAGTTACTTGCCCTGTGCTGTGTGAAAGTATTGGCACACCCCTTCTACTAGCTTTGTTGTTGTGTTGTGTGAGTATACTATCAGTAGACCCCAGATTTGGGGAGGAACGGAATGTCTGTTTCTCCTGCTGCCTCTTAGAGAGGTGGAGGGGAGATGGGATGGATTCAAAACCAAACAACAAAAAAGTATAACAAACAGGCACGGCAGCCAGACCAAGTAGGGTGGCTGGCCGGTTCAGCATCAGCAGACCAAGAGAAAAAAAATGCATTCTTTCTGCCCCACTTTGTTTGCTTATAGGATGCACTAGTCTTGTTGTGCAGCAAGCCCATCACCCAGGCCAGTTTAAACTGTTTTTTGCTTGCTCTGCGTCATTTGTGGGACCCGCGCCGGTGCGCCGCCTGCCTGTGCACCGCCCGCCCGCCCCTCCCCCCTGCCGCTGCCGCCGCCCACCCATGGACCCCCGCCACCACCACCCGCACCTCCCCGCCCCCACAAAAACACAGAGCGCCGACTGGGAGTCTCGGCCGGGACCGGGACGTCAAATCGCGCGAAATTGCGGAAGAAACAACAAACGAAAAAACGAAAAACAAAACGACAAATTATTTCAAATTTTCACGAAAAACGGAAACGAGCCGAAACGGACCTGCTCCGAAAAACGACAACTCGAAAAAAAAAATTTCCTAGTCGTGCCCATCTCTAATGGAGGCATTCAAAAATATATTAGACAACCATCTGTCAGGTATACTTTGACTTCATGGAACAAAGGGCTGGACTCATTGGGCTTATGTACCCCTTCTAACTCAAATATTCTTTGATTCTATGATTCTACGACTAGCCCTAGTCACAAAAGAAGAACAAGCAGATTCACAGTTCAAATGTGTGAGCTTCTCAATGTTTGTTTTCTATTCTTTTAAAATATCTTTAAAAGTATTTTTACAAGTCAGATAATCCCTTTGCAATTATGAATCCCTTTTGCCCAGAACGGCGTTAAAAATTAAATTGGGCCCTGACTGAGAGCGTCAAAAGTTCAGGTTGTCCCATACTTGGAGCTAATTTCTCCTTTGAAAACTTCTATGATGACCTTGGTCTCAGAAATCGTGAGATAATATTTACTGAAAGCACTCAGTGCTGGGAGAACCAAAACCATGTTGTGCTTTTGCAATGCAGAAATACTTTGAATATACAGTGGTACCTCTTAAGACAAATGCCTTAAAAGACAAAAAACTCATAGGAAGAAAAACATTTCTGGGAATAGGTATGCTTCGCATGACAAACAATTCCCTATGGGATGCTTCACAAAACGAAAAAATATTTCACATGTACCCAGGATAAAAAAAAACAGGTTATTTTTGTCTTTATTCTAACTTCCTGCATGGATTAATCAGTCCCCAATGCATTCCTATGAGAAACCACATTTTGTAAGACAAATTTTTTGTAAAATGAAATGACCCATAGCTTTCGGAATGGATTAATCCATTTTCAATGCATTCCTACAGGGAACTACATTTCATAAGAAAAAAAATTCTTAAAACAAATGTACTTTACAAAACTATATGCAAATTTATTGGTAATTCATAGCAAAATGCTCCCCCTTTTCCTATCTTTAAAGGAAGCCTTCTTTTAAAAAAATAACCCTTTTAAGAACACATTTGACTCTGTGACCTTTAATTGCCCTAGCCCCCCCAATTATCTCCCTTCCTTACCCAAAAAGCTGCAGTAATGTATTTTCTTTGCAAAGCTCTTGATGGTAAGCCTTTTTCAGACATGCTCAGTGTGATAAGAAATCACTGTTTGTCCCTTTTAAAATACCTTTTTGAAGACTAATACTTAAGTTCCTACAGCCTTGATTTTTTCCAAATAAAAAGACAGTGGGTGAAGCCAACCATTCTCTTTCAAGGTAAGCAAGATTTTATTAGTAATTTTCAATCTGAGGGACACAAGATCTTTGCTTCAGCAATAATAAATTCCTGATATATTGCTTTGAGGCTCTAAAATGTTTGAATGCATATAGGTTTAGCAATTGTTCATAAGTTAGATGGGTTAATTATTAAAATAATTGAATAGCTGATAAAATAATATTAAATGGCAAGCTTTTACCATTTTCCCCTTCAACATATATATAATAATTTCAAATTATGGACCAGGAGGGCTCTTGTTGTGTGTCTATTATCTCTTCTGGATGTGCCATCAGTGATACAATTTCTCGTATGACAGTGAGCCTGTCTAAGCAAGGGTGGCACTTACATTCTTCCCCTCTCACTTCTCATTGGTGCGGAACGAGCCTGGTTTGTGTAACAGATCAAATAAGAATAGTGAAGAGGCCTTGAAGAAACATCTTTTGATGTTATAATAGTAGCTAGTTATAATAAAGCTCCATATACATTCCTATGAATCATCCCCTGATGACGACAGCAGTCTTTTTCCTTATTCAGAAGATTTGTAAAGAAACCACAGGAGGATAGCTGAACCATATTTCAAATGTCAGTCAAGTATTATTTTTTAAAAAAATCTTGCATGTGCAGATGTGTGCATGCATACACACATCGAGCAAGCTATCCGTTAGAAATTTATTTTTGTTTGAATATATCTGCTTGATAGTGGCTTCAAAAAGTAATTAAGACATCCCTATGTTTGCCAGATAAACTATCTCACATTATAAGACCAATTTGGCAGCTAATACCTCCACTGCTAAGTATGTCTGCTGACACCCCACCACCATCAGTAAGAATTAAGTACTATATATGGCTCTGTATTAATGCAAAAGGAGGCCAATAGATGACTTCACTGGCATTCAGAAGCACATTGACTAAGACAAGGACATGGAACAAAAGGATGACTCAGATCCACGAGGGATGCAAAATTAGAACTCACTAGTAATTGTAGTTGTGTCATTATAGTCATGACTGACTCTTAAATTGGCATACTAGCACAGCCACACATAACTTGCAGTGTCAGGGCTTCAAACATTTTCTAAGAAATTCTGAATCTCCTGCCTCATGCTGGTCTCCTCTAGGATTTGATGACTGATAAGGGATTCAACCTACTTTGCATTTGGGGGGCTAAAGCAGAGTACCTGGGAGTAGAGATGGGCACAAAACGAACAATTTTTGTTTCCATTTTCATTTTTTTGTTTCGTTACATAACGAAATGACAAACGAATTTTGTCTCTAAAATGAAATGAAACAAACAGAAACACCGGAAATTTTGTTGTGCGTTTCGTTTCCATTTCTGCAATATGAGTGAATTGCTTAAAATCCTAAAAAAATCACAAAAATTGAAATAAATGTAACAAAATGGTAACGAAATGAATGAAAATGAAAATGGATTTTTTGCAAAAATTCACGAAAAATGGAAACAACCGAAACGGACCCTCCAAACGACAAACGACAAACGAAATGCCATTTTTTTTAATTCGTGCCCATCTCTACCTGGGAGTTATTATCCCCTTCTAGCAATACACCTCTGGTTATTCATTGTGCTTAGAGCCAAAGTCCAGATCAAAAGCAAAGTATGCTGCTTATATACTGACTCGTAATGCTTAATGCACTCTCTGGGCAGTTTACAATTTAATTATGCAGGCTACATATTGGTCTTTCCCACCCCACCTCCCAGCAATTTACCCAGAAGGATGGAAGGCTGAGATTGGGATTGAACCCCTGGTCGTGAGCACAATTTTGGCTGCACCACAAGGCTCCTTAATAGACTACAGTATTACAGAGAGAATTAATCTAGAGACAAGTAACTTAGGATGCAAAAGAAGAGGAAGGAGGGTTTATATGCCAGTCAGTTGTGGCTGGAAAAGGTATCTTACCAGAATGGTATATTGGGAAGAAAGTTGGTATTGGGCCCTAGAGCACCAAAATTTAGGGGTACGGAAGTGTAGCACCAAAACTGCTAGGGAGGGTTAAGAATATTAATGGCAGTGCCTCCTGTTCTATTGACTTTACCTTTTGAAAGCACAAACTTTCACTAATCTCGGAAGAGTACCAAATTCAGTTCCTCCTTCCTTTGTCATGGAGTGAGTGAGCTCTTGTTTATACCTCACTGCAGAGTGGGTGTCAGATATGCTGTTTGCCCTTGGTGACAAAACCTGGATTTGGACCCAATCCATTCCCCTTGACATCATCAGGATGGAAAATAAGTTTCATCTTGGCTTGGTTTTTCTGAGTCCAGCCTGGAATGTTTTTCTTTATCACTCATTTTATTGCTTTCACATTGGTCAGGGTGGGTGCTATGGGGCTGGAGAGAAGTTTTTTCTGCTCCAGAGTTGCCTTCCAGTGCGGACAACTCAATAACGATATTTTGACATAATGAAGAACCTAAAGCATAGCATTATAGGGAGTTGATGCAACTTGTCTTTCACAACAGCAACAATGTGACATAATGTGTGCCCTTTTTGCAATGTGCCACAATAGTGGTCCAGTTTAAACACATCCTAGAAGTAATGACACATGCCTCTATGTCACAATGCATCCACGTGTGAGCATCTGCATCTGCATCTGCATGTTGGTCCAAAGAATGCTGCAGGTTCCCACTTCAGATTCAACTGCCAGTAGGTAAGTGAGGTGTAGATGTTTTCAGGCACCCTATGATGACAATGGCCTGCAAGTGTCAGTCCCATTGATTTTGGCCTGCATATTTCCTCACATCAATGCATTTATGTTCAGTACTCTGTATTGACTAGCCCTCAGGATGGTTCCTGATTTAGTCTACTCTCTCTCTCTCTCTCTCTCTCTCTCATTGCATCCTCATCTCAAAGTGCTGGCTGTAGATCTCCCCCACCCCCCACCCCCGGCTCTTGTATATGGAACATACAACTTCTCTTCATTTTTGACTCATGCTCATAAAAAATAGAACACAGGGAAGGAACATGACTTGGAGGAAGTTGAAATGCAGACCTGCCAGATTCCACCTTTTCATTTTTAGGCCTGTGGGCTGGCATTTTCCTCCTTGCAACAAAAGGTCTATAAGAATCAGAGTACAATCATTGCCAAGATAGTAGTGCCATGTTGCCTTCTACTGAACATTGTGCTTTTATATTGAAACGTTGTGTTCTTAGTGTAACCCGTGAACTGCCTGAGTTGGAGTATATTAATAAATAGAAAGGAAGGCTCCAAACTTACCTTAGCTCAAGCCAAGCTCTAGCCGGGCCCCAGCCGGGCGGGGCCTGATCAAGGTCCCAAGCATAGGCAATGGGAGACAGGTGTGGGATGTGGTAACTGGAGGGTGGAGAATGACTGAAGGGCAGGATTCTGGCTTGTCCAATTGGGGGTCAGCAGACTGTTTAAACCATCCAATGGCCTCCCACGGGGATATTCTGGGTGTGTATATAAACTGGCCCTTGGGCCTTTTTAGCAGAGCTTTTTATTCCTTTGAAATGTGTGCTTCTGCTATGAATAAAGAACTGACTTTCACTTGGGCGTCACCTGGTTTCATCAGACCCGCTATATAACATGAAATATGACAGATATACAGTACAGTCCACATGAACATTTCTTGGGTTGTGCATGAAATCTGCCAAGGTCCTTCTGCAGCAGCTTGGAGATCAACACATAAGGGAGGGCTGGCCGGCTCCTGGTGCTGTTCTTACCAGCCCTCTTTCTTTCTTCTTTCATGACATGGAACAATGATTGCTTGAAATCTGAAATCTTTTTAACTGGAAAAACTACAACAAAATAACTACATTGAATGCACATTTCAGTGTGGGAATGGTGAACCGGTATGAAAACATGAGGGACCCTATAGGCATATGGTTAGTGAGTACTGAGGGTTATAAAATTAAAAATTGTTCTGTAGGAAGTTGTAGAACCTAGCACAAATAGCTTATAAGCTCTGACACATGCAAATATGGTTGCTATTAGTAGTGAGTTAAATCTTTGCCATCCAGAGCCACCAAACAGGAAGTCTGATATAACACAAGGGGGAAAGGTATTTTCAGTTGTTGACATTTTAAAGTGATAATGGCAATATTAAGGTTGTCTCTGTCTCTGTATGGGAAAATGACAGACAGTGAAATGAATTCCTCTTACACCTTTGCAGTTAAGACAGGAGGAAGAACTGAGGGCTGACCCTTGTGATGTAGCTTTTTCATCATGTAGGAATTCATGTATTAGTTGGAACAACCAAATAAGTTGTTGCAAAGTGAAGAAGGATGAACTAAGAGGAGGATTCGACCATCTGAATAACACATCACAGTTGCTAACAGGGGAGCCTCATGAAAGATACTCATACAGTCTAGGAAAATTATCTTGGCCATCATCACTGATTGGTTTTATACCCTGTGATGCTGTCTGTCACAGATAAAACTGTATATGATAGCAAATACTGAAATATGAAATCTTTCCTTGCCCGCCAGAGTTATCCTTTTTGCTGATGTAAACATTAGTTATTCGGAATGGGTGAGAATTTTCTTTCAGTTCCACCAGGGCTATAAAAGATATTTTTGGGAGATCTCATTTCTCCACCAGTTCTCCAATTAACATGTACATAGGTCAGGTTGACTTGGTAATTCTAAAGGTTTTCATTTAAGGGCGCAGTTCTAGCTACCCAAGGAAGGTTGGCGAATGGCTAGCTGAGCTGACACCAAGCCAGAGGAAACTGCTGAGTTCAAAGCTGATGGATTCCAGCCCAGTCTAGGGAAGGTGGCAACTAACCCTGGTCTGATTTTCCAGTGGCATAGTGGCTGTGTGAATGGGCCAGTAGGGGTTTGGATGTGGTGTAATAACTCATCCTCTGTTCCTCCCTTTTCTTGCCCCTTTCCTGTCTTCTTCTGGCTGCTATCAGACAACACAACAGTTATGTTGGCAGATCCAGTTGTTCCAGCAAAGCAGAGATCACTCGGTCCAAAGGTGTTATGTGGCACAAGGGCTATTGTGTTGACACAAGAAGCTACCAGCTATACCAGTCTCATCTTTAACAGTTATTTGGCAGGCGGGTGCAACATTCTCTTCTTAGTGCTAGAAGTATAATTACTGAACTTGGCTGATGCAAATGTGGCCAAAATTTTATTTTAGTCCATGTTGAAGGATGAGCCCAAATGCACAGTTTAATTCATATTTTAGGAGTTATCTTTTTTTTAAAAAAAATGAAACTCAACAACAACAATAGCAGCAGCAGCAACAAGCATAACTGACATCATACTTCAATCTGAGGGTATCTCTGGGAAGAATTTCCTGCCTATGTCAACAAGTAGAAGTTACCATATCAGTTGGAGCTACCACAGATTAAGTTCCTCCATTGCCTTCTGTGGAGCTGGTGCAAAGTAAATAACTCGCTGATAGTCTAGCATTGGGGGAGCAGGACATTTTCAATAGGCATCTTCATTTCTGGCTCATCCACATTAGATGTTTGGTTCAGATTGATGTGGGTTGGAACCATGTATTATCCCTGCACTAGATTGCAATGATGTTATTGTGTAGGCAGAGCAAATCAATATTCTGCAACGCAATTTAAAAATGGGCCAGCACAAACAAGACATTATAGCTTTGAAATGGGGGTTCAGATAAGCATTGAATCTGACACAGTAGAGGGAGACTGTCTAATATTGTTCTGTTCTAAATTTGGTGCCATGTGGTCAAATAGGTTTAAAATTACAATTTTTAGGAAAGTGCATGATTCCATCTCCCATACAAGGACCAGGGACCTCATTTGTCAGCAGATTTAGATCAAATAAATTGGAAAGACAACTCTTGCTTATCTTCAAAGGGAATGGTTGGCTTCACCCACTTTATTGCTTTGAAGGAATCCAGGCTGGAGTGGTTCAAATACTGATCTTCAAAACAGGCCATTCAAAAAGAGTAGAACAGTGACGTTATTATTTATTTATTATTTTATTATTTATTCATACATTTCTATAATGCCCGTCTTCCCAAACAAACTTCAGGTGGTGGACAGCAAACTGCATGGAACAGACTTAGGAACACAAACGTTCCAAAGTAAATACAATGTTATAGTTTTGTGAGCTGGGAACAGGGGCATTTGGATAGCAATGAAAGACCTTTTACCAGCTTGGGCTTATCACCCAGATTCATCTGTACCTTCACGGGGACACTCTGAGGATGGTCATGCAAGTGCTGGTTATCTTGTGATTAGACTATTGTAATGGGGATTCCCTTGTCCCTTGTTTGGTGACTGCAGTGGGTGCAGAATGTGGCAGCCAGATTGGTGGTTGGTGCGGGCAAGTTTGACTACATCACCCCAATTCTGGCTCACCTGCATTGGCTCCCCGTTGCCTCCTGAATAAGGTTCAAGGTATTGGTTTTGGTTTACAAAACCCTCCATGGCTTGGGACCAGAATATCTGTTGGGGTGTATCTCCCAAAGTTCAGCTTTGGCCAGACCCAACAGAGCATTGCAGGGCTTCTTACTTCAGATCACGACTCTGAGGGAGGCCCATAAGTCCTCTACCTGGAACCAGGCCTCCTCAGTGGCTGGCCTGACTCTCTGGAACCATCTCTTCAACAAGATAAGGCTTGCTGAGTCCCTTCTGGTGTTCAAAAGAGATTGGTGAAACATTATGAAGAAACATCTCCAGAACATGGCCAAACAGCCTGGAAAATCCGCAAAAACCATCAGATCCCAGCTGTGAAAACCTTCAAGAATATGGTGTATCTTCCTCTTCCCTTTGTTCTATCTCATACCTTCCCTGTTCTCCATTCTGTCTTCATCTCTTGTCTGAGGGCGCTATCTCACGAGTAGTTTGATCCAGTTTTTACTTACAGATAATCCGGCTCAAAAATATGTGTCCCCACAACCATCGAGTTTTTTTTAAAAAAGAAACCTGGTAATACCACCTTCAGTGGGTTGAACCAAGCTTTCCATGACCTAGGGGTGATATTGGGTATTGTTTAACCTGGTTATAAATGTGCGTTTTCCAACCTTGCATAGGTATGTGGGGATGCTCATTATCTGGGTCCCCCCCCTCTTTTGTGCTATTAGCTGATGGTAACTTATTTTTTAAAATTTAAAAATACTAATTTGTAAAATGAATTGATCCATAGGAGGGGGGAAAAGGTTCAAAATCCCTCCTTTCACAACACCCCATCAGGCGGGGGGAAAGGAGCGATTTTTAAACTTTTTTTTTGGCTGAGCCCCAAGCGACCATCAGCTGTAGTGTGGGCTTGGGGCTGGCAAAAAATATTTTAAAAAAATGAAATGGAAAGCCAAATTAGTATTTTAATTTTTTTTTTTAAAAAAATGAAGTTAGCATTAGCTAATAGGGGTGGGGTGGGGAATGCATGTTTTTTATTTTATTTATTTATTTTTTTGCCTGAGCCCCAAGCACCCATCAGCTGTAGTGTGGCTGGCTGATTTTTTAAACAAGGCCTGCAGCGCTATAGCTGATTGGTGTTGCTGCTTTAGAAGCCCCCTTCATGGGGGCTGGTCTGCAGCAGCACAGAAATGGCACAGTACAGCGTTTCATTGGTTTTTTTTTAATTATACAAGTAATTTTACAGTGAAAATAATAAATTTATTCCAAAAAAAAAAAAAAGGCAACTCAGCTTGGGAAATATACTTAAAAATGCCTTTTTAGGACTTGGGAACATTAAGGTGGTTACTTCACGTCTTACCTTGTTCCACGATTATGTTTGTACCGTGACAGCGTTATTCGTGGTCACGTGGTTTTTTCCCTATTCAGTCCCTGTTTCCGTTTACCCACGGGCATGATTACTTGTCTCGTGACAACTGTTACTTCACGGTCTTGTTCCGTGACAAATTATGAATTTGTCTTGCTTTCTTAACCGTTCTTTAAAATATTATAAATAAAACTTTTTTGATATTTTGATTTACTGGTCTTCCAGGATTTCCACGTCAATGCTACAGAATTTTCAGCACTTTCTTTAATAAACATTTGCACTGCATGGAGTTTCCCATAGGGAAACTAATGTTGAATGCTGCTTCAGCTGCTGACCACTAGGTAGACACTGGTTGCTGCGTGACAGTTGTTACCACATGGTCCCTTGTCTCAGAACAGGAACCAGGAACTAACCATGACAAGATAATTCCCCAGCCCAGGGGCAGGTACGGCTTGTCATGCTCTGTTCCCGGTTCCAGGAGCATGGTTGAGACAACTTTTTGCTGTTACGCTATGGATGTGAAGAAAGGTTTTTTTGTACCCATCTCAAGTGGAACAGCAAGGAGGGACGAATGGGACATGAAGTAAACACCTTAGATTTGTTTACTAATACCACACCTATGAGGATGCTGTAACTGAATGTTCAATCACGTGACAACTTTAGAGAAAAAAACTCATCTTTCAAGAACACGTATATTTCGCCTGTGTGATAGGGCCCTGAGTCTCTTTCCTTCCTTTGATTCTACCTTCCACAGCCTCTGCACAGCTCCTCCACCAGGTGGCTCTTCTGTTATATAAAGTCTGATAAATGCTAGATTGAAGTGACTTGCAAAAAACAAAACAAAACAAGACAAACAAAACAGTTCCCAACTGAGAGAGAATAACCCTAAAGTGGAAAGGAAATGGAAGAAATTGCTTCTTGTTTATGTTCACAGTCAAAGATTAAGGCAACTTTCATGTTTTATTACCACTTTTAAATGTCAGCCTCGTTCTTTAAAAGATGCACAATATACTGAACATAAATTCATATGTATCTTGAACTGATGAAGACTGAAAGAGTGGTGGTTCTCCGAAAAAGCTGAATTAATAGCTTTTAAATAATTCCAGCATTATGTCTCCCATTCATTTAAAGCTGTTAATTGACTTTCTTGTAGTGCTCAATTTAAGTTCATGGGATGAAAGAAAAAACTCTACTAGCTGAGCATCTATATATTGGAGATACTTTACACTATTAAGCTAATGTTTCTTCCCTTTGATGCTATTGTATTTCTCCTAAGCTAGCAACATTATATTTTACAGCTGGGACTTAGACAGGGAACTAAACCTGGGTTACCAGAATGGTGTGTGTTTACAACCTCCAAATTTCTTTACAGGCACAAAGGATGAGGTCTTTGTGAGGGCTGAAACCTCATTACTGGCAATGACTGTCAAGTAATCATACATATGTTAAAGTGTTTTGAAATCCTCTGGGGGGAGTGGAATAATACCTGTTTGCCTGGCTACTCCTGAAGTTCCCAAACTGCTCTGTACCATAATCAAGGACCCGCAATTCTTGTAATGCCCTGTAATCTTTAGGAGACATTCTGAAACTCTTTGCTCTTGGATCTGTGATACTATCTTTGTGGCTTCAGATCCTTCCTTAAAGAGAGAAAAAGAGAGCAGATGGGGAAAAAGAAAGAGTGATGACCCAGGGAGGTCTACAAAAGAGCCATCAGTTTCAGGGACAGGGTAACATTTAAACATTGAGGCCAGCATCCGATTGAAAATTTACAGCTCTGTAAGTGAATTTCCCCACATTTTCATTCCCATTTGCCCATTAGAATTATCTGTTGTGTCAGATTATTGATCGGTGGTGGCCACGTGAAATGATCTGCCTTTTCTTACACACACACAGTCATGTGTGTGTAAACTTGTTAGGGAGCCAGTCAATGCTTCCTCATTGGGTGCATGCAGACACCATAGGGTGCCAGAATCCCTGTTGGTAGATAATAAGCCTGCATGCCAGCACTTGGTGTTCATTCACTCCCATTGCAAGTGGGAGTAACTAAACAGGCAATACACTTGAGTTTGCACCTGATCCCAGTAGGAGCTGCCACTGAAGTTCATTCCAGGCTTGCCAGGGGAGAAAGAGATTTGTGTTTGCCAAGTCTGAATGCAGCTGAACAAAATGAACAGAAGAGAATGGGGGAGCCCTGGTTTTCTTAGTTGCTTCTGTTGCAAATAAGACTCACACATTGTGCATGAGCACATTGGTTCATTCATGGTAGGCAGGATGGCAACTGCATGGGGGAAACAACTCTCTTCCTGCAATTCAGACAAAATTTTGAAAACACTAGGACTGTCCATAGAAATTCGGAATATTCATAAGAAAAGTAGCTTAATATTCTCAGGTTTTGCATATTTGTTCTAACACAGAAACTGAATATTAATATATTTTAAACACACACCCCCGCCTACTCATTCTATACCAGAACTGTAAAAGTATGGTGTATGAAACAAATTATTCCTAAGAACTCTGATGCAGTGTATAAAGCCTGGTCTTTCTCATTTCAAGTCAACCATCTTGGATAATTTCCAAGCAGACAGAAGGGGACAATATCCCTAACAAACCTTCATGTTTGTCCAAAAATGCATTACACTGATGGGGAAATATTTTTTGTTGCACATTTTCATTCCCATCTGTATGTTAGAGTCCTTGAGCAATCCTCTAATGTTCTTGCTTGATTTTCCACAGCTGCTAAAGTAAAGGATAACAGGAGCTATTTACCTATGATATTTCCCTGGGGCAGTGCGAATTAATGAGTGTTTGAAGATGAAATGTATTTGCACGCTATTATAGCAATCTATTACATGTATTAATTTCTATTTTTACACAGATTGTGGGTTTTCGATTCTTCGTATGAATTTTTTATCTCCTAATAGATTCTTACTACCCTACCTTTACATATTAGTTCTTTAGGTTTTTTTTTTTAAGAGATTTTAACAGATGCCCATTTTATAATTTCTACACTGGCAACTGGAGAAACATTATTAATCTTTTAAGGCAGCATAGTCTGCTAGCTAGAGTTTGTAAATAGCTAGCTGTTTTTAGAGCAATATGCAGTGTAATGAGGATTATAATATTTACAGACAGGCAGACAGGCAGGCAGACAGATAGACAGACAGATCTATCTATCTATCTATCTATCTATCTATCTATCTATCTATCTATCTATCTATCTATCTATCTATCTGGGCAAAACAGGCATATGGTGAGCTGGAAAGTTGCAGCTGCTTTCTCTAGAACCATATTGTGATGGTGGGTAGAACTAGTGCATTTGGGTAGACAGCGTCCTTTCAATTGTCATCCTTATATTCTTCTTCCTTTTTTGGAAAGAGAAGAAGCAACAGACAGAAGGCAGGGAGGTAGTTAAATATCGAAGAAGAGGTGGTGATAGATAAAAGACGGGGAGTCCACCTCCCATAGGTCTTTAGCATCTGGTATGTTTACAAGGTCTAGCGGGAGTCGCAGTTGGTGACCACCTGGGGTATTTGTACACGACCCCTAAACTCCGCCACAAATGGCTGCCAGCTCCAGAGCTTACAATTGTTTCCCCACCAGCTCCGGAGTTTGCAGGAAATTAAGTGCGACCACGCCCACCTAAGTGCGTCCCAGTGCACTTTTCATGTACCTGTTCTGGGAGGGTGGAAACTCCCAGATCCGGATGTAATCTGGTGAGTGTCGGGCTCTCCTCGCTTCTGGTTTTTTTTTTTTTTGCCTCCTGCCCCTTTAAGAGAAGGAATCAGGAAAACGACAAGGCGGCTTGGACTGGCAGACAGAGGTGAGCCTGCATTCTTTCGTCCCTTTTTTTCTCCCTCCCCTCACGCAGACAGGAGCAAGGAAGTGTGGAGGGGTGGGGACGCAGGAAGAACAACGAACCCCCAAGATCTCTGGTCTGAATTTAAGTGGCCAGCGGATCTTAGGGGTCGTGTGAAAAGGCCCCTAGAGGGCCACACATTTCCCACCCTTCTGACAGAAGAACATTGAATTTTTAAGGCATTGCATCACTAGAGAAATATTTCAGATAGTGATGTGCTTTCTTAGTGAGGGTTCAAGGCATGATAAAGACAAAATGAATATTCAGAGCGAGAGGCTAAACGAAAGGGAAATGGAGGGGTGAGGTTGCTTTTTTTGGGGTGGGGCACAAGGGAGTGCCAGTTCCAGAGAGAGTAGGGAAGGAACGAAGGGAGGTGGGGGGGCATAAATGAGGTGACAGGGAGAGAGAAAGGGAAAACAAGTGCCATGAATCAATAAACTAGCAACAAGAGGCTGATGAAAATGCTGGGGTTTTTAAGCCTAGCCCAGCAAGTATAAGAATCTGAAGGAAATGTCCTTGGTGAAACCAATGGGGGGTGGGGTGGGGTCATGTAAACTTCAGCACAGCCTTCCTAGTGGCACACGCAGGGCTTTTGCATAGCTGTTACAAGGATCAGGTGGATAGGGGCAGAGGCTGGCAAGAGCCGAACGTCACCTTGTAATTGTGAATAGGGAACTTGCTGTAAAAGGCAGCCTGATTGGTATATGGTATTTTAAACCCCCCCCCGCCCGCCCATTTTTTAAATAAGCAGACACCTAGTTAAATGGCTGTACATTTTAGGATGTTTCACCTGCATCACTTGAAACGACCACTTATTACTGGAAATGCTGCAGACACTCCTCCCAGAATATCCTGCTGCTTATTAGTATTCAGCTTTTAAGTAAATCCCTTTGCACATTGGGCCAGTAAGTAGTACAGCTGAAAACTATAAATAGTTTTTCCCCCTCATGTTTTTCATTCTTCACCTCAATTCTGCCATAAAAAAGAAAGGTTTCTAAAAATCTGATAGCTCTGAAAATATTAGGATCCTACTTATAAAAACCATCTTGTTACCTTTTTTGTGTTCTTACATCTACTTAAACTCTCATTTTGTATTCACCTTCTCTATCCACCTGCCTTTCAGATTTAGCTAACTGTTATCTGAACTATCGGATCAAAACCTGGGGCAAGCTGCAATTTCCTGTTCTCAATACTTGAACATGTCTTAATTGTACTGGACTGTATATGATCCCTTATTCTCTAAGCCACCTTGGGCCTTTTTTCCAAGAAGAAAGGCAGGGTAAAAATACTCTAAAATAAAATAAATAAAATAGTCCCAGAGCTGAATCCAGAGGAAGGGAATAGTAAATCACTTTTGAGCATTTGCTCAAACAATGAGAAAAGTTGTCATAAATCAGGATTTATTTATTTATTATTGGATTTTTATACTGCCCATCTAAGAAAGAGGCCACTCTGGGTGGTTAACATACTACAATTCCCTGAAATATAATGTTTTCACAGAAATATAATGTTCTCAGTAGAAGCACTCTGGCCTAGTGGATATAAAGCATTAAAGATGTACATGGTGAAATTTTTCATATTTCTTTTCTTCTGAGGTTTTTTCCCTTCCAGATGTCTTTCATTTTAATGTTTTTTTCATGCTGAACATTTCATTGAACACAAAAGAGAAATCCTCTTTTTCATATTTTCACCCTGGGTTTCCATTTCATCTTTTCCTGCACTAGTGCAAATTAAGCCCTAAAGAGACCTTAGCAACTACTCTAAAAAAGAAGACAGTAAAGGCAATAATGAATCAATCTATTCTATAAGCAGTCAGCATTCTGTGAGAAAGAGAAATCTCCCCCAAAAATCTAACCAGCAATAGAGAACCAAGTAATTTTTTTAAAAAAAAAAATCATCAGGTCAGGGAGCAAAAATAATTTTTAAAAGGAAACAAGAGGACCAAAACAACAAAAAACAATAGCACGTGTTCTGAGGTGAAAAATCCACAAATAAATCCAAGGGTGACGGTTGTTTTAAAAAATTATCACAAAGAGCCATGTTGGCACAAGCAGATTGCCAGGGAACAAAATACTAATCCAAAGAAATGGGGAAATGCCTTAACTACCAAGAGAAGGGGAAGCAAACTTACTTTTAGTGTAGCTTTACCAGTTCTTCTCCCTCAGTGGGTTTTCATGGCTAAGCAGAGATTTGAAATCTGGTCTCCAAAGTCCTAAACCATCACTCTATCCATTACATTACACTGGGCATCTTGTAATATAAAGATGTAAAAAGGAGCCATGCTGGATGGATCAGAGTCAAGACCTACTTGGTCCAAAATTCTACTTTCACAATAGACATCTATCTGTGGAATCCTCCCCCTTTCAAAAATGATTACAAGCATGTGGGAGTGTACAGACGTGTCAAGATACTATTCATTCTAAAAATATAGCATTGTGTTCTGAAGCTGCAGACCAAATTTCACTCCTGCGATCTCAGTGCTAGAAGCAGATAATGTGCTACAAATAAATAAACATACACAACAAGAGACAAGTTAAAACCAGGTCCTTGTTTCATTCTATTGACAAACTTCTGGTGTTGCACAGGCTTCCCCGTTTAGTATCAGATCTGTTCAAAGATCCTATCCTTTATAGGGCATTTTAAAATTCATTTTGTATGCCTGGCTTGAATTCCCTATTTGAATAACTATTCATTTTGCCTGGCAGAAATCCACAGGAAATGCATTTTATCCTGTCTCTATTCAGCTGCGCTTGACTTATGTGACATCATGGAAAGAAGCCAGAATAGGAAAAATTGATATTGGATTAACAAAGGAATGGTACCCACAAGCCAAATGGAATATATTCACTGAAATACAATAAATCTGATAACAGTATCCAGGACAGTATACTCCCAACAGTTTACCAAGAGATTCCTGATTGGTCAGAAAAAGTTACTAAACCAGAAACTTAAAGGGAAACAAAAAAAAAAAACCCCTCTTATTTATTTATGGAAATGCTAGTGTATAAAGGGGACTTGCTGAGCTGTAGCCAGACTCTGCATGTACTGTATACACTTGATTTCTACATATGTATGCATTCACACCGGTACTTAAAAAAAAGGGTCACAACTTATTTCTTCCCTAGCAGCTACCTTAACTTCTAATGCCTCGCAAATTATGCTTGCCCTTCCTCCTAAATTACATTGCTTGGCCATTGGTCCTCTAACCTGACCTGATGTAGAGACATGGAAGAATGGTGCAAACGTTTACTGACATTTGGCACCAATTATTTACTACATTTGGCACCCTTTTGAAACAAAAAAGAAAGAGGAAGGGAAAGCTAACACATTTAGTGAAAAATCTACATTTGATGCACTCGTTCTCCACCGTTTAATATTCTCTTCTGTGTTTTTCCTGCTCTGCAAGGCACAGATGGTGTATGATGTCTTCATTGCAAGAAATGTAAACTTCAGGAAGATTTCCCATGAGATGTCTATAAAATTTAATTGGTGTATGAGTTTGCTACACAAGGAGAGATTCCTTCTGCCTGCTGTGACTGGAGTCTCTCTGCAGGCCAGTGCAAATGTATTAGTGGCTCTGATTATTTTAAAAAGTGCTTAGTATGTTCCCAACCCACTAGGTACATAATTAAACTACATGTAATTAAACTGTTAAAGCAGACATTAAAAACCCAAATGAAAAGGATTCAGCCCAATATATGCTAGCATAAAAAGCCTTTGTCAACTTTTATCAAGATTTCAGAACTTAAAAAGTGGCATAAAGAATCTGGAGTCCAGAGTGGCTCAAGATCAGAGACAGGAGGAAATGTTTTGTAAATATGTTAATTTTGGGGTTACATGTAACCTAAATAAGTTATGGTACATACTTACATTTTAGATTCAATAAGCAATGGCTACATTATACATGCATAATGAGTAACACATTACTTTAAAAAAAATCTTTTACAGGGCACCTGTGAAGATTCTCAGTCATCCAGGTGAGTTCATCTGAAAGTTGAGTCATGGCAACTGGACTTCTTTTATTGAGAGATTGAAACATTTTGCTGCTCATCCAAACAGCTTCATTAGTCTGAGTAAAGCTAGTTCCGAGTCCTCCATTTTATAGTTTACTTTGACCTCATGTCACCCTGGTCTGAAATAGGCTCATAAGATGAACAATGGCCTGAATAGGCTCGTTAAGTAGAGAATAGTCTCAAAGGCCTTAGGAGAACAATGGCCTAAGGTGCTGAAACCCCTAAAGTATGGGTTGTTAGTTATGGCCTTGGTAGTGGAAGCATGAAGTATTTTTGATTTGTGTGGGTATTGCTGAAATCACAGCCTTATAAATGGCAGGTGGACTCCCCACCTCTGTTGAGAGAGGGGTTTTATATACTCACATGAATGGCTTCCCTGATCTCTCTCTTAATCCACCTATCTTCTTTGTCAGCAGTACACCTCCACTTGAAGGACAAAGGGTACTCATTCAAAGATGAGGATGTACACATATTAGACTATAACATAGAGGACTCACACCTAGTTTTCCTCAGACTGATGAAGCTGCTTGGATGAACAGCAAAACGTTTCAATCTCTCAAGAAAAGAAGTCCAGTTGCCATGGCTTAACTTCCAGATCTTTTACAGGACATTTTAACATATTTTAGACATATTTTACCTGGAAATGTTCAGATTTTATAGTTCCTGAAATCAATTCTGTGTGATAAGGGAGTTGTTATTTGGGTATATATTTATGTTAACATTTCAAAGTACAAATATCAAAACCAAGAGAGTACTTTCAACCCAACAAATTTATTTGCACAATTTAAGCAATGGCAATGACTATGGCAACTGGGCTGCTGGGAAGTAATGGGTGACACAAAAAGTTCCCTTTTTAAATATAATGTTCTGAGTGATGCTTATTATTCACTTCTGAGTGCAGCACAAAGTTTTCACTTGCATTTTAAATAACTCAAAATGGCCTGGCAAGCATGTAATTTGATGAAGTGCCTTCTCCCATATGGCCCAAGTTCTTCTATTTTCTAGAGTGACTTTTTTCTCAGTCCTACTGATTTCTGAATGTAAATGAAAAACAGAAAATTGGAAGAAGCAAGACAGTATGCTTAAAGATACAGTACTTAAGAATCAGCATTGCTTGCACTCATTATGAAGATACTGTATTAGGTGCAACTGGTGAATTTCTAAGAATCAAGCTTACAGAAACTATGAACACAATAATCTTCAAGATTATGAGTGTCTTCTACTAGACTGGATTGTTTTGTTTTTTGTTTTGAAATAAATAATGCTTTCCTTTTCAAATATTACTAATCATACATGAAATAATCTTTCCATAACTTTGTGCTGCCAATACTGATATATTGTAATCCTTTCCCAAGTTTTTTAGGTAGCGAATTCAATTAAAAAAATCTCTGCTTTATGAATGACGGATGTTGTGCTTCTGTATCAATTATCTGAAACACCAGGAAATGGCAATATTAAGAAAACACATGCCAAGCTTCATATAGCAAAGTGCAGCCTGAATGTTGACCACACCAACGACAGTAGTCAAGATGATTTACAGGCTACCCTCTTCTGCATTTACACTTGCTGCAAAACAGCCATGATCATTGCTTTGTGTTTGGGTGAACATTGGTTAACTGATGAAAAAAGGAGTCAGCTTCTGGGATTTTCCCTTGCTTCGTGTCACTTTGTGAACAGTAGTGAGCACAAGAAAGCATCTTGTAGACCCTCTTGACTGCTGTCATTGGTGTTGTCAACATTCAGGCTACCCTTTGCTATGTAAAGCTTGCTATCCTTTTTCCTGCTGGCAACATGGACACCATATATCAGCCCATTTCCTAGCCTTCTGAATTGTGTACGCAGAAGGAAAATATTACACATTCATAAACCAGAGTTTTTTTTTGAAAAATTGAATTTCCTAGCTGTTTCAAAGAGGACATTTAAATACATCATATACTACACACAGATTCCAACATAAATTCCCATTGTGTAGAATTACCCAGTGCTAGAGGATCCCAGAAGAAGAGTACATGATCTGTACTATGGTCAGGCAAGAATAGGCAAGAACAAATGAGATGTGGATGTACTCCTGTGTCAAAATATTTTGAAATACTATTGTGGACTTAATGAAATGGTGGAGCAAAGGTGTGAGTAAGTAAAATACGTACAAAGGAGAAACATACACCCTTTGATCTCTTGGATAAACTAATATTGCCATACCCATTAATATTTTAATTTCCAAACCCTTTCTTGGAGGTAGATAAGATGAGATTTAAAGCTATTTTGGATTATTAAAATAAAACCAACCAACAATTTGATCTGTTTTTAAAATATTCATATAAAAAGTTCATCAGCATCTTTACAAGTGTTATGTACAATTGTTTTTTTAAAAAATGAAACTCAAAAATCATTTGCTCAAATTTCCCAAAATTTGGAACTGAGAAAGAGCAGACTTACTGCTATCTCCGTCTCAAATTTGGTGCTGCTCTGAAGTTCATTTTCAACATTATATATGTTTTTGTTTTCTTTAGAATTGATTTGGGGAATACTGATTTTCTCTGGTGTACAATATCTATTGCTGCCCTCCCATGCCACATAGAAACACATTCAGTGGTTTACAATTCTTTTTATCTGGTGGCACCCTGCCCAAGGCCTTCAAGGATGCACAGTGGGAAATTGAACTCTAGACCTCTAGCTTTGCAGATACCCAAACTATTGAACAATCCAGCCAGTTAAATAATCTCTCCATCTCTTTATTTTGCAGTCCCATAGAACCTGTCCAAATATAAAGGAAATGAAGAAACACAAATCTGGGCCAATCAGATAAGAAAATGAGAGCTTTAAATATTCCTGATCCATCAGGAAAGATATAACAGTTTGGATTTCAGAAGCCCCGAGGAGCAATTTAATCTTGAAATTCCATTTCCCCCCTCATTAAGCACCAGCCTGTAAGATGGGGGAAATCGTCTACCTTTTCAGATGCTCGGTGGTTCTGTCTGTTGCTTCATATTTCAGTAGATGCTGCTGTTGATATTTTCTTCTATTTCATATGATAATAATTATTCCATATGTGCAACTTTCTCACAGTAATACTCATCACAGATTTTTGGGTCTTAAAAAGATTTATACATATTTTAAAAAGAAGGAAGAACTATTTGGTACATAAGTAAAATGAAGACATAGTGGTGGTGGTGGGGGCAATACTTGATATCGTCCACATCAATGAACCATCAAAAGTGAGCTTCTGAGTCCTTCACAACTCTCCAATGGGCTGGATGCTGAAAACTTGGGGAACAGAAAGAGGCAGAGGCAGGTAAGTTCAAAATCCATCTTGCCCTGGTTCTACTGCCATGGGAGCTGAAGTTACTGAATATGTGATTTCAAGGCACACAAGATGTTCCAGAAGCAATTTATTATCACCACACACTTGCACATCCAGGGAGTTTTTATGGCCAAACAGGGACTTCAATTCAGGGTCTCTCAAGTCAATATTCTTCACATCGAACTTGATCTGGCAAGCTAAATATTTAGGAAACAGTGGTTCTTAAGCATGCACATCACACTCTAGCTTCCATTGTATTATGTGAGATGTTGGTTATTCAGTTGACTGTAAAATGTTGCCTTATCTGGGCCTATTTAAAGAAAATACATTCCCTGAATGAAACTTTGAAAGTACAACAAATCCCACAAGAGTAATGCAGATTCCATTTAGCTTGTCTGCACATTTAGAAACCTTTGGGAACCCCCTGATTTCAAATACATTTATGCTTTATGTGGAATTCAACTGCAATCTGAATAACAACCTTAAGCATTTTCAAGATCGAAATAAATGAAGCAGTCTCAGTAGAAGAATGTGGTTTACCATACTGGGATAGAGAGCAAACGGTTGTCCTTTGCCCTAAAACCAATGCAGCCCAGTAAGAATGTTTCAATGTACAGATTGCTACCTAGAAACATGAATTTTATTTACAGCTAGAAGGTACAATCCTCTGTCTGTATCTGATACAACACTCAAAAGCACAAAAATCCAGGAAGGGGGGGTGAGTACAGCTTTTGGTGAGTCTGTTGCAACTGTGGAATATGTTTTTGATTGGTAGAATCCAGTTTCCCACAAATTCTATTTTGGCAGCATTATGTGGCAACTTAGCATAAAATTTCTTTAGAAGTTCAACTCTCACACAACACCACTTGATATTTTGTTACTGCAACTGTGCCCTCTGATGGCCCCGCGTAGTTGACTGATGTTGCTAAAGTACCATTAGCTACATTGTTTGTATTTGTAGACACTGCATATAAACATTTCATCAGGGAAACATCTGCTAGTTTCATTTTAGGTGCTAAATGAGCATTCTGCTCTTGTGCAGTACAACATGTAAGAACTGAATATAAATCAGTGGTGTAGATACAACAGCTATTTATCATAGCTTCCCATTTATACTTGGAGAATTTTATGCAAAACAGTGTACTTGGATTTTGAAAATGAAAGATGTCTGTGTAATGACAATGGATTTCTTCTGGTAATGTTCTGCACATGTGTATATTCTGCATTTCATTTGATGTACTGAAGAGAAAGAAACCTTCAGAAATCTTTAATTAATAGTATCACTTACTTTTAAAGTTTTTACTTAAATGGATTTCTGCCTTGGAAAGCCCAATGTTTTGAGGAAAACAAATGCTACCAAAACCTGCCAAAAATAAGCAACCATAATTTCTTAAAAGGTAGGGGGAAAAACTTAGCAATGAGACAAGCTGAAATAAAGCAAAGCAAAAGCAAAGTGTTCTGCTTATATACCACCCCATGGTGCTTAAAGCACTCTCTGGGCTGTTTACAAATTATTTATGCAGGCTACAAGTTGTCCCCTACCTCCCCCAGAGAGTTGGGTACTCATTTTACCAGCCTCGGAAAGGTAGAAGGCTGAGTCTACTATGAGCCGGCCACCTAGAATTGACTCCAGGTCGTGAGCACACTTATACCTGCAGTGCAACCATTTAACTACTGCGCCACGAGGCTCTTTTAATAAATAAAAGGTATCAAAAACTACAGTAGTAAGTATACATATATACTATCAATGACCTTTCACGTAGGATTATACTGAGAAAGACCTTACCTTTTGCAGATGTCAGAATGTACATAGATAAGCATTTAAATACACCTTAACAACTCCTGGAATATATGCATGTGAAGTGTGACTCATCTTTGTTATTCAATAATTTATCATATTTCAATACAGTAGGACCCCAGTATCCACTGGGGATTGGTTCCAGGCCTTCCCATGCATAATGAAAACAGTGGATAAGAGAGAATGTCAAAAATCCCCAAAACTGCTGTTTTGTGACAGTAGCTCGCTGCTGTTTTGCAACGGTATCTTGCTTTACAACTGCTGTTTGTGACAGTAGCTTGCTTTGCGGGTGAAGAATTATTGAATTTTTTTCCCTCTGCTAACCATGGATAACTGAATCAGTGGATATGGGGGTCCTACTGTATAGGGTTTTGCAATAGGCTCTTCTGCTTCAGTTGTCACAGACCATTGAATATGGGCAGGAATTTTAATACATTCATTTAAAATTAAAAATATTGTTGTTATATGCCATCAAGTCATCTCTGATTTATGGTGACCCTATGAATGAGCAATCTCTTAAATGTCCTGTCCTCAACAGCCCAGCTCAGCTCCTGCAAACTCAAAGTCATGGCTTCCTTTAGGGAGTCAATCCATCTCAATATTTAATCTTCCACCTTTCCTGCTGTCTTTGCCAGCATGATCGTCTTTAATGGTGACTCTTGCCTTCATTATGTGCCCAAAGAATGGCTCTCTCATTTCTGTCAATTTTGTTTCTGGATAGTTTAGGTTTGATTTGCTCTCTGGGACCCACTTATTCATCTTATTTTGAAACAGTCCAAAATGAAACAAACGTGGGTTTCCCTTTATCCAGGTTGGTCCCTGACCCCCATGATAAATGGGGGGTTTCTGTATCACGAATTGGCTGCCTTAGTCAGCAGATTGCTCTTGTTACATTTTACATGATGCAGTGGAGGGGTCATGTGAAATGTTTTGGGGTTGTTTATGGTTGTTGCTGTTGCCTCTTGTAGCAAACAACACTGTTACTTAGGATTATTTAGTTGAATCGAAATAATATATTCCTGCTCTTTCTTGGGGAGCAAAACATTTTTCGATGACCAGACATTATTATGAAATTGTTATTTCTTTTTAGTACTTAGCAGCATTATGGGGGATTGCTAGCAGGGCCAGCCATGCTGCCTGAAGAGCACGACTGGACTCTCACAGAAGGAGGAGCAAATGCAGTTATCCACTCAGCTGGCTACTGAGCTGGCTCCATAGAGCCAACACTCTCTAGAGCAAAGTTTCCCCATCATGGATCCCTATCTATTCGTGGACTAAATATCCTAGAAGCCTTGCCATTACCTATGTTGTCCAGGATTTCTGGAATTTGTAGTCCAGGAATATTTAGGCACCCAAAGAGGGAAATCTTTGCTCTCCACTATAGGCAGTGTGACCTGGAAAATCAACTGCACCATATCTGTTAGAAAGGCAGAGAAATCAGGGTTGCTACACAGACCCCCCTGATCTCCAGAGATATGTAAAGACCTTTTAATGCACATGGACGGTGGGGTGAGGGGACTGGTGAACCCGGCATTCCTAAAAATCAACTGCCTGAAGCAACTACTCATCCTTCACTTCTAGATACAGACCCTGACCAGAGTGGCTGAGGAATCCTACTTCAGCACTAGCAATCGGACAGCAACTTTTACCAGAGCAGACTAAATTGGAAGTCACTGGGCAGGCCATGTAAAACACAAGCCTTGGTCCTTGAAAACAATGTTGCTCACTATCCTGAATTGATATCCATCCTGAATTTGGTATCAATCTTTCTAAAGAATGGAGTCCCTTTACAGATAAAGTCAGCCGTTTTTATACATCAAGTTTAGGCTGCAGTCCAGTTATCCTAGAAATGTGGCTTTCCTTAAAGGCTAGAACTTCCAACAAAGCATTGAAGCAAAAATAGGTGTTAAGCCGTGTGTGTGTGTTTGTGTGTGTGTGTGTGTGTGTGTAAGAGAGAAAGAGAGAGAGAGAGAGAGAGAGAGAGAGAGAGAGAGAGAGAACTGGGATTCTACCAGATCACAGAGTTTTTAGCTGTAAAGCTCCTGAGTCACTATGGATGATGAATCCTTTTCCTCATGCAAGTTCATAAGAAAGGACAACAAATTAAAAAACAGAATTACATAATGTAAATACTACTAAAAGCACACAACTTCAAACCAGTTCAAACAGCAGGACAAATAACTAATTATACCATTTACTATATGATATGCAAAGACATGCATCTATGTGTACCTATGTATATGTACAGTATGGCTACATACAGTGTATACAGCCACCACCATACATGCTATATAGTACTATCCGAATAAAGATTCATTTTGCACTTAGAGCTGTCCAAATATATTTTCTTATGTTTACCTATTAATAGTCTGCTATGTATGGCAGGCTGGCTGGCTGGCTGGGGGCATATGGTCTTTCTCAGATATTGGAGCAGTATTTCTGTTCCTGCACTAGATATTTTGGGACAAGCCATGTAGCATGTATTGTTTCCCCCACTTCTGGCTGGAGTGTCCATTTCTATCTACAACTCTTCCCTCCTGCTCTACCTGATGAATGCAGGTAACAACAGTAGAAATTTTGAGTAGTATTTCCTGAGTTTCTTCCTGTGCTGAATTATTTTCCCACCTTAATTTTATTCTGCTGTCTCTTTCAGGCTCAGGGGAAGATTTAACCCCTCCTCTATGTGAAGTTCCTGTAGAATCATAATAGTTGTGATGTGCTGTAAACTTATAGCAACCCTTACAGGGTTTTCAAGGGGAGTGAGATATTTGAGGAATGGTTTTGCCACTTCCACAATGAATGTCCATGGCTGAGCAAGGATTTGAACAGTGTTCTCCAGATTTCTAATCTATCAGTCTATCCACTTCACCACACTGGGTATCCCCAGACTTGCAATTCCTGTGATTAATTAGCCCATCTTCATTGTGCCTATATAGCAGGTACTGAGATAACCTAACATAAAAGAGAGGGTGAGCAAAATTGGGAGGGGGTGCAAGTGGAGTTATTGCCAGTGTTTGTAACTTACATAGCAATGGTGAAGTACTGCAGGATCTTCTTTTTCTTACATGGGATTAAAGAAGGTAGTTTCTAGTGCAATATTTGGGACAACAATAGGGCTATTTAATAAGGACAAAGGGAGCACCCCCCCCCCAGGCAGGGTCTCTTGCAAGCTTTTAGAAACAAAATGTTACTTTTACCCTTACCCACTCCAATTACTCCACTGGGGGATGCTCTGCTCCGCATGGGTTAGCGTCTCTAATCCTTTTACATTTAAGCTTTTCGGTGCACACACTAGGGTTGGTCTGTTTTCCTCAGCTCAGCTCAGCTGCTGCGCTAGCAAGGCTGCCGTAGTTGCCGCCTCCCAGTAGGAGCCGTAGCTGCTCTCATAGGGGATGGGGACCCGAGGGGGACCAGTGGATGGGAGGACAATTCGTCGCCACTGGGCGAACGGGGGCCACCCGGCGGCTCGGGCGCTCCTCCAGCCTCCGACGCCTTTGGCACGGAGGTGGAAAAATCCCGAAAGGAAGGCAAGGGACGTGGGGGGTGGGGGAGGCAGAAGGTCTGCGGATCCCTGCGGGCACACACGGAGTATTTCCACCGCCTGAGCCCTCGTCGTCGTCGTCGTCGTCCTCCTCTTCCTCTCCTGCTCGTTATTACCGCTTCAGTGGAGCTCGCAACCAGCCTCGCCGCCAATTCACGCCCCACCCTCGCTCGCTCGCCTGAGGAGGGAAAAAAGGAACCTGCCCGGGAAGCGAATTCCTCGTAGATGAAAGGCTGGGCTTAGTAAGAAGGGGAGCGTGGATTTCCGCCCCCTCCCCGACGGGCTGAGTTTTAGGAGCCTCAGGAAAGGCTGCGAGGGGAGCAGAACGAGAGACCGAAAAAGCAGGGCTGCCAGCCTGACAGCGAAAGGCAGCGATTCCCCCCCCCCTCTCTCACTCTGCACCCCCATTCCCGTTTCGTCCGTCCGCCCCGCCCCCCCCCACACACAATACACTCCCTGCGCGTCCACATTGCCCGGGGTGTCATCCTCTTCTGCCTCCTCCTGCACGCAGCTCTTCCGCGCGGGAGCCCTCGAAACGGGCGTCGAGAGCCGTGGCTGCCCCCTCAGTAGGTGGGGAAAGACACACCGCTAGGGACCCGCGTCCTCACGCAATTCCACTTGGGGCTAACACGCCATCCGCGCGCTCGCGCGCGCACGCACACACATACACACACACACTCACATATAGAGGCGGAGGCGCGCGCGCGCGCGCGCGCTCACGCACCTTCCCATCCCCTCGCTCCGTTCGCCTCCCTCCCTCCCTCCCTCGCACGCACCCAGAGGCGCAACTCCTCCGGCGCTGCCAGGTCGCTCCGCTGCCTTCCCGACTGAAGGGGCGAAGCTGCCGCGGACCGCCGGGTTGCCCCCTCCCCTTTGCCGGGGCTCGGCTCCTGTGTTTTCGTCCTTGGCGTCGGTCCCGCTGGCTGGGCGGAGGGGTGCGGGTTGGAGGGTGGCTGTGGTAGCGGCTGCTGCTGAGGATTAGGCGCGAAAGGGGCAGGACAGGGGGAAGGAACGAAGGAACGAAGGGACCCGGTGGGCGACCCTCTTGGGCTCCTGGACCTGAAGCGTGGTGGTGGTGTGTGGGGAGGAGAGAATCTGCCCAAGCCATGCCTTTGCGCCCAGTCCTCATCCCTGCGGAGAGGAGGAGAAGAAACAGCGCCAGGAAACGGCTGCCCGTCTGACTGCGGCTCCTTTTTGCTCCAAATTCTAGCTCTCCGACCCCCCACCCCCCCACCCCATCCCCTCCGCCCCCCTGCCTTTTCCCAACTTCCAGGAGTGGCAAGCTGACCTGCTGTGAGGTAAGGCTGAGGTGGGACTTCTTTCTGCCAGTGGGGTCTGGGCTCTTGAGTGGGAAGGAGAAGGAGCTTATCTCCTCCCAGCCCCCCCCCCCAAAATAGGGGGGGATTGGAGGGGAGGAAAGGGGGGTGAGCTGCCTGAGCAAAGGGGCGGGGGTTGCAATTGGCGCCAAGAAGGGAAACCAAGAGAGAGGGATCCCGGTGGGAGGGGGGGAGACAGAGGTTACAAAAGGGCTGGGAGGGGGGAAAGGAGTCGCACCCAAGTCCTGCCACCTCCCTCTCCCGCAGGCGCAGATTTGGCGACGCTGGCCAGCCCCTCCGTATTATGTCTGCGCTCCGAAGGAAATTTGGGGACGATTACCAGGTCGTGACCACTTCGTCGTCCAGCGGCTCCGGCTTCCCCCAGCAGCAGGCGTCCGCCCACAAGAAGAAGCGCCAGCGGTTTGTGGACAAGAATGGCCGGTGCAACGTGCAGCACGGCAACCTGGGCAGCGAGACCAGCCGCTACCTGTCGGACCTCTTCACCACCCTGGTGGACCTCAAGTGGCGCTGGAACCTCTTCATCTTCATCCTCACCTACACCGTGGCCTGGCTTTTCATGGCCTCCATGTGGTGGGTTATTGCCTACATGCGGGGTGACTTGAACAAAGCCCACGACGAGAAGTACACCCCTTGCGTGGCCAACGTCTACAACTTCCCCTCTGCCTTCCTCTTCTTTATAGAGACGGAGGCGACCATTGGTTATGGCTACCGGTACATTACTGACAAATGTCCCGAAGGCATCATCCTCTTCCTGTTCCAGTCCATCCTAGGTTCCATTGTGGATGCTTTTCTCATTGGCTGCATGTTCATCAAGATGTCCCAACCTAAGAAAAGGGCAGAGACACTGATGTTCAGTGAGCACGCGGCCATCTCGATGAGGGATGGCAAACTCACCCTCATGTTCAGGGTGGGCAACCTCCGCAACAGCCACATGGTCTCTGCTCAGATCCGCTGCAAACTCCTCAAAGTAAGTCCAGCCTCAGAGAGAGGGAGGGCTGTGCTGCTGACCTCTGACCTGCATGTTCCACTATTCGCATCGCCACAGTTTTTGATCTTGACCTCCACAGTCTTGCGTACCCTTCCTCATTCATTAAACCCAATGCCACTGAAGCATGCATGTGTTCCTCACCTTTTGTGCATCTACTCTGTGCTGATCTCCAATGGATTTGCTCTGCCATTTCTCACAATTTCTCTTAATAGAATGTCTATGGTTGGCCCCTCCTCTATGTTTATCACTGGTTCTTTTGATCTTTGAATCTGTATACCTTAGCACAGCGTTGGCGAACCTATGGCACAGGTGCCAAAGGTGGCACTCAGAGCCCCTTCTGTGGGCACCCAACATCGCCCCTTCACAGCCACCTGTATTCAGGTTAAATTGCTGTATTGGCACTTTGTGCAAAATTAGAAGGTTTTGAATCGCGGTTTGGGCACTCAGTCTCTTAAAGGTTCGCCATCACTGCTGTAGCACTATCTTCCTATGGGGGTTCCTGTGGGGTACTTTCTCTTTAAAAGCATAAAGAGAAAGCATAAATTTATTTCTCTTCAGCTCTGTTGTTTTGCCTTTCCTCCTTTCCTATTTTGTAGGCAGCTTCTCAGACTAAGATTCACACCCAGCTCTTTTCCACTCCTCAGCTTTTACACCAAATATTCCTTTTCCATGCCTCATCTTTTCTTTCTGAAGTCCAGTTTGAAATATGTCACACTCACAATGTGTCTTTCATAATCCTTGAAGCACATTGAGCCACCTGTTCTTAGTTTGTTAGTCAATTTTCGTTCAAGATATTTTTGCCAGGAAAACTGGCAGTTTGTTACCTTCCTACAAGGCACTAGATATGATCGGGCTTGTATAAAAGAAAAAGAGTGAAACATTCTTAGGACACTTAAAATGTGGATCCTATAAAATGGTCCATTCCACAGAGGTTAGTATTCCAGAGGAGGCCTCTCCAGAAGAAGGAACTTTGGGCATTTCCATCATTTCTTAATATACCTCCCAAGAACTAGATATCTTCTGTATTCTGAGTGCTGTATCAGTTTTATTTTAACGTTGTTCAGATCAGCTTGATCCACAAACTAAATTTCATCCAGATCCTTTAAAAATGAATATTCAAGAGCTGTAATATTTCACACTTCTTTTAGATCTATACCATGAGTGATGAAAGCAGTGGAGTATTACACAAATCAGTTTCTGTCACTGTCCTTGAATGCCTGGTTGTGTATAGTATAACTATGTCCTTTTTAGGGAAAAAAAAACAACCCACAACCAGTTAATGTGTGTGCACACACGCACGCACGCACACACACACACCATTATTATATAGAAGTTCCAAAAGTGCTCACGGTAATGCTGATGGCCGGTTCTTCTTTCAGGGTTACCCCATGGCTTAGCCCGATCTTGCCCCTTCCTCGTGCATGGTAGACCTTCTCCCTTTACTTTTTGTTTTGAGCTAACCATGTCTAGTGTTGCCACAGTGCTAGATCTCACTAACTGTTGTTAGTGGAATGCCAGTTTGCAGTTATGGTTAGAGCCTGGTTTGCAAACTGATTTGAACTATGATTAGTGTTAGCATCAGTGGACATCTTTACTTTCTTATACCAGAGAAAGGTCAATGAAAAAAAGAATAGAAGTATTTGCTTTTCCTTGGAAATCAGATTTGCTTTGATTTTAGCCTTGCACTTTGAGTTGACACTGATATCACTAGGATTCTACTATGTGTTTATGTTTCAGACCCACTAGATATTTATTTTGAAGAAAAATGCATTAAACACAATGTATTTTTCTTTTGAATATACATTGATAGGATTGTGCTTGATTACATACATGTATAGACGCTGTGAAGAGATATCTCCACTAACTTGAACTAGACTGTCCATTGCTTCCCATATTGTTTACTGGGGAACATTAAGAAAATATTTAATTAATATTAATTAATTAAATAAATAAATAATTCAGTAATGACTAAATTTTAAAAGTGATACAATATGTTATGTTGAGGACAGATATTACAATGAGATAGAAATCATAGCTGGTTTACAGTTTCTTTACCATATATATATATATGGTAAAGAACTTATTAGTCAAGGACTTATTGATTCAATGAAGCATTAATGATATTTTCCAGTCTTCACTTTCTGAACCTGAAAAAAAATAGTAAATTGTGAGAAGTTATACAAGTTAGTCATCATACAAGGTATGGCTTTTGGGTATTCATTAAAAGGTAGTATGGTGGCCTTATATTATGGCATTAATAACTATGATAGGCAAGTGGAAAATGTTGAAACACTTTCTCCAAAATGATATACTTCCAATATTTTTAAAATATTGGATAGTTCCACTTACATGTGTTATGCTCACCACGTTTTAGTTATAATGTATAATTTCACATTTAATTTAATATAGTAAAATAAATTACATGAAATATCCTCATTAGCATTCATCTAGTAGTTGGAGGGCATCAATGTGTACTGCAGAATGGACTTTCATTATTAGGCAGTAATAACCAGTCAGGAAAAACAGACCATGGAACTTTTATTTATTTATTTAATGAGTATTTTTACCCCACTTTTCTCCTTGGAAAAGGACCCAAGGCAGCTTATAGTAATGAGGGACAATATACAGTCCAATAGACTTAAGACATATTCAAGTAATTGAGAGTAGGGAATTGAGGAATATCTTACAGCATTAAAAGACAACATTAGATTAAAGCGACAAGAGAACAAATCAGTTGAAAAAGGAGTGAAAAATTCCATGAAAAGTTATGAGTGATGGAAACTAACAATTGAAAACATAGTGTCAATGCAATCACAAAATATATAAACACAATGTCTATGTGATCATGTATTGCAGATTCATATAAAGGTCACATAAAAGGTAGTCTATCATTCAGGGAAAGCTTGCCTGAAGAGAAAGGTCTTTGCCTGTTTCCGGAAAGAAAGACATCAAAGATGGGGCAGTCCTCACCTCTGGTGGGAGGGAGTTCCAGAGTCTGGGTGCAGCTGCTGAGAAGGCCCTTTCATGTATTCCCACAAGATATACCTGTGAGGGTGGCGGGATCGAGAGAAAGGCCTCTCCTGATGAATCTGAGCCGGTTCACACTGTGAGATTCGATTTTTGAATTTAAATTAATTATTTCTCTGGGTTCATATTTGCTTTGCACACCAGTTATCACACTGATGGATGCATTATAAACTTACTCCATTCTGTAACAATGAGATAACTTTGCATATAAGTTACTAGGCAGCTGAAACAGCTCTCCTACCTGTTCAGAAAATATTATCAGCTTTCATGCAAGGGTGTGTGTTGCGTCGTTACAGTCATGACCGACTATTCGTGACCCCATGTCCATGGAGTTTTCTTGGCAGAAATCCTGGAGTGTTTTGCCAGTTCCTATTCCAGGCGCCTACAGCACCTGGTATACCCTGGTGGTCTCCCATCCAAGTACTAACCAGGGCTGACCCTGCTTAGCTTCCGAAATCAGGCGAGATCGGATGTGCTTAGGGCATATAGGCAGCTCTCATACAAGGGTATTGAACATATTGTGCATGTTGGCAAAAAAAAAGCATCCTATTTCAGAATGTCTTAAAGAGATGGATTTTTATTTTAACCCTTATTATTTAATCAAAAGGAGTAGGAAGAAATTTAAACTCAAAGCAGTAACAATGGCTGAAATCTAGTAGCAGCTATGATAGGCACACTGGATGAGTGGCGATTTGGTGAGTCAATCCCTTTGTAAGTTCCATTGATTTAATGGGCCTATTCTAGCTGTGACTTAGTACTGGATTACAGGTGATTAATCTGTGGTACAACTACAGATATATAACCTCTATGGGACATGTTTATAACAGTTGTTGTGACCCTTAATACTGAGTGACACATTTATTTATTTATTTATTTATTTTATTTTATTTATATATTTTTAAACTACCTGTCTTCTGAAGGAACTCCGGGCGGTTAGCGACACATTCAAACAACAAATAAGAATACAACAGTATAAAAAACAAAAAACAAAAAAGTATATAAAGTGGAAGATTTATATTCTTAGTAATAAACAAAATAAAAATAAATATAGGTGCTGTACTTGCAGTGTAGGAAACAGGAATTGTGCAAGGAAAGCAACCACTGTTGTACAAGTTAGAAGAGCATTCACACAAACAAAAACTTTGTGTATTTGGGGAAAACATAAAACAATTTCCTTAGGACATCTAACTTATTTGAGACCATTTAAGAGAGAAGCTATGGTGAAACATATATTTCTTCCCCTGGTCTGAATGCAAGGAACTATTATTGAAAACTAATTTCTCAAAAACAAGTTTAGGTTTAAAGAATGTAATATTTGGAAAAACTATGATTTTTTAATGCAAGAAAAACTTATATTTCTATATCAACCATGTGTAAGATGGCCAGTCCTTATAATATTCATTCATAGCCTTTCCAACAACATATTATCTTATTGTTTAAGGCATGGTTATGTAACATTCAGAAAACACTGTGTCAGCATGCCAGCATTGTTGTGTTGCATATGCAAGGATCAGAAACATTGTGCTAGCAATTTGATGTAGGTGGTATACTTTGCTAAGTTAAATGTTACACTACATGGACAGAAGAACCTAGTGGATAGTGGAGGCAACATAACAAATAATACTCAGGAAGAGGAGTGTGTGACATTTTATTCCAAAATTCATGTTATAAATCCAGCCAGTGTGCAATTGGCAGCAGCTCCTTTTCTGTAAAATCTTTGCAGAACCTTCGGGCAACAAGGAATTCTCTTGTACAAACCCTGCATAATTAATGGAGATTAGTTATGGAAATGACACTGCTCGTAATATACTGGTAGTTCTTACTCATTGTGATGGGGCTTCTTTGAAGGAGAATAGGTTTATAAGACTGAAGTACTGGGAGCAATGGGGGGGATGAATTAATCAAACAACATAATTCTGAAAGAGGAATGTTCATTTTTATATTTGCATCTGCGTATTTATGTAGGTCAATACCTATATAGATGGGTAGACAAGATATGGCTGATCTGGACTAATTTATCTGATTCCAAGTGTGATGTTGAGAAATATATTTGGTCAGATACATCTGTCTGATACAGCCATGTCTGTTTAGATTTAGTAGTGTCACTGTGTCTTGTTATATTGCAAAAAAAGTGTTGCAGGTCCTATCAACAATATCAGAATGTATAGAAGAATGTATATTTTAACTTGGAGCAAGTTTAATTTGCACTAGGTTTCAGTTCTCTGCCAAGCCATAAAATTTAATTGTTGTCCTATAACAGGTGGGGGCTTTTCCACTCAATCACAGAATTTGCCTAAAAAAAGAGGTCCCACCTACACCATGCTGAGTTGGTTCATTTAAGGAAAAAACAGATTCATTCAGTAAATAAATGACATGGTCTGAAGCAAGGTTATTAATCTGAATGCTTTCAGAGATTATTTACTTGACACAAGATTCCCACCCACACATTTTAAATTATACATTTTTAAATATATTTTGCTCAGCTGTTTTTTTTTAAAGGTAAGTTGGTTTTGGTGGATAGTGTTATTGGTTTTTGGTTATTAAGTGGATTGAAGTTTAAGAAATACATACATTTCCCAAGAACTTTACCTCCCACTCCTCTTAGTAGAACCATATGCTTTGCATAGGTTCAGATGCACCAGCTGTCAGATAGGCAACTATGTGACAATCATTTTCTAATCATATGTAGATCCCATGTAGACAAGCAGGATGACTTAAACTTTCCAAACAAGATGCTCAAATGAGTTTGAGATGCGTAATACATTCAAGTATATTTTAAGAAAAAAATTATGTTTAAAATTAGAGATGGGCACAAATAAAAAATGGTGTTTCGTTTGTCGTTTGTCGTTTAGGGGGTCCGTTTCGGTTCGTTTCCGTTTGTTGTGAATTTTTGCAAAAAAAATCATTTTCGTTTTTGTTCGTTTCGTTACCGTTTCATTACCATTTATTTCAATTTTGTGTGATTATTTTTAGCTTTTTAAGCAGTTCAATGTATTGCCATAATGAAAATGAAACGGATGACAAAATTTCTGGTGTTTCTGTTCGTTTCGTTTCATTTTAGAGATAAAATTCGTTTGTCGTTTTGTTGCATAACGAAATGAAAAAACAAAAACGGAAATGAAAAATTGTGCATTTTGTGCCCATCTCTATTTAAAATATGTGTGTATTACTTGTTGTGGGATAGCTTGCCATATCTTTGAAAGCAGAGCGACTCATGTTACCATAGTGAATTTTAATTTTCTATCCGATTGGGATCCTGTCAAATAAAACTGCAAAATGTCATTTCAGGTTTTCAAAGCTAAAGGATCAGGTATTTTAAAAAGCAAACCTCAGTCTGAATTATATGATTTGAAAGAGAAATTGCTTAGGGATTAGAAATAGATCATTTTAAAAGTGCCTTCTGCCAAATTTTGTGCAGTGCAATTTATGGCAGAATAATTTTTTCATGTGTACAAGGGACTCTGTCTTGGAAAAACATATGTGAAAATAGGTTTCATTGAAATTATTGGTAATGGTATACTTATTTTGTGAATTAGACCGGTTTGTACACTGATACCTCCACATTTTAAATGTTGATCACTGAGTGAGATAATCAACATTTACTCAATTGTAGCAGATTTATTACAGAGCAAAGTGCCCTTTAAAAATGCCACACTTCATTTAAACAGTTGTCATTTATTTAACTGCAGTATTCTAAATGTTTCACACCTAAACCCCAATTTGGACTACAATCTTTTGATGGTTGGGTGTTGCATTCAGACTTAGGGCTCTTAAATAAATGCCACATGTCACACCTTGCTTCACTTGTTTTTATTCACCCTTCATCTTGCTCATTCGTTCTTGTTATTCCATGTCCAAAATTGAATTCCAGTCCCCAGCTGTTCCACAGCTCTCTACCTTCTTTACCTCACATTACTCAGTTACGTATTTCTCCCCCATTGTAGGGGAACCTTCAGTTCACTACTCCCCATTTCAGCACTGTAGTACTGGTACATTTCCTTTTTAATGCTTGTGGTACATTGCTAATATGAGGAGAGTTTTGAACTGAAGATTCCTCCAACACAGGTATCACTTCGTATTGGAAGTACCATAGCCCTAAACACTCTTGTACAAAGTGGCACAAAAATAAATCCTGGGATGTGAACTTAAAAAAAAAAACAGTAGAAACTGAGATATGAGGAATTTCATCTGCTGTGAACATTTCTGATAGGATCAGTGCACAGTGGGGTCCTTAAAGCTGAACGAATGCTTTTAGTAGAAGACCCAATGAATGGCGGAGTTGACCATGACTAGCTTGTCTCACCTAGATCAGTGGGTCTATTTTAAGTGTGGCAAAGTATGAATCCAGTTCTCTGTGACTGCTATCTCACTTGGGGGAAGATCCTGATGTGAAAGTCCGGCTTTTCTTCTTTCTTGGTCACATGACTGAAGATGTGGGATCTCCGTTCCCACGTACAAAGATTTTTTTTAAAAGTGCCATTCAGCCCCACGACCAGCAGGTGGTGCTAGAAGAAATGATTTTTTTTTTTAAAAAAGACCCAGCACTGACAGCCTGAAGGCCAGCTGATTAGCACCGGGGAGACAGGAAATAAAAATAAATAAATAAAGTGCCAACCAGTCCCAGGAGTTGATGGGGCTAGGGAAAAAATGAAAGCAAGCAAGCAAGCAAGCAAGCAAACAGTGCTGACAATCCAAAGGCCAGTTGATCAGCCTGGGAGGAGGATATTTTTTTTAAAAAAATAAATAAAAAAGTGCCACCCAGCCCAGGACAAACTGGTCGGGGCCAGGAAAAAAAAAACACAGCAGAAAACCAGATCATATGCGAGCTCCCATGGACTTCTGGCTCAGATTTTTTTACTGGAGCAAAACATTCCCAACTTCTCTGGTAGGTCATGGAAAACTCACTAGAGGGGGCATAACCAGGGTTTTTTATAAAAGCCCTGTGGCTGTGGGGACAATATTTTTGGAAACACTTTATCTTGAAATTTAATCAGCATTTTAAAGGACATGTGCTAGAGCATTGTGTTAATTATTCTATTATTTAGTTACTTTTGAGTAATTTTATATATTATTTTTAACAAATTATATTGCATTTTCATGCCTCAGCAAAGCAGTTTGCATAAAGGAAAAAGAAACTAAAATGGAATTGTCTAATAATAAAAATGGAAAACTAAATTTTAACATCAAAGGAACAAAATAAAAACCTTCAGTCTTATTATATGAAAAACCAGTAAAAGGCTAGCAGGTTCAGTAGACTTTCATTACCCAAATTAATATTATAAGAAATGGAACTAATTTAAGAGGTGCTCAGGTAACACTGCAAATATGTCCTATCTTTAATCCTCACTAACCAAACCTCTTTAGGGGTGGGATAAGTAAGAGTGTGGTTGAAGATAAACTTAACCTATGGGAAGCCTTATACTGGAATAGTTGATATTTCACATACTTTGGATCTAAGTAAGCTATTTAAGTTTTTAGAGGTAAGTCCCAGCATCTTGAATTGGGCCTGGAAGTGAATCAGAAACCAATCCAGTTGACATAGGAATATTGGTTTCTGATCTCTCAGGTGTATAACATAGAATAATCTGCCTGGTGCAATATAAGCTAGCTGCAGTTTCTAAGCACTTTTCAGCGATAGTCACATAGAATGTATCGCAGTAATTTAAATGAGAGATGATCAAAGCAAGTATCACTACGGCCAGATTCTCCTTTTACGTGCAGGTTTATAACCGGTTCATCAGCTGAGCAAAGGTGCTCCAGGCTGAAGAAAACATTTTAGTATTTAGGGGCAATGGCAGCTCAAGAACCACTCATAAGCTGCAATCATGATCCTTCAGGAGAAGTGAGGACCCATCCAGAATATGCTGTACACTCGATCCTGGATTAAGTTCTCTGCTGGCCATTGGGATCTCCATTTTGCCTGAACGGAGAAGTAACTTGTTAGCTTGTGCTCAGCCCATTATTGCCTTCAGGAATGATTAAGAGTTTCAGCAGCTCCCTTGTGATCAATTGAAAAGGAGAGGTAGAGTTGGGCTTACTTGACATTTTGAAAAGTCCATGGAAAAAGGCAACCCTTTGCTGAAGCATGGCCCTACTGCAAAAATGGGCACTGAAGGTTATGTACAGGTGGCCCATGGCTTGCATGTTGCCTGCCTCTGTCACAAAGACAAAGAGACACGCCCCCACCCCCCACCCCCCAAAAAAAACTTTCTGAGATGGTTCAGCATGATAGAATTGGGGAATTGGGATAACATTATTTCTGCAGTTTGTCTACCTGTTAAACAACTTGCTTGCTTGCTTGCTATGATTGATAGGACTGGAGCTCTTGAGAAGTTAAAGAGAACTGATAGTTTAGTTTGGTTTGGTTTAGCCAGTCCAGTTTCTAAGTCCAACGGGGATGGATTTTCAGTGGGTTTTTTTCTTGGAGTGGACATTGTATCAACCTCCGTTTCAGCCTTCTCGCAGCATTAAATCCAGCTCTAGTGGGACAGTGGTTACTACTTAGAATGGAGAATCCCAGATGGCAATGCACCATTACAGTGAAGCATGGGGTCATGCATGCTTACATTGCATATCCATGTGATGCATCAGCACAAATAACAATTGGTCTAAAAGGCAGTTCAGAAATAAACAAAATATACTGGCTTTCTGTCCATTTCCATGCCAGCTCCAAGGTGATGGTTCTAACTTATAAAGCCCTAAATTGCTTAGTATCTCAGTACCTGGCAGAATGCCTGCTTCCTATAGGATCTGTCTTCCCTCCAAGAACATCCCGAACAGACTGACTGAGGATGCCCCAACAGAGGCCTGGAGAGAGACGATGAGAAATTGTGCCTTCTCAATGGTTGCTCCTTGGCTATGGAAAAAACTCCCCTCTGCAATCCATTTGGTCCATTTGCTGGTGGCATTTAAAAAAAATCACTAAAAACTTGGTTATTCAGGCAGGCATTTGAAAATATAATACCTGTGAACTCAGCAGAGCCCACTTAGCCTAGTTAATTAAGCTTGCCATCTTGACCGTTTTAAATGTTTTGTTTGTTTTACATTAACATTTTTAGCTTTGGTTGTATTTATTTGCATCTGTTGTAAACCGTCCAGATTGGCCTTTGGCCAGATGGGAGGAATGAATGAATGGATGAATGAAGTTTTATTTGACATAAACACCCTTCATGGACAGAAGGACCTTGCATCATTTGTGACCAATTTAACTTCATTATCCTTTTAGGTGATGCTAGCTTCTTTATTTTTACTGTACCAGATTAACATGGTTCTCTGCTATGCATTATTTTGTATTGTTACAAAAGTTTTGGGTCTGAATTCCTATGTTAGTCCAAGCATATCAAGATAACTGTTTAAGATACTTGAATAACAACCTCTGTCTGACTTTTTCCTTTTGGACGGCAGTAGAGTGTTGGTAATGTGCCAGTTCTATCTCCAAAAAACCACTCTGCTGCCATTTGTACAGTTAGTTGTTATATAAACAGCTACCCATTTCTTAACTGCTTGAATTCTCATTTAACTTTAATGTTGTCTTCTATTGCAGTAAGATACCTCTCAATTCCCTGTTCTTAAATTTGAATATATCTTAATCATACTGGACGGTATATTGTAAGCTATCTTAGGTCCTTTTCCAAGGAGAAAGGCAGGGTAAACATTCTCATAAATAAAATTTCTGAATGACACAAGAGAAAATACCAAACAATGCAGATGTTGGGGCAACCAATGAAAGCTGTGAATGAAATGTAGAAAGACTGGCATTTAGTCACATTTCCCTGGAGGACATTTTGGGTGTACTGGGGGTAAGATCAGAAATAATGTTCTCTTTTCCTCTCATTTGTTTTAACCACCAAATTGTGATGCCAAGAAGTGCTCTAACTCTTCTGAGCTACTGAGCTTTTAATTATAGTAAGATGTATTTATAAATAATTCAAACATGTTCTGTAACATTTGGCTGCTACCTTCCCTCTTCCCTCCTTTAAACAAGATTGCTGCAGAATCACTTTATTTGAGTTTGACTCGAATGATTGACAGTGCAAAGTGTTGGCAAGAATGTGACTTTATCCGTGTCTTGAAGATCATCCTACTAACTTATGATTTCTCCCTTTCTCTGTTGCTTTTTGTCCCCTTGTGTTTTACGTAGTCTCGGCAAACACCTGAGGGTGAATTTCTGCCTCTCGATCAACTTGAACTGGATGTAGGCTTTAGCACGGGAGCGGATCAACTTTTTCTTGTTTCACCGCTCACAATCTGCCATGTCATCGACTCAAAGAGCCCCTTCTATGACCTTTCTCAGCGGAGCATGCAAACGGAGCAGTTTGAGATTGTTGTCATCCTAGAGGGCATCGTGGAAACCACAGGTGAGTAGAGTGGTCTCAAAAACAATGGAACCATGTGTTGGTGCTCCATGTTGACTATTATTATTCATTCTTATCCCACAAATTGTTTCTGTGCTCGCTATGGTAGTAGAAGAAGTGAATGAATACTTAGCACTACTTTTAAATATACAATTTGTGTGCATGAAGACTAGTGAGGCAGTGTTTTACACTGGAATATTTGTGGCTAATACTGCGTTATAACATCTTGCATTGCCTTGGCATTAATGGAATAGTTACTCCCCCCCCCCCGAGTCGATGTATTTCATATGGTTACATAGAGTAGGTTGGCAAGAAAGTCTGGTCTTCCAGATGATGATGAAGAATATTCCCAGTTTCCTTGTCATTCATTGGCTAGCCTGGTAGGAGATTATGGAAGTCCCAACAACTCCTGTTTCCCAACCCTATAATAGATTGTATCAGAGTAACTGGGTTGACTCAAGGATATGCATGTGAGCTGTGACTGCTGCCAGAATCTAAGAGATGGTCCTATGCCTGGTATTCCCTTATTCTTTCTTGTTTCCAGAAAAAATATATTCCAGGAATTATAATGTAATTGTAAGGTAGACATTGAATCAGTGTGATTTATGTTAATAATGACAAGTGCTATTAATTCAATTGAATTTGTATTGTTAGGAGTAACACTTAGACTGATACTGTAATTCCAGTGTAATCATTGTCATGTGCATTTGTCTACAGCACATAATCTGAAATCTTGCCCATGGAGATCTCAAGTAAAGATATTTGGTAGACGCTGCAAAGTCCAATTAAGAGATGGATAGCAATTGTGTAGATACTGCAGAACTGAGTGCCACTTCTTAAGTACGTTAATAAATGAAGATTACAGTGCAATCCTGTAGATGTCTTCTTTGGAGTAAGTGTCACTGAGGTTACTGGAGCTAAAGTAAATTGTTATAATATTGCAGCTTCAATGTGCATAATTGAAGAATAGCACAGGAATATAACAAGCTTACTGAGTTTGTGTTTTTATTCAGAAGAAGAATCACTTTCCCAAAGTTTGTTTTTTCACAATTGGGTACAACTTATTAAATTGTTGAGAGGACTGCATTTCATTAAAGTGATGTGAAGTATTCAATTGCAATATCTGGCCTTGTTCTGCAATGCACTTCACATCTTCCTCACAATGGTATACATTATAACATTTGTATCAAAGGATGGAAATGTACCTATATAGTATGTGCACAGCTGAATGCTGACTGTGTCCACATTTTCTACAGTAGAGGTTCCCAATCTTGGGTAATCCAGATGTTCTTGAGCTGCAACTCCCAGAAACCCTAGTTAGCACAGTTGGTGGTGAAGTCTTTTGGGAACTGTAGTCCAAGAAAATCTGGGTTACCCAAAATTAGGAACCACTGCTCTGCAGTGAATTGGTGGTTTTCTAATCACATATTGGACAATCCAGGTTTTTACACTACAAGCATTTCCTAGCCACTGGGCTGCTGGATTCTGAAATGTGTATTCCAGAACAGTACATTTTCCAACCTCTGGCCAGTAGGGGACTGTTGGGTTAGACAGAGAGACCCATGGAAGTGCTTGTTGAATAGAATGCCATTCATGCTCATTGCTACAGGTAACAGATGCTCTCATACAAATTCATGTCTTATTCATCCTTTTTATTACCTGTTTAGCCTGCCTACATGCCACCCCAGAGAGGGAATATCTTTATGTTGGCACGGTATAATGGGTATAAAGCCCCTCCAGTTTATCTTGGTGTTTTTGTGCAGGATCCGAAATAATGAAGTTTTTGTGTTTAGACTGCTTACTTTTCTGCTGTGTATTTGCTAGATTTCAGCTATTTTTGGTGATAAAAATAATAGACACAGTAAGTGATTTTGCAAAAAAATCACATGAAAAGGATAGAAAAGCAGTAGGACAATTAATTAAATATGTAATGGAAATCAAAGGTGAAGGAGGTGCTGCTCAGAAGACCCATCTGGCTGATTATTAACAACTGGAGTTGGAAAACTGAAGCAGAGTGCAGAATCAAATTCAGTTAATAGAAAATGTTATAGAAAAAAGGATGACACTGTGAACGGATATGAATGAAAATAGAAACTTATTTCATACATAAGAGTTACATATCACGTACCTGGACTTGGGATACATTTTTATTTGATTTGTTTTAGAGAAAGGAAATGTAAGATGATAGGATAAACGAACAGTCTGGTTATACAGTGTATGTTTTTTTTAAAGCAAATAAAGTTCTTAAAGTTCAGTTTCACTCTGATACTGTATGATTTCTGATACATAGCATATTTGAAGTGAATTAGTGTTTGCCCTAGAATCAAATGGCAAACAAGCTAGTCCTAAATTCGCCTAGCTTTTGTTTAGAGGATGTGGAACACAGTAGTACCTCTTAAAACAAATTTAATTCGTTCTATGGGTCAATTTGCTTTAAGAAAATTTTGTCTTACGAAACACAGTTTCCCATAGGAATGCACTGAAAATGGATTAATCTGTTCCAGAGGCTATGGGTCACTTTGTTTTACGAAAATTTTGTCTTACAAAACATGATTTCCCATAGGAATGAATTGGGAATTGATTAATCTGTGCCTGAGGCTAGAACAAAGACAAAAACAACCAGTTTTTTCCCCCTGGGTACATGTGGAACAGTTTTTTTGTCTTGTGAAACATCACATAGGGATTATTTTTTGTCATGCAAAGCATGCCTATTCGCGGAATTTTTTTTTCTTCCTATAAGTTTTTTGTCTTACGAGGCATTTGTCTTAAGACAGGCATGTCCAAACTTTTTGCAAGGAGGGCCAGATTTGGTGAAATGACAATGTGTGGGGGCCGACCATTCAGCCGCATTTGGCCCCCGGGCCGGACTTTGGACAAGTCTCTATAACATGCAAGGAGGTGGGGAGGACGCTGCAGCAACGGAACTGGGGGTGGGTAGGCTGGGCAGGTGGCTGGGGGGGTGGACAGAGGCAGGGAAAGCAGGCAAACCATAAAACTGCAAGCTAACACCTCAATCCAGTATGGGGAGTGGCCAGCTGGCGGGGATGCATGACAGGCTGAGCCGGTGGAGAGAAGAAGCCGCGGGCCGCTCAGAACTTGAAATCGGCCCGCATTTGGCCCCCGGGCCTGACTTTGGACATGCCTGTCTTAAGAGGTACATCTGTATATGAGTATACGAGTATAGCCCCTCCACCCCCACCCTCATGTGTTTTACTGGACGGTGTTGATTTGTGAAGAGCTGTGGAGGAAGGAATGCTGCAGTGAGGAAAGGAATGATCCTCACATCTGGCTGCATTTCTGTGGCAAGCTTGGAGGGCACAAGGCTGGTGAGATATGAATTCTATCTCTCCTGTTTGGTCTTTTATAAGGGCCAAACATGTTAGGCATTGCCTCCTTCCACCATAGCAGGCAGCAAAAACTGTGTCCCTACTTTTTATTGCTTCTCACCCCTCCCCAGCCATATACTGATAATCCTTGAAGGCAAATCCAGCAGCATTTTATTCAGTGCTGCTTGAAATGGTTTTTCCCATTCCTGAGGACACTCCAAGTGAAGACTACTGCTGTTGGCTTTTGTAGGAACAAGGTGTGGTTTTAAATGAGGAAACCCTGGCTAACAGTCATGCCTCGTGAGTAGTGCAGGCCCTGTCCAAGGTAGAGGTGGCTCTCTGTTTTAAGCTATATCTGTCTGGAAGGGCTGTTTTGTTTGTCAAGGCTGTTTTGGATATGTAGACAAGATTACAGTATATTTGAAAGACAAGATAGCTGTTTGCAGGAAACAAAGCTCTTTCCCCCCCATCACTGCAAACAAGTCATGAAAGGAGGCTATCCCTGTAGACACTAACCTTTCTTTCTTTCTTTCTTTCTTTCTTTCTTTCTTTCTTTCTTTCTT
>JAHTLZ010003547.1:20689295-20723711 GCA_023846285.1 Phrynocephalus versicolor
CTTTCTTTCTTTCTTTCTTTCTTTCTTTCTTTCTTTCTTTCTTTCTTTCTTTCGGACTGTGGGTAAAAGGTTGCTGAGGATCAGAATATGTACAGTACTCCTCTGGGTGAGAGATAGGGAAGAAGCACAAGGAAGAAGGTCCAGAGGGAGAGGGTTGCCACCAGGTATAAGAAGTGGGGCCTTTAGCCAATACATGTACAGTATATAAATTTGGAAGTCCTATCCTACATTTTCAGAGTGGTCCTAAGGTCTGTTTGGTTTAGTTTTGCATGTGCTGTATCGCAGTGTGTATATATTTGGGCAAATGGATTTCACACTCGATGGGATTGCAACTCCTGTTGTTTTATCTGTTCAGGTTGCCTTGGAACCCTGATATTGGCTGAACACGTCTGGTGACAGAAGCGAGGGACAATTTTTACTGCTTCTTTTCTCTCCCCCCCGCCCAGTGTTCCCTTATAATGTCCTTCTGTGAATTGGGGGAATTTTCATAGAAAAGCTTTAGAGGTAGAATGTGTCGTTAAAATGAAAAAGGAGAAGAGGCAAAAATCACTCTTCTCAGTTCCACCAACACGTTTTCTGATACTTTGAAGTCTTTCTGCAGAGAGAAGGAGATGCTGTGCTTGCACAAAGATAACTTGTAAACAAAGACATGTGGATTCTGTTTGGTTTTATTGGGACTCCCATCTGCAGTTATTTTTGAGTGCACTGTGGAACCTGATCGTCAGTCTACTTGTTTTTATTACTGCTGTTTTTCTTTTTGGTATGCAACATAATGTTTTGGCAGCAACATACAGGTAAACTGATACTGATATTACCGTATATACTTGAATATAAACCGAGTTTTTCAGCCCTTAGTTTTGGCTGGAAAAATGTCCTCGGCTTATATGTGAGTGAATACCACATTTCCGCCTCCTCCTGAGTGCTCCTCGGGCTTGGGGAAGGCAGAGGAGGGCTAGTCCTGCCTGTTCCACTGCCCCCCTGAGTGCTCAGTGGCTTGGAGAGGGCAGCGGGGGGGGATCCTACTCGTTCGAGAAGGCACCCTAGACTTATACTCGAGTCAAGAAGTTTTCCCAGGTTTTTTTTTGGGGGGGCGGGGGGATTAGGTGCCTCAGCTTTTATTCGTGTTGGCTTATACTCAAGTATATAGGGTACTGCAGTTGTAGTTGTGTAAATCGTTCTTACCAAAGAAGCTCATGCTGTTAGTGGGTGATATTAATCAAGGCATTGGAACTAGGGTTTATACTATTTAAGTGCTATTACTGGTAAGCCTTCAATCCTTTACTGTAAAGTCAGAATAAATCTACGTTTTATGTCTCTATTTTTCTTGTGTGAGAAAACTGCCAATACGGTTTAAATAAAAAACAAACCTCATAGTAGCTGTTGCAAAGGGATTTTTGAGCTGTGTGTAGATAAGAAGGGAAGGATTAAATCTCACCTTGTGTGTTCTTTGGCCCCAACTGAGATTGATCTCAACTTTTACATAAAAGAAAATGATACCAGCATCTGGGCATTTAATGTAACACATAGTGTGACTCAAGTTCAATACGGTTGTAGTTTGATCGGACATATATAGAATGACACTGTAATTCTCTGACAAACTAGCCCATGCTGAATTGAAAAAAAGCAGGTTAATAGAAGCAAAAGAATCCAGGAAATAGTAATACCTGTTTTTCTTATCATTATATCGCTCTCTCTTTTTAGCCTCCCCACTACCAAGTGGTCTCTGGGCAGCATACAACAATATATTAAAACTAGAGATGGGCACGGAACGAACATTTTTTCGTTTCCATTACCGTTTGTCGTTTCCATTACGTAACGAAACGACAAACGAAAATTGTGATGAAAATGCAACGAAACGAACAGAACCACGAAAATTGTGGTCGTTATGTTTCGTTTCCGTTAATGGCGACGCGCAATGGAATGAGCTGTTTTAAATGTTAAAAAACACCCTGGACATCCGTAAAAACGCAGCAATAATTATTTATATTGTCTGATAATACCTACCAGTGGGGTTGGGGTCCTTAAAACGTTTGTTTTTGTCTTCTTCCATCGTGATGTATTTTTCTTTCCCCTTTAAAATGGATGTCGCACCAGCCACAAAATGGAGGCAAGCCATGTGATGGGATCATGTTCAACCAATAGCATGCCCAGGTTGCAGACTGGCAGGGCAGGTCTGGCAGCCACAGAGGGCATAAAAAGTCTGGCAGCCCCCATCCTCCTTGCAGTCTCTGGTGGGAGTTAGGGTGGGATTGCTGTCTCTGCGACTCTAGCTTCAGTCCTGCAGCCTCCCTGTGTGCGTGCGTGCTGCGTACCTCTCAGTGAGTACCCTCCCTTGCCCCGCAGTGCAGTCACTCTGCGGCTGCCTTGCACCCTGGGCAATGCCCACCGCTGCCTTTGCAGCCTCCTTGCATACCTAGTCTATACTGTGTCTCTGCCAGCATCCATTTTTTTTTTAGTGTTTTCCCTCTGGTCTGGGGCATTGGGGGAGGCCTGTGCACGGAAATGCTTTAAAAATCACGCAAAAAGTGGGTAGAAATGACAAACGAAAAAACAAAAAACGGTAATGAAATTTTTCCAAAATTTCACGACAAACAGAACGAACCGAAACAGACCTCTCAATGACAAATGAAAAACCGAAACACCTTTTTTTGTTTCGTGTCCATCTCTAATTAAAACTATAAAATAACAGTAGTTATTAAAAACCACCAAGAACAAAACAACTTAAAAACAATTTCCATTATATATTTTATGTTGAATGAACAAGTATTTCAGATCTGAAGAGTTCATTCAACTTATATTAAGTTTATATTAAGGACTGCATGTCAATTTGAAAACTATCTAAATTCCTGATTCTTGTGGTACTGTACCATATGATAAATGTTTCTGATTAGGTTCCATTAACATTTGGGCATTTTTGAATTTTCCACAAAACAGAAGTAGTAAACACTTGCATGGTGTGAATATAAAATAACATGGCCTTTGTAATTAAACACGATAAGTAGTTAAAACACAGACAAAATTATAACGTTGCTTTTATGTCTCTTTTGCCTCCTAATAGTAACAAAGTACTTTATAGAGTTTTGGTGGAAATTTGAGATTATGTTAAAAACTGTTATCTTTTACCACTAGGCAGGAAAAACTGAAGCAATGGTGTTGGAGTTGATATACAAGATGCTCTTCATTCCTTTTTCAGAGATAGTGATCCTTGCTAGACTATGAACACAGATGCAATTCCTTATGGAGATCATTACTCAGATGCACCTTTGCAGAACTTGTATGGATGATCCATGAATACAGTTCTCTTGCAATGCTTTAGCCTGCTCTTTCAGGCCTTAGTTTCAAGGTATAGGACTGTTTCAAAATAAAGATACAATTTGCATGTATACCATTGGATTGCCAATCAAATGCAAGTGTTCTCAAAATGTATTTTCAACAATATTTTATTTGCTTTGAAAGAACAACAACCGTTCCAATGAGAAAGAATAGTTTTTGTTGTAGAATGCTGGCTGTGATCCTCTTGGCTCAGGATCTAATGGTGATTTATTTTCTTTGTTTGGATCTTTTTTTATATACATTGCTGGACAACATCATCCCTTTTTAACATTCCTTAAGCCATCAGCAGTTGAAAAATGGTTCTGTTTTATAGCAGTTACATTCTCCTGCATTTATTGTATTATAAACAGCATTCCTTCTATTTTTCATCCTTGCTTGGTGGGGCTCTGCCCCTCATGTGTACAACACTTGTCGTTCATATGATCTGCCCCTCGCAGGGTTCCTCCACAACCGGAACCAAAGGGACTAGAAATTATCTCTGTGGGTGCATAGAAGAGGAAGAACACTGCCCAGAGAGAGGAGGAGTCTTGAGCACATGCACAGCCATGCATCTGAGAGGGAACCATTGTTTATAAAGAAGACATGGTTAGAGTGTGAAGTGCTAAATTATTATCCCATGGGAGTAGCATAGCAGAAAAACCCACAGAAGACATTAATGCCAATAGGGGGATCCTCCAATAGAACTGCAATAGAATGCTGGGTTGTATCAATTCTAATTTTTGATGGTCTCTGATGTCCCGCACCACACTTTAAACAGATCCTTGAGTGCCATGGAAGAAATTAAAAAAATAAAATAAAATCAGAAAAACTGAAGAATAGTTTTAAATTCTGTGAGCGTCTGATATCAGCCTGAGTGGTTTTAACAGTGGAGTGTTAGCCATGATCCAGTAGCAACTTACATACTGTAATCATGTCTTGTGATTTTGCTTTTTATTGATTGAGTTGCCTTTTGCTTTACATAAAAATGTTTTTCGCTGGATAAAATTATAGTAAAGTGGAACTAGTAATACATCAGTTCTTGTTTTAAAATTAATCTGATTTATGCACCTATTAAGCTATATTACCAATTTGTGTAAGATAGCATTGATTACAACACTCTTTAATATACTATTGCTGAACATTACCGATCAAGTCATATAGTTATGTTTGCTTTCTGTAGCTGCTATGATGTCATTAATATTCTCTACTGTAGTTCATGAAAATTTATAAATATTTAATAGTTTCCCCACTTAAGATACGTCCAGTATATTAACAGTATATGCATATCAAGGCATTTTTAAAACTAAGAATTTAATGTAGTGGTTACAGTACTTAAAAATGTGGGAGCCTGAAGTGGCTGTAACCTTGCAATATTCTTTATCTTGCCAGTGTCATTAATATTTCGCAAAGTTCCCCCCACCAGCCACGCACCCTATACATTTCTTAATCCACAGGTATGTAACCTTTGCCCACAGGGCCACATGGAGCCCTTAACCTAATTTCCAAATCCCTCCACATCTCTGCAGACCTCTGCCAAGAAACATTTCCACTTCCCCTGGAAGCCTGCTGAGAGGGGAATGAAAAGGGGAAGGGAATAAACTGAAGAGGCCTTTCTACTCACGCTTGATCTTGGTGTTCATTTTCATATCACTCTGGGGAAAGAATGTGTCCTCAACAGAAAAAAGTTTGCCCTTCCCCATTTTAAACCATTGTGAAGATTATAATCCTAGACTGTTTTTCTGGAAAGACTTGTGTTTAGGGGAGGATTGCACAGTAGGATGCTCAATCTTCTTTAGATTGCTTGGAACACACTTAGTGACAGAACCCTTCATTACCTGCGTGAGTTTGTGAACTTCTAAAATGTATTTAATTCTGATTTTCCAAGCAACAGAAAGAGATGAGGCTGTCAGCTTGCAGCAGTTTCAGTGTTTTGTGCTAAGTACCTTTTTTGGAATGGTCAGCTTGAGGTGAAGTATGTGACATGAAAGAACAGGCAGAAAGAGAACTAGGGGGGCATATTTTGTGACATCTTCAGCACAAACTAGAAAGCACTTACTCCCAAGTATATCTGGTGGGAAATCTACGTTACTAATCAAGTTGCATCATTTTATAGTAGTTTTATGCATCAATCATCAGGTCCAAGATGCCCCTGACCTCTTTTCTTAAGATACACTCTGAGATAGGCTGCAGATAGTCTGTTTGAACAGGAGCAGTATGGGAGTAACACTATATACTTTTGTAACTCTTTTACTTGCTTGGTTCCAATCTTTGTGCAGGACTATATAACCAGATATGATCCTCCCAAGCTTTTAAGATTTTTTTCTGGAGAAGCCCTTCTTCGTCCCCTACTGCCCTCTCAGGTCTGTTTGGAGAGGATTCAAGAGATGAGCGTTGTAGTAGCTACTCCCAAGTTGTTGAATGTACTTCCTAGAAAGTTCCATTAATCCTCTCCTCTTGTCATTCAGCGAGCAGGCAAACACCTTGCCTTGTAAGTGTCTATGGGAGAAAGACGGAAGATGAAATAAACAATTGGGTAGCTTGATAGGACACATCCTGTAGTTATTAGTCTAGAACAGACCTGCACAACAGGTAGCCCGGTAGCCCGTGAAGGGTTCAAAAGTAGCCCGTAGGCCACCAATTAAAAAGTGAGGGGATAAGTTCTCCACCCTCCCTCCCAATCCCAAAGGACCACCACTGCCCCAGCAAAGTTCTGGGTCTGCCAGCCCACTGTCTCAGCCGAGCGGGGCAGTTCAAGGGCAATGTGGTGGTCCCCTGCTTCCCCCGCTGGCCAGATGATCGAACAAGTGCAAGGGAAGTGTGTGCCTGGTCAGCCTTCCCATAGGAATGCATTGAAAATGAATTAATCCATCCCGAAGGGAACAGATATCAATGCATTCCTATGGGAAACCGCTGCTCTACTTAACAATTTTTTTTAACTTACAAGCATGTGCTTGGAATGGATAAATTTCATAAGTAGAGGCATTAGTGTATTAGCCCTCAGGCACTTTGGGCCTGTTCAAAGTTGGACAGCCCTGGTCTAGAAGTATGGTAGGTGTTTGCATTGCAAGAGTTAGTAAATCATTATTTATGTGAGACAAGGGGAGGAAGGAATGGACAGGTCTGTCCTACTTGTTTTCAGTATTATTTATTCACATATAAAATTTAAGGGTTTTTTTTTTAGTACCTCAACCTATCTATCAACACAACAAGCAAGAAATCATCATTTATAGATAGATTAAGTATTACAAATAGCAATACCTCTTAACCACAGCAGACTATTCTTGGAATGACAGGACACAGAGGTTGACTACATGGGCTGTTCAGCCTGTGTTTAAAACTTTAAAACATTTAAAAACTGTTTCTTTGCCTCACATTAAAATGACATTTGAGAAAACTGTGGCAGTGGCTTAGGCTGCAAGCAGTTTCTCAACCAGCCCTTTTAGAAAAGGTTAAAGAAAAGGCTTTTTAAAAAACTGATGCAGTGCATTAACATTAGGCTATACACATTTTTTTTAAAAAAAAATCCGCTTCACCTACCATCTGCTGAGCTGGGGAATTGGTTAATTTGCTTATTACACCATGAAATTGGCAGGAGCCATTTGTGTGTGAATGGTCAGGCTTGATTAGAACATTCTAATGAAGCCCAATCCCAAATGCCCCACACTGTCTTAATCCCTGATAATTAGCTATACCTATGGATCTGCAAAGGCATCATGATAGCTGTGTACATTGCCACCATGGATTTGTGTTTCGTCACAGTGTCTTGGTTGGCTCACAGGGAAAACACCACTAGATCCAAAGCTGCAATGCCTCAATATAGTACCACAAAACAGGTTCTAAGGTTGCAGTCCTAAACCCATTTACCTGAGAGTAAATCTCATTGAACCAGGGGTTAGGTCTGAAAAGATGTTCATAGGATTGTGTTGCTAACTGTAAAACAAGTAGAATTTGTTTTACTGAAATTTTCTAAGAGAGTATAAAGTTAGCTGCTCTGAGACATGGAATCTGAAAGCCTGATGCAACAATGCTTTATCTTATTTATTTATTTATTATATATACTTGAATATAAGCCTAGTTTTTCAGCCCTAATTTTGGGCTGAAAAGGGGGCCCTCGACTTATATGCGGGTCAATACTTATAGCCATTGAGGCAAGTGCTTGAGTCGGTGGCTAAAAGGTATTTTAAACATTGCGTGCTGCTTCTCATGACCCCCCTCTGCATCACAGGGGAGCGGTGTGTGATGTTTAAAATGACTTTTAGCCACTGACCCACGCACTTGCATCAGTGGCTCAAAATCATTTTAAACATCACACACCACTCCCCCAGCTCACAGAGGAGTTGCTGCCAGGCCCTGCTGCATTTCCCACCCTAGATTTATACTCGAGTCAATACGTTTCCCCAGTTTTTGGGGGTTAAATTAGGAGCCTCGAGCCTCGACTTGTACTCGGGTCGACTTATACTCGAGTATTTATTTATTTATTTATTTATTTATTTATTTATTTATTTATTTACTCAACATTGTATACCACCCATCTGGCCTGAAGGTCACACATTGTCAAGATGACATGTTAAGAACTAAATTCCTTTATAAAATTGCTGTCTTCTTTTCATCTTTTATTTTGATTTCTCTTTGATGAAAAGATTTCAATGATTAGAACTAATTTTGCAAATAACATCTGTATTACTGACCCACAAAGGTTATTGCTAGTCAACTTAGCAATTGACCCAACCATAACATTCACTTGTGCTGCTCTGAGTCTCATGAGTCCCATCAGTCACAGTCCTGGCACAGTACTTCCTTTTTTGCTTCAAATGGCACATGCGTTCACCCTGTTCTCTCCCACTCCTCTCCATGTCTTCTTGGCTTTTCAGTGTGCCAAAATTGCAAAACACAATATGCATAAAACACCATTGTGTTGAGTAATTTAGTCTTGGTACTTGCTGAAAAAGAGTCAAGATTAGTGCCCAATCATTAAAGTATATCACATATGAAAATAAATATTTATACTTGTCTATGCACTGGAGATAAGGGGAAGAATAACAGTTCCTTCAGAATTTGGTCAAAACTCACATAAACACAAGAAAGCTAGCTAATCAGTTACAGCCTCGTATAGTTCAGCAAAGCTTCAGAGGATACTTGAAATGCTGCTAGAGATGGGCACAAAACGGAAACATAGCATTTTACTTCATTTTTAGTATTTTGTACTATTTCATTTGTAACGAATTTTAAATTAGTTTTGTTATGAAATAAAACAAATTGAAATACTGTGCTTCCCTGGATCTTAGAGGCACCAAAATGGCAGGGGAGCTTCCTCAAGCTCTTCCGTGCAAGCCCTCAAAATTTGAGAGGTTTGGGGATCAGGGGACTGAGTTATTAAGCTCCAAGAACAAAAAATCTTTCTAAATGAATTTGGAAACTGCAATAGTTCCCCCCCCCCCCGTGTGCGGGCAAGCGATTAGCAGCTTCGCTTCTGAATCCCGATTCAATTTAGAAAGATTTTTTCCCCTAGGGGCACCCCCTTTGGAGCTTAATAACGCAGCCCCTGAGCCGCAAACCTCTCCAAATTTGGGAAGCTTACAGGGAAGAGCATGAGGAAGCTACCCTGCCATTTCCATGCCGAAACATGGCTGCAGTCCGTATTTTCAAGTACATAATGTTTTGTTATGTTTATGTACTCAAAAATATGGATCACAGTGATGTATTGGTACCAAAACTGCAGGGGAGCTTCCTCAAGCTCTGTGAGGACATATCCTCTCAAAAATAGGGTTCACAGCTGTGTATCAGCATGGAAATCACAGTGTAGCTTCATTGGGTTCTTCCCTGTAAGCTCCTGAAATTTTGAGAGTTTTGGGCTCAGGGTTCTGAGTTATTAGACTCCAAAGGGGGTACCCCTAGGAAAAATAACCTTCTAAATTGAATCAGGATTCAGAAGTGAAGCCGCTAATCACTCACCCATGGGGGGCTGTATTGTGGCTTCCCAATTCAATTGGAAAGATTTTTCCTAGGGCCATCCCCTTTGGAGCTTAATAAATCAGCCTCCTGATCCCCAAATCTCTCCAAATTTCAGGGACTTACAGGGAAAAGCTTGAGAAAGCTCCCCTGCCATTTCCTGTAGGACACATAGTTTTGTTCCTAGAGGAAAAAATGGCATTTCGTTTCATGATGAAACATGTCCTGCCATTACGTAACGAAGTAATTTGTTACATAATGAAATGATGAAACAGCACTTTGTTTTTCATTTTGTGCCCATCTCTAAGTGCTACTCTTGTAGTAGGTGAGCATAGCATTCTCTTACGAAATGACTAGGCTAAAATAGGGATCTCCAAATTCTAACCCCCAAATTCTAGTTTTCAGACTCTTCTAGAAAATCTCTTAAGTTTTGAGTTTCCCAGAACATTTCTAAAGAAGAGAGTAACTCATGCATGTCCAAACTTCGGCCCTCCAGATGTTTTGGACAGCAACTCCCGCAGTCCTTTGTCATTGGCAATCTAAGCTTAGAGTTCTGGGAGTTGTGGTCCAAAACATCAGGAGGGCCGAAGTTGGGACATGCCTGGAGTAACTTCTCACCACTCCCCTCAGTCAGCCGAAACCATTCCACTTAACTAATTTTGTGTCAAAGAGTGATCTCAGTGTGGCCTTGAAGTTTCCATTCTCAGAGTTGCTTCTGCCTTCTAAGTTAACAGTAGCCAATTTCTCCCCCTTCTTCCCTTCAGCTCATCTGAGGAGCAATCTGCAAGGCCTATTTCCAGAAACATGGTGCAGAAGGAAAAGTTTCTTCAGAAAGAAAAGGACATTAAAGTAGGGCCATCAAGTTATATACCACAGAAAAAGTTCATAACATTCCACTGGAGATGTAACTAATCGGTCTCATCACAATATTTTCCTTAAATATTTTGAGAATGCTGTTAAATAGATAGGCTGCTATTGGATAAACATTTCTACTTAATAAATAGCATTGAAAAAGAAATGTACCAACACTTTGGGTTTTTTTAAAAATATACTGTTTATTGCAAATAGATCTCACACTGGTTAAAATTCAGTAGTAAGTGGCAACTAGAGTATGGCCATTGAATCTGGGGGGAGTGGGTGAGTCAACTCCTCCATGTTCCAGTGATTCACTGAGCCTATTTTGTTTGCAGTTCTATTTACTGGAGTTCTACTTACCGGAGTTCAGCCCTTGTAGTGTCTTGGTTTGGTCTCAGAGTGAGTTCATATATATATGTTTTTGACTGGAGCTTCATATTGCATAAAATGGAGTGTTCATTCTATCCACATGTTGTTGTGTCCTAAAACTGCAACATTACCCTGAAACAGAGTACCGGTACTTTATTGTGCTGTTATACTCCCTCACCTCTTGAAGTTGGCAGGTAGTCCAGGAGCCATTTTCTTCATTTTGCAGTCCTCTCATGATTTTCCCCAATTGTTTCTTCTATAATTGTTTTAGCAGAGAAAATCTTTGAAGGGAACATCTATGCCAGGATAGCTACTCAAGGCCTTATAATTCAGAACACTAGGGTCCCTCTGTGTGGAAGCACCCATAGTAATAACTTTCTTTAAAAGGCATGTTAAAAAAAGTTTGACATGCGAAAGAAGGCTATACCAGATATGTTTTCAAATAAAGTCTTACTCTGGGTGTAGCACAAGATATGATTATAGCATAAAATGGTGTGTGAGCATTGAATAGAATTGCTATTAGAGGTCTTTTGTTTATCTCTTCTTTATAACATTTTAATGTAGCAATATTATTCTATAGCAGTGATAAGCTTCAGAACCTCTTACAAACCATTCTTTAATCTGAGGTATAATCTCAAAGGAAACTAGTTCACAAATTCATTCTTAATGATCTCTTCATTCTTAATATTATTTTGAAAAGCTTGTGTTTGTCGCTTGCAAAGAGAACATATTCTGTACCGGTCTCCTTTATTAGTGTGGTGAAATGTGTTTGGTGGGGGGGAGGAGAGGGGGTGATGATAACCCCTAGGCATTCTTCAGTCAGCATGCCCATGCATTTGCCATATTGTATATCTGTGTATGCAATGGCAGTGACCATGTTCAATTGGCAAGTCAAGGAATGAGCAAGGACTGGCACCTTACATGTCTAAAGCATCACTGGCTTATAAAAATACCAAGAAAAAGATGGTTGCATGCCCTATCTCAAGAAAAATCTGCTTTTATATTTTCCCATCTTTCCAGATTGTTGAACTGCTGATATTGGCTGTTCTAAGCAAAAGCTGACATAGTGTGCATTTGGTTTATATACTAGATCATTTGCCTGAAATGTGTTCAGTGCTATTCAGTGTGCCTACTGTGCCTACTCATGGGTATCCACAGAACAAGAGGCCATCTGGAAGAACTGAAAATATACAAACTATCCTAATGGGAACATCACAATGATCCATAATTCTGCCTTAGGAACCACCTCTTATTTAACATATATATACTCTTTTAGAGGTAATATTAAGAATATTCATTTTGAATATTGGTGAGCTTGCTGCTTAATGAGGCATTATCAGGCACTCTGTGGTGGTATATACATTTCAAAATAGTGTATTTTTATATTTGCAGACATCCTAGCTGGTTTCTCTGTGTCTCTTTTCTTGTGCGTAAGCTGGGTGCTTAGTCTTCTGTTCTCTATTTGCAGAAGGTTAGCATCTGGTAAATTTGCATTTTGAGCACCTCAGCTTTACTTTTAAAAAGAAGTGTAGTGTTATTTTTGGACAAAATGGGAAATGAATGACTTTTTTAAAAAACAATGTTTAGATTTTTTTTTAAAAAAATAGATTGTTTAGAGCATTTACAGCAGTGTATTCTCAAAGGCTTTTACAGCAGCCTTGGTTGCTGATTGACGGGGGTTAAGATGAGGTGGTGCCGCCTCCTCCTCCTCCTCCTCCTCCTCCTCCTCCTCCTCCTCCTCCTTCAGGTATTTATTTCAAGCAGCCTCATAAGGAGAGATGTGGTCCTTGAGATAGCTTGGACCTTTGATTCTCAAAACAGTCCCATCTTCTAGAGCAGTGGTGGAGAACCTTCAGCACTCCAGATATTTTGGACCACAACTCCCAAAGACCTTTGTCATTGGCAATCTAGGCTTGGAATTCTGGGAGTTGTATTTCAAAACATTTGGAGTGTTGAAGGTTCACCCCCACTGTTCTAGGGTAACTTCATGGTTAGACCCATCACTTGTACTTCCTTGGAACTACTCTTCCCATTGGTAGGCAATTTTCTCTCCACTAAAACCAGCTGAGAGAAGCAGTGAATAAAGGGAACTGCCAGATCTCCTGTTGTTCCTAGTGGGTCTGAGTTTTCTGAGCTTGTGAAGCGGTGGGTCATTTGTTTAATTTTTTATATACTGCCCAACTGGCAGATGCCCCCAGGATGGTTTATATATGTAAAAGCACAATTGCCAATAGCACCCCCCCCTTCAAAAAAATTATCTGAATTGCTATCAAGTTGTGAACATATAAAAGTTTTAGAAAGGGCCAGCATTAAAGCCTAATAGCAAACTCTGCAAGAAAAGCACAGTAAAGTCTTAGCCTGGCATCTAATAGTTAATAATGGGGATGCTGTGTGACTTTCCCCAGGATGAAGTTCTGTAGCTACAGGCCACCTAGTGAAAGGACAGTTTCCTTGTTAAGCGCTGAGTGAAAGCAGGCTGTGAAAACCCTCCAGAAATTACCTTCATAACTGGACAGGAAAATATGGACACAGGTGCTCCTTCAGGTTGACTGAGCATAAGTAATTTAGGGCTTTAAAGGTTAGCAGCAACACTTTAAAACTGTAAGTGGACTTTGAAGTCCTTGGAGCAAAGAGATTGATTGGTAAACAGTGGAGCTAAATCACAGCAATGCTGCGAAGTGTTTAACAACCACCAAAACCTAGTTTTTAATTCTAAAGAATTATACTTGGCTGGATTAATTATACTTGATTGAATTCATGCTCTTTCTTTTAACTTTTGTTAGCCTACAATATTTTCCTTTAATCTCTAGGACTTTTTGAAAAGGCAATCTTTTAAAAGACTGAATGATTCAGCTTAAATTTTATTGAATTTTTATCATTTAAGTAATTTTATTGGGTTTTTTTTGGGGGGGCAGAGGAGGGAGGGTGTGGGGGAAGGGGAGGAAATACACTATAAAAATTACATTCAGTATATCAAGCCAAAAATAACGGTTTAACATGTTCACAAATCACCAAATAATATCACAATACTAATAAGTTTGTTACTTCTTGCCATCTTTTCCGGGAAATCTCATCGTAGTCTCCCTTTAGAAAACCAGAGAGTCTGTCGATTTCAATGCATTCTCTTATCTTTTCATGGAAGTTTCTCTCTGTTGGCACTTCTGGCTGTTTCCAAAATTTCGCATACAGTATCCTTGCAACAACTATTACATGATGAAGTACATATTTCTAGTCATATGAGATATTAACATCTACTATATTTAATAGAAAAAATTCTGGTCTAAGCTCTAACTTAATCCTCAAATATCTTTTTAAAAATAATTTTACCATTATCCAATATGCCTTTGCCTCTTTACATGTCCACCACATATGATAAAAGGTACCACTGTCATGTTTACATTTCCAACATTTGGGTGAGCAATTATACATCTTAGATAAACGGTGGGGGGGGAATGCCATCTATAAAACATCTTGTAACAATTTTCCTTAAAGGCTATAGATTTAAAGAGTTTAACTGTATTCCACAAAGAGTCCCATTTGTTTAGATGAATAGAATAACCAACATTTTCTGCCCACCTTATCATAGTATCTTTGACCAGTGTATCAATCATTTTTTCATTTAACAAATTACTATAGAATTTACTGAGAAGCTTTGAATCACCAGAAGATAGTATTTTGTCAAGTGGAGTGTCATTAGTCATAAATCCCCCCTCTTTAGTGAGATTTTTAAAGTGTGAGTATATTTGTTGGTATTTCCACCATTCTAACTTGTAACCTTCTGATACTAATTTTTCTAGTGACATCAAGGAGAAATCAGCATTCAGAAGTTGTGTGTAGGTTAGAGATTTAAGGCTTGCACTTGTATGAGGATTGGTAAATTTTATTGAATTTTTATATAGACTATCAAACACCTGGAACTGGCTAATCAGAAAAAAAGCACAGAAATGGGTATTCAGATTTTAAGTAAATGAATTCCCCCCACCCCTTACCCTCAGGTTTCAGTGTTATATGCATTTACCTATTAAATTCCTTTGGTCATGCAATGTTAAAGCTCCAAATTCATTTGGTGATTCTCTTTCTAACAGACAATGAAGAACGGCGTTAGAACTTTGTTCTTGGCATGTTCCAGAAAAAAAATGAAGAAGTACACAGACAAAGATAATAAGCATTTTTCAGTACAAAAGGGCAATATAATATTTGAAAGAAGGAATGATTAGCTTACTGAATATGGGACACAATGGAAAATCTGATTTTAAAGTATTCAAGGTCAAATTTATCATTATATTAAGCTGTGCTGAAGTGGAAAACTAGATATAAATGTCTTCGATCATGCCAGCAAGATAACTGTCATGAAATTCTTATGAGCTAATCTAACTTTGATGTCGATTTAAATGGCTGTATTTAGCCACTCTTTGTAATTAGCTTGCAGTCTGGTGATATCTACTACCTAATCTCCCATGGAATTAAATCAATTGTTCCACACAGAAAGGACAACAGTAGCTATAACACCCACCATAAAGCCAGTCAGTATAAAAATAAGTATAAGTCACTATCAGTATATTGAGTGCAATACAGACCTGTCAAAATAAAGTTACTTTGCTATTAATTTATAGTGTAGATTGCAACTCAGGTGAATAGAATGACATTCTATAAATGGATAGCTCAAAACAGTAATTTCCCATGAAGGGGGTAAGCATGTTTTAATATTAATGTGATGCTTCTTGGGGGCATGTATAAAGTACATTGATCACCCTAGTCTCATTACTAGACAATGCTAAAACAGTATTTCAACAATTTGAACAAATCATTGAGTAGATAGACTACTTCTTTGAGGCTGAAATCCTCCGATGGAGCTTTGTGGGCATAACTTGATGTGTGCAGTCGTTACAATCACACCAAGGCAGCATTGGTGTCTACAAAGCACATCAGCCAGTGCATTGTGCCATTGGTTGAACTGGGAACCAGAGAACTGACTGCATAGTCGCCTTGCAGAACCCTGACGGCTGAGGCAAAATGCTTAGCACATTTAGGATGGCGTAATGTTACATTATACCTTGACAAACAGGATTCTGCCTGATCAGTGATTTTGTCTTGACCACTATAGCCAGGTCTGCATTGCTCTTTCTGACATTACTTAATCCACTGTGGTACAGTGTCAGTTTTAGAACCTTGATTCACATTAAAACACTACAAAGTGCTGATAAACATATAACAGTAAATATATATTGGAGGATACTCTGGGGACATTGTTAGATCTCAGTAGTGTGTGGAAATCTAGTGCAGTGCCTCTCGATAACAAGATGGATGTATCTGGTGATTGTTGCAGTAAGTTCCATATTAGTGCCATCCAGCAGCTGCCAGATTTTGCCCAGGTTGTCCCAACCAGGGTGGGGGAAAAAGAAAAGGGGTTAAGTGATGCTTGTGGATATCCTGGTACCAGATCCAATGAAACATCACATGCTGCAATGATCTGACCTCTTCCTGGCTACAGGGACACACTCTCAGCTAATCTACTGTGCAGAAAGCATTATAAACATGGGGAAATGTAAAGATGGCTTTAAAAAAAATTCCAAGCTACGTTCCTATCAGAATTCCAGTAGTCTGATAGTTCAGATTTCCCATTATATCTGCCTAGACATGGGGATCATGTGATTCTCAAGGTATTGTTAGGCTGCAACTGTCATCAGTTCTAGTCATCCTCATAGGCAGTTAGGAGACAAGATGGAACTGTAGTATCGAAACTTCTGGAGGAAACAAACTTCCTGTGACAGAGGAGATAGTTCGGAGGGAAAGGATGTCTGTGTGGAGCATGCTGTGAGTCCATAAAATGTGTGTGCCTGTTGAAATCGCCATGTATCTTCATCTACAGGTGACAACGGATGGAAAGAAATTGCCTGTGCATGTTCTATTTGCACATATGTGCTAGTATTTTCATGAGCATGTGCTGGAGCAATAAGCAAGTTGATAATCATTGAGAGGCCGACTTGTGTAGTGATCCAGAAACTGTGGTCTCAGAAGGCTCCATAAATCTGAGAAGTGCTCCAAGCAAGTTGTTTGATTCTCCGCTTTCTAAGCACTTGTGATTTATATTCTCTGTGCAAGGGGGATATTTGAATTTTCTTTGGGATGACTGTATAGTAGTAAATGATGCCCAGCAGAAAGACCTGAGTACAGGTTAACTTTTTAGTAATTGTAGTTAATGACAGCATATGTTTGGCAGACACTGATACATTTAACTACCGAAGATTCTAGAATGGTACTTAGATATGATGATGGAAAAAAGAGAGAGATAAAATGAGATCATGTGCCAGCAGTTCCTCAATGCTCACTTTCTGTGTTTGCATCCTTTTTCGCTGGGTCCAAACCCATACACTCTCTGTTGTTTAGAGAACTGTGCCTGAATTAGGTTGGGGTTTCCTGGACTACAGACATCATAATTATCCATTCTCAGAATGCTGCCTACTTTGTAAACCCTTTTTTAATTCTTCAATGTGACCCATCTGGAAGAAAGGTCTACATGAGAAGGCATTGAGGTTTAGCTGTGCTAAGTTCCACCCAAATGTCTTGTTCATTGCCCATTGCTAAATGGGAGCTTTCTTTCAAAGAAAGACACTTGGGTGGAGCTTGGCCTAGCTAAGCCTTAAAGCTTTTTAATGTATGCCTTTCTTCAAGTTGCCTCACATTCGAGTATCTGAAAGGTGCCTGCAAGGTAGGTAGAGCTCTCAGAATGGAGTCTTATCTAGGACCCAAAGATGCAAATCAATCCTGTGGCAGGTCGATGTTGATAAAAGTCTATCTTCTTTCAGTCTGGGGTGTGTACAACTTGTAAGCAAACATATTAGCATTTTGAAACTCAAAATCATGGAATGCATTTTTAATTGGTAGCAGTATTTGCCTGCATAGCAGGAGTGGAGTTATTGGCAACAGCAGATTGATGGTGATTAAAGTCGAATTGCAGGCTTCCTTTTGTCATTTTGAGGTATGCACTATTCAGGCAAGTGATGTGTACTCTAAAATTAGAAAAGGAAATTTAAACTGATGGCGAGCTGCCCTGCCAACTTCCTGATTAATTTCCTGATTCATGTATTGGGGCCACGCCTAACAGCATTTTGGCCTCTCCCCTACTATACCATGTTATCAGCTGCCCTACCCCACTGTTTTAGTTTGGGAGGAAATCAGGATTACTATCTTGTTTGCATTGTCATTTTCACTCATTATTCTTGGCTCAAATAATATGCAACCCTGGTTCTGTTTTTCAAACTTTATTGTGGTTGTAATTAGGGTTAGCAAAATCAAGTGAGCCCATGGGATGCTTCTGATTTTGAAATCCCAATTCAGTGACAAGCAGCTTAATATTTATATAGAGCCAAAATTGTATAACTCTAGTAGTTATCTGAAGACTTTCGTAGCAGCGCTAAACTTTATTATGGTGTAAGTGTGCATATAACATGCATAAGTTCCGTGCATTAAAAAAAAACTTTCTTGAAAACTTGATTAAACATTTGTTTCAAAAAGTGTATAAGTATAACCCATGGGATGCACACACATTTGCTGCATTATTAACTCACTGTTGACAATGGCAGAGACTAGAGATGGGCATGAATCAAAAACCGAGTTGCAATATTAATCAGAAATCATCAATTCATCAAAAATTGTTGCTTCATATTTGTTCAATTTATCACCCTGAAAAACACAAAGTGATAATGTTCATTTATTTTTGTATTCTTGAAGGCTATCATGGCTAGGATCTGATAGTTGTTGTGAGTTTTTTGGGCTGTTTGACCGTGCTCTGGAAGTTTTTCTTTTTGACATTTCGACAGACTTTGTGGCTGTCATCTTCAGAGGGCAAGGAGCTCAGGGAACTAGGAGTTCTTTCTGTGCTCGGGGTTATAAAGTGAGTGAGATTGGGTTTTATTAAGTTGGGGAAACTTGTCTTATGCAGGAAAATAGGTGTTAGTCATTGTATTGTAATGAATGGATTAAGAGGTTTCAATGCAATCAGGGGTAGCAGCAATCTTTGATGGTTGTCGTTAGCTGTTCTATTGTGTGAACTGATCACTTTTGCTTGTGGCTGGGTGGGTAATCATTGAGCTTTGACCTTTTGCACTTTGCAGCTTTTAGTACTGGAAGCCAGGCTTTGTTGATTTTTAGGCTTGCTTCTTTTTTATTGAAACTGTGCTTATGTTTGTGGATTTTGATGACTTCTCTGTGTAGTCTGACACAGTGATTGGTAGTGTTGTCTGGTATCTCTGTGTCCTGGAAGAGGAGTTCATGTCCAGTTTGTCTCAGGGTGTGTTCAGCTACTGATGATTTTTTCTTGTTGTTTTAGTCTGCAGTGTCTTTCATGCTCTTTGATTCTGGTCTGGATGCTGCCCTTTGTGGCCCCAATATATACCTGGCCACAACTACAAGGTAGCCGGTATACCCCTGCAGTGGTGAGTGGGTTCCTTTTGTCCTTTGTTGACTTGTAGCATCTGTTGTATTTTTGTGGTGAGTCTAAATACTGTTTGTAGGTTGTGTTTTTATTTGTCAGATTTCAACCCCTTTGGGGCCCTTTTTTGTGTCCCTTTGACATCTGAAGCCTGTCACTTTTGTTGCTGAGCTCTTTGGAGGTGCATAATGTGGACACCAAAAACCCAGACTTCACTAAACATGCAGAAGGTTGCTGAGGAGAGGCTGGGAAAGCATCCCTGCGGTTTTGGTGTCTCTAGGAGTCTCAGAGTCTGTTTCATCGGGTTTTAAAGACAAGATGAACCAACTAATTGATTTATCGGTTCATTATACAAATTCATAAATGTATGCTTTATAATTTTTAGATATTGATTAATTATGAATCCCAGTGAATCACCATTTATTTGATTTGTGTCCATCTCTAGTAGCAACATGTGAGTGAATTTCTTCTACAACACCTGCTATAACACAGTAAGTTCAACAAGATTTTGTGTTACCCTTAGCATTTTCTTGAAGGCAATTTTATTTTCACACAGTGCTGTTTTTTCTGGTGAAGGTATTTCTTAGGTCCAATCAGATATACCTTCTCTAGAATGAAAGTGTCAAAAATGTAATGTATGTCTGTAATAAAAATGTTTACAAGGCTAGATTGAGATGGAATACTTGCAGAGAGAGAGAGAAAATGAACCAACTTCAGATATAAAACCTAGAGGGGGGTGTTGATGTTTTTTCTCTGATGTGGATGTCAGATGTTATAAACTGTATGCAGCAGGACGTTCCAGTTGAGTGTTTGGATAGCTGTTCTTATTGCATATATTGCTGTACATCACAGATACACTATTATCAGATCTGAATTATGTGACAGCACAAGTCAGTAAATCAAATGCTATTCCTCAGTTCCTCCAAATAAGATAAAATTGTGTTCATGCAAAATACTATCCAAGCATGTCTGGCATTCACTTGTCTTTTTAAAACAGGAAAGTGAAACCAAGTTCCACAAATCACTGGTAAAATTACTAAGCCTGTTTATAATATTTGCAAAGCCTCTAACATTGGGCAGAGTTAATGGATGCTGTCACACTCCCATCTTGGGTTCATCTACACTAGTGTTGGCGAACCTATGGCACAGGTGCCAAGAGTGGCATTCAGAGTCCTTTCTGCGGGCACCTGTCATTATGTCTGCAGCAAAAGAAAAAATAAGGAAATGATAGGGTCTCTGCATGGTGATAAAAACCACTTATTAACAGGAGACAAGGAAAAGGCAGAACTACTCAACACCTTTGCCTCAGTTTTCTCCAAAAAGGAAAAAAAGAAATCCACTGGGACAAAGAGTAGGTGAGGTAGGATGGGAATTGCAACATAGAATAGATAGAGAAGTAGTAGAGAAACACCTGGAAACATTAAATGAATTTAACTCTCCTGGGCCAGATGAATTACACCCAAGAATATTAAAATAAGTAATTTCAGAACCATTGGCAATAATCTTTGAGAAGTCCTGGAGAACAGGGGAAGTCCCCATCAATTGGAGGAGGGCTAATGTTGTCCCCATCTTCAAAAAGGGGGGGGGGAAAGAGGACCCAAATAATTACCGCCCAGTCAGCTTGACTTCAATTCCTGGAAAGATCCTAGAGCAGATTATTAAACAGTCAGTCTGCAATTATTTAACAAACAATGCTGTCATTACAAAAAGTCAACATGTGTTTCTTAAAAACAAGTCATGCCAAACTAATTTGATCTCTTTCTTTGATAGAATTACAGACCTGGTGGATGAGGGGAAAGCTGTGGATATTGGTTATCTGGACTTCAATAAGCCTTCAATAAGGTTCCCCATGGTATTCTTGCTACGAAGTTATTAGAAAGTGGGATAGATAGTGCTACTGTTAGGTGGATTTGTAATTTGCATCCAAAGGGTGATCATAAATGGCCTCTCTTCAGCTTGGAGAGACGTTACCAGTGGTTCTGTTCTGGGTCTAGTGCTGTTCAATATCTTTATTAATGACTTGGAGGAAGGAATAGAGAGTATACTAATTAAATTTGCAGATAATATCAAATTGGGAGGGGTTGCTAATTCCATAGAGAATAGGATGAAAATCTAAAATGACCTTGACAGATTAGAGTGATGGGCCAAAGCTAACAGAATGGGGTTCAACAGAGGGAAATGTAGGGTGGTGCATCAAGGTAAAAAGAATGAATTGCACAGATATAGGATGGCACATAACTGACTGGAAAATAGTACATGTGAAAGAGATCTGGGAGTCTTGGTGGACCACAAATTGAACATGAGTCAGCAGTGTGACGAGGTTGCCAGGAAAGTGATCCTTGGTTGCATCAACAGAAGCATAGTGTCTAGATCATGGGAAGTGATAATACCACTCTATTCTGCTCTGGTGAGAACCCACCTGGAGTACTGTGTCCAGTTCTGTGCACCTCAATTTAAAATGGATGTCGACAACCTCGAGTGGGTACAGAGGAGGGCAACCAGGATGGTTGAAGGTCTGGAAGAAATGTCTTACGAGGAATGGCTTAGGGAGCTGGGAATGTTTAGCCTTTCAAAAAGAAGGCTGAGAGGGGATATGATAGCTACAGTATCTTTAAATATTTGAAAGGATGTCATATTGAAGAGAAAACAGCTTTGTTTTCCATGGCTTCAGAGACTAGGACTTGGGGCAATGGTTTCAAACTACAGGAAAAGAAATTCTATTTGAACATTAGGAAGAACTTCATGATGGTTAGAGCTGTTCAACAGTGGAACATGCTGCCACGGAGGGTGGTAGAGTCTCCTTCTTTGGAAGTTTTTAGGCAGAAACTGGATGGCCATTTGTCGGAAATACTGTGATGGGGGTTCCTGCATGGCAGAGGGTTTCTTTCAAGTCTATGATTCTGTGATTCTCTGATCACCCCTTCACATCCACCTGTATTTATATTGAATTGCTATATTGACACTTTGGGAAAATTAGTGGGGTTGGAATTGCAGTTTGGGCACTCGGTCTCTAAAAGATTCACCATCACTGATCTATCCTCTGAAGTGTTTGTATTTCCTGAAATATAACTGATCAGGATAGGAGGTAAAAATCAGGATGCTACATGCTACAAACCTTTCATTTGTTAATTGATCTGCCTTGGCTGGTCTGCTGCTTGTGTATAGCGAAAGAAACTAAAACAGCATCGATTACTGGCACTTGAATACACACACAGTTTTAAAAAAGGGTTTTCAAGATCAAAACAAAAATAAAAACAAAACCCCATAATGGAAAAGCTAATGTCAAGAATAGAGAAGGGCACAAACCGAAAAAATTGCATTTCATTTTGGTTTGGTTCATTTTAAGGTTCATTTCATTTCATTGTTAACAATTTTTTTTCATAATATTCATTTCATTAGTTCATTTTGATTTGTTATTCATTTTTTTCTTCTCAAGCGCCAACCGTGCGGGCTGGTCGACATGTCTTTTATTTGTTATTATTTATTTTATTTTAAAGCGCCACCCTGGCCACCCCTGGGCCCAGGTCGGTGCTCCTTTTATTTTTTAGTTTTAAAAGTCCCCAGCTGGGGCTTTTTGAGGTGCTGGCTTGGGGTCAGTGCCTCATTTTTTAGGGTTTTTTTTTCCAAGCGCCGACCGCATGGCCCCTGGGACCAGGTTGGCATTGTTTTTTGTTTTTGTTTTTATTTTAGGGCACCAACCCGGCCACCACTGGGGCTGGTTCAGTGCTCCTTTTTAATTTTGTTTTAAAAAAATTTCAAGCGCCGACCGCGTGGCCCCTGGGGCCAGGTTGGTGCTGGTTTTATTATTTTTAATTTTTTTTCTCATTTCAGAGGGCTGACCCAGCCACCCCTGGGGCTGGGTCGGCACTCCTTTTATTTTATTTTATTTTATTTTTATTTTTATTTTATTTTTTTACTGTCTTATGAGGAGCGGCCTAGGGATCTTGGTATGTTTAGTCTTACATAAAGAAGGTTGAGAGGGGATATGATAGCCATCTTTAAATATTTGAAAGGATGTCATATTGAAGAGGAAACAGGTTTGTTTTCCATGGCTTCAGAGATTATGACTTGGGGCAATGGTTTCAAACTACAGGAAAAGAGATTCCATTTGAACATTAGGAAGACTTTCATGACAGTTAGAGCTGTTCAGCAATGGAATATGATGCCACGGAGGGTGGTGGAGTCTCCTTCGTTGGAGGTTTTTAATCAGAGGCTGGATGGCCATCTGTCGGAGGTACTTTGATGGGGGGTTCCTGCATGACAGGGGGTTGGACTGGAGGTCTCTTCCAACTCTATGATTCTATGATTCTGTGATTCTATTCAGTGCCTTTTACAGTATACCTTCCTGCAGTGTACCTTCCCAGAGACTTAGGAGTACAGTTATGCTTGTTATAATACACTAGTGTGCTAACATACTAGTCCATTCTGTATTTTATGTTGTCTTGAGCTCAGATTCACATGTAGGAAAGAAGATTTGGAAATGAATCATCAATGCTTTCCAGACCTGAAAAAAATCTACGTTTAGAATGTTCTTTCAGGGATGGATTAACCATTAAGCACAATAAGCACGTGCTTAGGGGCTTCAAAGGAAGAGGAGGTACCACACACATCCTAACATTGTAACATTTACATGGGGGAGCAACAAAACCTTTTAAGTACTTATAGGGCCTCTAAGGGCCTTAATCCGACCCTGGGTTCTTTTTAATATAAAGGGGAAATATTCACTAATGTAAAGAGAAGCAAAGGTAAGTTGTTTAGAAAAGTCAGTTGCAGAACAAAATTCATGGAGAAAGCACCCCAATATTCTCTTCTTATCTTGCCTTCCTCCTATGCTCAAGCATCCTGGGGAGGGACAGATTACAATCTTCCCAAACCATTAACTACAGTTCAGTTTATTTAGCTGAATTTTCTCCCTGTTTTCTTTTCGTTTGTGTTTACTTAGATTGCTGTGGCAGTGGTGATTTCCTCCTAAGCATTAGAGTTGACCTTGTGTAAGACTTTTTTTTTTTTTTTTTTTGAGAATCAAGCTTTGAAGGAATCTTTGTTTACCTGAGTTGTTCTGGCATTTGCTAGGGGCGTTTGCTCAATTATTTTTGACAGACACAGTAATGGCAATTTGATTTCACTGTTAAAAGGAGGAAATTTGAACCCTTCAGGGAATTCTAGGCCTGCTATTTTTCTTCTTCTTCTACCTTTAAAAGTCTTTCTAGGAGGGAACCTCACTCGGTTTGTTGCCTTCTGGAATTAAATAATCATATCCATATTTTCCCATATTTTCTTCCAAATTATTTTGCACTATGCTACATTTGATCTTTTCACTGTTTTAGTAATCCTTATTATTCTCCTAATGTTTTAGGCATGCCAAGGGATTCTTCTATCTGTTCATCATAAGGGAAAGGAAGGATATAAATGACTAAATATGTTTATAAGACCCTCGGGGAGTAGATTTTAAAGGAGATTATGTGCAGCATGTTGTATTGGAATTCTAATAAGGAATCCTTCATAGCCAGATGATTCTGTAAATGAAAATTTAACTGTTCCAGCCCTGAAGTCCCTGACAATCAGACAATCACTTTATTGATTTCGGTCAGTAGACTTCAGAATAAGATATATATATCTTAGTTAATATAAAAGAATAAAGTTCAGAAACATCAATTGCTATAAATACTGTCAGAGGACCTGATCAGTGTTTTTGCAATTGCCGGCATTAAATTTCAAATATATAAAAAGTAAATCTGGACAAAATTCTACAAATTAATGTAGAAAAAAGAAAGTTACTTTTATGAATTAATATTTTAAAGTGGCTGAATTCTTGTCTGTTTTCTTTTTATGCACATGTAGTAGTGGCTTGTTCTACCTGTTGTTTTCAGTGCTGCGATCTGATGGCCCTAGCTAGCTGTTACAGAGCACTCCACCCACATAGCAGTTGTACTCCATGATTGTTAATAGGATTCTGGTCAATGCCTCGAAGGGAATTTTCTCTCTTATGAAAGGAGGAAAACATAAAACTGAAGCAACCTTTTAAGATATGAAAGGGATTCATATGCTAGTTAATTCTTTACAGGAAACTTGATAAAAATCGAGAAGAGGAAAACAGGGCTTGTCATTTTGCTTTCTTCAAAACCATATACTGTACATGTTCATCTGGTTCACCCATGATTTCCTCACCCATAGGAAAGATGCAGTGTGTTCGCAAATGTTCTTGTCCTCAACAACAACAACAAATGTCTCAAGATCCATGGTGGAAGTATACAAAATCTTAATTTCTTCATTGTCAACATTGTCTACCCTGGGTGATTTCTTTCAGTGTATCTTTCACTTCACTTTCTAGGATTGCAAGTTCTTCATAGGATTCCTGGTTAAGGTAATTTGTCACCCTTTTATTTCTTCTTAGGTCTTCAGTATACTGTTTCCACCTTATCTATATTTTCTCATAGTCAGACAGCGTGCTTCTTGGTTGTTCATTTAGCATTCCTACTCTAGGGTTAAATTTCTCTTCGATTTCTTTGATTTTGAGGAACCGATATCTCAGTTTTCCCCTTTTGTTGATTTCTTCTATATCTTTGCACTGGTTATTGCAATAGCTCTTTTTGTCTCTGTGATAGTCTTTGAATAACTGCATTTTGGGTTCTGACCCTATTTCTTTTTGTTTCTCATTTGCCCTTTACAATTTGTTCCATCAGCCATCTAGATCAGTGGTTCTCAACCTGTGGGTCGCAACCCCTTTGCGGGTCAAACAATCCTTTCACAGGGGTTGCCTAAGACTCTAGGAACAGCACCAAGGGATCAGCAACTTTCGGGAGCGACAGGATTATTCTCACTTGCACCCCCCCCCACACACACACTCACACACACATGTTGATAATAGAGCATTGGGTTCTCCTGCACTGCCTCTTTTTTCCTTCTCCCTCCCCTGCACGCCCCTTGCCTCCCTTCACCTTTCCATTCCCCATGTGCAAAAACAGACCCACTGAGTGCTCTGAGCTCAGAAACAGCCAGGTGAGATCACAAGAAGTGAGAGTGGGGACCAGGCAGGCAGGCAGGCGGCATGAATAGATTTCCAAACCCAGAGATAGCAGAAGGGGGGAGAAGAAAAAAAGGAAGGGGAGAGAGCGGAGGGGACCTGGACCCGGACTTTCTCTAGCCCGGAGGCATGAGAATGCAGTGGGCAAAGGCATTCCTGGAAGAGATGCCGAATGAAATCTCCTAAGGGAAGCTTAGCTCAGCCTTGCAGAAATGCAAGGAATTAAAGTTTGGGGCTGCTGAGCTGTTCTCTGCCTCTCCCCCCCCCCCCAGCTGACCTGTCTTCTTGTGGCTTGTCTTCATTTCCATTTTAAATATCTATTTTTTAAAGCCAAGATCATTCCCCTGCCCCTGTTTTATGTATTTTTCTCACTCACAATATATAATTAAATATTCTTTTTGTGATTAATCACTATGCTTTAATTATGTTCAATTTGTAACAATGAAAATACATCCTGCATATCAGATATTTACATTACGATTCATAACAGTAGCAAAATTAATTATGAGGTAGCAACAAAAATAATTTTATGGTTGGGGGTCACTACAATGCGTGGAACCGTATGAAAGGGTCGTGGCATTAGGAAAATTGGAACCACTAATCTAATTTCCCCCCCTTCTTTTACTCCAAGATTTTTCTTTTTGCATTCTTGTAGGTTACTCTCCAGAAATACAGTTTTTGGTACAAAAATCACGTCTGTGAGGGTTTTTTTTTGTTGTTGTTCAAAAACAAAAGTCAAGCAGAGAAAACATTAACTATTTTAACTCTCTTGCAAAACCAAACTGAGCTTTATCCCCGCTGAGTAGACACATTTGAATCTGTACTGTAAGTATTACATGCTCAGTGTTTGGGCATAGTTTCCAATAAATAGACAAAGGCTCAGATTGGAAAAAATATAAGTAAAATGCAGTTGTGATAAAAAGCCTAGGATTTTCAGCATCCTTTGGTTAAGTGAATAGCTCAGTGACTTTGATATCTTGCTGTAGAATCAGAGGGTTAGGAGTAGAGATAGGCACAAACCAGTTTGTCCCAGTTACTGTTGCTCACTCCCTCACCGCCTCTGGCTCAATCAGCCACTCACCAGGCCCACCGTGCTAGCTTCTTGGACCTTGTCAACTGATATACTGTGGTACCTCCATTAACAAAATTAATCCGTTCTGGAACCTTGTTTATCTTCCTGCTTTTTTACTTGCATTTACTTGCATTTAAATGTTTTCAAACTGATAGGATGGCAGGAGCTGGGGTTAACAGCGGGAGCTTGCTCCACTGTGTGGCACCTGGGATTGGAACCACTGAGCTGTCGACTTTGCAACCAACAGTTTCAGTGCTGTAGCCCGCTGAGCCACCATGCCCGTTTTTGTACTTTCCCACTAATGTTTTCTGAGAAGCCATAAAAAACACTTCAAAACTACTCCTGAAAAGCAGATGCAAGGCGACAGAAAAACAGGCAATAATGCATGAAAAACCAAAAAGCCCCCTCTCTGAAAAACCAAGAAAAACAAACAAGCAAATAAAGGCAGAAATTACAATCAAAGCTCCACCTAAACATGGCATCTAGCATATGGGAAGAGTTTTCTCTTGCTACCACTTATTCTCACCTGGGTTTTGATCCTGATCTTCTGAAGGTCCGGCTTTTCCTCTTTGTCCCATCACGTGATTGAATAAGTGGGACAGGAGTTCACACGTCCAAAGCTGGTTTTTAATTTAAAAGTGCAGTTCAGCTCTCTTGGCCAGCAGGTGGCGGTAGCATTTGGAAAAAATGGAGCACTTGGCTGGAGGAAATTAAGGCTTAGGGCACCACATGGAACTTCCTGTTTCTCCGAAGGTGAAAAGCAATTAAAAAAAAAAAAACAGTGCCGATCGGCCCCAGGAACAGCCGGTCGGTGCTATGAGTTAAAAAAAGGAAACCCGGATCATCTGCGTGGTCCCACGGCGTCTGCTTCCTTAAAAGGTGGATTATCAAAGCAAGGCAAAATATTCCTTACCTCCTGGGTGAGTCACAGAAACCTCGCTTAAAGGGGCATTACCGGGTTTTCTTTTTTCTTTTTCTTTTTTCAAAAATCCCGGTGGCCGTGGGGATGGCATTTTTAGCACAGGTTTTTCTAGTAATTTAAACTGCTTTTAAAGGGACATGGGACCGAGCCCTTAATGCCTTCTCTTTCTTCTTTGAATCCAGCAGGCTGGCCAAGTTGCAGAAAAATAATCCAAGAAAGGAAGGACTCAGAAAAGAAAAAGAAAAGGGGGGGGGAGTTGCAAAGGGAAACTCCACCCTACCCCACCCTCAAAATCCAAAGGAGATAAGATGCCTCCAAAAGGCTGTCTGGCAGCAGCAATAATAATCCAAAGATATTTTTTAAAAAAATCAATTGCACAACAACTCCAGAAGGATTGACTACAACAAAAGGAGAAATCCACACTAAATTCCAGACCCTTTTAAAGATTGAAAATTCTCATTCCTCTGATGATTTGATTAGCTGCTATTGCCAGTGCACAGACAAAAGTGCATTGAGAGATTACAAGAAAGAGGGATACAAAAGAGACATGAAATGTTTGTGTATCCCTCTGTCACAAACTTGAATAATTTGTGTTTTATAGCAGCCTTTCTCAGTGGGGGCCACACGGAACCCTGGGAACGCTTTGAAGGGGATCACAGACACCAAACAGTTCTTCATATTTTGCCTTATAAGGTTTGCTAATGTGACTTATACAGTCTTGATTCAACCTATCATTCTTTCATGTTGTGTTTATGGCTGTGGCCATGTTTTAGAGTCTTTCTTTCAGCTGTCATGGAAAGAACATGATAAGGATGGAAGAGGATGAGCAAAATCAAAATATATTATAAGCAGACTCAAATATGCTGACAGGGTACAAGGTCAACACATGATGTTTTGGATCTTTCATTTAAACCTAAAAGGGCCATCCATACCAAAAAATTCAGTATGATCTCCTGCAGTAGTTTGCAGAGACATTTTTAAAAAAAGAAGAGAGAGCATAGAATAAAATTATCAAGAAAGTGGCAAGCCTTCTTCTCTGCCATTGGAATCCTTTTGCTTGCAGTGAAATCTCTATCTGAAATGGAATTTGGAGTCCTGGTTTTTGCTTTCTCTAGTACACATTCATCTAAATTCCGCTTGGCTACCACTGTGGAGATGCTAAATGATGAAGCCATGCTTGCTGTTTAAGTGGCAGCTTCCCACGGCTTCACATGAAAATGTTGCTTTTTATTCCATACCGGCGGCTACAGCCTTCAGCAGCGATAGGGAAGGGATTGTTGTTTCAGTGAGAATTTGGTGTAGAAGCCTCCACCCCCCACTCACCCCCAGACAAAAAGGATCCTTACAGAGGAAGAATAAGAAATAGTGGAGAAAAAGTCTGGATGAGAATGAACAGGTATGAAGAATAGCACTGGTGCTTTCTTCCATTTACATTCATTGATATATTGGCTGATTATGTTTTACTGAATCTCTAGCCGTAATTTAATGGACTCTCTAATCATAGTAACTGCCAGGTAGACTTTCAATAACTTAGCAGATGGAAAAATATACTTTATCCTTTTTTGAGGATGAAATGGAAGAAGATATTAAGAATCATGCATTCATCTTGGAGGAAATATAGGATATAACTTTAATAAATAAATAATATTTATTAATTAATAAATAGGTGACAAGGAAATAATGTGCCTTCTCACACTTAAGGAGATAATTCCCAGGTGGAAGAATGCTGGTCATGACCGCCAACAGGGAGCTGACAGTGTAATCCAGTGTGTCAGTGAGAGAATGAGTCCTTTCACACGACCCCAAAGATCCGCTGGCCACTTAAATTCGGACCAGAGATCTTGGGGGTTGGTTGCTCTTCCTGTGTTCCCACCCCCTCTGCACTCCTGGCTGCTGGCTGCGTGAAGGGAGGGAGAAAAAAAGAAAGAGAAGAGTGCCGGCTTACCTCCGCTTACCTCCGTTCTGCCGGTCTTGCTCTGTTCCCAGCAGCATTCAGATCTCTTAAAGGGGTGGGGGGCAAAACAACAACAAACAGAAGCGAGGAGAGCCCGGCACCCACTACGTTAGAGCCGCATCAGGGATTTTTCACCCCCGGAGAGCAGGTACCTGAAAAGTGCGCTGGGACGCGCTTAGGTGGGCGTGGTCGCACTTAATTTTCTGTAAACTCCGGAGCTGGTGGGGAAACAATTTTAAGCTCCGGAGCTGGAAGCTATTTGCCACGGAGTTTAGGGGTTGTGTGAAAAGGCTCAATGTTTTGAAAGTGACCAAGTTCTGTTTAAATTATCTGGGCAGCACACAGTTATATTTGGGCAATGCAAGTGAAGTGCTGTTTTGCTTTGTTAAGTGAGATTTAGCATTAGTGTATAGGTGTAAGAGATGGTGGTGGGCATTTATCAGCTTTTCCTATGAGCAAAAGTTGAAGACAGACAGAAGCAGAAATGACGAACAAGGGCCTTATTATTAGATGCAATGTCTATCTTAAGGGCCCAAGCAAATATTTTCTTCTGCACATTTATAACTCCATAGATTTCTGCACAGTCTTCACAGTAGAAGATATGGGCCTAGATATATATGACATATCAGAGAAAGGACATCAGAAATTTCTGTATAAATACTTGGTGGACTCTGCATCTTTTGTATTTGCATTACCATGTGGCCTAATAGTGTTACCCATCAAATCCCAAAGGGTCTATTTCTCCTTCTTAGTCACTTTTAGATGGTATCATTATGGGTTCTGATTCTAAAAATTGACACATGAGTAATGTTTAAAGTGATTAGATTTCTGTTATAGAACTTTACTCTATGGCAGTATGTTATTGCTAAACTTTACAGTGATTCAGAAACATATACAGCTGAAAAGCACAGTAGGTTATAATGTCAAAATGCAAAGACAGAGAGTTATATTTTAAAAGCCAATAGAATGAAACAATTTTAAAGCATATCAAAGGGAAAAAATATAGTAACTTCCTCTACCATCAAGCCTCTTTAGCAGCCTGATCCTTACTAAATAAAATACTGTTTCCAATGTAGAAGTAGTGCACTCTTGACATGAAAATATGGCTTGTTTATTCTAACATGAACTTTCCTCAGACCACCTTAAACAAGTTATCTTGCATTAGTTTTGTAACTGGTCAGCTGAGGTACAGTGTGTCATGTTTGGTTATCTCAGGCACATACCACTGGAAGATTTGAATGCCTGGAACGGGGTAACATTTGTAGGAGGGGATGTTCCTTCTAAATTGCTTAATTTGTCAGCTAACTCTCAGTTTCTTGTTTTTTCTACTTGACACTAGAGATGGGCACGACTTAGCGGTATTTTCGTTTTCGTTTTCGTTTTTTCGTTTTCATTACGTAACGAAACGAAAACGAAAAACGGTTCAAAAATGGACCAAAAACGGAAATGAAACGACTAATTTTGAGCCAATTTTCGTTTTTCGTTACTGGAAAAACACATAATGGAGCTAAATGGGGAGAAACGAAAAAAATTTTGTTTTTGTTTTCGTTTTTTCGTTTTCGTTACGTAACGACGAAACGAAAACGAAAAATTTTGAAATTAGCTCACGAAAACGGAAACGAAACGAAACAGACCCTAGCCGAAAATGAAAACGAAAACGAAATTTTTTTTCTGAGTCGTGCCCATCTCTACTTGACACATTTCCATCAAGAGTCATGTTTGGACTCATTCTTCTTATCTACCTTGCTACCTGCCATATGTCTTCTCTCCCACAGCTGGGCTTCAGCCAGCTGTCTGTGGATTCTGAGGAGAAGGAAACAGGATGTGAATGCCAGCCTGGGGCAAAAATGTCCGCATTACTTGCTTGAAGGTCTAGAATCTGATTGAAGAACTTGCTGTTTCTTAGCCAGTGGGAGATATGTGTGTATGTTAGTGTGTGGCATAAGGGTTCTGCAGGTTTGCCCGCACTCAGAAACCTGGAGGTCTCTGCATTCTGATGCTTTTAGACCTTGTTCCCTAAAGCTGAATGAAAAAAAAAAAAGTTTACAAACTTAAAATAATGTACTAGAAAATAATAAAAATGAATTTTAAATAGTCAAACCATTTTCAGTTAATAACTACAGGTCTGACCAATAATGCTTGTTTTTGGAAAACACAAAGTTTTATCTACATCTACTGGCCCTTTTACGCCAATCTGCTATGGTTCCAATAGAATAATTTGTTAAAGTACAGTGGTACCTTGTATAAAGGAATTAATTCATTCCAAATGAAATTATGTTAAGCAAATTTTCCTTTATACAAATTCCCCATAGGAATGCATTGAAAACAGATTAATCCCTCATTGCAAAAATTTTATGTTGTACGAATTTGCCCCATAGGCGATTCTGTTAAGCAAATTTCCCCTATCTCCAGAATTTTTATGTTGTACAAATTTTATGTTATACAAACCATTTGTTATACGAGGGTCCACTGTATATAAATCATTATGGAACACAACGCAAGATGGCTAGTTCAGACTAATATTTTATCAGAAATGCATACATAAACCACTAATATGAGGAGAGAGAAATTATTTTGAGTTACTTAGCATTTTCCTGTTAAGTTTTCATTCTTCCATTAGGCTGACAAATTATTATGGAATATCATAAGTGAACAAATCCATCACTTGAGTGCATTTTTGAAGCTTCATTTCAATCTCTGCAGTTTCTGATTAGATCAGTGTAAGATGTCATGCACAGCACTGCAGAAATATTCTGCTCCAGAGATTCATTAATGCAGCTCAGTTTGAGAATAATCTGCAGTTTTCTTACTTCAGAGAGGTAAGCAGGAACATTCTCAGCTTGGAGGAGTTATTTTCATTTTACAGTTCAGCCAGAAGGCCAAGCACTGCTAAGTATAGCATTGTCTTCAGTGTTTATGTTTCTATGACAAGTGATATCTTAAGTACTGGAAGTAGATTAATTGCTGTTCTTTTTAAATTCACACAAACATATACAGTTTATTTCCTACCTATTGGTCACAGTCCTTCAGTATTTGGAAAATGTAGTATTTTACTTTTGCTGTCACTTAAGGTGACAGTGCAGAGGAAGAATTCTGCATACACCAACCCAGGTGTTGGCCATTTGTTTCTGTGCTACATTACATAACTGTATGAACAAACAAACATTTTGTGGTTTGCATCCATGGATTCTTCGACAGATTACGTGGCTGACTGCAATTCTGGGCAGTCCACAATTCTGTGGATCTAAGCTGCCTTCAGATTATTACCGTTGCTGCAAATGACCATTAACCTACCCTCCCCCATTCCCCAGTAAAGTCACTGAGATGAAGAAGCTCATTTTTGAAGGATTAAATAAACTTGAAGATACTAAATTTTCGTTTCTTGTTAATTCAATATAGTTTTAGTTCAAAGGCAGTGAAAATTGTCTGTTGTGACTGCTAGATGGGAATGGATTTATTGTAGTAAAAGTCAAAGATCTCTGCCACATACTGTTTATGCTGTCATCATAGGTTTTGCTTAATATTTTGAGCAGCCGGATTCTCATATATCCACATAAGAACACACTTTATAGTCTCATTCTTGCTTATGACTCATTCCAAATTTCCTAACAGTTAATGGTCTTTGTCAGTGAACAAATGATGTTACCACATTTTATAAACAGCTGTGGCGAGAGAAGCATGAACATCCCTGAAATGGAGAGGAACTCAGTAGTTTTCAATTCTGGGTTTCTTTAGAGGCTGTGGAAGTTTTTATTTGTTGGAGCTGATAGATGTGAATGCAGGTACTCTAGTGCAAGTCTCTGCCACTACCTCTGTACTCACTCACTCACTCACTCACTCACTCACTCGCCACCCCATTAATTTGTTGCACGATTTTATATGTCCCTCTTTAAAAGGATCTTCCCCACGGCAATGACAGTGCCGAACTGCCGCCGCCGGTAAGAACCCGAACCGGTTCAGATAGGTTCGGGTGCGTACAATTTTTTAAAAAATATTGTACGAACCTGAACCTGAGCTGAAACAAGGGTGGGCCCGAACCTGACAAATCCGAACCATGGGTTTTCTGGTTCGTGCCCACCTCTACTACTGAAGCTTTCAGGCACCCCTCTTCCCTCTCCTTTCATCCTTTGGTGCAGCCATGGGTTTTCACTCCCATTTTCTATACCTTAATATTAAACTCACAGTGTAGACTAGGAAACTTTTGGAAACCTCATACCCCAGGAGCCCCCAGTGGCTTTAGATCCCAGTGTTTACATTTTTAATTTTTTAATGTTTTGATAAAAAGTCTTCTAGTGTTTGTCAGTGAGTGAGGAAAGCTGCCATGTTCTGAGGGTCTCACTAACGCTTTAGGGTCAATCTCACCTCCTACGTGTTTTAATTATTTTTCAAAACATGCTTCTAGTCACTAGAGGTAGCAAGGAGGTTATTTCAGTTAAATTACACACAGAGAGAGACACACAGACACAGACAGAAACAGACAGACACACACACACACACACACACACACACACACACACACACACACACA
>JAHTLZ010003547.1:20723721-20734001 GCA_023846285.1 Phrynocephalus versicolor
ACACACACACACACACACACACACACACACACACACACACACACACACATCTCATTTTAAAATCTTAATCTTAGGAATTGCAGAGCTGGAAGGTACCCCAAGGGTCATCAAGTCCATCTCCTGTCAAGGAGACTCAGTGGGGAATTGTACCTACTTTGCGATCAGATACCTAATTCCCTGAACTGTTAACACCTGCTGTAGCCATCTTTGCAGTGTAGTTTATTAGCACTATTTTTAAATATCTGTGTAAAAGAGATACAAAATACATGCAAATCAGCTTTGCCTCATTGAATTAATAGAACACTCTTCAAAGGCAGCCCTGTGTAGAGCACATTACAGTAATCAAATGGAATTTTCTGTGTTACCAGGGAATTAGATTGCCTTTGGGGTTTCTTCCAACTCTGCAATTCAGTGATTCTACGGTTACTAAAATAGGTGGGTATCTGTTGCAGAGGATATGCCAGTTTGGAACATGGTTGAGAAGATTCCTCCCTCTTTAAAAGGTTCCAGTGATGCCTTAATGAACCACTGGCAGTGTTCAGCAAATACAATTACAGATAAAGACATTTTCTAATGGAATCTTGTTTCCAAATGTTTCCTATCTTGGGTATTAGGCAAAGGGTTCTGCTGGATTGATTGTGGTGCTGGTAATGTGATGCATGAAATTAGTAGTAGTACCTGTTCAATTCAGGGTCTAGCCATGTGACTAAGCTAAGAAGCCACACTCTCCATAGCTGCTCAGGTTCCAACCCCGCTAACCCCAGATTTGTGAAAAACCATGCGTCCGCAGGGCGTTGTAACAAAGGGTAAGACTTTTGCTCAAGCCAGGAGCTTGACACTATACATTCTTGCATTTCTCAAGGATAGAGTAATGTGGCCCTGGAAATGTCATAGCTTTCAGTCCGCTGTTAGGCCTGTTAGAGAATGTTCTTCACTTGAAACGGTCCTTGCTACTGCCTGGTCTCATTATATCATCTGGGAAACGAGGCAAGATGCTTTAACTCAGTGGTAGAGGACATGTTTGTATGCAGCATGTCCAATGTTTCTTTCCTTGACATCTCCAAAAAACAAACAAACAAACAAAAAAACCTAGGGAGCTGCTGTTGATCACTACAGACAGAATTCTATGGTCAACTGGATTGATGCAGCACAAGGCAGCTTCCAATGTTTGGTGATGGGCTATATATCCTTATGTTTAGTTCTTTTGCGATATTTGCATATTTACTGTTTTTATCTTTCAAACACTGCTTTTTAATCATATAAGCCACCTTGGGTCCTTTTCAGGAGAAAGGTGGGGTAAAATATTTTAAATAAATAATAATAAAAGAGTATATACTGATGATGACTCATAACTGGGAGAAGGAAATGAGAATTACTTAAATAACACAGCTTGAGAGGGAAGCTCTCTCAGGTAAGGATGAGAAAGCACATTGACTGTCTAAAACAATTCACAGTGTGGTGGGACGCATGCTTGCTTGTTCAAATCATGGTGGTGGCAGTCATGGACAATTGTACACATTCAGGAGGCTGCATTAGCTTCAATGGAAAGAGACCATCCAGTAATACTTGGGAGAGTCCTCTGTTTTTTTCCGTTGTGCTGAATACTTCCGCTGAATAAGGAACTGCATTCAATTTTGCCATATTTTATAGAGTAAAGAAAATGATTTAGGATTGTGCCCAATTCTTTTCTTTTTCTTTGGAGAATGAAAACCATTGGATACAAATATTGGGTTGGGGGGAATGAAATGCGTAGTATTTTGAATAAAGGACGGTTTTTGTTGCTTTCCTGTAAGAGAGACTGTGTCCTCTTGCAAAGCAGAATTGACATTTTCCTTTTTTAAAAAAATACATAGCACAATAGCCATAAATACATGGCTGCATTTACTGTTTTCTTTCTTAATGGCTAATGAAAAATTATAGTTTAAATATGATCTTGTAGTTGTAAATTATCATATTGCATTTATAGATAAAGTCTTAGAAACTGAGAATATAATGGATCATCATCCTTGAAGGGACATTCCTCTCTGGACACCTCTGCCTTCAGCCAAGACACTGAATATTGAAATTGTTTGCCTCTGTTCTAAACACCATGACTAAGATCTCAGGTGCACCCTTAACTCTACCATGAATCCAAAGGCTACTCTGAGATAAACCACCATCATCCTCAGCCCCTCCATTTTTGCATATGTACTGTAATATGGTGACAATAATACTGGTTAGCTTTAAAGAGTTATTGTAAGGGTACTTGATTAATATAGCATACACTTTATCTTTATTATAACCATATCTCTTGTTTAATGCAAGCAGTGTCTGCAGTTTCTTGCTGATGAATGATGGTGCCTGTCTGGAGCACCAAGGGGTTTAATTAAATTTTAATCTTAGAATAGTAGCTCACATAGATTTTTTGATTTTTAGTAGGTTTTCAAATTGATTTGGTCCTTCCTGGGAAGGAAGGCAGAAGAGAGAGAATAATATGTTTCATCAGTAGGTGTTATGACACACACATTACTTCCTTTGAGGAGATAATTCTGTTTACATTCTTATCTGATTTGTCCTTTTTCTGTTTAACTTTATAGCACCCAGAGAACTTCTCCCCTCATGTAACCTTTCCTGGTTACATAAGTTTAAAAGATTAAAAAAATATATGAGCCATCTCTACTTTTTTGCCTTCTCTAATTGCTGGGTTTTGCCACATCATTCCTTAATTGCAGAACTGTATTAATTAAGTGACCTCTAATACTATCCTTCAGTTGATTGTACTTAAGGTTGACACACATGAATTGAATTCAAAAGTACTGTACTTTAGAATATGCATTTATTGGCCAGAGAGCAGGGATAAGTAATTGGGAGACTTGTGGAATTCTAGAAGCAAACTGGATGTATAATGAAGTGATAGTCTCATTGTCCCATTGCCAGTCTTTATTTTTAATTTTTAAGAAGGTATTTTATTTTATGTACGATTCAGAATTCAAGAATTCAGAGAAGAATCTTGGAGCTTCCTCAGACTCTAATCTGAATTAATTTTCCCAGCTAAATGTATTTATTTATTTTATTTGTTTTTACAGCTTATATGCCGCCCACTATGAGAAGGTCTCTGGGCGGCTTACAATTCAAAATAAAAATGAACAATTTAAAACATTAAAATACCATACAATACCATATAATATAATTAAATACATTAAAATACAATACACTAAAATTACTACCAGGACCCACAATCTAAGTTGTATCTGTTAAAGAACTTCTGGAACAGGAAGGTTTTTACCTGGCACCGAAATATCATCAATGTCGGCGCCAGGCGGATCTCACTTGGGAAGGCATTCCCTAACATGGGGGCAGCTGCCTAAAAGGCCCTATATCTACAGGCCATCCCTCTCACCTCCTTGAGGGATGGCTCTTTCAAAGGGGCCCCTGGCTAGATCTTAACTGCCAGGTAGGTTCATATGGAAGGAGGCGGTCCTTCAGGTAATCAGGGCCTAAACCATTAATGGCTTTATATGTTAACACAAGCACTTTGAATTGGATTTGGGCAGCAACTGGTAACCAATGTAAGCTGGTAAAGAATTTGTGTGATATGGTCTCTGGCGGCCCCATCACTTACTAGCCATGCCACATGATTCTGGACCAGTTGCAATTAATGGACCATCTTCAAAGGCTGCCCCACGTACAGTGCATTGCAGTAATCAATACGGGATGTTACCAGTGCATGTGTAACTGTCATAAGGCTTTACTCATCCAGGTAGGGGTGCATCTCGTATAATTTCTGCAGCTGAAGAAAGGCGCCCCTGGCCACCAAGTCCACCTGGGTCCAGAGTTAGATTGGGGTCCAGGAGCATTCCCAGGCTGCAGACCCTGTCTCTTAGGGGCAGTGCAACCCCGTCCAGGAGAGGGAGATGGCCCTCCAACCTGTTCATGGAAGCACCCACTAGCAGCAGTTCTGTCTTGTGTGGATTAAGTTTCAATTTATTAACCCTCATCCAGTCCATTATCTGGCCCAGACACAAGTTCAGCACAGAAACCGCCTCACCTGGATTGGTGGGAAATGGTAGAGCTGAGTATCATCAACATATTGCTGACTCCTCAGCCCAAACCTCCTGATGACCTCTCCCAGCGTTTCCATGTAGATGTTAAACAGCATGGGAGATAGTATCAAGCTCTGAGGAACCCCATGACATAAATGCCATGGGGCCAAGCAACTGTCCCCCAGCATCACCTTCTGGACACAGTTTGACAGGAAGGAGCAGAATCACCACAAAACAGTGCCTCTGATTCCCAACCCAGCCAGCCTATCCAGAAGGACACCATGGTCAATGGTGTTGAAAGCTGCCAAGAGGTCCAGGATTATCAACAGGGTCACACTTCCCCTGTCTCTCTCCCAGCAGAGGTCATTATACAGGGTGACCAAGGCAGTCTTCGTACCAAAACCAGGCCTGAAACCTGATTGAAATGGATCTGGAAAATCCATTTTATCCAGCAGTGCCTGGACTTGGTCCAACACCCTGCCCAAATAAGGGAGGTTTGCTACTGGATGGTAGTTAACCACCAGCTCTCGATCCAGGTTAGGTTTTTTTAGGAGTGGTCTAATTACTGCCTCTTTCAAGGCAGTAGGGACCCCTCCCTCTCTTAAAGAGGCATTCACAGCCTCCTGGAACCAGGTGCAATCCCCCCCCCACCAATGTGGAAGATATTTCAATTATCCAAGAAGGGCAAGGGTCGAGTGGCGTGGTGGTAGAGTGGACAGATCCAAGCACCCTGTCCACATCCCCGGGTCTCAACAATTGAAACTCATTCAATAACACTTGACTTAAGCACATCCCTTGATTCTGCATCAGTGGTGGAGTCCAATTCACTGCGAATCTGAGCAATTTTTCCTCAAAGTGAACAGCAAACTCATCACAGAGAGCCGATGAGTGGTCCAGGATCTTTACCTAATCTCCCGGTTGAAGAAGATCCCAGACCACTTGAAACAGCTCCGCTGGGTGACACTCTGAGGAAGCAATACAGTTGGTGAAATATTGCCTTTTTGCCAATCGTATCACCACCTGAATAGGCTCAATAATGGTCTCTAAGCCGTGTTTGGTCAGACTCACAGCGATATTTTCTCCACCTGTGCTCCAGCTGTCTCCCCTCCCACTTCATCGTCTGTAGCCCAGGTGTATACCAAGGAGCTGTCTGGGCTCTGCGAATAGGGAGAGGGCGCTTAGGTGTGATCATGTCAACCACCTGGGTCATTTCCATATACCATAGGGTGACCTGAGCTTTGACAGGAGCGCCAGCCATATCAGACAGATAATCCCCCAGAGCTTTCAGGAAACCATCTGGATCCATTCGTCTCTGAGGGCTGATCATCTTAATAGATCCCCCACCCTTGCAGAGGGTAGAAGAAGCTAATAGCCTAAACTTGACCAGAAAGTGGTCTGACCATGACAATGGTATCAAGACCAGCCCCTCCACATCTGAACCACCATCCTCCAGTTCCGTTGAGAAGACCAGGTCCAGAGTATGGCCTTTCTCATGCGTTGGGCCAATGACATATTGATTAGTGGCCATGAAGTCCTGAGCCACCACAGTCAAGGCAGCCTCAACATGGATGTTGAGATCCCCCAGTACCAAAACTCTGTGGGTCCTCAACACCAGGTCCGAGATCACCTCCATCAGTTCAGGCAGGGAAACTGTTGGTACACAGCAGTGTGGGCAGTACACCAACAGAATCCCCAGTTGGTCTCGTGAGCTCAGTGCACAATACAGGCCCTCTAGTCCTTCTTCCAAAGAGACAGGGAGGAAAGCAATGGCAAACTTAGACAGCATCTTATAGAGCAGAGACATCTCTTTGCCGACTAAGGTCAGGATAGTCAAAGCTATGGTTTTTCCAGTAGTTATGTATGGAAGTGAGAGCTGGACTATAAAGAAGACTGATCGCCACAGAATCAATGCTTTTGAGCGGTGGTGCTGGAGGAGAGTCTTGAGAGTCCCCTGGACTGCTAGGAAATCAAACCTATCCATCCTGAAAAAAATCTACCCTGAATGTTCACTGGAAGGACAGATTTTGAAGCTGAGGCTCCAGTACTTGGGCCACATCATGAGGAGATGCCAGGGTGGCACCTTCATCCAGAATAACATCATGGATGAGGGTGGTCTTATTTTGTATTGGCCTGGCATTCAACAACAGCACCATGTGGCTCATGGGCTTGCTGATATGGACACCTGATTCCTTTTGGCTAGGGGTGGAACCAGAAGAGGGGATAGATGTAAGATATCTAACCGCTCTTCTCCTACGTGGATATGTTCCACTCCTACCACCATACCTTCCTCTATCCAACACAATCTTAATGCCTGCCCCCTCCACTGCCCTGCCTCCTCCCTATTCCCTCAGTTCCATTGTCGGTTCTTACCTCTTATACATGATGGCAAGAAAAAAAAAAAAAACAAACAAAAAAACAAAAAAAAAAACAAAAAAAAAACCAGCATTCACCCATTCAACTCCATCAGCCCCCCTCCCCCCTCCAATCTGCACTGCATCTTAAACCCAACTGCATTCCAGCCAGGTGCCAAGAAGGTGCCATAATGGTAGTGCTTGGCTACAAGTGGCTAGGGAGGCCACAGAACAGATGTCCTTGGCACAGCTTCTCCCCTCCAGCAGTTCAAAATCCAGTTGCTTCTGTTCTCTCTCATACACATGGACCACCGCTGGTGAAATGCCAGCAGGAGCTGGTAGGTGACTTAAAAGCCACAGGACAAATATCCTGAGCCCAGCTCCTCCCCTCAGGGAGCAGGTGGCCAACTGCTCTGTTGACTCTCACCCACATGGAGCAGCAGCAGCAGCACAAATGAGTGTGGGGCATTTATTGGCTTCATTTTCATTTTGCTCACTGAACATTCATTCAATTCATCTAAAACCTTTGGTGAAATCAGTTTGTTGGAATATGGCTTTGAATAATGAAATAATGCCTGTTTAATGTATTTAATAATTGCAAATATTGTGTTGGAAATATTGTGATGGGGTTCCTGCATGGCAGGGGGTTGGACTGGATGGCCCTTGAGGTCTCTTCCAACTCTCTGATTCTATGATTCTATGATTCTATGCAACTTGCTTGGTAGAAAATACATTTTAGTAGCTGAAGAGTCATGTATGACTGATTTGGAAACTTTTTGGAACAGATGCTAAGATCCACAGTATTGTGACTTACCTTCTTCTTTCTCTAGCCTTTGTGATGCCAAAAACCTGCTGAAGAATGTTTCTTCATTCTTTCAGAGCATATTTTTAGGGTGGATGGGGAGAAAGGAAACAGTACTAGACGAAGCAATGAGATCCAGAAGATGTACTGTGTGAAACCTGACTAGAGAATGTTAGATTTGAAATCTGTGACTTTAAAGACGCTGCCTGGATGCTGTCATGGAATGGACCAGGACTAACAGACTCAGACTCAACCCGGAGAAGACCGAGGTTATGTTCTTTGGGGCTCCCTCATGCAGATATGGAGGCCCTCTCCCTAGCCTGGAGGGTGTTTCCCTCCAGCTGGCGGATAGTGTCTGGAATCTGGGCGTGGTCCTGGACCCAGCCCTTTCTATGGAGTCCCAGGTGGCTGCTGTGTCCAAGACCGCCTTTTTTCATCTGCGTCAAATTGCCCAGATCCGTCTGTATCTGGATATGGACTCCCTGAGAACAGTGCTGCAAGCCCTTGTTATCTCAAGGATAGAATATTGCAAGGCCTTCTATGTCGGGTTGCCCTTGAATCTTGTTCGGCGACTTCAGCGGGTACAAATTGCGGCAGCCGGACTGGTGGTGGTTGCCTGTCGGTATGACCACATCACCCCAGTCTTGGCTCGCTTGCATTGGCTACCCGTTGCGTCCCGAATTAGATTCAAGGTCCTGGTTTTAATTTTTAAAACCCTCAATGGCTTGCGACTGGAATACCTGGCTGAGTGAATCTCTCAGAGATCAACAGAGGCCAGACCAACTAGAATGTTGCAGGCCCTCTCACTTTGGGTGGCCACACCCAGGGAGGCTCAGAAAACCATCACATGTAACCGAGCCTTCTCTGTGGCTGGCCCAGTACTTTGGAATCACCTTCTGAGTGAGCTGTGGCTTGCCCAGTGCCTGCCCGCCTTTAGGAAAGCCTTAAAAACCTGGCTGTTCCGTGAGGCATTTGGCGACAGTTAATTTTTTTAATTTTTCCCCTCCCTGACATTGTACTTTTATTATTGTTCTTATTTTATTTTATTTTATTTTATTTTTTGCTACTATTTCCCTCCCCCTTATTGATTGCCTATACTAATGTTGTTCCCTTAACATAATTGTTGTTATATTTTGTATCTTATATTTGTTGCTATTGTAAACCGCCCGGAGTTCCTTCGGGAAGACAGGCGGTATGGTATATAAGTGCAATAATAAATAAATACATAAATAAATTTGTTCTTAGACATTTGTGCTCTTCTTTTATGTGTGGAGAAGGCCATTGGAACAGAGACCAGTATGTTATTGGAGCCAAATCATGTAAAACACACTAGGGGCACAATATAATATAATATAATATAATGGAATTTCCTTTCTTCTGCAATGGAATCCCCCCCCCCCCGCCCCCGCACCCACCCAGCCTCATGTAGCCTTCAGCAGTATCTGAAACCAGCACTAAAGAATTTCCTAGTATTCTGGACTAGGTATTGGATTCTACAAGAATCTGCAATGGGAAGTGGAGATACCCACTCCAAATCTTTCTGGAGAATGCAGATGTCCTGCATTGAACACTATCCAGTAATGTACAGAATATAGACAAATTGCAGAGTGCCAAATATTAAGGAAAGAAAATAAAAGAATGTGGAAGCAGGATCAGATCATCTTCCTCACCATACTAATTTCAGCAACCAGAATTATTCCAAAATTTTTGACTATTTCTAACTACTGCCAATAGTTGCAGTGCTTGATTCCTGTTTGTTTGTTTGACATTTGGTTTCCCCTCATCACCAGCACTGCTCTATGATGATAGTGATGGTGATAGGGAAAAAAACCATGAGAATAATGATGAAGCTATGGAAATAAACACAATCCACAATGTACCGAGTAAGACATTTCAGATAATTATTAATAAACATGTGCAAGACGTTGGCGAAGAATGTGTTAGTCTGTTTTGACCGCCCACAAACGTACAAAATTTGCAACTAGGATTATTCTAGAAATTTACTTTAAGTGCAAGAACAAAATGTAATTTAGATGGATAGTGTGATGCTAACTCAAAGACACACTAGCTCTAGCAATTAGGAATCATAGAATCATAGAATCATAAAATCAAAGAGTTGGAAGAGACCTCAAGGGCCATCTAGTCCAACCCCCTGCCATGCAGGAACTCCATCACAATATTTTCGACAGATGTCCATCCAGCCTCTGCTTAAAAACCACCACAGAAGGAGAATCCACCACCCTTTGTGGCAGCATATTCCACTGCCGAACAGCTCTAACTGTTATTAAGTTCTTCCTAATGTTAAAATGGAATCTCTTTTCCTGTAGTTTGAAACCATTGCCCCGAGTCCTAGTCTCTGAAGCCATGGAAAACAACCTGTTCCCTCTTCAATATGACATCCTTTCAAATATTTAAACATAGCTATCATATCCCCCCTCAGCCTTCTTTTAGAAAAGAGAGAAAGGCCTTTGTGCTGGCAGAAGCACCATAATGCTGGCAGAGTCCTCTTTTGTTGCCTAATCTCAGAGATATGCTGGCAAATGATTGGCCAGCAGACAAGCCAAAATGGAGTACAGAAGAGGTAAAGAAATAAAGAGCTGAGTTGAGTCAGACAGTTTTGGCAAACCTTTGGCACTCCAGATGTTTTGGACCACAACTCCCACAGTCCTTTGTCATTGTTAACCTAGGCTTGGAATTCTGGCAGTTGTAGTCAAAAACATCTGGAATGCCAAAGGTTCACCATCACAGGCTAGAATATCCACCAGCTCCAGGGTGCGGTCACTGTGTAAGTACAAACTTAGGTCAGGGTTCAGGGTAGTAGTAAGTGATTCACAGGGAACCTACGCAGAGAATGGTTTGGGTTCAGTTGGCCAAGTGTCAGTTCAGCAGACCCTGTCTGCCTTCTTGGCTGGTTGCCTTTTTGGCCCAGAGTTAGCTGAAAAGTAGATTGCTTAATTTTACAAATGTATTTTATGATCTAACGCAGGGATGGTCAGTCTCAACCAAACAGGTTTTTCCAGATGTGCTAGCAGGCCAAGAGGGAGTGAGACATCTAAAGGTGTGTGTGTGTGTGTGTGTGTGTGTGTGTGTGTGTGTGTGTGTGTG
>JAHTLZ010003547.1:20734011-20767451 GCA_023846285.1 Phrynocephalus versicolor
TGTGTGTGTGTGTGTGTGTGTGTGTGTGTGTGTGTGTGTGTGTGTGTCAGAAATCCCTCACTTTTAAAGCAATGTTGTTTATTTTAAAGTATACAGTACTATTCTAAAGGTTGCTAACCAATAAATATATTTTAAAAGTGAGGTGAAGGTCAAAACTTCACCAAGTCAAAACTGTCCCATTTCCCCTCAAACATGGAAGATATTCCCCATGCCCATTAAAAAGCACAGGGAAGCTTTAATTACTATTTAAATTCTTTTAATGGTATGGGCTGGAAGCTCCCATGGGTGCTGCCTGCCTTTATCTAGTGTAGTCTATCAGATAATTACCACAAAAATTGAATTTCTTTTTAAAATATTGTCAGAAGTTGAGATTCAAGCTGCTGGACTCTCTGAGGTTTCATTCCCCCACCCCACAAGTTTCAGAGGAAAGTTTTAAATGTGGATCAATATTACTACAAGACAAGAAGAGTGTGCATCTTCAGTACATCAGTGCTTTCTGCAGTAAACATAGCACAGCTAAATTACTTTTGTAACTTATCAAGGGGCAACTTTACTCCTTTTGGGAAATTAGTGTAATGTTTAACTTGCTGTTATTATTATGGGGGAGATTCATTAAATTGTGCAGGAAAGTCCCATAGTTTAAATGTCTCTGCATACTTTGTTGTTGGTAGGTGCCAGTGAGGTAGCTGGATGTTTCGCACCATAATTATGGTATAATGCTGTAGCACTCAGATACTTGCTGTAAAATTCCTGCTTTACTTTTGAGAAATGAAGATGTTACTTTTGAGAAATGGGCAAGTTAATACTTTGAAAGTGCCTAGTGTGATAATCAGTTGTTTGTGGCATAGTAATGGTAAGTAATTGCTTTTATTTGTTTGGGTTTGTATACAGCTTTTTAAATTTATATTACCCAAAGCTGTTTACAGACATCTGATAGCCAACGAGACATCAAATAACAGAGGTACAACAATCAAACTGAATGAAATAAAAATAGAAATTAACTATTTCATTAATATATTTGAAGTCCATTGACATCTATCTGAACTGGCAGTTGACTGGCCTAAATCATAAATCATCACTCTTTGGCGGCATCTGGTAGATAGTCTTATTAGATAGAACATGTCCATAAAAGGGTCCAGGAGGAGGTTTTCACAATACCAACCCCAACTCACATACATTTATATTATATAAAATTTATACAAACAGTATATAATGGGCATAATAGGGAACCACCCTCATGAGGTCAGGACGGTCTGCTGAAATAGATGAGTTCTCAAGGCCTTCCAAAAGCCAGTGAGGGTAAATGCCTGGTGGACATCCCAGGGGAGGTGGTTGTAAAGCTCTGGGACTACTACCTACTGAGAATGCCCTCTTGCAGGTGGATGTTTTTAAAAACACCACCCCTGGTGGCTGTCGCAAGAAAAACTGACACAGCAGCTGAAAAGGGGCGTGGCCAAGGAGGCTCCACGGAAAAAGCGATTGAAAATGCAGTAAGTTAATTTCAAGGCGATTTGACTTCAAGGAAAAGGAGATTCAGTACCTAAGTGTGGTAGAGGTCACTGAATTTCAAATCTGGCTCTGTTTGCCAAGCATTCCGGCTTGAGTCTAGGACACTGAACAGGGAAGGGTAGATCTGTTAGAGAATTCTAGTTCACTGTATTTGGAGTTGCCCTGAGCAGTGTCTTGGAGTGTAACTGTAGTCCACGGATTAGTCGTTGATACCTACAGGCTTTTTCATATGGTGTCCTGTAGGTTCATCCTGGCACAGTGAAACACTAACCCCAGGTGAATCAAAATGGTTGGAGAGAACATTTATTTGGCAGTGAAAAAACTAAACGCAGATGGCTCTACTTTCCCTTCTCAGCTTTGAAATGATATAATAGCAACCGCTGAAGCTACTGCTTCTGCTGATGCAAGCTATGCTAGCCTGCGAGATAGGGCATAAAGGTTAAAATCGCATTTATATGGGAGATCATTTTTGAATGTTATACCATAATTTGCTGAAGTAAAAAGGCTATCTCTGGAACGACCTTTTTCAGTCAAATTGTTGAGTGTGCTAGAAACCTGAACTCTTAAACTTCGTTTTTATTGCGGGCTAGGCTTAAAGATGTAGCAAATGTGTGCAATGTCATCATCTGTCAAACCTATTTAAAAGCTAAAGTTATGTTCCCAGAAGGATTTGACCTATATCACATCTAAAATGGTAATGCAGAAATTACTATACAGTAATGCTTAAATATCTGCTTAACTATGAATTATATATTCTGATCCCTCTTCCGAGGAAAACTATTTTTAGCAAGTTTATTTTTACATGAATGAAATAAAAATTTCACAGCTCTCCCCAATGTTTTATTTATTATGATACATATTTATGTGAATCATTCAACAAAGTCAAGTACAGCCTTATTTGAGTTATGATTCTTATGGCTAAACAAAACTTCCAGTAAGATTTTTTTTAAAAATGTTACTGCAGGTAGTTGGTCGGACATAGTTACCAGTGAAGTTAGATATATAGATTGCAATAGGATAGGTCACAATGAGCATATATTGAATTGTCAGAGTATTCTCGTTTGTTCTGCAAAGGTGTTTAAATATTTATATTTCTCTGTCATAGCAAAATCTGTCTTTCATGGGCAGAGATAATTATGGTATCAGTGTCAGTATCTCCTGCAGTGTGCGAGTTGATAGCACTTGGTGCTTGTCCATGTTGCACTGATTTGTTCATATGACAGGAAAAAAGTGTCTGTTAAAGAGAGATACAGTAACCCCCTACCGATTGCGGGGGTTAGGGACCCACCCCACCCGCGATGCATGAAAATCCGTGATATGCGGAAGCAGGTGGGGGGTGGGGGTGGGGTGTCTGTCAAGCCTTGGGGCAGTGCGTGCATGCGGTGTTGCAGGATCTTACCTCCCGCCGCCCCTGCCGCCCGTCACCCCAAGGCTTCTTGGGGGAGCCTGGTTGAGCGGCGCAGAGTGACCCGATCGCTCCGTGCCGCCCCGAGGCTCCGCGGCCAGAAGCGTCTTTGCAAGCGCACGGCGCTTTCCCCTACCTCCCGGGATGCCGGAGAAAGTGGTGTGCGATCGGGTGAAGGCGCTTTCAGCTGTTGGGTCTCCACGGCTGGAAGCACCTTTGCAAGCGTGCGTCGCTTTCCCCGATCTCCCGGGAGGCCGGGGAAAGCGGCGCGTGATCGGGCGAAGGCGCTTTCAGCCTCTGGGTCTCTGCGGCTGGAAGCGCCTTTGCAAGCGGCGCGCAATCCCCCCTCCCTCAAGCTCTTTCCTGGTACTGTGGTCCCGCGATATAGCAGTCCTGCGGTACCGGAACCGCGAAAGGGTGGGGACCACTGTAATTTCTTTAACATCCATATAAAGATATCACCATTTGTAGTTTCTTGCATGATAGTCTCTTTCTTTGCTGCCAGTGTAAATTATTTTATTTTATTTTATTAGTTTTGTTTTGTTTCAGTGCCAGTTTTCTTCCAGTGATGCAGGATTTAAGGCAGATCACAAAAGAATCAAAATAAGTAGGACTAAAACCATAATAAAGTAAAAAAAATTAAAAAAAATATTAATTAAACATACAACTAAATGTAAACACTTTAAAACAAACTTTAAAAATGGACAGAATGGAGTGGTTTGATCAAGTCTGCTTGAAAAGGCAGTTCTTAATCTGACCTCCCGAGGGAGAGCATTCCATAACTCTTGTGCCCTCTTGTGTCACAATGGAACTGTGTAGGCCAGAGAACAGAAAGAGGGGCCTTGTCTGAATATCTTAGAACTCTGTCTTGTGAGGTACAATCCTTCAGATGGCCTTGACCCAAGTTATACATGGCTTTATAAGACATACCTAGGACTTTGCATTGGACCCCAGTATTGCCTGGTTGCCAGTGCAGCTGTTTCAACAGGAGAGTAATATGCTCCCTGTAACTGAATCTAGCCAGCAATTTCCCTGGCACATTTTGAATCAGCCGAAGTTTCCAAATTGTCCTCAAGGACAGCCCTACATAGAACCTATTATACTGTAGTAATCCATGCAGTATGTAATCAAGGCACCTGGCACTATAGCCAAAATAGATTTCTAAAGAAATGGGCATGGTGTATTCTTGGCCACTGCCAAAACCTGAGCATTCAGGCTCAGGGATGAATTCAGGATTACACCCAAGCTGCGAACCTGAGTTTTCATGGAGAGTGTAACCCCATCTGGAACACGCTGCATCCCTATTCTCCCATCTGCCTTCCTATTACCAGGAACAGCTCTGTCTTTTCTGAGTTAAGTTGCAATTTGTTTGCCTTCCTCTAACCTATTATTGACACTAGACACCAGTTTAGAACTGATACATTTTCCTTAGAATTTGATGGAAAGAAGTGACAGAGTTGGATGGCACCCAGGGCTACCACTAGGTGAACTAGGCAACCACCTGGAGTGCAAACCTGAGAGGGGTGCAAAACTGACCTCGGAGAGGCAGAAAACTGACCTCAGAGAGGTACATTTTTCCACAATTTGTTTTTGAAAATTGATTGGTGTGTGTGTAAGTAGTTAGTCTTGCCTGGGGCACAAAAAAAGCCTGGCACCGGCCCTCATGGCACCCACATAGAGGTGATGCTGAACCCCCAAAACTCTGAAGACCATCTCCCAGCAGTTTAATGTATATGTTAAATGGTATGGGGGACAAGCCAGAATCCTAAAAGGTGCTACAGACCTTCTGAACTCTACCCTCCTGGAAGTAGTTGAACCTTTGTAAAGGAGTGTCTCAAAGTCCCAGTCCATAGAAGTGGTGTATCAGTACCATGATTCATGGTATCAAACACCTCTGAGAAGTCCAGCAGACCAATAGGGATAGACTCTCTTGTTAATTTCCTGACATAGATCAGGGCTTCAAAGGGACAATAGGAAACTCTCCAAGAACCATCAGGAAACTAGTAAGATCCATATGTCTCCTGGGTGTCTGGGACAGACCGTCTTGAGTCCCCCCCCCCACAGTAGAGGTTGTGAGCTTCAGTAAGTTTAAAGCTGCGAGTAGTGAGCTGTCCATGACAATAGAGCAACAGAGAGCACCTCCACAACCAGTTCACCATCATCTTGCCCAGTACATAAGGCTAGGTCAAGTCTGTGTGCCCTACAGTGTGCATGGGGACAATATCACATGTTCATCACAGAGGGTATAACTTCCTAAGGCATTCCTGATGAGGTAGCATAGATGTTGAATTATCCTAGCAGAAGAATCCAAGGCAACTGGAGCATCACTCCATGAATTAGACATGGGCACAACCAGAAAAAATGAAGTTTCGGGTTTTCGTTTGTTGGAATGGGTCCGTTTCGGGTCATTTCCATTTGTCACGAATTTTTTCAAAAATTTGTTGTTTCGTCATTTCGTTTGTCGTTTGTCATTTCCACTGCGATTTAGTGCGATTTGACGTCCCAATGTAATATATTTTTTTTAAATAAATCCACACTTCCTCCCAGTCGAACCTCCCCCTTTACCCAATATCAGAAAAAAAATCATCACAAACTGCCAGAGGGGGGAAAAAAGAATAAACTGCTATTCCCTTCAAACAAAGCTGCAGAGAATCAAAGAAATTATTTTCTAAATTCAATTCCCTCCCTGCCTGCCTAACTTAAATCTAAAGCCTCCAGCCTCCCTCCAATCAGCCAGCAGCAGCCAGCCACACAGCCCTCCACCCTCCACATCCAAGACCCGACTGCGACTTCTGGAAGGTGCCTCGGCTTTTTATGCCTTCTGGCACATCCAGAAGTGTTAGTCAAAACCTGGCCATGCCATTGGTGGAATGGTTCAAAAAATTTGCATGGTCCCATCCCATGCCCAGCCCAAATGGGCAGGTCTAAAATAAGATCAATGCGACGTTTTATTGCTATAAAAAACCCACTGCTGCTACTATTAAAAATCAGGCATTTAAAATAAATAAAGTTCACATGTTTCTGTGGTAATTTGGTGTGTTTTTTGACCACGATTTCAAAAGAAAAATTGCGGTCACCATTTTGGATCCCCCCCACCGCATAGCATGCGAGACAGACAATGAGGATGACCCCCCCGCCTGGTGCAAGCAGCCCAGGACAGGATTGGGGGGGAAGGCCGGGACCCCCCCCCCAGAAACCACCCCTCTGGTAGGTGTCCTCAGGAAGGCATATTTTCACCTGCTTTTTTGGCCGGGAGTCTTTTTTTTTTTTTTTTTTTTACTTTTTAAAACTTTTTTCTGTGCTGCTTGGCATCATGCTATCACCACGATGCCATTAACGACAACAAAAAACCCGACCCAATTTTTCTTTTTTCAGGTCGGGTTCGAGCTGGAGTGGCATAATTATCGTTACCGTTTCCGTTACATAACAGAAACGATAACCGAAAACGGAAACGACAATTTCGCCGCTCCGTGCCCATGTCTACCATGAATATCTTGGCCTGCTCAGTCAGAGAGACTGAGTGGGTGGTACACCAACAGGATCCTTAATTGGTTCTCTTTCAGATAAACACACTCAAACCCAGAAAGCAGGGCACCTCATGAAAAGAATACAATCACAAGGACTACTGCAGTTCCACCTCTCCATTCTCCCAGGTCTAGCTTGCTTCTGCAGAAAGAGCCCAGAGGGGCACAGCTGGGAGAGATCAACTTCCTCAACTTTATCTAACCTCATATGTGCAATATACATCGAGTTTGGCTGACATCTTCTCTTTCGTTGAACTGGTATTCAGCAGCAGCACTTTGAATCCTGGAGGACCTCTGCCAAGTTTGTCCATCTTAAGTTGGGAGACAGTTTGGGGGAAATTAACCTCCTGTTTCATCCCCCAGTTCTATGATAACCAACTTTCCCTTCCTCGCAGTATCACTTATTTCAGTTGCTTCTCCCTGCTGCTCTTCACCACCTTCCCTATTTAAAAGACACCATGCTTCCGTGGCAGACAGTGGTTTTATCTGTGCAACATACCCTAAAAGAGCAAACCTGCAGGCAAATGGGCACAACAATACAGTCCCATTCATCTTCCCCTCTTTCAGGCAGGCAGTCTGGCCTTTGCCCCCATTTCATCCTCAAAGCTCTGATCTTCCCTTCTTCTCCCCCAGCTGTGGCATATGTTAGTGACAGGGGAAGGTAAAGACACCAGACTTACAGCAAGGTCCTCATATTAGCAAGAGATCTACAGGTCAAAGTTCCACAGGGATAATGTGCACCAGGCAGCAACAACTCACACAATGTACTCTTAAGTCCCCTGATGTTTGGGAGCTCTTCTCTAGAAGGCAAAAATGCTGATTACGGGGCATGGTGGAGAGCAGACAAGGGCAATAGAGATCAGGCACAGCAACAGAGAAGGCCCTATCCCAAGTACTCAGCCTCATCAAGTCCTGGATGGCTGTTGTTTTGACATTGACTGAGCTGGACTTTAGCAGCAGCAGCAATTTCAAGCTAGGGGGTCTCTTTACAAGGCCATCCAAGCTAAGTTCAGGGACAGTTTAGGAGCAACCAAGATCCTTTCACTTTTCCCTCTCACATGATGCTCTTAGTGCAGCCCCCCCCCCCAATATCCATCCTGCCTTGAGCAACTCCAATTCTGCCCCCACCTCCCACTATTCTCTTTCCCATTAAAGCACATTCCTCCACAACCAGACAAAGACCAGGTTGGAAACTGCATGTATCCAAGTAGCCGTCTCATGCTGCTTTTGCAGACTGCAGATGTAAATGGCTTGCTTGCATAACACACAGCCACCAATTATCTCCCCTCTCCAGTAGAACTCAGCAGGAAATAGATCGTGGTTTAAATTAGCCAGTATGCCTTTTGGGAATTGAACCTGCAGAATCTCTCCATCACTCATATTGGTTGGAATCCCGTTACTTATGTACATTGGTGTGAATTGGAAGAGCTTAAATTGCAGCAGCCAAATGCCACTTGTTATATTCCTTGTTGTATGCCCATTATATAATTTGCTGAACAACAAGGAACACAAGTGTTGATTTCTCAACTAGCAGCAATTTGCAGCTGCCATTTAAGCTGTTCCACTTTGCTGGCAAAACAAGCTGAACCTCTCTTCTGTGTCCTCTCTTCTGTGTCGTATTTTCCTATTCTGGTTCCATCTCTACCTGTCTACTTCACATTTCCCCCTTCTTTCTGGCTCTACTTTCCAAGCCTCCGTGGTGTTTAACCTCAGGAAGCTGCCAAAAAAGGGGAACAGCAGATTTTACTGTGTATTTTCGGGTTCCTGTCGTGGTTACAGAAGCAAATAAGTAAGCATTTTTGAGTGAGGTTTCTAAATCCAGCCCCTGGCAGTGGTTTAGGAAACTTTGCTGAAACTGCTGTTTCAGGGGCGTGGTCGGCCGGGACCAGAATTTACTTCTTTTCACGGTTAGCACGCGATCTTTTTCTGCGCAGTTCGCCGCCAGGAAACTATGCAGAAAATGCCTAACTGATTCGAACATATCTAGAAACAGTTATATTTCAGGAAAAGTTTGAGTTACCTCCAGTTAGCAAAAAGTATCCTTTTTTGCTTTTAAGGTGTTATGCGTTTCTCAATTCCTACATAACAGATCTCTCCACAGCAAAATCAGAAATGATATTTGGAGGCAGGCTCAGCTTCTCTCTCTCCCCATTGTAGCTTGAATCTGTGGCATTTAACATCAAGTATGAATTCGTCAAATTGTTATTAATCCAGATCCTCATGCCACAGTAAATAGCAGCTGTCAGAGTGCGTAGGCATGTGCACAAGAATTATTCACCAAATGAAACTGACAAGGTACTATAATCCTTTTCCATATCAAAGAGTAACATGAATTGGTCCTTGGCGGCCAGTCAAAAGCAAACTATGCAATCAGTTAGGAACATGGCTTGTACATCATGAGTCGGTAAGCTCACTGAGCAAATTTGAACACAGCATCCTACATGACCAAATAGTACAGTCCTCTGGGGGACGTAGCTCCAAACTCCCTTTTACTTGGGCATTACCGTATTGTTACAGTTATATAGCTTATGGTAACACCATTTGAATAGAAATAGCAGAGAGTTTGAATCGAAATAGCAGGCAGCATAAATTATATTCCAACCTAAGAATTTATAGGAACCTTATAAGTCCTTCCTGTAGGAGAGAATGCAGAAAGTGGTGTTAGGGGGCAGCCAGTGACCTTTGGGGTCCCTCAGGGTTCTGTTCTGTCTCCTATTTTATTTTACATTTACATGAAACCACTGGGGGAAATTATCCACAGTTTGGGGGTTAAGTGTCACCAGTATGCCAATGATACCCACATGTATCTCTCCTCTCCTCTGGATTCAAAGGAAGCTGTTTCAATTCTAGATCAGTGATTAGTTTCAATAATGAACTGGATGAGGAGGAACAAACTGAAAATAAACCCAGACAAGACAGAGATGCTTCTGGCCAGTCAAAAAAGGGATCAAGGGATAGGGATACAACCTGTATTGGATGAGATTACCCCCCAATTGAAAAAGGAGGTACATAGCTTGGGGGTGCCAAGGGCGTATCTAAGGGAGCAGAAGGGTGCATTTGCCCCAGGGCACAGCAATCTGGAGGGGGAGCAGGGGGAGGAAGCTGTGTGCCCTCCCACCTTGCATGATTGCATTGACTGATCTCATAAGAACCAGTGTTTCCCCTGCTAGCTTCCATCCCTCATAATGGATTTTTTTTATTTTTGTGTGTTCTTGGTAGCTTTAATGTTACCTTTTTATGTTGTAAGATGCCTCTTCTAATTCCTTGTCCTTAACTTGGTAATATTTTGAATGTTCTGGGCTATATATTGTCCCTCATTATTGTAAACCACCTTGGGTGCTTTTCCAAGGAGAAGTATTTAAAATAAATAAGTCAATAAATTATAGAGCAACATCAGGGAGCAGAATTAGGGAAGCAGCACTGTCAAGTGGGAGTTTTATCATGTACTCCAAGTGCCTCTTCTTTAATTAGACTTGTATCCACAGTTGAACCTGGAAATGTTATTTAGGTGCCGACCTTCTGTTCTGATTTTTCCGAAATTAGTTGGCATTAATATCTAAGTAATAAATTTACAATATATTCTATCAAAACACATCCCTCTCCCACTCACAACTGTGGAAGGCTGTAATAAGAGAATATATCAGGACATGGAATCACCATGGTGACTAGGACTTAAAATGTTGGCGATCAGAATTGGGAAGCAGTATATACCAGGAATAAAGCATGTTGTTTTCTATTGTTTCTATTTTTCTATTTTCTATTGAGAACAACAGTCTTATTGGCATTTCTTGTACTGCATCAGTGAAGTAGGTTCCCTGTGCTGATGAACTGCTGATCCTGCCAGATTCCTGAAGTTTCAGGTTAATGAACCCACATGCCATTTAAAAACTTCTATGTGCGTCCTTCTCTTCAGCATTCTCCTATTTCTCCTTAATCAAGGTCTCATCTTTTTTCAACCTCACCTTGTTAGTTTAGCTTTACTCGATGTACCAAAGAACACTTGTAGCTTTAGCCTGGCTACTGTTCTCTCCAGCAGTATGGGACTGGTGGTGGAATCCAAGCAATGCTTTCAGCCCTGCAGTGTTTTTTAATTGGCATGGCTGGTGATCCTGTTGGGCTTCTTGACCACTCTGTAGAATGGTCTCTTTGAACTGGGCTTTAAATTGAATTGTAATGGGGAGGAAGATCCAAGATCAGAGGAAAATATTGGGTGAAGGCTTATTCACATTAAGAAGAACAAAGCATGCAGACCAACAGTAGTCTTCATAACATGTACAAAGGAAAGCAGGGCACAAATCACACCATCTCCTGTGTCTGTATACAAAAAAAAAAAAAAAAAACCTAAGAGTATGAAAAATAAGAATTGAAAATCTTATTTTAGAGAGGAAAACCAAATTTGACAACTGAAAGTTGCTGGGATGACTCCTATGACTCAAATGCAGCAATTAAGGGTAATACATTGTTTAAAAGAACAGAAAGAATACAAAGGGGGTTGGTCACACTGTATGTCAAAAAGTTTGTCTTTTTGTACAGAAATACAGGGGGTGGGTTATTGAGCTTGGTTGTCCCATCAAGAGCATCTGGATTAATATAGCTGAAGTAGAAAATAAAAGGAGTGTGGTAGTTGGAATCTACTATTAGTGCCCAGTCAAGGAGAAGATACAAATTACAAGAATTTCAGAGATATAGTAGTAATCGCAGATTTCCATTATCTGTTGGGAGGCAAATTATCCCAAATATTGCTATTCCAAGAAATGACTAACTTATGTTGCTGGTAATTTTTTTCCTTAAAAATGTAAAGAATTTGAGGATTATCTATCTTTACCTTTATTCTTACCAATAGAGATAACTTGGTGGAAAAATGGCAGTGAACGCAGCTCTGGAGGAAAGTGACTATATTGATTGTGAAGGAAACAAAGCCAGGTATCACCACATGTGTGTACTGGATTTTAGGAAAGTGAAATTTAATAAACTCAGAACAATGATAATTCAAGTCTCACGACATGACATTCTAATAAGAGAAGAAGTGCAAGATTGCTGGGAGTTTCTTAAAAAGGAAATTGTACAGGCTCAACAACAAACAATTCCTAGAATTACAATCAGTGTAAGACAGGGGGAAAAAAAGACCAATGTGGCTCCACAAAATGCTCAGCGAGGACCTGGGGGTTGGGGGGCAGGAGAGAAAACATGGGGAGATGTAAGAAAATAAGAAAATGCTCCCAGTCAACCAGTCACTCAGGAAAGCTTGCTTAAAGATAAAAGTCTTTGCCTGGTTGCAGAAGAACAGTAAAAATGGAACCAGCGTGGCCTCCTGTGAGAGGGAGTTCCACAGGCTAGGAGTAGCAACAGAGAACTACCTCTCCAGTGTCCCCTTAAAATGCACTTGTGAGGTTGGTGAGTTGCTCTGCTCCTGAAACAATTGTTTTACAGAAGCGAGCAACTACTTGATATTTTTCCTTCACTTGAGAGGCAAATATCCTTGGTGGAGTTGGATGCTTTCTAAAGCCTATGGTGACTGTACTCTGTCCTGAAAAGTCAAAGGTAGCCTAGTAACAGTAACCCATAATGCCATAGAGATTCTTGATAACATGCCAGTTATCAGCTTCCTAGTGTAATGTGTATTTCATGCTGGATTTACTGTTAGAAGTAGTTAGCTCAGAATAGAGGTGCCAGGATTCTAATTGGAATACAGTAGTTTGATGGGAACATAATCACTTTTGAGAGATTTGTCCTGGTTGTCCATTATTGCTGAGTTGCATTTGGGATGACTGTTTTGCATTTAAACTTCTTCATGGTAGGCCTGTCTTCTTCGGTGTCAATGGACTGGTAGAAAAATTCTAAATGCTAGCTGCTCATTAATTTAGCGTAGCTCAATAAAATCGAACACTTCAGTGACAAATGTAAAACCTCATGAAATTCCTTGTCTCCACCTAAAGAGCTTTTCCTTGTCAAATTCTCTGTAATTGGTCTTCTCTTGTATTCTTTCCCTTTAAGAAGGAAAGGAAACACATAGGACTGGCTGCAATGCTTCAGATTTTTAGACATATCAGCAGTCATCGTGACTCTGAACAATTTCACAGATCAAGGGTGGCTTGCACCACTGTAGACATGCCCATCACCTTGTTGATGTTCATAGTTTTTGTGCCAAAGACTTACACTAATTGCTATGTATGTCTTTGAAGATTCTCAGTCATCCTCAGACTGAGGATGTTACTCAGATGAGTAGTGAAACGATTCAGTCTCACAAGAAAGAATCCAGTTGTCATTGCTCAACTTCCAGATAACTGCCATGTGTTGTCTTTTACCTTAAAATCCTGTATGGGTTGGAGACTGGCTGTCCGAGGAGAACCTCTCTTGTTATGGACCTAAAGAGAGGGCTTCCTAAGAATATCAGTAGAGATGGGCATGGACCTCAGTTTGGAGGTTTGTGCTGGTTCATGCACCCAGCATCACAGGTGCCACACATTTCCTTCCTTTGCCTCCCTGGCTGGATCCCTACTCACCAGCTGGCACATGCTCATATCTCCCTCCTCCTCCTCCTCCTCTTTAGCAGTTCATCACTCCCCTGCAGGAACACAGTCTTCCCTGCCCTGCCTCCTTGGCTGATCACCCACTCAGACAAGGAGGCGGTACAAGCAAACCCAGGCTGTTTCTGTGGACTGGTTGAACAGCCGAGGAGGAGAGGAGCATGCTGTAGCTAGTGAGTGGGTAACAAGCCAGGTGGTGGTAATGGAGGGAACACATGCCACCTGTGATGCTGTGCGTATGAACCAGACCAGAAAAAATGATGTTTCGAGTTTTCATTTGTCAGAATGGGTCCGTTTCGGGTTGTTTCCGTTTGTCGCGAAATTTTTCAAAAATTTGTCATTTCGTCATTTCGTTTGTTGTTTGTCGTTTCCACCGCGATTTAGCGTGATTTGACTTCCCAGAGCATAGGGGCATCCCACAATCCGGGCCAGTGCTAGGTGTTTTTGCACCCTAGGTGGCGGGCAGGGCGGGGGGCAGGCGGCGGGGGGAGGTGCGGGCGGACGGTGGTGGTGGGGCCATGGGCGGGTGGCGACAGCGGCAGGGGGGAGGCACGGGTGGGTGAGCAGGTGGGTGGGCGAGTGGGCAGTTAGGATATCACTTAGGATAGAGGTTCTTTTCTTGGCTTGCACCCCAAATGTGTGTGTGTGCAAGCAAATTGAAGATGGGAAAATAGAAAATAAATGGTAGTATATAATACATTTTTAAAATAAATCCACACCTCCGACTCCCAGTCGAACCTCCCCCTTTATCCAATATCAGAAAAAAATCCTCACAAACTGCCAGAGAAGAAATAAAGAATAAACTGCTATTCCCTTCAGCAGACAAAGTTGCAGGGAATCAAAGAAATTATTTTCTAAATTCAATTCCCTCCCTGCCTGCCTAACTTAAATCCTAAAGCCTCCAGCCTCCCTCCTCAATCTCGATCACACCAGCACCAGCAGCCAGCCCTCCTCCCTCAACCACATCTATACACCCGAGCCGACTGCGAATTCTGGAAGGTGCCTTGGCTTTTTATGCCCTCCGAGACATCCAGAATTGTCAATCAAAAACCTGGCGATGCCATTGGTGGAATGGTTTAAAACAATTGCATGGTCCTATCCCATGCCCAGCCCAAATGGGTAAGTCTAAAAAAATAAAAAATAAAATAAAATAAAATAAAATAAAATCAATACGACGTTTTATTGCTATAAAAAACCCACTGCTGCTACTATTAAAATTCAGGCATTTAAAATAAATAAATTTCACATGTTTCTGTGGTGATTTGGTGTGTTTTTTTGACCACAATTTCAAAAGAAAAATTGCGGTCGCCATTTTGGGTCCCCCCCCACCGCATGGCATGGCGAGATGACGAGGATGACCTCCCCCAGCCTGGTGCAAGCAGCCCAGGACAGGAGAAGAGGGGGGGAAAGGCCAGGGACCCCCCAGAAACCACCCCTCTGGTAAGTGGCAAAGCCTCAGGCAGGCATATTTTCGCCTGCTTTTTTGGCCGGGAGTCGGGTTTTTTTAAAAAAACTTTTAAAAACTTTTTCTGTGCTTCGCATTGTGTGATCGCCGCAATGCCACAAACAAAAATGAAAAACCCGACCAAATTTTTCTTTTTTTCGGTTCGAGTTCGAGCTCTGATGGCTTAATTATTGTTACCGTTTCCGTTATGTAACGGAAATGAAAAATGGAAACGAAAACGAAAATTTCACTGAGTCATGCCCATGTCTAATGAATTGGTATGAATCTTCAATCTGAGGATCAATCCCATCTCTTCCAACAATTGTCAAGGCCCACCTCATGGCTCCTGGACTGTTCCTTTCATAGTTTCAGTCAGTTTCCAATGTCACTGGAATGGTACAAAAACACATCCCTTTAAAATGGCATGTAACATTTAGTCTTTTGTGATATTTTAACTGTTTGTGTACTTGATTAATTTTAATTACTTTTATGGTAGGGTTGATTTCATTTAGTTTAAAAAATTAATTATTATATTTGGGTGTGTTGTTGTTTTGAAAACATTGTAAGCTTCTTCTAGTGGAAAGGAAGGTTTAGATGTAATTAACAACAATAATAAAGCAGATATATGTAGATAATAAAGCAGAAATATGTAGACAATACTTGTCTTAAGTATTGCCCCCCACCAAGATTAAGTTTAGGTGTTAGGTTAGGTTAAAATTCCAGTTTAAGCCAAACTGTCAGTCTTATATAGTGGTTTTTGGAGCTGGAATTCTTATTGAAGTACAGTATAGTCTTTTGGAAGGAATTAATTTCAAGCTGGAACTTCAACCATGGCTAGTGCTTCTTTCTCAAAATTAAATCTGGAAAACATGAAGATGTTTCTAATCCAGATGATCATAGCACATAACTTTTCAGTTTGGATGCAACAGCAAACTGTGGTTTAGGTGTACTTTTCAGTTAGAAAGTAATTAAGACTGCAGTCTTAATGAGCCAAGATGACTGAAGGCCATCTTCAGGGTAGCAAAATCTATGTTTAATCATTTCTAATTGAGGGATTCCCATGACTACCCTCACCTTTTCTTAACTTTGTGCTTCAGGGACACATAATAGTTGTGTCCCTGGAGGGTAAGGTTTGATCTAGTATTACTTGGCTCCTTCTTAACCCCCTTCCTAGCTTTTCTCTGGGCAGATATTAGCTGCCATAATCTGCCAGTGGATCTTTCTACCTCCTGGTCTCTTCAGATCAGCTACCTTTGGAGTTACTGTTGGCACAAGTACAGCTGTGCCATCACAAAAGGATTCTGCCCATTTTGATCCCATGTATCCAGTGATGCTTTAAATCAGATTACACAGGAAAGTGTGATAGCCACCCACTGATAAGCACATTCTAGTCAACTCCTTTATATGTTCCACTGTTTCAATGGATCAACTCTGGTTTCAACTTTATACTGGGTTTCAGCTCTTATCTGATATTTCATGGGATAAATCTTCATTCTTCATTGAAATATCCTTACTCCATTAAGCAAAAGGTCGAAGGATGTTTAAAGGCACACTAGAACCCAACTATAATGTGTTTAAAGTTCATCCCATCCTTCTTATAATCAGGATGTGTTAATGGGATCCTATGTTCCGTATCAGGATAATTATCAACATTATTTAAGGGATATTATCTGCATAATGCATTTGATTATCTCTTCTGCTGTATGTGTAATTGCTCTCGTCAACTACTGTGCTTTTTATTAATTGTTTATTGAAGTATTTGGTAGTTTTATATTTTTCCTACTCTGACCTGCATTTCTGAAGTTAATGCTAAAATAATGTATAAAACATATTTAAAATGAAGGGGAAGAGAGGCATGCTTTTAAATGATGCATTATGACTGCATGCTTATTTTCAAAATGGAACTGTTGTAAGCAACTTTCTTTTTACATTAATGCCAAAAGAAACAGGGTTTTGAAAGTAAAAAAAAGTGAAAATCAAAAGCTGTAAGGAATTGGTGACAGAACCATTGGTGGTACTTAGGCAAGATGCATCCCCTTTTAAATTATTCAAGTCAACTGAGGCTAAGGGGACAGTTACATAATAAATATAATGGAAGTTCCAAGAGAACAAGTGCCCCAGACTCAGCCATTCTCAAATGCAGCATGCTTCTTTATTCCAAAAAAAGCCTTAAAGCTTCTTATATGGGCAATGTATTTTAGCAACTCGTTCTTTGCAGCTAAAAGGAAGTGGGGGAGCATTTCAGTTTATGGAAGTATTGTAAGAAAACCAGGAGAACCTAAGAGACTCTATATTCTGAATATTCTTTCCCCCCTGTTTTTTCAGAGACAAAAGATGTTAATTGCAGTTCCCCTTTTCTTTCTTAAGCTCTCTGTTGTTTGTAATAAAATTATACTACTTGAATTTGTAGGGAAGAAGCATGACGAGACAGCATTTCAGTACATCTGATATGAATTACGTTAAGAGTCATGGAAGATATCAGTGAAAGTGATTCAAACCTGCAAGTGTTTGCATGGAAATTACAGTACTATGCAAAGTAAATGGATCTATTAAAGCTCTTTTGCAAATCTAGCTTGATGTTTGTTTTTTCTTTTGTTTTTGAGCTACTATATTCTTAATAACAAAAGAATTGTTATTTATTAACATACAAGCTGTACATTCATGTAGACAATTCCTCTATAGTATATTATTGTACTTAACAAGTGCTGGTCTGGACTTAATGATCCATAGGGTCCCTTCCAGCTCTGCAGACCAATGATGATGATGATGATGATGGTGGTGGTGGTGGTGGTGGGGGTGATAAATCCTGTTATTCAGGATTACCCATGGAAGGCAAATAGTGCTAACTTGCACTCAACATGGCTTCTAATTTCCTTCCTGCTGTGTGGGAGCATCACTCCCATGCACACACACACAGAGGGTTAGGGTTTCATTCAAAACAGGAAGTAAAACAACTGGCTGCCAGTTGCCCATGTGCAGTTATGATGGAGCTTGGTGTGTGCGCCTTAGAGGGAACATTGTTTGCAGTGGTTTTTGCTGCTACTTTATGAATCCTTATTTACAGTTTGCTGTTGCTATCAACCATACTCCTGAAGGTTCTGGCAAATGCAAGAGGTGAAGTTCTGGGTGGGCAAGTTCACAGGGAAGAAACTCATGAAGAATGGCAGGGGTGGCAAACTACTCCTTGAACATTTCACATATCTCAAAAACTCTTTGAGGATCACCATACGTTGAAACGACCTGACAAGCAAACCAATAAAAGTCCTTAGAAAATGTGCTAAGTATGGAAATAGAAGTGCACAAAACCTCTGCAGGACAACTGGAATTTGAGTGTCAAGGATGGTTATATAATGTGATTAAAGTACTGTACATCACTACTGAGGCATTGTATAACCCACCATGAACATGCTTGTAAGTTGGATTTGCATGTGAGAAGATACACCTTTTCTCTTCAGGTCATGCTGAAACCTTGAAGAGTGTGTTGATGGACTCATCTGTACTGTGCACTCTCCTTTTAACATGTTCTTCTCTGCAGTATATGTAGTGAGTGAATAGGCTTACTAATTCAGGTATGTTTTAAACCAGTGCCTGATATCAGTCACAGATAAGGGCAGTTTGAAACTTAATTCAGAATCAGGTGCTCTTGGCCAGTTAGAAGACAGATTAGGGAATATCGATAGGGTCACAATCCCCCTGAAAAATGAGTTTTGAAGCTTGAGTGCAACCCTGGATTCATTCTTGAGGACAGATGCCGAGGTTTTGGCCATGGCCAGAAGTGCATTTATACAGTCAAAATGGGTGTGCCAGCAGTGGCCATTCCTTGATGTGTCTGATTTGGCTACAGTTACACATGACTTAACTATATCCTGCTTAGATTACGGTGATGCGCTCTACATAGGGCTGCCTTTGAAGGCAGTTTGAAAACTTCAGCTAGTTCAAAGTGCAGCAGCCAGACTACTGATGTGGGGGGGGGGGAGACATAATTCCCCTGCATTAATATCTGTACTGGATACTAGTCAGTTCCTGGACCCAATTTTAAATGCTGGCCATTTATTTATGGTGAATCATTTATTGCACTAGAGAAAGTAACAGGTTTGGATTGTAGGGCAGTTTCATTGTTGTACAGCATTTTATTTGCTTACTCCTCCTTTCTCCTTAAAAAGGTCCTAAGGTGGTTTACTTCATTTAAAGACTATTTAAAGCTAAAACAGCAAGTAGAGATGGGCACGAAACGAACAATTTTTCATTTGTTTTTGTTTTTTTGTTTCATTATGTAACGAAACAACAAATGAATATTTCTCTAAAATGAAACAAAACGAACAGAAACACCAGAAATTTTGTCATCCGTTTTGTTTTCGTTACGGCAATACATTGAACTGCTTTAAATGCTAAAAAAAATCACAAAAAATGAAATTAATTGTAATGAAATGGTAACAAAATGAATGAAAATGAAAATGAATTTTTTACAAAAATTTGCGAAAAGTGGAAACGAACCGAAACGGCCCCCCAAACGACAAACAATAAACGAAACACCATTTTTTTAATTCGTGCCCATCTCTAACAGCAAGTATACAAACACAAAGAAGGAGCAAGTAACACACTAATAACTGTGAAACAAAAACATCACCAAAAATATTCAGAGCAGTAAGGCACAACAATCTGTTTAAAAAGCTCACTTTGGCAGCCAGTCACTAAGGAAGGATAGGTCTTTATCTGCTTGTGGAAAGACAGCAGAGGTGGAACCAGCCTGGCCTCCTGTGGGAGAGAGTTCCAAAGTCTGGGAGCAGTGACAATCAAGGCCCTCTCCTGTTGTCTCCACCAAATGTATCCGTGAAGTTGGTGGAACTGACAGAAAGGTGTCTCCTGATGATCTCAGGCCCATAAAGCTAGATATGGTCCTTGTGATAACTGAGACCCAAGCTGTTTAGGGCTTTATAGAACCAGAACTTAGAATCAGCAGGCAGTGGAGCTGTTGCAATGGGGTGGTGGTGGTGGTGGTGGTGGTGTGATCCCTTTGACTAGCCTCAATTAGCAATCTGGCTCCTACATTTTGGAATCACTGAAGTTTCCAAATACTTTCCAGAGGCAACCCCAGATAGAAGGTGTTACAATAATCTAGCTGGGATGTAACTAAGGCATGTGTCACTCTGGGGAGATCCGATCTCTCCAGGATGGGTGCAGCTGGCGCACTAGTTTTAATTGTGGAAAGCCACTCCTGGCCACAGCTTATACCTGGCATCCTGGTGCAGAGATGAACCCAGGAGCACTCCAAGGTGCACACTTGTGTTTTCAGAAGAAATATAACCCCATCCAGCACAGGGTAAATCCCTTGATCTGCCTTTAGACTGGCCATGATCTCTTCTTTCTCATCTGGATTAAATTTCGATTAATTCATCCTCATCCTCACAACAGACACATCTAGAGCCAGAACAGCTTCCTCGGATTTAGATGGAAAGGAGACACTCTCATCTGGTGTCATCTTCATGCAAGGCATTTTTCTTCTTAAGAATCAGGAAAGCTCATGGCTTCATCTAATGTTTGACAGGGAGTCTACGAATTAAAATATATGCAGTGTCAAAAATACAAAATGAGGGTAGCTCATGTTTCTCATGTTGCTGCCCTTGTCACTTCAAAAGACCTCCCCTGGTTATCTAGGACATAGCTATTTCTTCTAATATCTGTCCAGAATAAATCCTCTCCTCTCCTCTCCTCTCCTCTGGAATTTGCTATTTTGTTTTCAATAGGGCAAGAATTAGGCAGCTTCCACTTACAGAGTAAAATGGGAAGAATTAGGCTGATGAAACAGAAAAGAGGAAAGTTTAAATATGCCTCATCCTTATTGTCACATCTGTAATCAAAATAAATGGCTTCTATGAGCTACTTACAACAGCAACAAATGACCCACTTTACATCAGGTTTGGACCTGTGAAGTATTTAACTGTTACAACTTCAGTTCCTACAGGACAAACATATACTGTATTTATATGAAATTAGGGATGGGCAGTTTGTTTCAGAAAATACTGGTTTCAAAATGATCCACACAAGCCCAGGTGGTGTTCAGAAGCCTCTGACACACAAGCAGCCAATATCTTGCCTTCCTCTGCAATGGTACGGAGCTGAGCTCCATCTGAGGAAACAGGCTGTGATGTCTTCTTTCATGCTCCATGATGCTGGCCAATCAGGAGCTGTGCAGGGACAGGCATCATCCCACCTCCCTGTCTGATTGTCCAGCACCATGGAGCAGGAAATATGACATCGCAGCCTGCTTCCTCGTTGGAGTTTAACCCTGCATGAGCCCAGACCAAGGTAAGAGATTGGCTATTTGTGTTTCAGAGGCTTCCGAACACCACCTGGGCTCCTGGGTCACTATATAGAAATATATGTGTAATATCATTTGCCTTCATAGTTTTAGTCAACACACTGTACTGGCAACTTAAGATAGCTGTTTTCTTCAAACCCTGAAGGGTTCTCAGCTGTTTTGCTGTGGGTTTTGAAAGAAATTATTTTCACTGAAATTTTGACAATTTGTGCAAAGTATAATTTGCCTCAAACTCCTGTTTCTGTATGAATTTAGAAGCAAATCAGGACCAGCTAACTGATTCCAAAAACATCATCCATCCATCCAGTGCTACAGATTTGACTAGCTCATGAAACTTTCCAGAAGATGGAAAAGCACTTATGAAATTGCCCTCCCAGCAACTGCACCAGCCCACTTCAAGGAGAAACATTTTGAAGAGGTGTCATGTACTTGATCAAATCCATATATGTATCCTAATCTATGCTAGCAGTTTGCAGGAAAGCCAATATCAAGTTCTTTATCTATTTAAAGACAAACTCTAACCAAGCTGATTTTGCTAACAAATTCTCATTTAGGCAATTCATGTTAGAACTTCTCTTTGAAAACTTTTTTGTTGTTTTTGCAGTTTGAGGATTTAAGCACTTTTACAAAATGTACTGGGAAACTGAAATTCTCTTTCTGATAATTATTCTTTTTTGTGTTTTCATCAAAATGGTAACATTTAGAAACCAATGGATGAGTACTCCAGTCTCTCAGCATTTTCTGTGAGAGGACTGTAAAAATCACCCTATTCTACATAATAGTTTCAAAAGAAGTGTGCAGCACAAAACCATCAAGTTGAAATTAGTCAGAAAAACTCATATCTTAAAACATATGACAATTAGAAAGCGGGGAGCAGATCACACCTTTTCCCTGCCCTTCCCAACCTGGCTTGTTGAGTCTCTTTTGGAGATCTGACCATCTAAAGAACAACCCGTGGCCAGAAAGATGAAGATACGTCTTAGTGATGACAACCTGGTTATGGAGGCAGGCTTAAAATCTTCAGGCATTTGAAGCATGATCCTCACAGCTGCTTAACATTGACTATTTTGGTTTTGGCCAAAGATCCCACAACTCTGGTTTATAGTGTCATAACAGGAACTTCTAATCAAATTGGATGTTTAAACTCAAGCAGTTTTATCGTTTACCCTTTTATTTTTTTATGTTACACAGCACTTTTATTGTATATCTTAATTGGTTTTGCATGTAGCATTTTCTCCAAACTTTTCACAGAGATTTTCTATAGGTAGAATGTACCATATTTTTTGCTCTATAAGACACACCTGACCATAAGACACACCTGGTTTTTAGAGGAGGAAAGCAAGAAAAAATGTTTAGCCTAAAGTTTCATCTCAAGGGAATCCTGGCTGCCAAAGGGGAGGGCAGAGGCTCCATGGACGAGACCTCCTTGCAAATGAGGTGATTTTTGATTGGGGAATCCAAGCTGCAAAAAGGGAGGCTTGCAAAGGAGTTGATTGGGACTGGGGAATCCAAGCTGCAAAAGGGGACGCTTGCAAACAAGGTGATTGGAACTGTGGAATGCAAGCTTCTAAAGGGGAGGCTTGCAAATGAGGTGATTGGGACTGGGAATCCAAACTGCAAAAGAGGAGAGTTGCAAATGATGTGATTGGAACTGGGAATCTAAGCTGCAAAAGGGGAGGGTTGCAAACGAGGTGATTTTTGACTGGGGAATCTTGGCTGCAGAAGGGGAGGGGTAGGGAGAGGCTCCCTATAAGAAGCCTCTTTGCAAATGAGGTGGCTGGAACTGTGGAATCCTGGCTGCAGCAGGGGGCAGGAGACGCTCCATGCAGGTAACTTCTCTCTAAGATATATTTGTAGCAGGGACTACTGCATTTGTTCTATATGATGCACAGGCATTTCCCCTTACTTCTGGGGCTGTGTGTTTACATCTTATAGAGCAAAAAATACAGTACATTCCAAGACCCTTTCCAACCTAGGTGGATACAAACTTTAAAAAGAAAATTAGAATCTATGGGGCTCTCAATAGATGACCTATTGGTTCAGAGTACTATGCAGGCCAAAGCACTTATTAAACAAAGGATCCAAGACATTGAGCGCCAACGAGATATAGCACAATCCCCTTTGTTTAGGGCTCCCATGGAGACCAGATATGTTATGAGAATGGCCAACTATCTCTTACAGCTGGAAGAGCCTGCTTACCGGAGAGCCTTTACTTTAGCCCGCTGCTCAGTTATTCCTTCAATGGTTTTAGAAGGGAGATATAAGAAAATTCCCTATGAAGATAGACGCTGCATTTGCTCCCAAAGGGAGGTGGAATCTATGGTGCATATGTTTTTTTGTTGCCCTCTTCACAACCCTTATAGAAAGAGATTCATTCACCCATGCTTAGAGAGACTTACAGTAGACCCAAACGAGATGGGTCTGGAAAGACTTTTAAGTGATGAAAATTCTTTTATTACCAAACAAATAGCCAAATTTTGCTTATACCTGATTAAATTCCATTCTAAGATGGCGGGCTAGAAAATTCTCTACTTTCTTTTACTGGTTTAGTTTCCTTTTGCGTTTTAATATTTTTATGTATATCGTTATATCCACACTGTTTATGTAACTTTACAATTTTGCTACCATGTTTCAATGATTTTAATGATTTTTATGGTTTTATACCGCAATAAAAACCTGACTGACTGACAGTACATTTAATAAATGCACAGTTAATTCATTGTTCATTTCTACTATGCACAGTATTGTGTGACATACCTATCCTGTTTCTTGCATTGATAGTTCTTGTGACCTTTTCTCTCACTCTCTTAATTCAGGGCATATATTCCAAGCTACTTAGGTGACGGCTTTGACAGTTAAAAGAGGAAGACTGTATTTTGTTGCTATTAGAAAAGACAGCTGGAGAGTGAAGAAGCTTGGGGGGTGCATATGTTAGGTCAGTTTATTTATGATACGGTATGTTTACTTTATGAGGTTTTGCACTGAATATTGAAAAATAGAAAATAAAACAAGAGTTGCAGAGATTTGTCTCCAAGCGACAGCATAGGTACCTGTGCATTTTAAAAAATATAAGTGAACAGTTTCTCTCTGCATGCTAGTGTCTGCACAAACTTTAATTGCATTTTTAATAGGGAGATCATGATGGGCCTTCTCAGTATTTCTGTAATTAGAAGCTAAAATAATGTTGCAGCAATCTAGCCAGTTACATGGAATGTTGTTGTACATCTTATAATGAACACAGTAGGAGGGGGTTTAATGGAGAAATAGGTTTCATTTGTAGATAAGTGGCCTGTTTTAAGACTTGTAAATGTCATGAAATAAAATGTCCTGTAAAGGACACTAATGAATATCAAACTAGGTAAACTGTACAATGCTGTAATGTTTCTTTACATTAAAAATGCAGTGTGAAAAGCTAATTATAAAAGTAAAACAAAGGTCAGGCAACTGGCTTTTATGCAATTTAATGTTCAAACCTCAAGGACATTTTTATAGGTAATATATTATCGTCTTAAAAAAACATGGCCTTCATCCAGCTGTACATGTAAGCTATTAATCATCTGAAAAAGTTGATTGGCTTCAGAAGCAAATATGTGTCAGCCTTCGGAATGAGGTGCATTTTGACAATTTGCTTTTTATTTCTTTATATTTTAAAATAATATTTTTAGTATCCACCATACATTCATGGGCATTTTGCCAGCAATGAAAACAAGCAAAAGAGTAAAACTAAAACAGAAACTATCAATATCTATTGCAATGCATAAGGAACACTGAAAAGTTCTTTTAAAAAATCTTCCATGTTTTGGGATAATTCTTTTAATAAACTCTATTGGTTGAGTGCCAAGAAGATGGAAAAAATAAGTGCCATGTGAACTTCCCTGAAGATGAAGGTCAAAATGGGTGAAATGTCTGCCTTCATTGTTCCATTTTGCTTCACTGCTAATATTGGGGGTTCCAGAATAAAGCATCCAGATATAATCAACATGAAATGGCAGGTTGATACAAGAGCTGATGTTTTCCAACTACCTGGACCCAAAGTCATTAAAGATTTAATGGGTCAACTACAGTACTCTGTCCTGGATTGAGAATAGGATGGGGTTACTTAGGAGGCGTGTTTTCCTCATGATTTCCTGAGTCTTGTCACACCAATACTTGCCACTTACAGTGGTGCCTCGGATAACGACGGTAATTCGTTCTCCGAGGTTAGTTGTTATCCGAAATACGTCGTTATCCAAAACGCAGTTTCCCATAGGAATGAATGGGAAACTGTTTAATCCATTCTGGAGCCTAGGAAAAAGGCACAGACACCTTTTTTTTTGCTCAAAACTCTTTAAAACTCTTTAAAAAGTGCACTTTAAAGGTACAGATGCAATGCCACCTGGGATAACTTTTTTACTGATGCATGCTGGAAATTCATTATCTGAGGCAGTCCATAGGGAAAATTCGTTATCTGACGCAGCCCATAGGAAGATTCATTATCCAAGGCAGCCCATAGAGAAAATTCATTCTCCAAGGCAGACCTATACCTAGGAATTGCGATTCGTTATCCGAGGCAGCCCATAGGGAAAATTCGTTATCAGAGGCAGCCCTATACCTGGAAATTTGCAGTTGTTATCCGAATTATTCGTTATCCAGGGCAGTTGTTATCTGAGGTACCACTGTAGTCTTCTTTCTGTATCAGTGAGACTTCCTAACTCCCCAGGAACACAGTATTCCAGTTTAATGTTCTTTCTTTTCCCTCCCCCGACCCTGCCTGTTCTGGGCAAAGAACAATGTTCTGCTGAGGACAGTGTCTCAGGCATGGACAACCAACTTTCATCACCACAATTCAATGTCTACATGGAAGGACTCCCAACACACTGCTACAGCTTGCTGTCCTTTCTAACAGAAAGTACTGTGAGAGGCACACCAGTTGGCACCATCTACATTGTTGAGAAATACTTCCAGTGACTGGCCCCAGTTCTGTAGGGTTTACATGAACATCATGATATTTATATGCATCTAGGTATGTGTCTCCATTCTCATTGTTAATAGGCGTAGATGGATGTCTACATTTACAAATCTTGCTGCAAAGTGCAAAGTATTAAGAACATAAGAACATAAGAAGAGCCATGCTGGATCAGGCCAAAGGACCCTCTAGTCCAGCTTCCTGTATCTCACAGTGGCCCTACCAGCTACGTCCGGGAGCGCATAAGACATCTGTCTCTTGATACCACTCCCCTACATCTGGTCCTTGAAGTACCCCGGTTTTAAGCCTGGAGATTGCCCATCTCCATCATGGTTTGTAAACTATGATGGACTTTTCCTCCAGGAATCTGTCCAGTCCCCTTTTGAAGGCATCCAGGCCAGATGCCATCACCACATCCTGTGGCAGGGAGTTCCACAGACTAACAATGTGCTGGTGAAATATTTAAAGGGGACACCTGCTGATGTTGGTGTCAGAAGAAAGAAAATGGGTTATACTGTATTAGGAAAATAAGCATTTTTTCAAAAATCGCTTTAGGGTTTTGTGACAGACTTTGTGATGACAATTCCTGTATGTAGACATTACCTGGTGGTAATGAAATTTGCTTGTCCATGCCTGAAATACTGTCATGAGTAGAACACTGGATTACAGATGTGTTTAATAATTAACACTGCTTTTATGAAGGTGCATAATATAACAGAGGGACAGTCAATTTGTGGTGCAACCATCCTTTTAGAATACTTTCTAAAAATATCCTGCAGCTCTTAAGAGAGCATTATTGTTATTTCATTACCCTCGAGGGCATGCACAGATGCTGCCACAAAACGTTCTGCATAAAAGCTCCAAGCATATATTTTCCATAACGATGAGATATTATGGTGCTCAATATATATATATACACGTGAAAGTTAATAAGTGTGTTCATTTACTTGGCAAACATATTCTATGAAGTTTGCTAAATTCCTCACATTGCAGGTGCCGTTTTTCTTCACTAAAAAGTTTTCTCATATAATTGCAGGCTTAGAAAGGTTGTGATCGATGCTGTGATTCCCATGTGCTGAACTCAGCACCCATAGGACTCGGGAATGTAGGCCTGGATCTTAATAATTAATGTTCTCTTGGTTGCTTAGTAGGGTTCTGCTTCTAGGATGCTCCTAAATGGAGAGTTTATTAAATGAGCACCTCTATGTGCTTTTCTTGATCTCATTAGAATTTAAAACATAATTTTCTCTTTAGTTTATTTTTTCTGCACAACAATATGGAAACGATGCATGCTAAATTTAATCAGCAGTTTAAAGGACATGTGATAGAGCCCTCAGAGTATGAACTGTATCAAGTTATATTCTTCCATCATTCTATCTGCAGACAAAATGGATGGGTATGAAGGAATCCAAGCTCTGTTTTCAGGGAGCATTGTTCACATCTGCTATACGTTTTTGGCTGTTCATCTTAATTTTAGATTTTACACCATATATTTCCAGTAGAACCTTTCAGGAGAACTTGAAAATGCACCTTGTTTATAAATTTTTAGCAATGCAAAAAAGGGATTGCCGAACCCAGAACTTTGTTTTTCAAAAATGGATCACACGGTCATTTCCCCCTATTTTAATCTTTGAAGAAAAGAAAAGGAGTAAGGCCAGAATTTCCTTATAAGCTGAATTGAAATCCACAGTTTGTTACTGAAATCCATAGTTTGTCACAGTTGAAGGTTTATTTGTCCCTCGTAAATTATATGGTGCCACCCAGAAAACTGGATTGCCTTTCAATCTGACAAGTAAAAATTGTTCCAGACTTCAGCTTTTATTCAATAGTAAAATGAAGTCCTTACAAGGCTCACCACCTGACTTGGAAATGTGAGACAGTTGTTACCACTTAGTGGTAGCAGTACTTGTATGTGTTATTTTAGTGTAGTCAGAGGCCAATGTGTCTATAAAAAGTAAATCAAACTAGGTCCCAAGATATCCTTTTGCAAAGGTCTTTCTTCTGAATCTAATGGATCTCCACAGTGTATCATGCCTGAAAGTTTGGCATTATCCTGTATACCGAGAACCTTCAGCTCTATGGATGTTTTGGATTGCAACTCCCAGAATTCTGAGCCTATATTACCAATGATAAATGACTTTGGGGGTTGGGGTCCAAAATATCTGGAAGGTTGAAGGTTCCCTCACCTTCTGCTGTACACCATCAACTCTATAGGCATTGGAAGTAGGGTCATGAGCATAAAAAGAGAAGGGGAATACAGGGTCATGGAAGTGCATTTTGACAGTACTGAGGGGTAGTTGAAGGCTATGTCTGAGCATTATGTTTAATATAAATATGCAAGATCCTATATGTCTACTAGAGATGGGCATGAAACGAACGATTTTTCATTTCCGTTTTTGTTTTTTGTTTCATTATGTAATGAAATGACAAACGAATTTTGTCTCTAAAATGAAACGAAACGAACAAAAACACTGGAAATTTTGTTGTGCATTTCGTTTCCGTTACTGCAATATGAGTGAATTGCTTAAAATCCACCCCCCCCCACAAAAATGAAATAAATGGTAACAAAATGGTAATGAAACGAACGAAAATGAAAACAAATTTTTTGCAAAAATTCACGAAAAACAGAAACGAACTGAAACGGACCCTCCAAATGACAAACGACAAATGAAATGCCATTTTTTTTATTCGTGCCCATCTCTAATGTCTACATTTGGTTAGAAAACTCAACACATCACTATTTGAGGATAAAGTTCCCAACAAAATAGTTTGGCAAGCTAGCTGTCCTGCCTTCCAGTGCAAGGATAGGTATTTTTAGATACAGAACATAACATCTTTGCATTAGTAAGTATCTCACTCATGCATTCTTAAAACCCTGAAGTGCAGCTTAGCACTCTAACAATGTGCACCAGAGAGAAACAAAGCATTAAGAGTGCTCCTGGTGGAGCTAATTGTCTTGTTATTCCTCATTCCTCTCTTCATGTGGCTTTCAGGTTTTATCCACGTTGTAAAAAAAGTTAATCAAAACATATTTGTATTCTTGAAGGCTTTCACAGCCGGGATCTGCTAGTTGTGAGTTTTTGGGGCTGTTTGACCATTTTCTGGAACATGGCCAAACAGCCCGAAAAACTCAAAACAACTATCAAAATGTATTTCCTTGTATCCTTTAGAGAATACTGACCCACGTGTATACATACACTTTTCTTTCTTCTCTTACATATGTATGCATCCCTGCCTTTGTGCTTTTTCCATAGTTGGCTGCATTTTATGAGGTAATGAGATATATCATTTAGATCTATATGAGGTAATTATTGCAAAAGATTTCTGGATCCATTGAGATCTAAGAGGAGCTTCATTCTATGATAATGAACAATCTCCTGTTGCCTTCCATTTGTCATTATTTCTGGGGTTATCAAAATCTGTTTATGAGATTACAGTGTGCCCCATTGAGTGACTTTTTATGTGTCACCAATCCTTCCTTCCTGTTTACACTTATAGATTTATTGTTCCATCAACAGAACATAGAGTTTTACCAGCTTGTTAGCCAATGACTCTGCCTTCTTTACTGTTTCTATTAATTAATTAATTAATTAATTAATTAATTAATTAATTAATTAATTAAGCACTTGCATGACCAAATAAATAAAATATTTATTTATTTATTTATTCATTCATTTATTAGAGTTTTATACTGCCCATCTGGCAGCATGACCACTGTGGGTGGTGTACATGCAATAACATGATAGTACAAAGGGGAATCACCCAATGAATGAATAGCAAGCACGCATAGTTATGGGGAAAGGCAGGGCCATCTCTACCATTTTATTAAATGTCAGTGCTTTGCTTGTGTATACTTTTAAATTTAAGTTATATTGTTTTTCATTTACCTGATGTATTTTGCATAATTTGATGTTGATGTTGTTGATTATAATTGTTTTTACTGTAAACCACCAAGAGTTTACAACAAACTATATGAGCAATATATAAATCAAGCAAGAAATAAAATACTTGTAAGTTGATTCATACATGCAATAAGAGAATTCTGCACAATCTGTTTGGTGAATTAACTGACCTAAGGAAAACTTGTGAAAAAAGTTGTTGTAGGAATCAGCCTGAATTTCTGTATCTAGTCCTGTTCAATTTAGCACTGGCTTGAGAGGCTCATAAATTATTGCAGGAAGAAAACTGAATTGGATTTGACAGCCATAGGGTCAGTAGGCATTTGCACCCTCAAAAAACATCTGAGAAGAAATGCCTCTCACGATGGTAATTCACATAAAACTAAAATTGAAAATAATATACACAAACCACTTTGGAGAGTGAGAGGATATGCATAGAATGGAAAAACAAACTAGTTAGTTAGTTTGTTAGTTGTTACAGTAATACCTTGATTTACAAGCGTAATTCGGAAACATGGTTGTAAACAAAAACACTCTTATATCAAAGCAAGTTTCCCCATAAGAAATAATGTGATCATGTAACCTGCTCTACTTACTTGTATATCAAGACATTGCTTGCTAATCAAGGCAATATTTAGAAGAAATGTTTGCTTGTCTTGCAAAATTCTCTTAAAACAGTTACTCTTAAACTAAGGTATTACTGTAGTTAGTAAGTAAAATATTTCACAAATACTTTGTAGAAGGAAAAAGCAGAATCTCCCAACTGGATAAAAACATTTGGAAATAAATACAGCTGATATAGAAATAAATAAAATGAGCTTGGAGATTTCTACATTCTTGATATAAGCAGTGGGAAGGTACAAGAAAATTTAGTTCAAATTCATTTTAATCTACATACTTTGCAGGAAACTTAAGAGGCATTAAATAATAGGGTCATGGTTTTATATAATAATTGACATGGGCTTATGTGGAATTACTGATACAGCTGCTGATCTTGTGTATAAGATGACTGGAGCTTCAGTCCGGCAAGCACTTACTTGGGGAGGAGTTCCTTTGGTCTGAATAGAACTTACGTTTAAATAAACGTGTGAAAGATAATACTGTTCATCAATAAAACATTCTTAATTTTTATATTCAACTATAAAAAACCCATAATTTGTTATATTAAATTTCAATACCAAAAGCCACCCTACTTTCCTACTTGATGTTTAGAAAAAACAATTTGTGCTAAATTGTGTAAAAGCATTTCTTAGTATTTAAAACATTGTTTTCGCCTGCTTTATCCACAGGTGGCAATGTCAGACCAAGAGTTCTAAAATAACATTTCAAGCCCGGGAACTGAACATGATCGGGTGGTTTATTTTAAAAAGTACCTCTGCAGAGTTAGCAAACCATCAACAGTAGAGATGGGCATGACACGATTTTTTTTTGTTTTGTTTTGTTTTTTCTTTTGTTCCCTAATGAAATGAAAAATGAAGTGACCCATCAAGTAAAAATGAAACAAAATCAAATGGAAATTTTTGTTTTGTTTGGTTTCGTTTTTCGTTTTCTCATAGGAATGCATTGAAGCAATGTATTCCTATGGGAAACCAATTGAGAAAGGGAAATGGCAGGCTTTTTACACCTTTTTTCCTGCCAGAAGCCCCCTGCGCCAGCTGATCGGTGCTCAGGTGGGGAGGGGAGTTTTAAAAGCCTGCGGTTTTCCCCACCTGGCTTTTTAAACTTTTTTCCCTCCCCCAAGCCCTGCATGCCAGCTGATTGGCACTGGGATGGGGGGAATACCTGCCCTCCCGGTGCTGATCACCTGGCACATGGGGCTTGGGGGAAGTTTAAAAATTCCAGGGCTTTCTAAACTACCCCCCCCAAGCCCTGCATGCCAGATGATTGGCAGTGGGGTGGGGGAAATCTTTTTTTCTGCCCCAATGCCGATAAGCTGGCACGTAGAGCTTGGGGGGAGGGAAATAAAAGTTGCACCAGCACTACACACAAAAATGTTGAACAAGCACTACACACAGAGACACAACACACACACATACATATGTTTTTTTAAAAATGAAACAAAATGAAAAAATGAAACATTTTTTAAAGAAAATCATTTAAAGTGAAATGAAACAAAAGAGAACAGAACTAAACGAAAAACAAAATGAAACCCTATTTTAGTGTTTCATGCCCATCTCTAATCAGCAGCCGTTCAGGACATACCTAATGTAGCAGTTTTAAAATTCTTAAAAAAATATTTAGGGGAATATGTGAAAGTGGAAATATAGCAATTTGTATAGCCATTCAAGATAGTTTTTGCCTCTTTTTATTCCCCAGTTTCATGTCCATGCTGTGCCACGGTCTGAGCTGCGCTACATGCTGCTGCTGAACTCCTCATGTCACAGTTCAACATTGCTTCTCTGATGTGTTGAAGGGCAGGCACAACGGCAACATCTGAAGTGGCTTTCTGGTGCTGATGTTGCTGTTAGTACCTGGTCAGCAGGAAAGGAGATATATTGTCCTGATCAGAGAGTATGGTGGAGCTGCAGCAGACAAACAAGAGTTGCTTGTTGATATGCAACTGATAAGTGACTAGCAATACTTTCCACATGTAAAATCCTGAGTATCATCAAGACATACTTCAAATTGGTAACTGCTCAGAACATGTTAATTGGCATAGGTACAGTGAGAAGTGGGTGGAGGAAAGTCAGCATGGAGCTACAGGATAGCTTCTTCCCTCTCTGTACAGCCAGGGACGCCACTGGTTTGTTCCATGTCTCTCTTTGCATAAAGAAAGGACCAGGTGGAACAGATCTGCTGTTTTGCTTTCCATTCTCTGACTTGGGGGATTCCTTTCTCAATGCAAGAAAGGATGCAATGCAATCACTATTTTTTTTAAAAATATATATATATAGCCTCTTGTTAACAAAACAGAGACCCAAGGACAATGCCAGATGGAAAGATTTGTGGAGCACTGGAGTATTATCGGTCTGTTGGCCTTTGGGAATGCTTCTGCAGGGCAATCTGGCTATCAAATGCAATATACTGTATAGTTTATCAGTGTGTACCTGCCTAGATCACGGTACACACTCAGAATTATGGGGAATGCATATATAACCTGTGCCAAAATTAAACAAAAATATTGGTACAAAGCAGGATGGGGTCATGGTTATTGATGAGAGAGAGACTTCGCAGAAACAGTCTCAACACATTCCAAGGAAGTGCTGAAGGTTGACGCTAATGAATTCATCTGAGAAGCTGGAATTCAGCCTACATTCTAGAGAAACTTTCTAATTGAGAGCAAATGCCTAATTAGTGCTGAACCTGAGAACATCAGAAAAGTCAAATAGAATAATTAATAGTGTTTTTAGGTAATGAAATAGACTAGCCTCAGATATGCATCCAGCTCCTGGTGTAATTAGATTTTGGAGTTAAGAAATTTTGAGCAGTAGGCCTACCAAGTTGTGCATGGAATTAAGGAAATAAATAAGGCTGAAAAAAAGCAACTGCATTTTATCTCTTGTATTTACAGTTCTGAATGCAAACCTGTAATCCTAACCATAATTCTATTTTCCCTTTGGGAATACTTTTGAGTAGGTACAGGTAGGACTGCTCCAAAAATACAATTTAAAAAGAGTGAAGTCTCTTTTTCTGATATGAGAGTCTTTAAAATGCTATAACTGAAATGAAAATACTGGATAGCTTAAAATAACACAGACTGCATTGACATTGTTGCATAGAGCCTAGAGAAGTAGCTTTCCCCCTTTTTCTTTCCCCCCTCCTCTCCTCTCCTCTCCTCTCCTCTCCTCTCCTCTCCTCTCTCTTTCTCTCTCTCTCTCTTATTGGAGTTCATAAAATCCATGCACTTACCAACCTTAATTGCACCCCC
>JAHTLZ010003547.1:20767861-20800856 GCA_023846285.1 Phrynocephalus versicolor
AATAAATAAATAAATAAATAAATAAATAAATAAATAAATAAATAAATAAATTGTAAGTAGAGCAGACCGCATCTAAAATTTGTAAGGCAGCAGTATCCCGCTCTTAAGTCAAATTGCTTGTAAGTAGAGCCGCTAGTAAGTAGAGGCACCACTGTAAGTAGAGGTACCACTATACTGGGTAATAACTTGCAAGCCACTCAGAGAGCATTTTAAGTGCTACAGGGAGGTCTATAAGTATCACACTTTGCTTTGGTAACCATTGTGCCATAAGGCTCCGAGTGCCTAGAATTACTGTCAATGGCAAAAGTCTTATTGAATCACACACACGCAAGGTAAATCAAATATAAAACTATATATGAGCCTCATGGCAAAGTGGTTAAATGCCTGTACTGCAGGTAAAACTGTGCTCACAACCTGGGTTCAATCCCTGGTAACAGGCTCAAGGTTCACTCAGCCTTCCATCCTTCTGAGGTCGGTAAAATGAGTACCCAGCTTGCTGGGGGGGAGGGAATGTGTAGCCTGCACACTGTAATTAAAATTGTAAACTGCCTAGAGACTACTTGTAGTGGTATGGGGCGGTATATAAGCAGAACACTTTTTGCTTTTAAATAGCAACTATGAACTGTTAGTAAATATCCTTTTGTACTGTCTGTAACTCTTTCTTCAGAGGTTCCAAGCATTGTGGTATGATTCATAAAATGAATCGTGGACATAGTGGTTTATATACAATTATATATGAGGACAGGAGCCAATTAAAAGTATATATGAGCCCTACCATATCAGCCTATCTGTTTAGGCCCAATTAGTTTATATAGGAATATGGGATTTTAATTGTTGCCTCTGCTCATCGCTTTTTACTTTTCCACACTGAACTGCAGTTGCTCTTTCAATACTCTTATCTCCTTCCTGATTTGGAGGGACTTTTGGTGTTCGTTATAGTCTTATTATCCAAGTAATTTGGCTGATCACAATCATGGTTTACCTGGTTCTTCCCAATTCCAGATTGTTAATGGATAAGCTGAAAAGCATTGGTTCTAATATAGGTATTTGGGGAACTTGAATCTTCTATAAATAGACCATTTCTTACTTTTTTTTTTTTACTACACACTCTTTATCCTATTACCAATTCATAAGAGATTCTCTCTTTTTATTCCATGTCAGCTAGGTTTATTCAGGAACTTTTTGAAACACATCTGGGAGCCTGAGTTAACATCTGTTCTACAGTATCCTCATCAACCATGTTTACCAATGCACTTACAGTTTTACAAGGTTATAGCAGACAAAAACAAATTAAAAAAGGTCAAAAACATTTTGGTATCTTAAAAACTAATTGTTCTAGTTTAATTTCAGCTTTTATAGAGCAAGTCCACTTCCTCAGGCATTAAATTGAAACTGTGTGACTAGTGTGCTTATATATGGCCCCATGACCAGGTGAGGGTACAGATAATGGACAAAGTGGCAGTGGTTTATTAATACAGAAATATGAATATTAACTAGTGTGTAATTTCAGTTAGCAGTCTGCAAAGTTACAACAGCATTGTTGACAGAGGTGATAATCTATGAATTGATGTATGATCTTACATTGGGTATCATGCTAGGAAGATCTGATTAATGTATAATCCTTTTGACTGGGTTTCCAGCATTTGTCTCAGCTGCTTCTCTTTCAACTCTAGTTCTGTTGTGGGGTTTTTTTTTCCTTATGACAATCCAGGAAGATGGAAAGAATGTCCAGATAGAATGAAATATTTTCCAAAGAGTTGTTAATGGGCTTATATTTCTGATGTGAGATATATGTTCATTAGTATTTTTGCATGGAAGTTTTCTTGTTTGTCCTTTGTAGCAGACAGAAGAGCATTGTATTCAAAAGATGGCATAGAGATATTAGCAGAGGAACAAGTAAATGAGTCCTTGATGTTGTGGGTGATCTTGTCGGGGCCTGTAATTGAACTGCTAGAGTAGAAGTGAGGACAGAGCTGGCAGCTGGGTATGTAGCAGGGTTTACTTCCCAGTTCTGTATCAGTGCTTTGTAGTTGGTTGTGTGTCACTAGTTATTTGAGATATGGGGGTGGGGGTGGGGGATGGTGTCTGTAAGCAAATAGAGCTTCTCATCAAGGGACTGAGATATTGGTGTCTTCTTTTCAAGAACAGGTTGTAAATTATTGATGTTGTGTGTGTGAGTGTGCTAGACTAATAATGTTTGGTCATTTTCTCTTTTGGATCTATCTTGCAATTGGTTGCTTTGGGGTATCTGTCTTGCCTGGTTAATTTGTTTTTTTTAACTATATCTGTTGTCATTTGTAGCTCATGAGTTTGGAGTTGGTATCTTACTGGTTTGAGTAGATGTGAGTATATCTAAAAGCCGAGCTGTAGACATTGGACAATAGATTTTGTGCTGTGAAAACTGGAAGCATTCAAGTGGGTGGATTTTTGATGTACTGTGATACTAACATGTCTTTGTTCTGGCTTCACAGTGGTGTCCAGAAAGTATATCTGTTGTGTAGAATGGTCCAGGCCGAGTTTGATGTTAGGATAAAAGAACGGTGGAATTTCTGTAGCACTTATTTTCCATTAGTCAAAATAATGACTACAACCCAACTAGAAAAGCAAAGGAGTGATGGTGGTTGCTTTACTCTTAATAGCAGGCAAAGACTTTTCTCTTCAGGAAAGCTTTCCCTCTGTGATTCGCTGCATGAGTGTCTCTTTTAGATGGATTGCTATGCATTGCTCCTCTGACTGAGACTTGAGTACTACTTGTGTTTTCCATTTCTCAGAGCAGAGAAATGGAAAACATTGCTGTTTTTTCCCTTTGTTTTTCCCCCTTTTTAATTTTTCTGTACTTATCATTCTTAGCTTTAATATTTCATTTTAATGATGTAAGCTGCCTTGTTAGATATTGTATTTTAATGATGTAGCCACTTGTGGCACAGTGGTTAAACTGCTGTACTGTAGCCAAGCTGTGCTCATGACCTTGGAATTCGAGGGTCGATAAAATGAGTATCCATCTCAGAGGGTGGGGGCAATGCATAATTAAATTGTAATGTCCCCCAGAGAGTGCTTTAAGCACTATAAGGCAATATATAAACAGCACATTTTCCTTTTTTGCTTTGATGTAACCCTCCATTGTATATTCACTGTTTTCAGCTTTATCTACCGCCTTTCAATGTTTTAAGCTACTTTAGTTCCTTTTCAAGGAGAAATGTGGGGTAAAAATATTTTGAATAAATAAATGTAAAAATAAAATGTCATAAATATACCTTGAAGGAGTAGTTTTGGGGTAAATTAGTTAACAAAGAATTGTTTCAGACTGACTATGAATATAGTTGCATATTCTGGTGGCAAACAAGTAACCATGGCATTTGTGTTAATCTGGAAATAGACGTTTACAGGTACCTTGGTCTACAAGTGTTTTGCAAGATGAGCAAACATTTCGTCTAAATCTTGATTTGATTAAAAAGCAATATCTTGCAAAACAAGCACTATAGTCATCTCTTCCAAGGTATTACTGTAGTTGTATGTCAGCGCAGTGCCACAGAGAGCAGTGGCTAGATTTGCTGTGCTCTCATTCTGAATGGTGGCCTATAGTTTGTCCTGGTGTGAGATGATAATTTCTTCGCTGTGGCTAGGATGGTCTCATTAGTTAAGTTATGAACAGACTGTAATTTATGTAAATATTTCAAATAGCTGGGTTCATTAATGGTCTATGGTTTGAGGGTGAGGGCCATATGTCCAAAGGTGATGGTACTGATGCTTCATACAGTGAGCCTATCAAAGTTACCTGGTTTGTGTATTTTTGGTAGCAGGCAATATTGGCTGGTTGTGGTAGGACTTGATTGCATATATTTCTAAGGAAGCATTTCATTGGGCTTTGTAATTCCTTTAAGCATTTGACAGTTGGGTCTGTGGTTAGGAGCTGGTAAAATTTGGAGTTGGGCAATTGTCTCAACCTCCTGGGTGTAATTCAGCTTGACCATGAGAGCAACGGTTTTGCCCTTATCTTTTTTTTTTTTTTTTACTTTTGTGTGCTTCACAATTTTGATTTCAGTGATGTATTACAGCAATGTACCTAAAGTGTATATTGGCAACATAAACAGACAATTTAGTGTATCTTTCCATATTACATTTATATTGTGCCTTTCTTCCAGCCCCCCCCCCCCCACAATAAGCATATGTGGCTAAAATAAAGTGTTCATGGTCACCACTGGGTTTCATGACTCAGTGGGGTCTTATACTTGACTCGCTCAAGTCCACATCCAACACACTTGCCAATATAACTTCATACATAATTACCATATTCAAGATTTAGTCTGGAACACAACTGAGATGGGTGGGATGAGGTCACCAGTGGAACAGAGCATTTATCTCTCCTTATTCAATAATGTCTCAGACCATAAGATGATAAAATAGAGACAAAGGGCCAAGCATCACACTGCTGTGTCGAGATGGGCATGACTCAGCGAAATTTTCATTTTCGTTTTCGTTTTTTGTTTTCGTTATGGAACGAAACGAAAAACAAAAATCGGTTCAAAAATGGAACGGAAACGAAACGACTAATTTTGAGCCAATTTTCGTTTTTCGTTATGGGAAAAGCATCTAATAGCACTAAATGGGGAGAAACAAAAAATTTTCCGTTTTCGTTTTCGTTTTTCATTTTCATTACGTAATGAAACGAAAACGAAAAATTTTGAAAATTAGCTCACAAAAATGGAAACGAGCCGAAACGGACCCCTAAATGAAAAACGAAAAACAAAAAACCATTTTTCCTGAGTCGTGCCCATCTCTACTACTGTGCTGCACATCTAACCAAGTCTACCTACAAGTCTGGTTCAGTGAAATGGTCTATGTGCATTACTAGGTAGATTAGAATTTCCAGTCTTGTTGATATTACTTTGGCCCCTTTTTCAAAATGTCCATATCTAAGCTACATCTGTTTAGAACCTTGGTCTTGTAAAGCATGCTGTTAAATTTTTTTTAAAAGCAAGATCTGGAAGATCCAACCCCTTCGAAGAAAATTGAATGAATATATTACTGTCTGCAGCAAACAAGGTGTGTAATCTCCACTCATGTATAGAAGTCACAGCCACATTCTTCTTGTCAGCAAGGATGGCAAGGGATTTATTAGTGCTCTTGCAAAGCTCTTTCAGTGTCAAGAATGCTTTCTTTTATTTACAAAAGCTAGTCAAGTTTTAGGGCACAAGGTGGAATGTCACGGAATTACCATGATTCTTCAGATCTCTGAGAGGAAGGACATTCTCAGGGGGTGGGCACTGGAGAGCAAAGTTTGCTTTCTGTATTTGACAATGCTTTAAAGTTTAAGGAGACAACCCTATCCATTCCTAGTTAGTGCCAGAGCTCACTGAACAGCATGCATGTAATTGAATCTGCTCCACCCTGCACAACATACAGGTCTCCATAAAATCCAGGAGTTCAAGAATCAGATTGGAAAGAAACCTGGTGAATGCATTTACAGGTTCATTATACTATTTGGAGCAAAGCAGAGAATGAAGCCTTCTTGTTATATAAAAGGAATAGTGTTTCGTAAAACATGTCATATTATAGGCAATTCTGTTTGAAGTTTGAGTGCCGGTAAGAATGGCAACAACATATACAATTCCACCACCATCCCCAGATGTAGCTATGTTGCTTCCCACTGTCAGGTAATCCAGAAGCAACTTCTAGCCTTTCTCCCAAGCTTTGCCTTCCTTGCCTCTGTGATGTTGCCCCATGATACCATAAAAAAAAAAAAAACCTCACATGTAACATTTCTTTCTCCTGAAAGATTTCTCCTGTAACCACACCATGATCTGACCCTGAAATCTCACTAGTGCTGCTGATCTCACAACTCTGGATGATAGAAACTTGTAGGCCAAAGGGTACAACATTTCATGCTGGACATTACAGTCCAGGAAAGACGGACAGTTCCTTATGTCTGTGTCTTGAACGTATTGAAGTGTCTTATGTAAAACAGGAAAACTTATATGGCCCATTTTCCTGTGCAACGTGTGTATACATCTTTCATGCAAAGACATATTTTGTATTGTATTTACCGAAGTTTGTTCAGTATCTAACACAAAAAGGTTATCACTCAGATAATCCGTTGCAACTGTATTACCTCCCTTCATGATTTTACACATGTCACTTGCAAACACAACCTCAAGCTGCAGAAAGTTTAGCCCAGTTGGTATATTTACCAGCATTCTGGACACAGTAAGAGGCTTAGTGCTAGTCTTGGCTCCTTTGTAATGGTCATCATGCTGAGTTTGATGCAGGGATAGGGGGAGGACTACTGCTCTCAGGTAAGCTCTGCATCTGAACAAGAACTTGGATTTTCTAAGTTCTTGATCTCATAAAGAACATGTCCTGCTCCCCTCTTCCCTAGAGCTGTCAAATTTCCACATACCTGTATTAATCACGAACATTTCACTTTTGTCTGTTTTTACGGCAGTGGGGCATTTCATTCCTCTGTCTTCTCCTAAAACTGACTGCAAGTTATAATAATAAGCAAATAATTCTGTACTGACTGTGGTGGTATTTCCCCTCTGGGGCATTCTCAAACATTTCCCAATGATTCATCTTTCTGTTCAAAACTGACAACAAAGAATAAAACAGTACTTGAATTATTGTCCTCCTTTGTTTTACAGTTACAGTACAGACCACAAAAGGTAACATTAGTTGTAGTAAACATGTCCCAACAGATTTCTCTATTGATTTTTTTTGCTTCTACAAATGTTAAAGCTATTGATGCTTGCTTAATTAATAATAAAGTCTAATTAATTAATACCTTTGAAGTCTTTGTCATTTCAACCTGTTTTTCATAATACTTTCCCTCAAGGTTGATATTTAAGTTTAAAAAGCATTACGTATGTTGGATACCTATTCTGGAAGCAATGTAAGAAATGTATCCAGCTTTTGACATTTTTCAAGTACTGCTAGTAAGGGCCAAGAGGGCTCTTACTCTACCCAAATATTTTTATTCACATGGATGCATTTTTGTTCTGACAAACGGATGATTTTTCCTCCCTGTATAACTGTCCAATCATAGATTCTTATGCATTATACTGAAGTGAATGTGAAGTGTTCTATGTAGGTCTGGTAAATCAGGCAATTGAGAGAAAAGGAGTCTTTGTGTTTGGTGGAGAGAAAAGAATGTTTATCTTGAATAGAAGCTGAGGTTTGAATGGCAATCCCTTTATAAATGAAGCTAGATGTCATGGTCAGATACAATCATAGCTCAGAGTTATTTACATGATTTTCTCCTAGTTTCTTAAGAATATATTGTAATCTCTGTCTCTGAAACATGAGAATAAATCTAAATAAGCACATTTTGAGTCACTGTTTTCCATTGTGGGCTTTACCCAGAATTAACTGTATCTATCATATCTTTGAATACTCTTTTGAGTGGAAGAACTTCCAAGTAGCCATGCATAATGTTGTGCTGTTGGTCAATTAACCTTTGAAAGGGAAAATGATACAGTTCAATTACTGATGGCACAGTTTACAAATGACAGCACTGTTGTTGAAGTTTACTGTGTACATTTGTCCATAAGTTCATTTGAAATATGCATAAACTGTAATACACTTCATTAACAAAATGTCAGGGCAGTGACTTAAATATAGTAAAAATAGTTTAAAAATCCACAAATCTCACTAAGTTTGGCATTAAATTTAAAAATTAACAAGTGTTCATTCAAATAGACATGTTTTGATAAGTGTATGATAGATGTTGAAAAGCTGCTAAGGCTCCCATTTAATTGCTGATAACGAGATTCCTATAAAAAAGCCTGGCTGTTGCCAGAATAATATGTGACAGTATGGAACAACCAGAGGACCTTTTCCTGTGGATTTCAGGTTAACATACAGGAGAACATTCTTTCATAGGTAATTTGTTGTTCAGTGCCTTTTAGCTTAATATGCTTGGAACAGATAAAATTCGTAAGTAGAGGTTTTAGTGTAGTAGCCCTCAGACACTTTCGTCTGGAAAAAGTAGACCTCAGCCTGTTCAAAGTTGGACAGTCCTGTAATATAGTTTAACTGAACTGCAGTTCTTGGTCTGGATATATTGACAGACTGTGTCCTGCTCAGTCCAGGAGGTAGATACTATATTCAATCTCTTCCCTGCTTCTGTGCTGGACAAGGGTATGAGCAGTTGAGTCCAAGTTGCAAGCAGCTTCATTTCTGTAATTCATGTAGTGTTACATCTAAACACTGACCAGTATTGAGGGTCATAGGAGCAGCAGTGCTGCTGTTCTGATCTTTGTTTTGAGGAAGATAGCACAGATTTTAAAACTAAGTATAGGTCATTAAATTAAAATTATATTTTAGATGAATATAACTAAAAAGTGAACAATCAAAGGAAACATGAAGAATTGTTGACATTAAGGCTTGTGTATGTCATTTTCAAAACATTCTTTTGACATTATTTTTAAGGTACCTCATTCAGTACCACAATTGAATTCTACACAGCCACATTTTTTAAAAAATACATGACGTACTACATTACATTTTATTCAAAAAAAGTAACATTCATCACTGCAGCTTTCCTTTTTAAATTGTGCTACTGATTCATCAAATTGTTCATCAAACTGTTTACTCCATTTCTTTATATGTATTCATCTTATTTGCTTCTAAAGTTGAAAGCAAATCACACTTAAATATTATGTCACTCTTAGTAATAATTACTCTAATTAAATGTAAAGAAGACCCACACATTTAAATGATGCACTCATTTCCTTGTTTAATCTGCATTGAAGAGGCATATCAAACAAGCAGAAAAGGCAAAGTCTAGAACAGGCCTGTCCAACAGGTAGACTGGTTCAAAGTAGCCTGCCAGCCATCAATAAAAATGTGAGGGGATAAGTTCTCCACTTCTACCTCCCCCATCCCAAGGACCACCACTGCCTCAGCAAAGCTCTGGGTCTGCCAGCCCACTGTCTCAGCCGAGCAGGGCATTTCAAGGGCCAGGGCACAGTCCCCTGCTCCCCCCGCTGGCCAGATGATCAGTGTGCCACTGTCTTGTGACCAATTGAGTTGTTGGTGCAGAGCGGAGAAAGGAATCCCCCCAGAAAGGATTAATTGATTTTCAATGTGTTCCTATGGGAAACTGCTACTCTACTTACAATTTTTAAACTTATTAGCATATGCTTGGGACAGATAAAATTTGTAAGTAGAGGTTTTAGTGTAGTAGCCCTCAGACACTTTCATCTGGAAAAAAATAGACCTCGGCCTGTTCAAAGTTGGAGAGCCCTGGTCTAGAAAAATGTATTCCAGGAATCTTTAAAGATGGTTTCCACTGTAGTGTGATGTAGCACAGCACTTTAGTAAACACATGGGAAACCACTGTGTTAAAAAAGAACAAGTTTCTTACATGCAGTTGTGGTTCTTTGGATGGCCGTCCATGCATTCACACATTTAGGATTTCTGTAATTTTACAAAGCATTTGGAAGGTTATAGAGCTGAACCACTGACTTCTTTTAAGGATCTATGTCAGTAGTGTTTCCCTTCATTTTACATATATATCCCATGCCTGCCACTATAATTAGCTTGCTGGGGAGACTGGAAAGGTAGCTTGAAATGCTTTCTCCTGTCTGGAATTTAGATTCCACATCAAAAATGATGACAGAATGGTTCTGCCAAAAGATGCATCTGCCTGGAACCAAAGGTCAAGCCTGTAGCAATGTATAAATGTAGAAGCTTGGTACCATGTTACAGCCCAGCATAAGCCAAGTTTTGCAATACCTCTGAGTCATGCTTGACTTGACAGCACACACTTATTATATGAACACTTCTGAAGTAGCTATTGCCCTTGTGAAATAGCTCTTGAGTGGTTCCTCGAGAAGTACTTTAGCCAGTACATGGCACTGTTCAGTCATGGCAACAACCTACTTAACTAAAGGCTGAGGAAAAGCAGGCTGGCCTCCAGAGCAGAGAGAGAAAAAACAGGATCTGCTGTGGCCCTGACAGATGAAATCTCGACTGCGACCTTTGGCCCTGGAAAGAGGTTAGAATCAGGGCCCACAGGGCTGCGGGAGACAACACTCACAGATGGAGGAGGCTTGGATCTACTGAGATGAGGATGCTCCACCACCACCCCTCCTAATATGAGAGAGTGATGCCAGGGAAAGGGGAAAGTCCAGCTACAGTATGAAAGCTAGGGAAGAATGTCCAGGTTCAGGGGAGATCTCCCTGGTGAGTTGGCAGCTTCCTTAGCAGTATCTGGCTGCCTTTTAACCACAAAGTTAAATATGAGACATGGATCTCATATAAATATTGGCTACCCAATCCTCAATGCTAGGAAAAAATAGACTGTTCAACATTAATGAGGCTATAATATATCTAGTTCACCCTGGAATCCTGACCGGCCAGTAGGTGGTTTCTGCATTTGTGGAAGAAAACAGAAGATCCAGTGAAGGAGCAGCATAATATAGGATGTTGGAAAAAAAGGTGAGGAAGAGAGACATATAAATAAGAAAAAGGAGAGCTCCTGCTTCTCACTGTTTCACTGGATGTCACTGAGAAACTGTTTCCATATCTTCAGAAATGGAAGTATGGCATATCTCTAGGGATCCATAAAGGAAACAGAATTTTTTATAGACAAGACTGGCCACACCTCAACCAGTCATATTGATAGCAGCCATCAGAAGAATTCCTTCTCTTTCTAAATTTTTATTTTTGGTATGATGTGCATAACAGAAACAAATGCAGAAACCACCTACTTAATGCAAACTCCAGAACAAACCCAGTTTTGTATACAGCAGGTTGGAAAAGGACTGTAGCTGTATGATATAGAATCATAGAATCATAGAGTTGGAAGAGATCTCAAGGGCCATCTAGTCCAACCCCCTGCCATGCAGGAACCCCCATCACAATATTTCCGACAGATGGCCATCCATCCTCTGCTTAAAAACCTCCAAAGAAGGAGACTCAACCACCCTCCACGGCAGCATATTCAGCATATACAGCAGATTAACTTGTGTGTGCTTGCAATGTTTCTAGAGATTAGATCCTTCACTGCAGGTTGAAGAGTCATGTGATGCTGAGAAGTTGCTTTCAGCAACTGTGTTATCATCTATTGCTTTCATTCCCTTATGGAAGGTTGGGCTGAGAGATGAGTATCCAGCAATCTTTTTTCTTCCCTGTACTTTATGTTCAAGTTGAAAGGATGTGCTGAAAAAATAATAGCACTCTGCTGTGCTAACCACTCTTAATTTTGGAAGACAAAAGTTGGAACGCTTCAAGAGCCTAGTCAGACCTCCATCATATTCAAACTAAGCACTCAGTTGCCTGCAAAATTTCACTTGATTCATGGTTTTAAAAGCAGCACTTTTATATGTTTGAAAATGAAAATGAAGGAATTCTGCACATAATACAGAATCCATTAATGTAAGGACTCTTTGACACCAGCTTAAGACCCTCATCCGCAAGCCCAGGGCAACACACACACAGCAGTATTTTGTGGTGAGTCTCAGCTTGTACACTTGTATTAGCTAATACATTTATGTCAGCAGAAGGACTTTTACTCTGCCTTGGCCATGAGATGGAGGAGTCCTACAGTAGAGCATAAAGCACAGCTGGTGCAAATCCAAGTACATCTGTACCACATTTCAGTCACAAGTGGAAGTCTTTCTCATGTTAGCAGGAATTTTGGATCAGGCCACAATATATTCTGAATGCTTTATTCAAAACATACAGAGTGACAGTTTTTAGGATTGAACAGTGGGGGTAAGAGCTTCTGTGTAAGACTATGGAAACTGAAAAAATGAGACATTAAAAACAATACCTACAACAACATTCCTCCATGCAAAATGACAGTGTTTCATATAGTGATTAGCAGATTATGCTGGAAAACTTGGCAATACAAACAACATTGTTTGATCAAAGTAAGCAGTGGAATAACAGGCACTTGATAAGTAATTCTGGTCCCAAATGGTAATACAGGTGGGTGCCAGCCCAAATGCCACTGCTTTTGATGCAAACATTGTTTTATGCACATTGGAGAACTGAACACAAATACTCACTCATCTGTTGATTGGAGTGGAAGGACAGGTATTATCGTATATCAAATCCGAGACACACCATTCTTTTATCCCTTGTCTCCTTTTTGCAATTTCCTGGAATATTGATAAAGATATTCTAATACCTTACCATGTCAACCAAGCTTTCTGAGATGGCTATTATATACTCCAGAATTTGTTGTGAAGCATTTCGCTATTTTCTGCTGAGATTATAGGTCACAGAAATCATTGTCCCAAATCCAGCCCTACATAGCAAGCATCAGCAATACCATAACTGTTACAACAATGTTTATATTTTGTAGTACATATGATTCATGTTTAGAATGGAGATTCATTGGATGAGTTTTCATTACTGTGATTAAAAATCTGATACTATATATATGCTAAGACCAGGAAATGAGAGTTTAAAGATTTTAATTTATACAAGTACAGTGGTATCTCTACTTATGAGTGGCTCTGCTTATGAACAAGTTGCCTTACAAATTTTAGATGCAGTCTGCTCTACTTACATTTTTGTATTTTATTTTATTGATTTTTTTAGATACGGCTGCTCTAATTACAAGTTGTTCGACTTATGAGCATGCATTCAGAACTGATTAAACATAAATAGAGGTACCACTGTAGTCCTTTGGCAAGGCATTAAAAAGTTACTTTTTGTACTACAGTTGCCAGAATCTCTGAGCCAGCATGGCAACTACGTAAAAACATGAGAGTGTTTTTGTTACATGTTATGAAGCTGGAACTGACTTATAGTGACCCTGGGAGGGCTTTCAAGGTAAGCAAACGATTTAAGGAGTGGTTTTGCCAGTTCTACACCCCCAGTGAGTTTCCATCGCTGAATGGAAATTTGAACCCAGGCCTCCCGAACCAGTCATTTCATTCTACAACACCACACTGGCTATCTAAACATGAAAGTAGTGCAATGTTTAATTGAAAACTCAGTTTGTTGCTCGTTTTTTAGCAGACGCTTGATCTCTGAGGGGACTCTTACAAAGCTGTGGTGCCAAGAACAGAGGAGGAAAAAATGTGGCCATTGCGAAACTCTCGGCATATGTAGTTCCTTATGTATTTTAGGTTGTAAAAGGGGCTCTCTCACCCCCCCCCCCAGTAAAATTTGTTGATCTGGATGGCTTATTCCTTCTCGGAGCCCTGCCTTTTGTTGCTCTCAGCCTCCAGCAGCTGGTTGTTGAAACTCTTCTGCAGTCTATTCCCTTGCCCAGCATCTAATACCTACATTGGTGGCCTGAAGAGGGTGGTGGTGGTAGATGTTCTGGGGAAATGGAGAATGCATAGAGATGTAACAGTTTAAATGTACATTGCAATTATGATTGTTCCTTTCTGTTGTGGAAGACACCAATAAGAAGAGCCTAAACTGGAAACACGTTACTTATATGAGTGTTCTGAAATACGCATGAGGAGCCCTTGTGTGGCTTTCCCATGCAATGCAGAGGAAGTGGTAGGTTGGTACCTGGCTTTTGTGTGCTCTTGAAGATTTGTCAGATATTACTGATGGTTTCCAAATATACTGGAATGTTCATATGTTTTATGTGAAAGCATGTTGGCACGCTATTGACATTTGACTGAATTAATGTATCCTGTATCAAATGTGAACAACAAATTAGATGCTAATCTATTCTGTTATTCTGTGATTTAAATTTAAAAACAGTAGGGGAAAATGTTTTCTTTCTCATGGCAAGATCCATGCTGCATCCTTTATGTTTTAACTTTATTTAAAAATGGGGTTTGGGTATTTCGGGGGGTGGGATGGAGGTGACTTTAGAGTTTGATGGGGTTGCTTTTGTTTTGTTTTATTCATTTTTGTTTTGTTTCCCCCCACCATGTTATTTTTAACTCAAAATTTCTCTCTTCTGACAGTATGACTTCTAGCTTCAACTATGCCTTTCATTGGGCATAATGCACTGCTTGAATTGTGGAAAAAGTTCAAGAGAGTACTTTGAGATTCAAAATTCTTCTGGTTGGAATTTTTAATTTGCACCAAAAAAGAAAGGAAAACAAAACTGTATTGCACAATTCCTATAGCAGAATGTGTTCTGGTGATTTATGGTCCTACAATGGCGATGTCAGTTTCCCACCATATTTTGATCTCCATTGGGAGTGTTTACAATGAATGATATCTGCTTATCTTCCAATAGGTGAAAATCCCAGGTATTTTTGAGATCCCAGTATTTGAGTGGAGTTTACTTAAAGTGTTTTAAGAAATTAGTCCTTCTAATACTGATTAAGAACACCTCAATACTCAATATTTTTTGTTCTATAACCCTTCCTGAGCACTGAAGAGTTAATGCATCAGTTCCAGAAATAAATAATATGATTTCAAATGCCTGCTTTGCATTTATCACATCTGTTCCAATTTGGTAGATCAAGGAGCTAGATCTTGCAAAGTAAAATAGCAAAAAATGCAAGCTTGTATTTCACTTTCAAGTAAAAAAAGCAAAAGCAAAGTGTTCTGCTTATATACCGCCCCATACCACTACAAGTGGTCTCTGGGCGGTTTACAATTTTAATTACAGTGTGCAGGCTACACATTGCCCCTCCAGCAAGCTGGGTACTCATTTTACCGACCTTGGAAGGATGGAAGGCTGAGTGAATCTTGAGCCTGCTACCGGGGATTGAACCCAGGTCATGAGCACAGTTTTACCTGCAGTAAAGGCATTTAACCACTGCGCCACGAGGCTGTAGAAAAATGTGCTCCTTTGTCTTTGTAGTCTTCTGTGATTCATACAGTTGGGTTTTGTGCCTGCATGGAACAGCTATTTAGAATGTTGCTGAACTAAATATTGAGCACAGAGACTTCTTCTTTGCTTCTCTGTAAATCAGAATGTTTGCTGTTCTTTGTATGTATCTGTAGCATTACTGTGCTTTGCCCCCCCCCCCGGCCCTTTCACAAGATAGTGACAAACACCACTTCTAATTTTTCTTTTTCACTGCCACCAATGAGCTTCTCTAGTAAATTAATGCTTTCAGACTGGCTTTAAATTGAATAGCGATAAAAGAAGTTTATTTATTACGAAGTAGAATAAAACTCATAAGGGGTAACATATTTAGGTACTATAGCTCAAACATACTAAAATTTGTTTACTGACAAAGTTGCTCACATGAACACCCTGCTCCTACGTTTACACACACACTTCTCTTCGTTTTCCTCACATATGTTTTTAAATTCTATTTCTTCCCCCTCTAATCTTTAATTTTTAATGTGTAGCCTGCATACTGTAATTAAACTGTGAACCGCCCAGAGACTACTTGAAGTGGTATGGGGCAGTATATAAGCAGAACACTTTGCTTTGCTTTAACTGTATCTCAGTCAGACACTATCTATCTTGTCTCAGTAAATGTAGGTTCCTATCTCACCTTCTCTCAAACAGTGTCAGTCCCTATCTGTCCCTATCAGTAAGTGAAGGTCTTTCTGTCACTACCTATCTATTTGGTCCCTTTCTGACCTTCTCCCAGACAGTGTCAGTCCCTATCTAACTAATTCTGTGCTGGGCTGAGCCTTAAATCCCGCCCAGGCTCCTCCCTCAAACTCTCTCATTGGTTCACAAACCACCAATCTACATAGACACATCTAATAAATTATTCAACCCCAAGAAGTAAATACCATAGTATGCATCTGAAGAACTTTGCAGTGGAGAAGAGGACAAAAGCTTTGATCTGCTCTTCCAGTTTTCCTCAGCAGTAGAGATGGGCACGACTCAAAAAATGGTGTTTCATTTGTCGTTTGGTCGTTTAGGGGTCCGTTTCGGTTCGTTTCCGTTTTCGTGGGTTTTTTTGCAAAAGAATTCGTTTTCGTTTCGTTACGTAACGACCCGAAAAAATGAAAATGAAAATGAAAAATTGCTGTTGTGTTACCATTTAGCACAATTCAATGTATTTGCCATAACGAAAATGAAGCGGTCGACAAAATTTTTCGTGTTTCGGGTCATTTCGTTTCATTTTGGAGTCAAAATTCATTTTTTGTTTCGTTATGTAATGAAACGAAAAAACAAAAACAAAAATGAAAAATCGCTCATTTCGTGCCCATCTCTACTCAGCAGTCTTCCAGCTGCTTTGTTCTGAGAATCCTTAATTTGGGCCTACAAATTGTGAGTTGACCAAAACAGTAAAAAACAGAGGTGATTAAAATTATAAAAGCATTAATATATTTATGCTTTCCTAAAAAACAGGTGGTGTTTTGGTGAACAGGGAGTGTACACAAAAGTGGGGTACATTTGGTATGAATGCTTGCCTGTCCAGTGGATCAGTGAAGAGAAATCTGGGAGGTAATTTGGAGTAAAAGCTCTCTTCATAAGGAGTAACTTTCAGGCATTCCCCATCACTTGTTTTGGATGAGTGAAACTCAGATTTCAGCACTTCTATCATGGGTGGGAGTCGCAAAAAGGAGGGGAAATATGGGTTCGTGAAAGATCTCTGGCTGTAAGTAATGTGACGCAAGACATTACTCCAGTGTTCCTCAATGCATACACTATTGTCTCACCCTATAATCCCTTCAAATCAATAATAAAGACCCCCTGAATTAGTTCTTAGGGAAACAACTTGAGGGACAGTTGCATTTGCTCCTTGTTTCCTAGGGCCCTTTCTTCATTTGAAATTAGTTTCCTTTCTTCTGCTGATGGTCCCAAGAGCAACCCTTCAAACCATGCTATCTGCCTGACTGAGAATTCTTTTACAGCAGCCTATGACCCAGGATCATTTGAAGTGCATTCAGAGCAAGATGGTGGAGAGGGAATCTGCCTCTAGTGAGCTGTTTATGCTTCACATCCTGCTAGATAGAGTTTAAACAGGAATGATTATATAGTCAAATACAGTATCTCCCTTTTAGTTTTTTGCCTCATTACTAGTTAAGAAGTGCTTATATGGTATTTGAGGTAGCAGAATGGGCAGTACCACCAAATAAAACTAAAAACACTTCTAATTCACAACTAATGCAGTCTACGTATTCAAGCCAGTTATGCACTGTGCTGTTCATATAATAGGAAAAATGAATCTGCCTTATCAAATAAATTTCCTGCTGATTTTTTTTAAAAAATAGAACTTGATGAAGAAACACTGGTTAATACTGAGTAGCACTGTGTAAATAGAAAGAACAGGGTAAATAGCAAAATACTATCCTGCCTGCTTAAAAAAATGTTTGAGCTATGTTGGAAATCAGTTTGCCAGCTGCCATGCCCCTTCTCTATTTGCTAACATGGATGCTAATGCTAGTAAGGAACTGGGGAATGGGGAGGGCAAAATAGAAAAGGGAATTCCTCTTTCCAGCCTATTCCTAGCCCTGTCCAAGCCTTCACCTCCTTGCCTCCAGGACCCAAATGGGAACAACGACATGGATGTGTGCAGCCTTGACCCTAATGACACTGCACGCTCAGAAGAATTCCAGATCTGACCATCTTGGGTGTGTTGGGGGTCTGTGACCATCTTTGGTTGTGACCGGGGTTCCTGGCAAGGGCAGTTTTGTATCACATGAGTTCTGTTGCAGGAACCCTATAATCACTTTCAACCAACCACACTTGGCAGGGGCTGCCAGCATACGCAGTAACCATGTCAAGGTCTGACAGGTGAGTCTCAGCCTTGGCTTAGATAAATGCCCACATGCCACTCCAAGTGTAATACTACACATGCGCTGATGAATGCCTGCATAATTTCACTCTAAAGGCTTCAGTGTCTCAGAGGCAAAAATACAAGAGCGGTCGCCAAGCTCCCTTGGTATGGACTCCCTCTGCATTCCAACAGGAGCCTTTTTAGATAACCCTCAGTGAGGCCACATCTCTTTCTCTCTCTTTTCTTTATGTAGAGATAGCACTGCCTGTTAGAATAAACCAAATTCTGCATGAAAGGACCTGGTGTTGAAGTATTAATGGTGTGGCTACCTTTGAATTGTATGAGATATACGGCTGTCAGTTAAAGTGAAGTTAGGCTCAGTGCTGACTCATGTTTTTAATACAAATTATTATGATTGTTCCTCATTTCCATTCAATGGCTTTTTTGAAAAGAAGACAAAATTCTCTTAGAAGTTGTTCTTGAATAACAATCTTCCTGTTCATAGAAATGCTTTGAAGGTTCCGTTCATTGTCAAAAATAGAGTTCTGGGTTTTTAAAAAAATCTGCTAAGGAAGTGACTCAGTGCTATTTACCAAAAAAGATCCTTTCTTTGGAGCACCTGTAGCCTGAAGCTTTCACCTTCCTGACAAATGAAATAAAGACAGGAAATAGAATAGCATATCTTGTAACTCTCTTTCTTGGAAAAAAAAATAGCTGCTAAAAAGAGAAAATATTAATTTGGGGCAAAATGTTGCATCTAAAAATCGTAGTAATGTTGCGTTAAAAATTCTTCAAACAAAAGGCAGTAACTTTGGTCATGAAGTAGTTAGGGAATAAAAGCAATGGTTTTATGTTATTCCTGTGCCCGTATGCTTACTACAATGTACATCACTGTGCAGCATTTTCTTTCCTTATACTGTATATAAAGTCAGTATTCTCTTTTCCCCCCTAAACATCTATGACTTAAAATATTTTTATGTCCTAGCAGAAGCAACATTTTTCTTTTGTACAATTTCCCCTCAAAAAGGGGCCTTAATGCTAAATCACCCTGGATCATTATTTCGAAACCATCAGTTACTTGCTGTCCTACATGTAAGAGTAACATTCCTTACCTTCCACCCAGTACTACAACTTCTCTCAGGAAAAAAAAGGGCTAATGCATCGCATCAGGGGAATCATTTGTCACACTTCCTAATATTCTGGGCCTTGAGATGCTTACCATTTTCATAATGCATTTAAAATACAGTAGGACCCCAGTATCCACTGGGGATTGGTTCCAGGCCTTCCCGTGGATAATGAAAACTGTGGATAAGAGAGAACATCTGCCCACCCATCTCCAAACTGCTGTTTCCTGACAGTAGCTTGCTTTATGACTGCTGTTTTGAGACAATAGCTTGGTTTATGGCCGCTGTTTGTGACAGTAGCATGCTTTACAGATGCTATTTGTGATAATAGGTTGCCTTAAAGCTGCTGTTTCTCAGAATAGCTTGCTTTGTGGCTGCTGAATTATTTAATTTTTCCCCTCTGCCAACCATGGATACATGAATCAGTGGATAATGAATCAGTGGATATGAGGGCCCTACTGTACTGTAATGAAGTTTTATATAGCCACAGCTGTATGTATGGAGGGGGAATGAGCTTGGACAAAGATTCTCCTGGGAACAACTTACGGTATTTGTTATGGTCTTTGAAAAAACAAGAAATTGAGGGTTGGAGAAAAAAGTACTAATGTCAAGGGATGTGTTTAGATCCCTCCCTGTTGTCATTGTAATTATGCCATAGCTTTCCCTCCGAATGCCCAGGTACAAAGAGCCCAATACATAATTCTGTCCCATATAATCATTTTTTAAGAAAAAAATCCTCGCAAGAGGCCTCACTGAAAGAGGCAGCTTCTTGACTTTATCAATGAGTAGGAATTAGAAATTCAGTCTCCTCAGTCCAACCCTGGCACTCAAATCACTACCCCACACTGACTGTCATTAGTGATCACTGGGGAGTCAGGAGGAAGCAGAATTCAGAACTGAATTCACACTGTCTCTGAGCTCATTTACGTGCTAGTTAATTCAAGAGTAAAAGGGCTTTAGTCTCCCTTGGCTTCTAAGATAACCATGGGGTGGAGGATTTTGTGTATTCTTGTGTTTACTGAATGAAAAGCAAAAATACAAAAGCATAGCTCTACTACCTGCATGAATAGGCAGACGGTGCATGCACACTGCCTTCCACTCCTCAGGATACACTGTATTTCCTGAAGGCATAAGAGATGTGTGCATGCAGTTTTTAGGTTCAGGTGGATATCAAAAATGAATCCTTTATTTTCTCTAGTGGGCAAAGTGTGTCACTAGGGATGATCTGAAAACTAGTGTAGTGAAAACTATACCTTCTCTCAGAGTCAAGATAAACCAAGGCCCAGAGGCCCCAGATTTTCAAAATCTGTATAAGTAAAAATTTCATGAGAAAAAGAGAACTGAAAAGCAGCTGTATGTTGAGGTGCATATGAATGTGACTCTGAATGTCCTTGTCCAAATTAACAATTGCTCTTTGCTCCACTGATGCCCCTAAATTTCAAGCATTCTGATAGTCCTTCACTTCACCACTAAAACTTAGTTCTGTGTTAGTAGATGGCAGGCCAGAAGAAAAAAAGTGCATGGCATAATTTTTTTCTTTTATTCTCAGAAAATAAACCAATCCTTTGTCTTGTAGCACATCATGTGACTGTAGCATTTCATCAGGATACTCTCTAGGAATTACACTGAACTGTATGAGGTAAATGTCACCTAGATGATGAAAATGAGGTATGTAGGTTTCAGAGCTAAAATTTCATCTGGAACCAAATTGTGTAACTTGGGTGTGGTTAAATTGTGCACACCTCACTTGAGTGCCTGATTGTGCAGTTTGTCCTGCCCTGGAGATTTGAACACATTCATGGGGGTAAGGTATTCCTTGACTATGTATTTGTTTATTAATCTCAAGCTGTTCCCTCCACTTGTACTTTACCTATGTCTGGCAGTTCAAAGTCTGAGTTATGAGAAAAGTTGAAATCAGAATTGGGAGCACCAAAAATACCCCAGGGTGCATTTTGCCTGCCTAGAGCTTGTAATGAAGTGCAGGATAGATTGCAAAAACTAAAAATGCCTTCCAACTAGAGATGGGCACGACCAGGAAAAATGACGTTTTCGAGTTGTCGTGTGTCAGAGCCGGCCCATTTCAGCTCGTTTTCGTTTTTCGTGAAATTTTTCAAAAATTTATCATTTCGTTTTTCATTTTTCGTCTGTCGTTAGTACTGGTTTAGGGGTGGTAGAGGGCTCCTGGAGGCACCTCTCTGGGGTGGGTGCCTCCTCTGGCCCGCTATGAAGGGAAAGCGGGCTCCTGGAGGCACCTCTCTGGGGTGGGTGCCTCCTCTGGCCCGCTACAAAAGGGCATGCATAGCCAATTGGATATGCATACCAAGTTGCAGGGGCACAGGCACCTCTCTTTTGGGTGCCTCTGTCTCGACTCACAGCATATTGCTGGTATAGTGCAGTCACAGTGCACAGGGGAAGGCTCCCTCTGGGCGCTCTGTGACTCACTAAGAAGGGAAGTGTACTTGCATGTGTAGTGCAATGCGAGTACACAGATCTGGCTTAGGGTTAGGGTTAGCGCAAGGCCTAGGCTTAGGGTTACGGGTAAGGTTACGGTGAGTTAGTGGGGTGCACCTCTGGGTGCCTCTCTGACCCACTAAGAAGGACAGTGTACTGGTGTATGGGTTAGGGTTAGGGTTAGGGTTAGGGTTAGGGCTAGGGTTAGTGGGCTTTTTATGCCCGACTGGCACATCCCAGAAGTCTCAGTCAAAACCTGGCCAAGTGGCCATGCAATTGGTGGAATGGCTCCAAAAATTTGCATGGTCCACTCCCATGGCCAGCCCATCATTGCACAGGTGTAAAAAAATAAAATAAAATAAAATAAAATCAATGGAGAGGAGACATTTTGTTGCAAGAAAAACCCACTGCTGCTAGTGCTACTGTAAAAATTCTGGCAGTTTTAAAATAGCAATTTTCGCATGTTTCTGTGGTGCTTTGGTGTGTTTTTGGACTACGATGATTTCAAAATAAATATTGCGGTCGCCCTATTTTGGATCCCCCGCCCGCACAGCATGGCATGGCGAGTTGGCGAGACGACGAGGATGCCCCCCCACCAGAGCAGCCCAGCCCAGGACAGGAGAGGGGGGAGGCTGAGGACCCCCCCCCCCAAACCACCACTCTCAGGCAGGCATATTTTCGCCTGCTTTTTTGGCCGGGAATCTTTTATTTTATTTTATTTTTAAAACTTTTTTTCTGTGCCGCTTGAATGGCAGCGAGTTGCAACTTGCGAGATGATGAGGATGCCCCCCAGAGTAGCCCAGGACAGGAGAGGGGGGAGGCCGGGGACCCACCCTCCCCGAAACCAGCCCTCGTGGTAGGTGCACTCTCAGGCAGGCATATTTTCACCTGCTTTTTTGGCCAGGAATCGGGGGTTTTTATTTTATTTTTAAAACTTTTTTTCTGTGCCGCTTGGCATTGCACGATCGCCGCGATGCCAGGAATGACAACGACAAATCAGACCCAATTTTTCTTTTATCGGTTCGAGTTCGAGTCCTGGCGGAGTAATTCTCGTTTCCTTTTCCGTTACGTAATGGAAACGAGGAACGGAAACGGAAACGGGAATTTCACTAAGTCATGCCCATGTCTACTTCCAACTGTCAGTATTATGTTAAATAATTAAAATAGCTAGGCAGATAAATATGATCTGCCTGGAATCAAGAAGAAAGTAAGGAAGGCACTCTGTGTTCTCACCCACTGACCTCTGACAGGAAAGGTATGAAGAGAAATACACCAAAAGATAACACAAGAGTGTGGCTGGCTTAATATGAAGGTCAGTGCTTCTTCAAGTGCCAGAGTACTACAGTGGACCCTTGTATAACAAACAGTTTGTATAACATAAAATTTGTACAACATAAAAAATTCCGGAGATAGGGGAAATTTGCTTAACAGAATTGCCTATGGGGAAAATCCGTACAACATAAAAATGGGATCACTCCGTTTTCAATGAATTCCTATGGGAATTTGTATAAAGGAAAATTTGCTTAACATAATTTCATTTGGAACGAATTAATTCCTTTATACAAGGTACCACTGTACGTTATTTCTCATATTTTCTTCTGTCTTATTAAAAAGGCAGGGGGATGCATACAGCACAATGGAGCAAAAGTGACCTACTAGTTAATTCTTATAACTAGATGTAACTCTGTTTTAAAGCATTTGTCCGGTTTCTAAGAACATGTACTTGCCTCTTGCCATGTATATTTTTATATTGTATATTTCCAATTTTAGCTGTTTTGGAAGTTGCCAGGTATAACTATGATTATGTTGACTTGACATGTTGCTGTTTCTGTGCATAGATTTCAATGTCCTAATGTCCATTGGCTAAAACTTTGAATAAAATTGAATAGTAGCCTCTTGCAATAAAGGGAATCGAGGAACTAATTATAGGCGAGCCACACACCTCATAGTGGAAAGGACAGAAAAATGGCTGGGAATGCAAAGTAAAAGCAAAATGTTGTGCTTATATATCACCCCATAGTACTTACAGCATTCTCTGGGTGGTTTACAATTTTAATTTTGCAGGCTACACATTGCCCCCCACCCCCAGCAAGCTGGGTACTCATTTTTCTGACCTTGGAAGGATGGAAGGCGGAGTCAGCCATGAGCCTGCTACTTGGGATTGACCCCAAGGTGGTGAGCACAGTTTTAGCTGTTCTTCATCATTGTCATCACTAACTATACAGTACTTTCCTACATTATGTTAATAAGCAAATATAAATGACTAAGAAAAATATTCCCAGAAAAAAAAATGAAGACAGCAGTAATGAATGTGGTCAAAAATAACTTGGCTGTCAATGCTATATTTTTACAAACTGAAATTGCTCTAGAAAGAACAGTGCAATCTGAACACGCAAGTGAAAGTATTTATAGTACTGGCACATAAACAACACATCTAAATTGAGGAGCAAAATTAAAGCTTTGGTTTTCTGTTGGTGAAGCCAAATAAAAGGGAAAGCTTCTTGTAAGATTTAAATGTTGTCAGTTTGTCCTTGTGTGCATTTTTAAACATCTGGATAGATAAATACTGACTTTTTCCCCTTGAGTTTTGGTAACGGGATATACTTGTTGGCCCCTTCCTTTTATTGTGAATGATACATGAATAGATGATGGAGATATTTCTGTACATTCCATATCAATTTAGGATAGAACTGCACTGAATACATATGGGCTTTTACAAATAAATGTATGCCCTTCAAAACGCCCTTTTCTGTTTGTAAATATATCGTAAAGGCTGTGAAAATTGTTGGTTGGGGGAGGAAAAGCATCCCCACTGATAGGACAGCCATAAGGTAATCTTACTAGATGCTATTAACAATGTGATGTAATAGTGCAGGAAATCCTGACAAAGGTTACAAAATGTCCTTTAGGGCAGCATTTTTGTACATGGGACACTACAGTTAAGTTTTTAGGATCTAAACGAAGCATGCACACCTTCTCCTGCTTTGTCCCAGTGTGTTTGCTGTTACTGCTTCTGTTTTTACCTCAGATCAGAAGAAATGTAGTAAGTGGATTTCCCTCTCCTTATGCTTCTGTCCTGCTGTGTTTTGCTTCCATGATGCACAACTTCAGTAATGTATAAGATAATAGTGTGATTTTAGATGTCTGCCTCTTCCCATCAACTCTTCCTTTGGCTTCACACCATTTTGATTTCTGGTGGTGACTGTTACGTATTGATTTCAGCCACAGAAAGTGCCTTTCCTAATGTTATCTTTCCCCCATGCGATAGGTACCAGACACTGCTGTATATTTACTGTATATTGCTGGCGCTTATTGTTAAACAGTATAGTAATAGTCATGGTTCTGCACATAATTGTTCCAAATTTTAAAATATTCTTTGTGCAGATAATAGTGTATTGTTTATCTCTGAACCCAAGACTTTTATATCAGTATTAATGGCAGTGACTGGTGCTTTTATAGATTAGACTTGTTATTCAATTAACTGGGCAAAATCTGAGCTGAGCTGATCCTAATGGGAGTGTGATGGACCTGAATACTTTCACTGCCACCATTAATATAGTAACTCATTTAAGCTGCAATAATGGAATCTGACAACGTGGTATACAATTTCAAAAATACAGAAATAAGTTTATTGATATTACAGAAAGAAGTGTCAATTAGAGATGGGCACGACTCAGAAAAATTGTTCGTTTTCATTTTCGTTTTCGGCTAGGGGTCCGTTTCGGCTCGTTTCCGTTTTCGTGAGCCAATTTCAAAATTTTTCGTTTTCGTTTCGTTACATAACGAAAACGGAAAAACGAAAACGAAAACGAAAAAAATTTCGTTTCTTCCCATTTAGCTCCATTATGTGTTTTTCCAGTAACGAAAAATGAAAATTGGCTCAAAATTAGTCGTTTCGTTTCCGTTTGCGTTCCAGTTCCGAGCCGTTTTTCGTTTTTCGTTTCGTTACATAACAGAAACAAAAAACGAAAACGAAAACGAAAATACCGCTAAGTCGTGCCCATCTCTAGTGTCAATGCATATTACTTAATAGCTCTCCATTGTAAGCTTTAATAAAGTTATGAATTATATCAGTATCAACATTCTGTACCAATACAAGACAGTAATAAATATCAATATGAATATATAGGTTTAATCATAAACCTATACAGCTAACAATTACTAATAACCATTTCCTGTTTCTACCCTAACCAATCCCTATCCATTCCCTAACCATTCCCTATCCCCTCTGTCATGAAAACACGCAGGTGCTTTTATATGCTTTAGACCCGGCTATTTTGATTGGTTCAGTGTCTACCTTGATACATATGCATGAAATAAATTAGCATTTCGCCAAAGGGAGTTTATATATTGTTGGGATTATTTTGTCGTTATTGATTGGCAGTTTTGGAATTGTCGAGGCTTTATTATTACTTTGTTTCTAAAGAATTAACCATGTAAGTCCAATGTTAAACCCCAACAGCCAACATTTAGAATAAACTCAACACCACCAATTCTAGTCATAATTTCTTTGGAAGGGAGTGTCAGTTTGCTACTGGATCATTCTCTGCCTTTTGTTTTTGTTATCTCCCTTCAAATAACTTGCCTGTTTCCTGGAGATAAGGTATTAGCCAGCAAAAATGAATTCTCCGTCCCTTACTGTGGCAAAAAGAAGTTTTCATCTATGTCTTATAGGTACTTTATAATTATGCCTTGTCTCTGTTTCATGTCATTTCCAGGTGTTTGTTTTGTACATGTGTATTTAGCATAATATTAAATTTAAGGTTAATTTTTTAAAAAAGTTTTGGAAGTTGTAGCTTGGAAGAGTTAGCTGCACATTGTGTAGCTGTCTTAAAGAGTTTATCCATATGTGTACAAATTAACATACCTATGAGCCAGAATACAATAGACTTACAAAATCCAAGTGAACCCTAAATAATTCTCCAGTTTGGCTCTTCTTTAAAATGCTTGGTGTTCTGACTATAGAGCATCGTTTCTATTGTACTAAGTAGGTAACACTTTCTTCTTCTTGTTACATTGATGAACAACGGGCAGAGGGAGATGTGTTCTTTTTTTTAAAAAAATTAAAATTTTATACAAATTACAAAAAAAAAAAGACAAACATCAACAACAGTGCACCCCTTCACCAACAGGATCACTCTTCATATTTACAGTCATTATCCTGAACAAAATTGTTTGTTGCGCGAAAGCCTTACCCTTATCTCATAAAAGCATATATTCAATAAATCTACCCCATATATAATAGAAAATATCTCTTTTTAACAAGATGTGTTCTAATGGAGTAAAACCAGTATGATTATGGCATAGATTGACTGAAAAATCACTCAATCTAGATGCAGCCTTTCTGGGTAGAGTTGAACACTGAGTATGGGATATAGATAAATGGATCTCTTTCTGTTTGACTGCAGCTGTGAAGCTGATATGAATTTCATACCCTAAGAGACAAATGAGTTCTTATTGCTTCTATAAGAGTATTCTGAAAATATATTTGATGGCTTTCAGACATACAGGGAAAGGGAAAAGACTTACAAAGAGTTATTGCAGTTGTCAATTTATAATTATGAGATGTGAAACTGAATAGCATAAATAATTATGTAGGAAGTTACTGCAAACCATCGCTTCTTAACACTTTATGCCAGAGCACTATAATGGGAACCAGGATAGAAAATAATAAGGAACAGTGATTTCTGATGTCCCAAGATGAGTCAATTTGCTGACCTGGCTGTTTGTACTCTGCCTAAATATGTCAAAAACAGGCACAAAACAACACAACTACATATTCAGAAGAATCTTAAAAAGATTTCATTATAATGAAATGACACAATAACACATTTTCATTTCTATTCCTTTCCCTTTTTCCTTTTGGTGGGGTCTTGGTAAAATATTAACATTTTCCAGAATCTGAGTTTAGCACATCACTAAGACTGTTGAAATATAGTTTAAATGTTGATGAGTATGTGTGAAAGAGATTTCCTGTTCAATTTCTCTCTGAGCAGAATTCCAGGCTGTGTACTTTTTAGGAATAATTCCATGGAAGTCATTTAAAATAAAAGCACATATTCTTGTTTGGGGCTGTTTTGTGGTTGTGCAGGAGCATAATAGAACAGATTGATCATGCTGAAATGTAGCAGAGTGTCTAACAATATAGAAAAACCATTGGGTGTTGTATTATGACATTTGGCTCCCACCTTCTTCAAATGCTCTGAATGCTGTATCCAAGGTGGCAGTTACAGGATACAGATGATGAAGTGTTCTAGATTTGATGTGCTAGACATAATCTGAAAATTGAGTCTTTATATTCAGAGGCACACCTTTTTAAAAAATATATCCTTTGTCTGGATAATAATGAGGTTCCCTGTTAATAATTCTGTACCAACCACTGAGAAATCAATTAGGCTGTGATTTTTTGAATTGAAGGGCCTAGCTACTTGCTATTCTAATTTTTTTTTCTTCTGGGGATTGCAAATTTACTTGGTCATTTGTTGTTTTTGTTTTGTTTTGTTTTTTGCCTACTCATTGTGGACAGCATAAATAGGATTTCAGAAACAGCAGGCAGTATTCTGTTGTGCACATTAAGTCTTGCCAGTCACAGTATTCTTAAAAGGGATTATCTTTTTCAAGTACATACTGATGTAGTGCTTTGATTCATAAGGGTACAAATAAGTATTACTGGCCGTTGATTTGAGGCCAACACTCACTGATACTCTGTAGAGTTGGGGGTGGCGGAAAGCTATAACAGGAAGCTTCCTGATATCAAGCTTTAGAAGACATTCAGATTTGACTAACAATTATTAACTTTTATTGGTTGCCATATGGTCATTGAAAGATGCTGCATGGAAATCTACCACATATGTTCTTCATTGTTGCTTGGTGCCATATCCTTCATGGAGATTTTCCTCTTGAAAATACAGTAATACCTTGGTTTATGAAAGCCTCTGTTTAAATGTGTTTTGCAAGACAAGCAGACATTTCTGATCAATTTTGCCTTGATCAATGAGAAAATTCTTGCAATAGGAGCACTGGAGTAGGTCTCATGCTCACATGGCTCTCTCTCTCTCTCTCTCTCTCTCTCTCTCCCTGCTGGATTGTAGGGGATTGTCTAGAACAGGGGTGCCCAAACTTTTTTTAAGGAGGGCCAGATTTGGTGGCTGAGAATGTGCCAGGGACCGGTTGCTCCCCGACCCTGCCACCCCACTGCAAGCCCCACCCACTGACCCCTTGCAACCCCACCCGCAGGAAGGAAGGCGGGGACCAAGGGAGGGAGGGAGGAAGGTGGAAACCAAGAGAGGAGGGAAGGGAGGTGGGGAACAAGGAAGGGAGGGAGGGAGGGAGGTGGGGACCAAGGGAGGGAGGGAGGAAGGAAGGAAGGTGGGGACCAAAGGAAGCACAGGGAGCCGTGGCCACAGGTCGCCCCTTGGAAGAGGTGATTTGTGCAACCTTGCACCCCCCAAGCTCCCCAGCGGTGGTGACAGCTCACCCGCCAGCCCACCCCAAAGCTCCTTGGCAGTGTCAGAGGCCTGCTCGCTTGCCCACCCCACACTTTCCCCTGCTGTGCCGGTGGTGGCAGACCGCCCGTCTGCCCATCCGCCCATCCACCCAAGCTTCCCAGCGGTATCAGTGTTGGCAGAAGATTTTTTTTTTACAAAAACAAACATGGGGCAGGCCAGCCAGCTGTGGGCCACTCAGAATGGCCCCAGGCCGGACTTTGGGCAGGTCTGGTCTAGAATGTTCCATCTCAGGCAAGCCTCAAAAGCAGAGAGAGGAGAGAGAAATGGAGGTCTCCCCTACACCATCCAGGAATGTTTTCAAATGAGAGTGCAGGTTACAGTTTTATTTTTCTTTATATTTATAAATGTTTTCAACATTCTTTCTAATTTTTCAAACAATTCTAGTCATGGGGCAGCTAGTTAAGTGTGTATATGGCTACTAGAGATGGGCACGAAACAAAAAAATTGTTTTGTTACAGAACAAAACGAAAAATGAAATGCCCCTTTTTAAAAAAATGAAACAAAATAAAATGGATTTTTTTGTTTCATTCTGTTTCATTTTTGTTCAGTTGCCGTATGAGCTCCTTGACTTTATGAGCTCAGTGCTTGTTAAAATAAATAATTTTTGAAAGTGCCAACTGGCCAGGCCCATGTGCAGGCTGATAGGTACGAGTTTTTTTTTTTAACAACGTGATTGGTGCTTGTTTTTTTTAAAGCATTAACTGGCCGGGCTGGTCAGCTGTAAAAAAAAAATTAAAAATTAAAAAAGCATACATTGGCCCGCACTGCAGCTGATTGGCACTTGTGAAAAAGAGTGTCAAAATCATTTGGGTTGTTTTGTTTCAGGGTTCCCATTTTGGTTTCTGGCATTGCAGGACCTAATTAAGCCCTGCAGATTCATTTAAAAAAAGCAGTGACAAGGAGGCAATAGACAGTCCTCTTCTCCAAAAGTGGGTAAAAACAACAGCACATGAGAAAGAAAAGTCAATTAACCACAGGACCTATTCAGGCACTAACAGTACTTTGCAGTTCACTGTTGTCATTATCCTCATCAGTTAATCTGTAGGAGACAATACAGATGAGAAAGAGAAATGATCACCATGAACTGCTGGATAGCTGAGTGCTTTAGGCAACTCACTGGGTGTTCAGTTCCCCACTGTGCCTCCTTGACGGGGTGGACTTGATGGGCCTCTTCCAACTCTGAAGTTCTAAGATTATTATTCTACAATTGTTATGATCATAAAACACACACACACACACGCACACAGAGAGAAATATAATTAAACCTTCATAACTGAAAAGTCTAAAATATGGGGGTTGGGGAAACAGCTCACCCTGTTGTCAATATTATAGCTATCCTCCCACAGCATAGACAGTAGGCCACCTGGTGAAGGGCAGCCAGGTAGATAATAAAGGAAATGAGGGAAATCAGGCAAAATCCAAAGAAAAAGAGAAAAGAGAAAAAAAGGAGAAAACGTGTGTCATCTTAAAAACTATTGCATTCATTTCTAATACAGCATGAACTTTTGTGGATCACGTCCTGTCTGAAGAAGTGGGCATGATCCAAGAAAGCTCATATTAAAACAGAACAATTTTTTAAGGTGCCACATGTAACACGTGCACTACTGATGTCCTGGCTAGACTACTGTAACACGCTCAATGAAAAGTCTCAGGAAACTTCAATGGGTCCAAAATGAAGCAGAGATTGCTGACTGGGGCAGGGTACAGAGACCACATGACACCTCTATTAAAGCAGTTCCACCGGCTGCCAATCAGCTATCTGGCACAATTCAAAGTGATGACTTTAACCTACAAAGCACAAAATGGCCTGGGTCCAATCTACCTCAAGGATCGAATCCCACAGTATGGAGAAACCTTTCTCTCCATCCCGCCAACATCACAGGTATATCTTGTGGGAACCTATGAAATGGCCTTCTCTAAGGCCATTGTGCCCAGACTCTGGAACTCTCTCCCACTAGAAGCCAGGACTGCCCCGTCTCTGCTATCTTTCTGGAAACAGGCAAAGACCTTTCTCTTCAGGGAGGCTCTCCTGAATGATGGACTGCCTATTATATGACTTTTACGTGAATCTACCATATATGACTACACGGACCTTCTCTTTATAATCACTTACAACTTTGTGTTTATATCTCTCCTTGCATTCACAGTACGTTTTCAATGTTTAGTTTCCATCCCTCATAACTTTAGATGGTCTAACTTAACACGATTACATTGACTGACTTCATAAATGCACTTGTGCTTTCAGTGTTAGTTCCATCTTCCGCAAAAGCTGCTGCTGGCCTTCTATCATTGTGCAATTGAGAGTGTGCATACTTACGGGTTATGTGTATGGTATAGAAGTTGTACCCATCAGGATAGGACAGTGTTGCACAGAATCATAAGAATTGTGGAGAGCATTGTGGGCTGTTCACTCCCCACCCTAGAACAAATTTATACTACCAGATGTCACTGTAAAGCATTAGATATATTAAGAGATCCATTGCATCCTGGTCACCACCTCTTCGAGTTGCTGCCATCGGGACAGAGATATAGAGTACTGAGGGCGAGAACAAACTGCCTCAAAAATAGCTTCTTTTTTAGAGCAATATTGGTCTTAAATGGAAATTGTGGACTTTGAAATCAGCTTATTTTATGTGCTATATACTATAGTATGTTTTGTGGCTGTTTTTTTTTTAATCTATGTGGAATGTTTTATAAGAGTTGAATATAGCAACCGTGAAATTTTGTTGTTCCTGCAAGAGGGCAATGACAATAAAGATTCCTATTCCTATTCCTATTCCTATTCCTATTCCTATTCCTATCCCTCATAATGATTTTTATTTGTTTCTTTTACTATAAACATTTTCTTTTAGCATTAGTGTTCCCGCTTAATGCTGCAAAATGCCCTTCAATTCCCTATTCTTATACTTGAATATGTCTTAAATGTACTGGGCTGTGTATTGTCCCCCACTGCTGTTAGCCACCTTGGGTCTTTTTCAAAGCAGAAAGGCAGGGTAAAAATACTCAAACATAAATAAAATAAATAATGTTTTTTCCTTTGTTTTGTTGGGTTCTGTTGGATATGCTTGCACAGATTACCACAGCGATGTCTTCTAAAACTTCAGCTAGCATGGTTATCTTGATTCTGCTGACTGAGAGAGAGAACAGAGCATGGGACAGATTATTAAACATCTGGAACATGCTCTCCTGTAACAGTCAGCCCTCTTCTGAACCTCATATTTTTGCCCTACCCATTATCACAAATATGACTATCTCATCCATGATTAGCTAACAACCAGGATTTACCTCTCACTTCCTCAGATGCCAGGTTTATCAGAGTTAAGTTGATGCTAAATGCAAGAACAAATTCAAAACAAAAAACCAAAGTACAAATGCAAAAAATAAAACCAAAAATCTCCAAAAATAAGATAGCAACCATTCTGTATATAAATATATCACCTAGTTAGACATGCCAGATTCTCTCTTATTCAATTATAGCCATTGAGTTAAATTAATTGAATAATCAGCCTAATAAATAACTGCTCTGGTTTATAAATAAATTTAGTGACACAAACCGTACTCCCAGTCTACCCCTCCCCACTAAGGTAAAGTAGCTCATCCCAATTTACAATTCAGAAAAAGTCCCTAAAGCAAAATAGACCCATTGAAAATTAGGGATTAATTTATATGTGATTTTAAATTAATTTGAGTAAATTAGATAAGGCTTTGATACCATATCCACAAAAATTAGTTAGTAACTAAGTGATGGCAAATTAACCAAAGGGAAACAAATTCAAACAACAAAAATAACAATAGTAGCAACTAACAAATGCTGGTGTTACAACTCTCATCAGATTAAAAACAAAAGAAAACAATGCCCGGAAAGAGCAACTAATTAAAATGCATATTAAAATCAGAAGTATAAGTAACATAGCTAAACATACAATTTTTCCCATGTATACAACAATATTTTCCCCCAAAATCATGACACTAAAAAATTAGGGGCCTCGTATGGTGTTGTTTGATTGTTTGTTGCTTCAGTCATGACTGACTCTTTGTGACCCCATGTCCATGGAGTTTTCTTGGCAGGAATACTGGAGTGGCTTGCCAGTTCCTACTCCAGGGTCCTTGTATACATGGAACTGAACCTTTCCCAACGGGTGGAGGGGGAGAGAAGTCAAACTGACTTTCCTGTTTTCTTTCCTTTCTGGCACCTAATTCACTATGGTCAGTTTGGGTTCTCCTACACACACACACTGCTGTTTCTCTTTTCCTTTCTGGGCAATTTCACTGCCTTCTGCCTTTCCAAAAGGCCTCTCTGCTTTGTTTGTTTGTTTGTTTGTTTGTTTGTTTGTTTGTTTGTTTGTTT
>JAHTLZ010003547.1:20801321-20814739 GCA_023846285.1 Phrynocephalus versicolor
TATCTATCTATCTATCTATCTATCTATCTATCTATCTATCTATCTATTCTATATATATGACCACTCTGGGCAGCTTACAGCAAAACCAGGAACAATACTAAATGAGTACATTATAAAACCATAACATAACTTCAGTAACAAACAACATATCAATCAATGAACAAATATATATAAAATATATATGTTTTTGTTGTGACGGGCCTCCTTCCTTGCTTGGACCATGACTTTCCCACTGCCCAATAAGGTGATACGCAGTCAAGAAGACAGTTTTGGTGATTTTAGATTATGTCACATTATCTTTCCTTTGAGACAACACTTTGTCTGCCTTTGAAAAGAAACCAATTGCTCTCTGGGTCTCTTGACCAATCACCATGGAACAGCGGTATGTGAACATTAAAGAACCAGTCAGGTCCCAACTATTCTGATGTAGTTATGTTAGCAAACCTTTCGATCCAAGTGCCAAGTCTGAGTTTTTGGTGCCAAGTGCCAAGTCCAAGTCTTCTATACCAAGTCCTGTGTCCCAAGTCAGAGTCCCTATTAAAAATAAGCTTCCTCCCCCGAGAACAAAAGGAGGAGTAGGTTGGTTCCGAGTCAAGAGTCAAGTCCAAGTCATGGGGGGAACCCTGTATATGAGGACAGAAGAGTCACCAGTATGACTTAAGTCCAACTTGACAATGAGTTCTGTGACTTGAGTCTTCATCCTTTCTCAGATGGAACTATATCCTCAAAAGGACGCATTTACCAGTTAAATGTACTGAAGGATACTTGGAATATGAAAAGAAACTTGTCAGCAAGAAACTTCTAAGAACTTTGGAGTGATGTCCATTAGAAATCTAATTTTCATAGTTTTTGCAACATTGCTCACAGGAAAATAATGGATTTCAAATCCAGTCAACACGGCTCTTCTAATACCTAACAGGAATAAAGCATTAACACCACTATAAATAGAAGTAATATCTATTACGCTTGTTATCTCTCATGGAGCACTCAGACAGTGCTTTTGCTCAATGAATAAGCCATTCCCAGCTATATAGCAGATTGTCCTAAAGTCAGAGAGAGACCTGTTCCAAACTGCAGGTGCCTGAGGGTCCAGATAAAGACTGAAGAAAATTGATTTACCATCTAATATGCAAGGATGAGAAATTCAGAGGGGAAGATTAGTCTAAAGAGAGAAAGAAAAAAATAAATAGTAAAGCCTGAATCTCACTGTGTGATTTTTTTAAAGAAATAAAAAAGAGGAAGCAATATAATTATTTTTAAGGAAACAAAAAGAGGAAAATGGAATAGAAATCAATGGAATTTGCATATACACAAAGCTGTCCACAGGCCATAAGTTTACATCCAGACTAAACTATGTTTAAAAATCACAACAAATGGGATATTTTCTCTTTAAAAATTAATAAGAGTTTGGGGCAGGGGAAATCAAACAAAAGCAAATAGAAGAATGCACCAAAAAGTCTACATACTGTTTTAAAATAAATGAAAGCAAAAATAATTAAATCCAAGAAGTTTCATGTTCTGAGTTTAGATAAATGCTTCAACATACATAAGGCATCAGGAAAAATCCAAGTTATTTGAGAAATTGAACTAGTGATTTGCCCTTTTGCTCATTTTTTGTGTTCCAGAAACCAAGGTGAGAGAAATCTCTTTTCTTCCAATGGACAGCTATGCTATCCAGATGCTTCTTTCCTGCTGGATATTTCTCAGTGCTGCATGACTTAAGATATATAATATTTAGATTCCCAATTGTTATGTAAGTTCTCCTAGACTCTTAATATCAGTTAGCCACACATTTCCTAGAATCCAATAAGACATTGTTAAAAAATTCGCTACCCCAATCACTACATTAATTCCAAGTATGATAAAGTAGTGCCCACCATGTGTCATTTGTAGAGATGGGCACGAAACAGGAAAATGAGGTTTCATTTCCATTCCGTTTTGTGCCCATCTCCCTTCATTTACCGTTTTTCAGACACATTTTTTTTTAAAAAATCATTCAGTTTTTCGTGTTTCAGGTTCTTCTTCCCCATGGTGGATGAGAGCACCAGGCGCGCTGTCATCCCCGCGGGGAAGATCCCTTTAAAGAGACCCCATTCTGCCTCTGCATGCGGAGGCGGAATGGGGGTCTCTTCTTCCCCCTGCCGGTCATGACACTGTTGGGCGCTGTCATCCGGTGGGGGGGAGGTGGAGGGGAGTTGGGAGGGGGCTGTGTTCCAGCCTCGACATGTGGAAGCCGGATCCTCACACCACCCTCCCTTGAGAGGAGACCGAGGGCTCTGCTCTGCTAGCACAGCCAAGCCTGCAGTCTCTTCTGAAGGGATGAATGCTGCCACCCAGTGCCAACCAGGCCATTTGTAAAGGGGTCCAGCCCGTGACAGGGCAGCAGGACCTCCCGTTGTCAATGCAGGAGCTCCGCATTAGCAACGGGGCTATTTTCAGTGCGACCCTGCCGAGCTGTCATGGGCTGGACCCTTTCAAAAATAGCCCGTTTGGCACTGGGGGGACCCCCTAATACCAACCAGGCCATTTTTCAAGGGGACCAGCCCATGACAGCGTGGAAGGACCTCTCTGAAAATGGCCCCATTGCCAATGCCGGAGCTCCTGCAGAGCCCTCCCTAGCATTTTCACAGGACTCCTGCCGGACTGTTAGTCCATGGAGTGCTTTAAACCTGTCACAGTCTGTACCAGGGGGAGTCCCTGGTACCGACTGGACCAGGTTTAAAGGGGTCCAGTGATTGACTGCTCGGCAGGAGCCCTCAGAACACGGGTCGGGAGGACAGTGCACAATTGCTGCAACTTTCCCCTCCCTCTGCCACGGTGCATGACAGCCCGACAGAGCTGTCAAGCAATGGGGCAGAGACCACTGGAAAGGACTCCCACGGGGAAGATCTCTTTGACACCCCCTTCACCCCTCTGAGTGCAGAGGGGCAAAGGGGGGTCTCAGCTTCCCCGTGTGGGTCATGACAGCGCTGGGTGCTGTCATGCCCTGTGTGGGAAAGATCCTCCTCTGCCTGGCTGGAGGCGAGACCATGGCCAAGCCTCAGGCCGATCTCCTCCGCCCAGGATTACAGCTGTGCTGGCTGTCTTGCACCCGTAGTGGAGATCGCTGGAGAGGGAGCCCCGGTCCTGCCTCCACTTGCGAGGCAAGAATGGGGCTCTCTCTGACAATCCTCCCCACCAGCAATGACAGCCGGGCTGTCGCGGAAGTGAACCCAAACTTCCGGGTTTTTTCACTGCCTTGCCAACCACATGGCCGCGCTACACCTGTAGTGCAGCTGTAGGCTTTTTTCCCTCTTCCTGGTCGCTGACTCACCACCATCCCTGAAGGAATTCCGGGTCAGCACCAGGTAGGAGACATCTCCGCCCCCCACATTACCGAAACGAACCCAACCGAACCCAATTTTCTCGGTTCTATTCAGTTCGTGTAAAATTTGCCCCTAGCGTCATTATTTGTTCAGTTACATAATGGAATGGATAATGGATAATGGTAATGGAAAATTGGTCATTTCGTGCCCATCTCTAGTCATTTGTACGAAGCAGCAAGTGTGTGTAAGGCCGTAATTATAATGCAGCCTCCTTCAGACTTGCTGCCCCCAGGGTCACAACTATGGTCTGTATCACCCGGGGCAAACATGGTTTCCACACACACACCCCCATCAAGGAGTGCTGGATTAGTACAAACATTATTTGGCACAGACATACATATCCCGCCATCTTTCCACAGTTGTGCCCCTTCATTATTGCAGACACACTTATGCCTAGATTTCTGTGAGTGAAGTCTCCCCCAAAACCTGGATCCTCCCAGAACCATGTTGAGCCAATGGTGAAGCCACCCCTTGAATCTGCATTATCTCTTCATGGGAGTAAATACATAACAGAATATATCTTTTTAATTATATTCTTCGAAAACATTCAGTTTCATGCACAAAGGCCAGAACCCTATTGAGAAAAACATACACCACATAAGGATAATTGTGCTGTGGGATTTTCCCCTCCAGAAGGACTAGCATTGCATGACCAATCAAGATTGTATGACCTGTCTTCTATCAAATGCAAGACCAGAAAGGAACTTGCTGGAGTCGGAGAAATGCTTACATGACTCTCCTTCCACTTGACATTTCCTCAAAAGAGTTCTTGTTCGAGTGGGCAACTCCGGAAGACAAAACTGTGTTGCAAGTGTCACAAATTCACTTGCTATCCTCCATAGAAAAAAAAGGGAGTAATACACTTGACAGACATGAATACAGTCCTGAGATTTCATTTCAGTACACTGAAACATGATAATTACACCCTTTCAGATGTGATTATGTATACAGATAATTGGTTTTTGTTTGTTAAATCATGACTGCCATGTCCTTCTTTGCCAAATTAAATCCCAATTATGTTAATGGACCTCCAGAGAAATCCTAGGTGTTCAAAAAGAGAGAGTGACTGTTGTTTTAAGATGAGGAGCACTGAAGGTTGTTTGAAGATGAGGAGCGCCAACTAGCACATACTATTTTGCTGCAACCTAATAATGATCTGAAAAGTTGAAGGAAGATGATCTGCAGTACAAATGTGGCCTAAAAGCTTGCTGGAAACAGTCAAACAACGGAACCTTCCTGAGGCTTTCAGGTGCTCCTGGGATTAAAATGCTGGAGTCTTCATTAGATGAGATGAAAGCTTAGTTTTCTATAAGACCTCAGGGGAAAGCAATTCTAGTTTGTATTTCAGCCTTCAGTACAATCATAGGTCATCTGTTCTGAGGCCCAACATTCTACCTCATTAGATGTAATAATTTGTTTTTTATCATTTATATGTTGGCATGGCGATGCATTTTTCATCAGCAAAATTACTTCTTAGCAATAAAACAAAAAGCAAGGAATGAATAATTTACTAAGGACCTATATAAGTTGTAGATATACCAGTTAAAATTGTGAAATCTAAAAATCTCAAACTAATATTTCAAAATGGGTTATCTTTCAACCAAGAACACCAGGTGAATATACCAGTTTGATGTGTGCCTCATGCATGCAATCATGCCTTTCTTCTCCAGTGTGGGGCATTTGGGCAGGGCCTGTGCATTTCTAGGGTCACAAATGCTAACTGCTCATCTCCATGAGTAACTCATTTTATAATAGGAGCTTGGCACTTTCTACTTTCTACATATAGCTGATGCTTTGTATTCTAGTGAATTTGGCAGGCATCTGCTCTTTCAGTGTAGAATCTATTCATTCTACCAAGGTTCCTGGTTAAGTTGCTTTGCTTTTATGTTACAGTCTTCATTTTAGTATTCCAAGGGTTGGTCTGCTTGTATAGAAGATTATAGTCTTTTAGATAGCTTTCACCTGAGCTGTGTAAAACTTTGTAGGTATTAAGGTTCAGGACTGGGACCCCTGCTTTTCAGCCTCTTCATAAATGATCTAGAGAGGTAGGAGTAAATAGCAAGGTAGCCAAATTTGCTGATGACACTAAATTATACAGGGTAGTAAAAATTGAGAGAGATTGTGAGGAGCTCCCAGAGAGATCTCTTGACACTGGGGGAGTGAGCAAACCAGTGGCAAATGAGCTTCAACATTAGTAAGGGCAGAATGATGCACATTGGGGCAAAAAAACCCAATTAGTATTATAAACTGATGGGGTCTGAACTCTGCAACAAACCAGGAAAGCTCCTGGCGGACAGCTCAATGAAGGCGTCAACCCAGTGAAAAAAGTAAACTCAATGCTAGGGATCATTAGGAACAGTATAGAAAATAAATGAGCAATAGAGATGGGCATGGAATAATTTTTGTTTCATTTTTCATTTTTCATTTCATTCCCTAACTAAACGAAAAACAAACTGCCCCTTCAAAGAAAAAAATGAAACAAAACGAAACAAAAATTTTCGGTTTGTTCAATTTCATTTTTCATTTTCCCAATGCATTCCTATGGGAAACTGCATTAAAAAACCCACGACATCCCCCCATGCTCCTGATTGGGTGGGGTTGTGGCGCGGGGTTTTAAAACTTTTTTTTTTGCACCGAAGCCCCCCATGCCAGCTGATAGGCACTTGATTCAAGGACTAAAAAAAGTCTGCACTTTCCCCCACCTGATCAGGCCTATTGGGAGGGAAAGCTGGGACTTTTAAAACGTTTTTAGTCCCCTAAGTAAGACCTGTGCACCAGCTGATCAGCACTTGCTTCTGTGGCAAAAAAAAAAGTTTTAAAAGCACATGCTTTTCCTCCAACACACTAAATCGGGTGGGGGAAAGCACGGGCTTTTAAAACTTTTTTTTTTGCCACCGAAACAAGTGCCGATCACCTGGTATGGGGGTGTGTGCTCAGGGCACTAAGAAAGGTTTTAAAACCCTGCGCTTTCCCCCCATTGCACCTGATCAGGTGGAGAAAAGTGCAGGCTTTTAAAACTCTCTCTCTCTCTCTCTTTTTTTTTTTTTGGCATCCACTGAAGCCCCGTGCGACAGCTGATCAGTGCTTGGGGAGGGCAGCCAAGCTGGCTGCCTGACCATTTTCAGAGGGCTCCTGCCAAGCTCTCATCAGCTGGACCCCTTTAAAAATGGCCCAGGTTGGAACTGGGGGATCCCCTGGTGGCGGGGCTCTCACACTGGTATCCTGACCACCACTTGCTTCGGCAGTTTAAAAGCCCCACACCTCCCCCCCCCATCAGGCTTGTTGGGGGGGGTGGCACAGGGTTTTAAAATAAAATGGAAAACAACAAGAAATGAAAAACAAAACATTTTTGTTAAAAATCATTTCAAATGGAACAAAATGGGGAAAAACAAAATGAAAAATTAAACGAAATGCCATTTTGGTGTTTTGTGCCCATCTCTAGTCAGCAAGTGTCATTTTGCCTCTTTATAAATCTATGGTGAGGCCCAGTCTGTAGTATTGTGTATAGTTCTGGTCACCATACCTCCAGAAGGATATTATGGAAATGGAAATAGTGCAGAGGAGGGCAATCAAAATGATTACAGGACTGGAACACCTTGCTTACCATCTGAGACTGCAAAGGCTGGGCCTCTTCACTCTTGAACAACTGCGCCTAAGAGGTGACCTGATTGAAGTTTATAAAATCCTACATGGTATGGACAAAGTAGATAAGGAAAAACTTTTCCCTATCGCACAACACTAGAGCTAGGGAGCACTCCATGAGACTTTTGGGTGCTAGATCTCAAACAAATAAGTGAAAGTACTTTTTCACCCAGAGGATCTCTGGCCTATGGAACTCCCTGCCAGAAGCAGCGGTGTAACAAGGTTTTGGGGCACCTGGGGACAAAGTTGTTTTCGCACCCCTCTGATCCTGCCCCACCCCATCGCATCCACCCAGCAAGGGTGGGCATGGGGCAGGTGGGCGCATGGCCGGGCGGATGCGGGCAGGCATTTGTGTGTGTGTTCATGTGCAGTAGCACGTGCACCTTACCATCCCATGGTAGGCAAGGAAGAGTTAGAGGAGGAACTGGGCCACATAGCCACCACACTCGCATGCCTATGTGCCTGTTTTGCCACGCACCTGGTGTGCGGTGGCGGTGGCGGAGGCTGCGATGGAGTGGGTCCCATCACCAAGCCTGAGGACTGCTGTCAGGAGGGTGCAATGCTTCCTTCTCTTGCTCCCTCTCCAAGTGCCCCCAGATTGCTACGCCCAGGACATATGCCCTTCCACCATCCCCAGATATGCCCCTGGTCAGAAGAAGTGGTGATGGCTGTCAGCCTTTATGAAAGGATTAAACAAGTTAATGGAGAACAAAGGTATCAATGGCTATCATTATGGATGCCCAACGACAACCTCCGGGTTGGAGAGAGAGGCAGGATATCTTTCAACGCCATTTGCAGGGAATCGTAAGCAGATGAACACATCTGCTTCGGAATACCCTGAAGCAGGCTTGCCCAACAGGTAGACCAGAGGCTACCAGTAGCCCGTGAAGGGTTCAAAAGTAGCCCACCAGCCATCAATAAAAAGGTGAGGGGATAAGTTCTCCACCTCTGCCACCCCCACCCCAAGGACCACCACTGCCCCAGCAAAGTTCTGGGTCTGCCAGCCCACTGTCTCAGCCGAGCGGGGCAGTTCAAGGGGCATGGCACAATCCCCTGCTCTCCCTACTGGCCAGATGATTGGCACGCCACTGTCTCGTGACCAATTGAGTTGTTGGCACAGAGCGGAGGAAGGGGACTGGTGGGGACAGCAAGGGGCGGGGTCATAGGCATGTCCACCTCCTTTGCGTGGTGACATCCCCCTCTTCTCTCCCCCAGAGAATTCCTTCCTCCCACCCTTCCACCCCCCTCCTCCTCCTCCCACCCCCACAGCTGCCTCACCGAGACTGTGACCTGCCACTCCTCCTGCTCCCCTTCTGAGCCATTCCCACCTCCTTGCGCCGCCGTGGTGATGTGATTGCCCCGCTGCTGGCTTGGCCCATCCCAGCTGCAAAGAGAACATGGCAGAGGTGAGTGAGAGCTATAGGAGGAAGCAGCAGTGGCAGCGAGGGGGCTGGAAGGGAGAAGCAGGGAAACAGGAGGAGAATTAGAGTCAAGTCAGGCCCGAGCGGGTTGGGAGGGAAAGTGCTCCTTTTATAAAAAAGTCTTCCAGCAGCCTGTGCAAGCGGAAGGGGCGATCTGTGCAAGCATGCAAGCGCTACCCTTGCACCCATCCACACTGTCTCGAGTGGGTGTAAGGGAAGCATGTGGATGGTCAGTCTTACCATAGGAATGCATTGAAATATGTTCCCTCCAGAAAGGATTAATTGATTTTCAATTTGTTCCTATAGGAATCCGCTGCTCTACTTACAATTTTTTTTACTTATGAGCATATGCTCGGAACAGATAAAATTCATAAGTAGAGGTTTTAGTGTAGTAGCCCTCAGACACTTTTGTCCGGAAGAAGTAGACCTCAGCCTGTTCAAAGTTGGACAGCCCTGCCCTGAAGCAAATGGTGAGCCACTGTGTGAGACAGAATGTTGGACTGGATGGGCTGTGGCCTGTTCCAGTAAGGCTGTTCTTATGTTCTAATGGGAAGCAAAATTTAATTTAATTTAATTTAATTTTAAAATGGGGAGAAGTAACATGCTGTGAGTGCTGTGAGCTTATTACGACAGCTTGGGTGCTATGCTGTTCCCGAACGTCTGGATATATACAACATATACCTGGGAAGCATACTCACAACACTCCTGACAGAATGGCCCATCTGTTAGCCATAAAGGGATTATTTATTCTTGGGAGCTGAATGCTGGGGTTTATTATGTGGCATCTATTTGCACATGGATCCACCACAGAGAAGATACTATACAAATATATTATTTCTGTTTCTTTATTAATTTTGGAAGGAATTTCTAATTTACATATTGGTGATCTCTATGGGCAGTAGTCAGCAGCCCTGGGCTTATAGTGATATGAAGTGATGCATTGGGTAGCTGTCAATGTCAACATATAGCGTACAACAGATGTTTCCTAACTACAGTTAGAATGTATGCTGAGATAGATGTTATTAGCATATAAATGTTGTTAAATCTTAATAGGGCCATTAACGTAACGAAAACAAGTAAAGAGTGGCTGGCCCTGTAGTTTCTTAATGAACCAATTTTTCCTTGTTAAAAAGAGTCACAAAAGTAAAAGATACAAAAGAAGAGAAAATAACATTAATCAGCCAGCTTAGTTTCCTAATGAAGAAATCCAGCATGTTCAAACCATGACAATGTAGATTAGAGAGAGTCTCTTGTTATGCTGTACAAAAAGCCCTTAGAAACACTGAGTAATTTAGAATATCAGTTTAATAAATCACAGTGTTATTTATTATTCACTCTACATGTTCCTTAAAAGGGGAAAACACAGCTGAACAAAAATAAGTAGTGTAAACAAGAAAGGTGAAATCCAGTTCTGTATTCAGTGTTTGCAGATGACATAAAAACAGAAATAATTTGAGGAGGTAGCATATTTTAAAAGCCCTTGAAGTATAACTTGTGCAATTTTTTTTCTCTTTGCATATTCCTTCCCCCGGTATATGGCACATTTCTAACATACTGTATCAGTAATTGTATTTATCGTTTTTCATTGATGAAAAAATAAGTTTGTTTCTGACATATTATCTCCTAATGCTCTTTCCATGCTATAAAAATATAAAGACTATAGGAGTCCCGACAAATTAAACATATCCTCCTCTGACTAGAATTCTTAGTACAGTCACCCCCCGCCATTTTCCGGTTCAGGTACTGCAGTCCCACTATATCATGGGATCGTAGTACCTGCGCCTTGGGGCCAGGGGGAAATCGCAACCCCCACGCCACCGCCCCGCACTCCTCCGAGAAGCCCTGGGGCCCTGCAGAGGGCACTAGGGTGGGCGATCACATCACCCTGCGCCACCCCAGCGTTCCTCCAAGAAGCCTCGGGGCCACGTTGGGGGGGGGGGTCATATCTCCATTGAAATGTATTGGCTCAATGCATTTCAGTGGAAAAATTTTCCCCATTGGAAAGCATTGAGCAAATGTTTTCCAATGGGAAAAAATTCTCCACTGTAATGCATTGAAACAATGCATTTCAATGGAGACAGCCCCAGATGAGAAGTCTCGGGGCGGTGCGGGGTGGGCAGCGGCGGGAGATCAGATCCCACTGCCACCCCCGGAGCACGCCGGTCCGAGAAGTCTTGGGGCATTGCGGGGGGCAGCGGGAGGCGATAGTATCTCCATTGAAATGTATTGGATCAATGCATTTCAATGGAGAAATTTTTCCCCATTGGAAAGCATTGAGCCAATGTTTTCTAATGGGGAAAATTTCTCCATTGAAATGCATCGAACCAATGCATTTCAATGGAGACAGCCCCGGATGAGAAGTCTAGGGGTGGCGTGGGGCGGGCGGCGGCGGGAAGTCAGATCCCGCAATGCTGCTGGCACGTGCTGCCCCAGGACCTCTCGGACTGGCGTGCGCCGGCAGCAGCAGGGGGATCTGATCGCCCCCAGGCCCCACCCCACCCGCTTCTGCATATCACAGATTTTCAGACATCGCGGGTGCGGTGGGTCCCTAACCCCACGATAGGCGGGGGTTACTGTATGCTGTCTTCTAATGATTGAAGCCAAAGAATACTACAGTAACAGAAGCATTTTTTAAAAAAATTTCAGCTAATCTAACTTGTGGTAGTAAGCAAGTTTAGTTGTATTTTTAAAGTTTAGTAGGAGATGCATAGATGTGACAAATGACTAAATACACTGGGCTGGCAATGGAATCAGGCCACACAATCCTCACGGAAGCAGTAACACCTGGGATAGAAAAATATGTACAATCTGAAAGCTTTTGTGACAGAATTGTTTCAAACACTGGTGTAACTAGGGAGGGGCAGAAGAGTGCAATTGCCCTGAGGCACGTAGCAATCTGAGGGTGCCTGGAGGAGGAGCTGGAGGAGGAAGCCATGTGCAATCTTGGCAGCAGTCCTCCTTTCACCCCGCTAAGGCTTGGCAATCCTTAGCTGGGGAAAAGGAGGAGAGGGAAGCAGGAGATGTTTGTTTTTCGAAGCAGCACCTCCGTCGATTGCTCCATCTCGTCTTTCCAAGGCTTGGCAATTGTTAGCCCAGGGAAATGAGGAGAGGGAAGTGTGCAATGGAGGTGCTGCTGCGGGAAAAAAAAATATTGCCTGCTTCCCTCTCCTCCTTTCCATGGGCTAATGACTGTCAAGCCTTAGCTGGGGAAAAGGAGGAGGGGAAGTGTGCTACGGCGGTGATGCTTAAAAAAAATTGTCTGCTTGGTGCTATCTGCACACTGTGCAGTTTACACAGGAGAGCCTTAAGTGGAAAGGAGACCCACAAAGAGGGCATGAGGAGATACCCTTCTTCACCTCCCCCACAGTTCCCCCAGGATCTCCCCCCCCCATTGGGTGGGTGAGACACGGCTGAGGGGAGGAGAGGGCACAAAAACTGACTTTGTCCCTGGGCACTCCAAAATCTAGCTACGCCACTTAATTCAAATCTAGCAGCTCATAGACTGCTGAGCCATTTGTTTCTGCTACTCAGAACATGACATTAAGATGAATAGCTTATCATTTTGTGCAGACATGCCCTTGTATACCACCTTAAGGAGAAACGATTTCAGTATACATTATGCTGGGTTCCTCATAGCATTCTCATTTTATTGTCCTTTGATACTTCAGATGAAGAAAAGCATGAAACTGCTGGGACATTTCATTTGAATTGTTCTCTTCTTCCATATCCATAATTTAATGAAGTGGGAGTTATTAAAAAAATCATCAGCTATATTGCTGTTAAGCCTACAAATCGTTATGGATCTAAGTAACCTTTCCTTCTGGGGCAGCATTAGCTTCTGTAGAATTTAGATTAGCAAAATCTAAAATTGCACTTCTCACTCTACACTTGTTTTTAAAGACAACTAAATACACTTTCCTTTTTCATGGCATTTGCAAATGTTGAGCATTGGCAGAATATATTGGGCATAATACCTGTATCTGCTGTTTATGGATTACTGTTTGAAAGCTGGTTCCTCTGAAGCACATTTTTCTGAGTTCCCTTGGACTTGCTTGTATGTGTACTTAGGACAGCACACTAATATACTGAAATTAGTATTGTTTGTTTTTCAGCTTGGCCCATCACACTGAACTCTCAAGCATTGTGGTTCCAGTGGGTGATCTCATTAAAAAAAACCAAGGGAAGAAATCCAAATATCTAAAAGCAATTTACTCTTCATAGCAAATGTGCACCAGAATAAGCACTTCAAATACTGCAGAATTGACATTAGATCTCCATTAATGATTTTTCAAGCTCATTTGTTGTATCATTGAAAGCCAGCTTGGGGAACATGTGACATTTGACGTTGTTGAGTAGAGATGCAGTCCAGCAGCATTTACAGGATAAACATTCTCCACCCACAACTTAAATATTTATGGATATCCTTAGCCAATTGGTTAATGGCTGCATCTTTCTTTTGATAGCCAGGTTGCCAAAAGCCTTGTGCATTGTGGGGCTTCAGTGATAGCCACCAAAATATTATTTAAAAGAGAGTATTATAAGATAACTTCGTACACACAAAACTGGGCTATATACCAGTCAGTGATAAGGCCATCTTCAGCTATTTGGTACAATTCCCAATTTCGTATTAATTGTCTTTTTAACCTGATATGAAACTTAATATCCTATCTTTCTGTCAGAAAAGAGTGCTGTGCTATTCCCCCCTTATAGGTGTAAGCTCACACAAGGGCCCTGTAAAGCCTTCATAAAAACCAAGTCAAGTCAGTTCTAAGTTATGGTGACGTTCTTCAGAGTTTACTCAGAAGTGGTTCCCATTCTGTTCTTCTGGGTGTGCCCTGGGACTCCTTGCCCAAGGCCACACATCCTGGCTCTTCTTGCAGGAGGCTTAGTGAGGAATCAATACTGGGAAGGGAGAAACTGCAAACTAGAATTTGAATTTCACACACACACACACACACACACACACACACACACACACACACACACACAC
>JAHTLZ010003547.1:20814749-20861559 GCA_023846285.1 Phrynocephalus versicolor
CACACACACACACACACACACACACACACACACACACACACACACACGAAGCAGTGTGTTCAGTCTTGCTTTGCAAGGAGTCTGCCTTCAAGAAAATGCATAACTGCTGTCACAATAAGTCTTATGGTAGCATACTATACTAACTGCAAGCAAGTATCATCTGTAGCTTTCATTAACTTTTGTTCTGTATGAGAAAGAGGGGCCCCACCTCATGCCAGGTACATGCAATTCCACTCCCACCTATAATCTTTTTCTTTTTCTGTGACCATCTTTAGCCCAAAATCTGCCTTAAATGTTCTTCCAATCCTCCAAAGCCGATTTGAGGCTGTGTAGAGGAACAGGGGCATCCCTTCTTGTAGACACTTAGGAAATGAAGAACAAAAAATTGAAGTGAGTCATGTTTGAAACTGCCTGAAAGAACTGGGCAGGCTTTTGCCATAATTAAGAATGCAGCATTAGTGTTCCACAGCAGGCCAAAATAAATGGAAAATGGAAAATAAAGAAAATGAAAAGTTTGTGGTGCCTTAAAGACTAACTAGTGTATTTACTGTGAGCTTTCATGGACAAGACTAAGAATGAAGTAGATTTGTCTGTGAAAGCTCACATTAAAATATAGTAGGACTTCCCCTCCCCAAATCTGCAGGATAAGTATCCATGGTTTCACTTAACCAGTCTGAAAATATTTATAAATATTAAAATAAAACCACAGAGATATGTACTTCCAGGATGTAGTTAGCAGAAATGGCCACTAGAGGAAACTAGATACCCTGCTATATATAGTAGATATGGGCACGAAACAAACTTCTGGTTTGTTTCATTATTTGTTATTTGTTATTTGTTATTTGTTATTCATTTTGTTATGTTACAAAATGAATAACGAACTGCCCCCTCTAAGAGAAATGAAACAAAATGAAATGGAAATTTCCTACCTGGTGCTGGTCCTTTCTGGTCCGGTCCTCATGGCTGCAGGGAGGGGGAGTCCAGAAAAAAAAGCCAACTGGCCACTGTGCAGCTGGTAGGTGGCCACGTGGTCAGCAGTAAAAAAAATCACAATAAAATACAATAAAATAATAATAAAAAAGATCTGGTGCTTGGGCCCCGGTACCGGCCTGTGAGCACCAGATCCGGCCTGTGGGCCGCGGAACTGGCCCCAGGCCAAAAGTCTTTCTAAAAAAAGATCCAGTGCACGGGCCCAGTACCGGCCCACGAGCACTGGACACAACCCATGGGCCATCAAACTGGTCCACGGACTGGCAAAAGTAAAAAAAAAAAATTACTAGCTCATACTACAGCTGGTAGGTGGGCCACGTGGTCAGCAGTAAAAAAATATTAAATAAAATCAAAATAAATAAAATAAAATAATAAAAAAGGAGTGCTGACCCGGCCCCAGGGGTGGCCGGGTCGGCACTCCAAAATGAAGGGGGGGAGCACCAACCCGGCTCCAGGGGCCATGCGGTCAGTGCTTAAAAAAAAAAAAACCTGAGGCACTGGCCCAAAGCCAGCACCTCAAAAAGTCCCTGCCGCAAAGGCCAGGATCGGCCACCGCCGCCACCCAGTAAGGACCCGAACCAGTTCGGATTGGTTTGGGTTCATACAAATTGTTTTTTAAAATTCATATGAACCCGAACCCAAACTGAACCAAGCGTGGGCCCAAAACAGACGAACCTGAACCGTGGGTTTTCTGTTTCGTGCCCCCCTCTAATATATAGGGTATGCTACCTTCAGTGGTTTTAGGCATCAGTGTATGATGGGGGGTAGTGGTGGTGGAAACAATCCCCCATAGATATTGGTGTGTGTGTGTGTTTCCTATTATATAGCAATTAGTCTTTAAGGTACCAAAATGTATATGTCTTCTTATTAATTTATTTGGCCTGGTATGTTAGCACAGACTAACATGGCTACTTCTTCTAAAATTTCAGCTACTATACAGTTGTTCTTTTCCAATGAGATTCTTGCATGGTTAATGTTAGTTATCCTGCAACATAGATCAACCATACTCGACAAGACTTTGAGGAGTCCTTGGAGGATACCATAATTTACAGTAAGAAATTAATTAAATAAAACAAGGTGGGCTGGCTGTTGACCTCCAGACCTTGTTGACTTATAACTCAAAACATCCCTGACTGGCTGACTGGGCCTGATCCCCATTCTATCTGGAGCTGGTGGAATTTGGGTAAAGTCATATTCCCCAGGCCTAAGATAAATGGTTGATGCCATGGTTCCCTCTAAGGTGTACTGTTGTGTCAGCATATGTTATTCTGCCCCTCCTCACGGAGTGTTCCTCCTCTTCCACACACCCACCTCAATAGTTCCCCCAGCCCCTTTGGTTCCAGTTGTGATGGCACCCCGTGGGTGGAGGTGGGTGGGTGGAGTCACATGCGCAAGGGGCATTGCCTAGCCCAGCAGAGCTGAAAAATAGAGAGGATGTTTGGTAGTGCTCATTTAAAGTTGTTCACTAGAAATGTTCAAATCTGACCTGGTTGGGATATTGCCTCCCTCTCATGCCTACAATATTTTCCCTGGAAACCAAAGTCTTATGGAGGGTGATACTGTAGTAACCATAGAAATGATAAAAAAGAAAAGTTGCTGACAAATAGAGTTGGGAAGGTGCTCTAGGCTTTAGAGACTGTGTTGCTAAAAGCAGACTTTTGGCGATACTAGTTGCTTGCTGCTCTATTCTAGGTGATGCAATTGAGGGTCATGGACTAAGGGCCCCCAGTGTGCCTTGTTTCCTTTGAAATGTCTTGCATAACATAAGAAGCCAAGGAGAAAACACCCCCAGGAAAGCAGTACTAATGCTAACTGAGCCTGGATGGGAGCTTGAGGTGGTTCTGACTGTATCAGTCTTGGGCAGCCAATCGTGCCTAGCAATCTGTTGCTGTATTTGTGTCCTGTTACAGTTAGTACGTGGCAACTTTAGATGTGTTAGCAGCATTGTTGGAAAATGCCGTGGTTTCCAACTGCACAAAGTGAATTATGCAACTGCTTTCTGCGAATGCCTTGCTGGGCTACTGCACTGCTGTGGGAATAAAAGTGAATCGCAGGTACCATTTAGCTGGGAATGTATCAAATCATTCTGATGCATACATAAAACTAATCTCCCTGCTCTTTCTCAAATAGCTTGAACCCTGCTGCCATACCACGGAATGGTAGTATGATAACCAAACAAAAACAAAAGAAAACAAAAAAAAACCCACCTAAAACATGTTATGTAACAAAGTGTTGGTGGACAAAAAGCTTTCTTGCGAAGCTGTGCTTTGTCTTCTCCAAGCAAGATGTGAGTACTGCTTCAGCTACACTCTTGGGAGACAGAAACACACATACCACACAATGCAATTTATACATAGCCTATGTACAATGGCAGTAGCATACCTCTTTCATGTTTATCACACCGAGTTAACTGGAGCTCTAAATATAGCAAGGAAATGCATTAATGAATGCTTAGGCCATAAAAAGCAGTATACCCCAAAGCCATGACAATATGCTGTGGTTTGAAGATAAACATTTAATTGTTGCCTAAAGCAGTGTGACATGAATGTCATTTTTTTCTCCCATCAGGTGTAACAAAGTAGAATGTATTAAATGATTTGTTTAATAGGTGGCTGTTTAAATAGCTCTGTAATTCTCACCTTCCAGATTTTTCTTGTCAACTCCACTTATTGGCAAGCAGATCACTTAACACTTCATACTGCTTCCTGCTGTGGCTCAGTCTTTCCTTTCCTTTCTCTGTGGTACTCTGAAATAAATACTTGCTATTTCAGAAAATTCTCCAAAGGGGTGTGCATATTTTGTAAGCAGGACAGACCCACCATCCTCACCCTTAAATAAATTACAAATATAAGAACAGCCCAAAACACAGAATAACACAGAACATATTTTAGGTAGCTTATTTCTCTTGAGGTGAAGGAAAAGATAATGAATAAAGCTTCTTTGTTTTTCAAGTTTTTGCACGTTCATTACTACTTTCCATCTTAAAGTAAATCATATTTTATTGTGACTGGCTTATAAGGCAATAAAAGGATCTCTAAGCAAAGATGGCTTGGAAATAGTTAATGTTAAGAACAATGTTTGTTTACTTTCTCTTTCATCTGTATTTTCACTTTCTTTGGCTCGTTTTGCTACCAAAAAAGAAGTGCACTTAGCCTGATTGCTGATCTTTAATCTGCTCTTTCTGTTTTAGTTATCCCTCTGTTCTTTGAGTGATTTTTATGGTGCTATTTTTGATTTACTTATGCTTATTTTGCTTATTAGCTTCATTTTTACATTGTATACTGTTCTTGTTTTGTTTGTTGAATTATTTGTACACTGCTTAGAGTGTCCTTGTTGCTAGATGGTGTGGTATATAAGTCTAATAAATAAATTACCCTTCTTTTTTGTTAGTTTACCTGGCCATCTGATTGGCCAACTATCCTATCCTGAACAAGCAGATCAATGAACATTCAAGAATGATTTAGTCCTAGGTTTCTTTTTCAGCAGTCTGTAAACCAGTATCCCTACTGAGAACATACCCATTACTAGAACCTCTGTGACGGGCCTATTTTGTTTTGAAACCATATGTTGCATAGCTTTTTAAATTTATTACTTTTCACTTTTCTTCAAATTTTCTGCTTCACTTTTAGTCAGCCTGTAGTAGGTCTGCACTAAGAGCAGCATAGGAAGAATTTCTCCTACTTAGATGCATCATACCAATGCCTGACAGCACATCTTGAAGGGCACATTCCTTATCTGAAAAGAGGAAAACTCCTGGAATGCAAGGGAACATCATCATCCAACGTCTAGGAAATCTACTACTTAAGCAGCCCTCACTGCTGTCCATGGAGCTTCTGCTTCAGAACATTTTATAAAGGGCATGCAGCTGAATATATACGAAGATGCACTGGCAAACAGTCCATACTGTCTTATAGCTGAGACTAGAGATGGGCACAAAACAAAATTTTAGTTTGTTTCATTATTCGTTATTCATTTTGTTAGCTAACCTATCAAAGGAAAATGAAATGACATGAAACGAAATGGAAATATCCATTTTGTTTCATTTTGTTTTTCATTTCCTTCCCTGTCTCCTACCTTGTCGCTGCCAGCCTCCTCGCCTGGAACTCCGGCAGCTGCCGCAGACCAGAAAGGGACTTGTAAAAATAACAATAAAAAAATGAAAAATATATTTTTTTAAAAAAATAAAAAATAAAAAGTCCCTCTGGCTGTGGGCCAGCCAGTCCGGCCCATGAGCCAATGGGCCAGCAGGGAAAATTTAAAAAAAAAAAAAAAAGGCACGGGAAAGACAGTTTCCTAATTTTCCATTAAATTTCTTTAAATGTTCTCTGTGCGTTAAAAATAGTGATGTGGATCTGTGCAAAGACTCACAACACACTTGAGGCAAGTTTCCCCCCCTAAAAACCTGCTGATAGAATCATAGAATTGGAAGAGACCTCAAGGGCCATCCAGTCCAACCCCATGCCATGCAGGAACCCCCATCAGAGTGCCCCCAACAGATAGCCATCAAACCTCTGCTTAAAAAACTCAAAAAAGGAGACTCCACCACGCTCCATGGGAGATTATTCCACTGCTGAACAGCTCTGATCATCAGGAAATTCTTCCTAATGTTCAAATGGAATTTCTTTTCCTGTAGCTTGAAAACCATTGCTCTGAGTCCTAGTCTCTGAAGCTATGGATAACAAGCCAGCCCCTCTTTGATATGACATCATTTCAAATATTTAAACATGTTATCATATCCCCTCTCAACCTTCTTTTTGTAGGACTAAACATTCCCAGATCCCTAAGCCGCTCCTATTTCTGCTTGCACCCTTAGATACGCTGAAAGGGTTTGGCTGCCTCCTTTCCAGGCAGTTCCTTGGTGACTGTGACTACAGGAGCAGCAATCAGAATGCTTCCTTTCAGTGAGGGAAATGTTTCACATTGCTTAATCTGGGCACTACAGTCTTCAAGTATTTCGCTTTTCATTTCTCCATATTTTTGTTGATGTTTCTCCTGGCCATCCGGATGCCTCTGGCCTACTTTACTTGCAGCCCCCCCATGCCACCCCAATAGGCTAAGGCAGGCATGTCCAAAGTCCAGCCCGGGGGCTAAATGCAGCCTGTTGTCAAATTTCAAGTGGCCCACAGCCCTTTCTCAGCCTGTCATGCATCCCAACCGTCCAGCCCTCCCTGTGCTAGCTGGAGATGTCAGCTCTCTTGGACTTCCATGACTGATGTGGTAGGGTCGCTGACGGGCGGCTGCCCTCAACTCAGAATCCTCTCACCCTCCGAGGGAAATATGGCAATGCTGCATTGCACATCTGTCCCCTCAACCCCACCCCTCCAAAGGTCTCCAGAAAGTGGTTCACTCCTCCTCAGAGGCAGTAGGGAAGATGGGCAGATGGGGCTGGGCTGGGGCTCTGCCCCCTTTGGCTGCTTGGTGTTCGCTCGCTGGCAGGATCTCCCCTTCTCGATGGCAACCAGCTGGTGAAGTTGGAGGCAGTGACTCTGGCAGAGGGGGATGGAAAAGGAGGACAGTGTGCCAGGCAGGCAGGCCAAAAAGGTTGCATCCATGACTAGCATTGCTCTGCAGCGCTGCCACTGCAAGAGCCCCCAGTGGCCTGTTTGCAGAGCGAGGTAAGGCAGGAAGGCTCCACCTTTTGCCTGTCTTACCTGCTTGTGCATCCTCCGGTTCCTGGTCTTCCTCACCTGGGCTTGGTATAAAAAGCAATAAAAGGGAGGGGCAAAAATAACTCCCCACCTTGAGAGTCAGCTTCTTTGATAACAAGAGACAAAAAACAAAGGGAGTTGAGAACGGGGCTCTCACAGAGTTGCACGGAGGAAGGGAGATGGTGGCAGGGAAGCCAGCAGTCCCAAGCTATGTCAGGCTGAATGTTTGTCTCCCACACATTTTCACCTCACCAAATCTGGCCCTCCTTGCAAAACATTTGGATACCCCTGGGCTAAGGGAGCTCCAGTTCTCAAGTGTGCAAATCAGAGAGAGGGGCAGGTAGACAGTGAGAGATTCTCTTATCAGATGCAGGCCATATGGTTGAGTGGGCCCTGGGGTGTCTGCCCAAGTTTCACTAGACTAGCAAGGTAGAATTATTTTTCCCATGTCCAGGTTTTCTTCTGTGATAAAACTTTGGAAGACAGATTTAACGGCATATTCCAAGCCAAACATCATACATCTGTTTGAGCCCTGTTCCCCTGATATTACTCTTGGCCTCCAGTTAGCAGGCATCAGAGGCAGGCTAGGCTCCATCAGTAGTGATAATGTCTATGCCAGCTTTCATATTAGAAATACCAGTACTTTGAACAGCCATAGAGTTGCTGCATTCATTTTGGGGAAGCAAGGGTGATCAGGTAAAAATTCTACAACCCAGATCACCAAAATACTGGGTCATTTCATAGTGTTGCATAAACTGAGGTTGTATAAAGGAAATCATACTTCTGTTGCTACTTCTCTGCTATTTAAAAAAAAAGTGTGTTTTCACATTACTACCATACTCTTCATTGTACTTGAGGACACATGTCCATTGTACAACACTGCAGTCATGCTTCCAGCATAACTTCAGGAATCCTGAAGGTAGATAATGGTAACATCTGCTAGATTTATCATCTGACATATCATTGGTTCTTTCTTAGAAGGGAGATTTAAAAAAAAACTAACCTTCCTTGGGAACCTTGTATCTGCATTCATGGGTCATCTTGCTTACTTGTGAGTTCTCCCAATGGGTATCATTCACCCTGTAGGTCAGTGATGGCGAACCTTTTAGGGACTGAGTGCCCAAACTGTGATTCAAAACCCACTTTTTTTTGGCAAAGTGCCAATACAGCCATTTAATCTGAATACAGGTGGCTGTGAAAGGGTGATGTCGGGTGCCTACGGAAAGGGCTCTGAGTGCCACCTTTGGCACCCATGCCATAGGTTCACAATCACTGCTGTAGGTTGTTCCCAAAATAACTGATGGCTGCCCAGGCTTCTTCCATTTAAGAACTCCTACATACCACAGGAATGGAAATTGTTTCAACAGACCACTTCTTATCCTACTCTAGAGTTGGGAGAGGTATACAAGACCATTGATTCTCATTCACTGTTCAATGCAGGAATACAAATCTAGGCATGTTGGACAGATGGTTGTCCAGTTTTATTTTGAATACTTCCAGCACTGGAGCACTCACCACCACCTGAGGTAATTGCTTCCGTTATTGTATTGCTCCAACAGTTAGGAAGTTTTTCCTGATATTCAAACTAAATCTGGCATCCTGTAACTTGGGCCCATTATGACATACCCTGCACTCTGGGATGATGGAGCAGAGCTTGTCTTCTTTTCTCAGAGTTGCACATGCCCAGTTCTTTCACTCTGTCCTCATAGAGCTTGGTTCCCAGTCCCCTGGTTATCCTTATTGCCCTCTTCTAAGCCTGTTCCAATTTCTTGGCATCCTTCTTAAACTGTCCTATCCAGAACTTAAGTTTTATGTATGATATTATCATAGAAAAAGAATGACACACAAGTAGGGGAGATTCTAAGGCTGACCTGTCTTGCTGTTGGGGCCGTTTTACCCATGAGACTTCTGATCATTGTGCAGGTGGGGAAAAGTCTCCTCACAATACTTGAGCAGTGATGTCGAATTCTATTATGAAATGATGGCCAAAGACTTATCACCTCCAGCTATTTCCACACCTTGATTGCCTTCTCTGGGTGGGAGATAAAAAAAATATTAACCTCCAGTTGGAGGGAAATTATGGGTAGGGGAAGTTTTAACCTTCATTACTCATGAACAGTGGACCTCTCCAAAATCACCACACACTTAAAAAGAAGAAGGGCCAGAAGCAACAAAAAACATCTTTGCATGTTCAATGAAAGATCTTTTAAGATATTTTCTTACCCCTTTGAAAACAAGCAATGAAATTGCCTTCTCAGTTTAAGCCCCCTTCAGCTTTATCTTGCCATATTCTCCCTTGTTGTACCCAATATCTCACCCTGCTGCATTCATTTTCCAGTCAATTCATTTTATAACAAAAACCCTTTGTAATGAGATTTCTATGTGATCTAGGCCCAGAGAGTGTGAAGTTGGTGGCCCTCTTGATAGCATACCTATTTCACTGTAGCTGTAACTAACGAACAATAGTAGAATAAAGTGCCCAGATTAGTCTGACTACTCAGGGTAATTGCCATGTATTTGAAATTAATTTCAGCACTGCCTGTTCTGTAGTGTAATTCCTTTTATATGATAACTTCATGAGCAAAATTTAAAAGGAGGAATAAATAGCTTGTTGAAATAATTTACACCTGTGTGAAAAATAATTACAATGAAATATTGGTGTGCATCCAATAAGATGGCCATATTTGTTAATTAAGGGTAATAATATTATGAATCCTCTAATTGTGAATGATGCATATAGACATTTTAGATGGTTGAATGTAATTTGATATAAAAATGATACATAATAATCATGTGCTGTCAAGTGAGTTCTTATTTATGTTGAGCCTTTTCACTCTGGAAACTGAGTCATGGCAACTGCTCATCCAAGCAGCTTCATGAGTCTGAGGAAAGCTAGTTGCCAGTTCTCCATTTGAAAGCTCACTTTGACCTCCTGTCACCCTGGTCTGGAATAGGCTCATAAGATGAGCAATGGCCTGAGTAGTTTGGTTAGGTAGACAACAGTCTCAATAGGCCATGACTCAGCTTCCAGATAAACTCACCTGGATGACTGACACCCTTTTGGCTGTTTTCTAGGTAAACAGTACTCACAAGTGATTTACCCTTCCCTTCTCCTGGGACTGTGCAGCTTGCCCAAGGTCACACAGGCTGGCTATATGCACAGGAGGCACAGTGAGGAAGCAAACTCTCAACCTCTGGCTTCACAGCCAAATTCCTAAACCACTGGGTTTTGCAGAAAGAGTTAAACAAATGATATAGAATGTATTTTAGTATCTTCTGAGACTTTTGTCTTTCTTTCATAATCAGATATATTGGATGTTTCCAGTTTCTTATCTTTCCTCCTGAGAATATCATTCGTGGACAGTGGCTCTCCTCAAAAGTTCTTTAAATCATAATCCCCCTATTCTTTCTTAAAATAAGCACCAACCTTTTCTGCAAAGTTAATTTAGCTAAGGAGCAAGTAGAAATGTAGTACTGTAAGTGTATTAGGTAAATAACACAATATAGAGATTTTTACGATGAGTGCACATTAAGAGAATTTTCACAATGAATGCATGATTAAATTTCCTGACGCTTTAATGTTAATGTCTTCCCCCTGTTTTCCTGATCTAAATAGTTATCCAAAACTGTCTTTCAGCCAGAGGTATCTGTATTTCTCCCTGCAGGATGAACAACAGGGATGACAGAGTAGCAGAAATGTTAGAGTATCTTTGTATTCTGCAATTCTCAATATGCCACCTCACCCCAGCCTTGCCTTCAGTATTCCATACTGCAGTTCCTGTTCTTTCTCAAAAATGTCAGGTTTTGTGAATATAAAAGCCTTCCTGTCAGAATCCTTATAATAAAATGAACTGTGTACACATTAGGAATATCTACTGAGGGTAGATTTTCTGTTTTACTATTGAAGACCCAGCGTATTTCGATTCAATTTCTTTGTATTAATAGGGATGGAATAATACATGCCGTGACATTGCAACAGTTCACCCCTTATTTCAAATTTATATCAAATATCTTCAAGCCGCGAGACAGATCTCTGCTGATATTTATTGAATAACATGTGTTACATGGAAATTAAGCTTAGAGAAGGGCGATAGACTCATGGAATTATCGAGTTGGAAGTGGTCTATAAAGCCATCAAGTCCAACCTCTTGCTCAGTGCAGGAATACAAATGAAAGCAGATCTGACAGAGGGTTGTCCAGTTTTTTTCCTTGAATGTCTCTGGTGTAGGATTGCCCACCACATTCTGAGCTAATTGGTTTCATAGTTGTACTGCTGAACGACAAGATTTTTTTTAAAATTCAGGCAAAACATAACAGGAGGAGAAGCTTATTTCGGACAAAATAAAGACACGTACCATCTTTCTTCCTGTAATACGTAACCCATTCTGGAGCGCATTGTTTTAGAGCTGTATGTTTTGCCTTGCCTAATATGAGCATGATTGTATTCTAACAGTAAGAAAGGCAGATAAGCAGAGAGACTTTTCTGTTCAAAACCGCAAGTTAGATCCCCAGATCTTTTTGTAATGTTTTGTTCTCAACAGTTGTATGTGACACATGTTTCACGTGCACCGACTGCAGAAATGACTTTGACTAAAGCTTGCAACAGAGCCATTGTGGGAGACTATTTATTTATTTTGATCCCACCATTCTAAGATGCTTCAAATGGCATACAAAGGACTCATCTTCTTCTTTGTCCTGATTGTTTTTAATTCTCCAGCATCCTTGAGGTAGGTTAGACCTGAAAAACTGAGACTCGTGGCTGAGGTGGGATTACAATTCAGCTCTGTCCAGTTCAATTCCAAATCCATGCAGTGCTGTATTAGACTATATTATAGTTTATGGGTTGATTAAACCAGGAGTGTAATTGCTGTCACTTCAAACATTTCTTAGTTGTGGTAAGGGTAAGCAGTACCCTTTACCACAACAAAGCAGTATAGAGGGTGGTATATCATAAAGAGGAAAGGTCCCTGTCCATATCAGAAATAGCTACTTTACAGTTGCTGACTGTGACCCATGGCAAGCCTTTTTCCTCAGTCACTATAGGACAGTGTTGGCGAACCTATGGCATGGGTGCCAAAAGTGGCACTCGGAGCCCTTTCGGTGGACACCCAACATCGCCCCTTCACAGCCACCTGCATTCAAGTTAAATTGCTATATTGGCACTTTGCAAACAAATAGTGGGTTTTGAATCGCACTTTGGGCACTCGGTCTTTAAAAGGTTTGCCATCACTGCTAAAAGAAAAAAGCACCAACATATTTTTGTTTACTTATTTATCTAAAATGTTTATAGCCTATCTTTCTTTCCAACTATATGGCCCAAAAGCAATTTATGATAAACAAAAGAAGCATACTATACCCCCCCCCAAAAAAAAAGCAGTGGCCACTGCCTTAGCTGGAACCAGGTGAATAAAAACAAGGTAAGTACAAAATAATTGATTAAAATAGGGATTGGGAAGTCCCTGGCCTTGATTTCTTTTCTCCCATTAACTATCAGTACATGGGGAAATCTGTGGTAGGTAGTAAGCACAAAGCTCCAAAATGGACCTGTTATTAGTTGATTCAAAGTTCAGAAGAATGTTGATACTGATAAATGACAGATGTATTATTGATGTCATGTTATTGAAGGTGGAATTGATGGCAATTGAAATATTTATTATTTTTATGTATTTCCGGCATTCCTTTTTAGCTACTATTATTGGTAGTTAAGATGGTAACATATAAGCAGCTTCAATGAAAATGGGTGTCCCAACTCATTAAAACACTGATCAGTTAGTATGAGGGTTTGTGGGGGGGGGAGTGTTTTGAATGAGAGCATTGGCAGCATTAGTAAACAAAAACAAAAAAAATGAAATGATTTTGTGCAAATAAGTTGTTTTTTTTTGCATTTTTTTAAAAAAGGTTTGTTTTGCATTCAAAACTTCCATTTTGCAGGAAAAAAGCTCTTTGTAATGACGGAGACTTTTGATGCAAACTCAGACTCAAAAAGGGAAAGAAAATTCCACACAGTCTCCATGAAATGTTTTCATAGGTTACAGCAAATTAACCAGTTATGAAATGTGATATTCCCTGAAGTCTAATCAAACCATGAATCTTCTCTCTCACCCTTTTAACATAAACGATGTAGCTTTTTGTTTTTGATAATTCATTGTATTACTACATGTTGTGTAATAACTGAGAACTGTGTAGTAAGCAGTATCAACTGCTGATGTATATTAACAATAATTTCATTTTATAGTAATGATGATTTCTACTAGATTAATTCCAGAGCTTAAACTGAAAATGTTAGCACCATAAGGGCAATCCTCACAACAGAAAGCTCTATAACAGCGGGGACAGGGCACGACTGTTCTATGAAAACTGGTCTTTGTAACAAGTAAACCATTGCCAGTTCTCACTGATATTTCATTTGTGATGCAATTTAAATCTATACTTGCTTTGGACCACTGGGCAAAGAATTAAAACCATATGTGTTAAATGTGACCTAGAAGATGTTATTTTAATGTCATTTACAAAGCTTTTGTGTATTTTTGACTATAGGGATGACCTGTCAAGCCCGAACATCCTACACAGAAGATGAAGTACTCTGGGGTCATCGTTTTTTCCCTGTCATTTCCTTAGAGGAAGGATTCTTCAAAGTAGACTATTCACAGTTCCATGCAACATTTGAAGTCCCTACACCACCCTACAGTGTGAAAGAGCAGGAGGAAATGCTGCTTATGTCCTCCCCTTTAATAGCACCAGCTGTAAGTAACAGTAAAGAGAGGAATAACTCTGTGGAATGTCTAGATGGCTTAGAGGACATGGGTACAAAGATACCCTCAAAGCTGCAGAAAATGACTGGAAGGGAAGACTTCCCTAAAAAACTCCTGAGAATGAGTTCTACCACTTCAGAAAAGGCCTACAGCATGGGGGACCTTCCTATGAAGCTTCAGCGAATAAGCTCTGTCCCTGGGAACTCAGAAGAGAAACTGGTATCTAAAACCACAAAGATGTTATCAGATCCTATGAGCCAGTCTATGGCAGACTTGCCACCCAAACTTCAGAAGTTATCAGGAGGAGGAGGAGGAGGAGGTAGAATGGAGGGGAACCTCCCCCCAAAACTGAGGAAAATGAATTCCGATCGATTTACATAACAAGAACAAACATTTAGGTGTTATTTCAAGTACGGATTGTCATCCAATCTGATCTGTGCAGGAAGACAAACACACTGGATACAGTATCTGTTGACAAATTTTCGTTTGAACTACATGCACCCTGGAACAACATCCTTCCCCGACACTGAGGACTGTGTTGAATTCTACAGTAAAACTGAAATTCAGCTTAAGGCCATATGAAAGCTAAGAAGCTAGTACTAATCGGCATGTAGTATCATCACAAGCATGCAATAATAGTGTGCAAATTTTGCATATAGTTTTATGGCATGGTTCTTACTATATTTATACTGTATATTAATGGGAAAATGTAAATGGGGTGTTATTCTATATTTCTTAAGCATTGTGTATTAGGTAAAACAAACAAGTGCGTTATTAACAGGGCAAATTACACATTTCTCTACAATGGACACAGTACAGCCAGTGTTAAACATTTTAGGTGTGATCCATTGGCCCTTGGAATACTGTCCACTGGGGAAGCTTTCACCTACAAAATGCCCTTCTCACCCAGTCATTAGCTCTTTTACAAGTTAAGAAAAGCATATATGCAGAAGGGTTGGAGCCGTTCTCGGGCTCCTCCCTTAAAATTTAAGGAAGTGCTTACATGTTCTCTGTTTTATCCAGTAGAATTTTAAAGTGTTTCTCATTGGCTCAGTCAAGCCCATCCCCCACCCCAATGTAAATTGCAATGTTTTCTTCAAAATTTATTGTGCACGTTTTCTTTGTTAAATAAGGCTGTAGGTATTATGACAGCTGAACATCAACACATTTAGCCTTAAATTTCTTAATTCTTTCTTTGCTTTGGCATTCTCCCCATTTTACTCTTTTCTTCTCCTTTTCCCTTGGCTCTGTAGACCATATATATTTGCTTTATTGAAAACACGATTATATGTTCAGGAGTGCTCAAAGTCCCCTTCTGTAAATTATGCCTGTGGAAGGGTGACAGTGTCACCAACAGGGGAGATTTGGGGGCTTTTATATGCAAGGTGTAAGATTAAAAAGAAATAATTGTTTTATGTTGAATATACTAAGTTCACAGCAGAACTATTTCCTTGATTAAAATAAGCATAAAGTAAAGTTTGCAACAGAAATATTATCTTGATTTACTATGCTGATAATAAAATTATAGTGACATATATCATGTTACCATTATTTCTTATACTAAATGGATTTTCCAGATATGATCCTTAACATAATTCAGAAAAATTGATTACTTGCTCAAATCCTGTTCTATAAATCATGGCTGGAAATGGGTGATGATGTCATCAAGAGGGAGGAGATTTTTAGTAATTAAAGAATTCCTATTTATATCCTGTGGTTCTTCTGACTCACGTGTAATTAATCCCACTGTATATGAATTGCAGGAGCCCCAGGATAGAAGAAGGAAATTTTTAACTACCAAAAACCTCCCCCTGCTAGAAATGTCATCACAGTTATATGGGCATAATTTCTGGAACGTAATTTGGACCACTCCCAAGAAAAGTAACTTTTCTAATCACTAGTCCATCCTACTTCCATGCATGTTCAGATCGGATTCAGACATCTGTCCTTCAGGCAAAAGGAGCTATATAGGACCTGAAATTATTTATGGAATGATTCTATATAACTCATGAAGTCACACCTAACAGTTTCACATTTATGCTTCTATAGTATCACAGAGTCAGAATTTCAGAGGCTAGTCATCAGAATATACCTAGAGTTTTCTTTCTTGAGCACTGAATTTTTGTAATGGTGTGCAACTTAACTTAGAATTCTTTCTCACACTACAAACATCTTCTTGTGGCAATAATTGTCAATGTGGATGTGCCCAGATCCTTGTTAGACATGAGAAGACAAAATAAATGGTGGCTACATGTCATCACACTGCATCACCAGATATATCACAGCTTTAGTGCCTTTTCCCGAATGACTTTGCACATAGAGAGGCTGGTACAGAGAATGAAATTGTAAGTTAACACCTTTAAGGTCCATTCCTACCTTCACATTACCTGAGAGCAAAATGAGTTATATTGTGAATAATAAGGCCCCCAAATTGGCCAGAAGGGCTGCTGTTCATAGACAGAAAAGCCATTGGTGTTGCTGCACCAGCTTGTGCTACTTGTGCTTGCTTCCACATGTCCATGGGAGAACCAGGAGGAGGTTGAAGAAGCAAGAAAGGGAATTGATGAAAACACCTTTGCACATGGGTCTTATTCTAAGGAAAAGCCAGGCAAGTCCTTGGCAAGGCTAAGGCAACAGAGCAAACCTCACTTCCAGGAATTAGGGCTGTTACGTAATTCTACTTATTACAACATTTACTGGTAGATACCAGTGGAGAAAGTGCTTCTGTGGGCACCCAGAAGCCACTACAGTGGAGTCAGGGAGGGGATGCCTCTATAGTCTTTTCCATGACCAGATGGAATTTCTAGAATTCCCACATAAATTCTGCATAGGGGGGAGGATTGCCAAGATGGGAAGAGGCTAAATTTGTCATTTCGTAAGAGTAAATTGACTATAAAAACACCACATGTGTTTGAGTTTTTCTTTGTTTCTTTGCTTTTTGAAATATTAGCAACAGCGCACTCATAATACTAAGTTCTTGCATGGTGACTTTAATCAAATTAATGTAACTTTAAACTAGTACATTAGGGCTCCCATACCTGTGGTTTCAGTTATCCACGGTTTACTGCAGCCCCGTGTACAACATTCAAGGGCCTTGTGGCCTTTGTTCTGCTTCACCGCGTATTATATATTGGGTTTGCCTCTATCTATAGTTTCAGGAATTCATGGTAGACTATAGAATAGATCCCCTGCTGATATGGGTTTGCTACTGTAATATATTTTTGAAAGCCACCTGGAAATCATATAATCTAAATCTTACCTCCTAGCACTGGGACAAGAGCTAGGCTCCTGATAATACAATTACTATTTAAAACAAGACCATTGCACATAGCTCCCCCCCCCATAATGCTTCCATTTTTGGCATGCTGAAATCTCCCTTAGGTTGTAATGATATTATTAGAGATGGGCACAACTCAGGAAAAATGGTTTTTCATTTTTTGTTTTTCGTTTAGGGGTCCGTTTCGGCTCGTTTCCGTTTTTCAAAAATTTTCGGTTTCATTTCGTTTCGTAACGAAAATGAAAAATGAAAACGAAAATGAAAATTTTTTCATTTTTCCCCATTTAGTGCCATTAAATGCTTTTGCCATAACGAAAAATGAAAATTGGCTCAAAATTAGTTGTTTCGTTTCCGTTTTCGTTCCATTTTGGAGCCAATTTTCATTTTTCGGTTCGTTTTGTAACAAAAACGGAAAACGAAAACGGAAATGAAAATTTCGCTAAGTCGTGCCCATCTCTAGATATTATTGAAGTGGGGAGACAAATGGTAAATACCAACGAGCCAAGTGCAGCATGTTTATTTTTTGTTAGTGGATTGTTTTAAATCACCAGAAAACTAACATCTGTAACTTGAAGTGTTCAAAAAAGAAGGGAACAGACCTGTAAACTAGTTTGTTATCATCATGTGCATGGAAGGAACATTTAAGCCTCTTCCAAACTCTTCTGAAAATATAAATATATTCGGGGAACTATAGGTTTGATTTCTTCTTTAACAAATAACAAAACTGGAAATAGTCGTTCATCTAGATAAAAACTTTTGTTCTGATTATATTTACCCCTGAATGGAACATACTATATTTACTGAATGTATGTATGATATAATGAGGGCTGATTTCACTTCAAGAATGTGCATAATTCATCTGTTGATGATATAAATCTGAGTGTGTAAATTGTTCCCAATGGAAGTATTGATTCAGCTCAATAAATCCCTTTCTGACCTCTTGCCCCTTGAAAAGCTACTCTAGAATCCTGGGGAGAAAGGGATGTAAATGGGATGTAAATTACTGAGTGGTCTGGGGGTGGGATGGGGGAGTTTAGACCAAACAGAAAATCGACATTAAGATGGAAATAATGCTTGTGATTTTTCCATTGGGCCCAAGCTATTGTAACAAGTGGTGCATGATTACTTTGAGATATGTGTTTCACATCTGCTAGTTATTTCCAGATATTGCAGTCTTCGTGCAGTCAACATGCAGATGTAAACTCACTCTGAGTGATAACAAGGAAGGATTGTCAGTAATGTGGTTTTAAGGCATATGTTTAAATAATTCTTTTTTTTCCTATTCTTTCGGTAAAATATATCTGTACAATATGTAGCAGTTATTCTGTGGAACATACAAGGCAAGGTCAAGTAAGAAAAGAAAAGAATTACACATTTTGGACTCAGTGTAAAGCAATTTACATGAAATTATTTCAAAATTGTGTTGCTGGGGGTTGGCTGGGAAAGAAAGGGATAACGCATTTGCAGTCTTGATTATGTTTACTTGGATATAAATAATATGGAGGTCATTTGATGTGGTTCCCAAGTAAGTATGCATAGGTTTGTACTAATTCAGTACTTTTATTCTAACACATGCATTTATTTACATAAAATTTCATAACTCTATTAACTTTTCAAAGGGCTCTGAGCTAAACTACCAGTGGCCACTTACAAGTTGGAATAAATCCATGATAAGAGTAACAGCAGATCTATCAATACCTATAAATATTGAATCATTTTTGACATACTGGCCAAAATCCTGTTCAGCTTATGTAATGTAAAGGTATGCAGTTGCAAATTATGCCACACACCAAGCTATCCATCATATATCCCCAATATGACCAATTGTGCAATATACCAATGGAAATTATTCCTAAATAGCACTTCCACTTTGGTGCTGCATAGTTGTCCAACAGGATACTGGTCGTAGTCGTCATTAGCAGTCAATAGTAGACTGCACTACATCGCTTAAGGAATCAAGTAAATCCAAGATATCAGAGAAAGCTTTTAAGATACTTGCATTGTATTGGTTTGGCTTTGCATTTTTGCCTTTGCTAGTTTAAAATGTGTCCACTGAAATGCATGTTTTTACACCAGAATTTTTTAAAATCCACAAAAAGAAATGCAGGACATGGATGGCGGACTAAAGTCTACTGTTTTAATAGTCAAACACAAATACTTCAACTTTTTTCACAGTCTCTTTAAAGGGTATTTGGTCTTTCCCTCCATATATACTTCTCTAAATGTTGCCATATAATTTCTGTTAGAGGATCTTCACCTGTGTCATTAGTTTTAAATATTAAATTTATCCACATTTCCTTTGCACATTCTGCTCTGTTTTCGTGTATTAGAATCAGACTTTGCCTAAGAATATGGAGTCATCTGAAAAGTATAAAGTATTTATTTATTTATTTATTTATTGTTTGCATTTATATCCCGCTTATCTTCAAACAAACTCTAAGTAATATGTGTGTGATACAAAATAGCTAACACTTTGAAACTGGTATTTTGTTTTGTCACATATAAGGGTGCTTAATATCTAGTGGTGAAATAAAAATGAATTTTAATTCATTCACAGGACATAAAATATTAAATTAATCCCCATGCACTTCAATTGGATATTTTAATCCCCCAGATGCATTTTTAGTCGTACACAGACATATAGTTTATACCAGTTGTGGTGAACCTTGGGCACTCCAGATGTTTTGACCCACACCTCCCAGAATTCCAAGCCTAGATTGCCAATGGCAAAGGATTGTGGGATTTGTTGTCCAAAACATATTGAGTGCCAAAGGTTCACTTCCACTAGTCTATACTAAAGGTCATGGCACAATGTGATCACCTGCAGAAATGTAAACAACATCTTCAAATTTCAGCCACCTTCTAACATACAGGTTTTCTTTTCTAGAAGGAAAAGATTTCTGGGCGCCAAAATGCCCAAGTAAATCTACAAAATTTTGCAAGCAAGATACTTTCATGACCTAGCTAATGCAATGTATTAACACAAAGAAGAAGAAAAGCCACATGATTTTATATTGTGTGGTGAGCTTTATTGCACTATGAAATCCTAAGCAGGATCAAATGAAGTATTCAAAGATTTTTTAAAAAGGAAACAGTAATTGTTGGAATGATCATCAGTTGCATCATACAAGATAGCACCTTTGAACTACCTGATGATACGGTAACTAATGCGCTGTCATTAAGAATCAATCTGTTTAATGTGTCAAGGTTCCATTTCTTACAGTGAAGCAATATAAAAGCAGCACATTCTAAACATCATCAAGCAAGAGCAACCCCACTTGTCTGTCTGGCTGATCTTGATCATCTAATGACTGACATAATTCTGCATCATGAGAAGTTTGCATTGTTCCTTATAAAAAGATACATATACTAGAGATGGGCACAAATTGTAAAAATTATGACTGCTAATTTGTCCAGGTGCTGTAGGCGCCTGGAGTAGGAACTGGCAAACCACTCCAGTATTCCTTCTAAGAAAACTCCATGGGCATGGAGTCACAAAGAGTCGGTCATGACTGTAACGACACAACACAATTTGTCAAGGTTGATGAATTACGAATCACAAATTCAAGTATTATTTGATGAACTGACAAATAGATTTAACAGTTCATCTCCTCCCCCTGAAATCCCTTCGGGTCAAAAAATAAGACACAATGAATAATAATTCCTTCATATTCAGCTCTTTGGATGAATACAAAGGAACAATTTTGATTAATCAGTTTTATCACAATTTTTATCCTATCTCTATCTATCTATCTATCTATCTATCTATCTATCTATCTATCTATCTATCTATCTATCTATCTATCTATCTATCTATCTATCTATCTATCTATCTATCTATGAAACAGTGAGGCAGAAGTGACATCTAGCTTTTACTTGGTTGATTTTATGGGAATCAAAATCTTTCCATTAGGTTAGACCTTGGGATTTATTGAGAGGAGGAAATGTGTCTTAATATTTAATGTTTCATGAACTGTTCCTTTTAATTTTAAAGGGTATTATTTGACTTCTATATTGACTTCTATATTGCTTTGTATTATCCTGTTCCATGTGATTGACACCGGATACTGCACATTCAAAAACATCTTCAGAAATATGACATTTTAAATTTCGACAATAGATTGGAATTATCATTTGGGCCAGACTTTACTCCATAATTATTTCACAGTTCAGACAATATGGTTTTTATTCCAGTGCATGAGGATTAAAATAGATTTTCTCCCCCCCCCTTGGCCAAAATCCAGATTGTTCAGCCATTTCTATGGCTCACTTGCACTGTGAAATCTATTTGCTTTTAATCAAAATGTAAAAAGAAGTTCAAAGTAAATTTGGCCCTTTGTTAATAGTTTAGCAATTATTTTTTGTTTCCATTTGCTATTAATCTAACACTCATGTCAGTTTCATTATCTATATTTTTGCACAGCCCTAGTGCTTCTTATGCTACTGAGCAAATTCTGGTTGACTGCACAGCAGGTCTGTGTTTTTGACTGCTGAATTTATGCTTGAGTTATATTGTAAATTGTACATATTCAAATTAGAAATGGATAATTGCATTTTCTGGCATGAAATTTAGAACTGTATAAATGTACAAGTATATTTGGATAATATAAAATTAATGAACTCTTGTACTTATTAATACTGCAAGCTCAGTTTTATCTAAAGCTATATTAAACTTTTAAAATGGATTGTTATGTCAGTGTTTGTCTCATTTTTCTATTTACCTATGATTTATTTCAAGAGATGGGTAAAATTAAAATAGTATTTTTCTTATTTTCCAAATTATTTAGATGATGTAGATATCATCCTAGATTTTGTGATATGAAGTATGCATATACAGTATTTTTCCAATAAATAGCAAGGGTGTGCTTCCTAGTCTAAGGATATTGTTAAAAATCATTTTTTTAAAATTATGAATTCCATCTGACAAAAATTGCATCTTAACATACCTCTGTTGTATTCTATGATATTCCTCACCCATTTAATGACCATTTGTTTGTGTAAAAAACCCAGCAAACAATCATTTCTTATCAAAAAGAAGACTATACAAGCCAAGCTTTTACTTTCATTGAGTCAGTAAACAATTATTTAGTGCATTTAGATATGTCAATAATGCCATAGTGACACCTAGGATGGAAATCAACTATTACATCTTAAGAACTTAAAAAAGATATTTAAGCATTTCTGATGAAAGTTGCCAGGACTCTTGCTTCTGGGAAGAAGACACCGGTTCCTCTGCAAGTCTATCCATGTGGGAAAAGCTGTGATAGAGATGAAAGGCTTAGGCGGAGGGGGGCGACAACGGGCATGGGGGCAGCAACGGGCGTGGGGGTTGGCGGGCGGGTGGCAGCGGGCAGCGATGGGTGGGTGGGGGGGACAGACGGCGGTGGCCGGCGGGGGGGGCGGCAGGCTGTCCAGCGCCCTCTCTCCATTTTGTCACCCTAGGCAACTGCCTAGTTTGCCTTAATAGAAGCACCGGCCCTGCTCATATCCCTGGAGAGAGGTATGCAAAAAAGATATCTGTAATTAGGTCCAGTTAAAGAATATGTAAATAGAATCATAGAATCATAGAGTTGGAAGAGACCTCAAGGGCCATCTAGTCCAACCCCCTGCCATGCAGAAACCCCATCACAATATTTCCAACAGATGGCCATCCAGCCTCTGCTTAAAAACCTCCAAAGAAGGAGACTCAACCACCCTCTGTGGCAGCATATTCCACTGCCAAACAGCTCTAACTGTCCTGAAGTTCTTCCTAATGTTCAAATGGAATCTCTTTTCCTGTAGTTTGAAACCATTGTCCTGAGTCCTAGTCTCTGAAGCCATGGAAAACAAACCTCTTCCCTCTTCAATATGACATCCTTCCAAATATTTAAACATAGCTATCATATCCCCTCTCAGTCTTCTTTTTCAAAGGCTAAACTTTCCCAGTTCCCTAAGCCATTCCTCATAAGACATTTCCTCCAGACCCTCAACCATCCTGGTTGCCCTCCTCTGCACCCGCTTGAGGTTGTCAACATCCTTTTTAAATTGAGCCGCACAGAACTGGACACAGTACTCCAGATGGGGTCTGACCAGAGCAGAATAGAGTGGTACTATCACTTCCCTTGATCTAGACAATATGGTTCTGTTGATGCAACCAAGAATCGCATCTGGAGGGTTATCAAGTCCAGTCCAAACCACTGGCAAACTTCAAGACATAAATATTGAAAACCACTGAATACAACATAACTAATAGTCTATAAAACCACCCACAATATTACTCAGTGTCTTTCAGTTAAAACGCGTCAGATTGAGATAATCAAGTTAACTTTGTGCAGATAATGCAAATGTGAAGCAACCTGTTTACACCCTGACAGAACTTTTTCAACTAGATTAGCAATGACATAACTGGTGAATTATTACTGTTTTCTATATAGGGAAGCTGTATAGGGAAGCCATTGGAAGCTTCAACTAGTCCATATGATTAGAGCAGTTTTGGCTGGTGTAGTCAGGTCTATGCATACCAAACCAACATTAAAAGAATAATGTTGCAGCCTGTTCATCTCTTGACTAAATTCAAAATGTCATGGCTTACATTTAAGGACCTACATCTGGCATCTCCAAACTTCAGCCCTCCAGATGTTTTGGACCACAACTCCCACAGTCCTTTGGCATTGACAATACAGGCTTGGAATTCTGGGAGTTGTGGTTCAAAACACCAGGAGGGCCAAAGTTTGGATATACCTGACCTAAATGGTTTAAGACCCAAATTTCTGAGGATGCGCCTCTTCCTATATAACTGTGCAGGACAGGAATGTTGCTAGCAAAAATCCAAGAACTGGCTGATTTTCATGTCCTTCACATAGAGTGCCGTCTTTTGTGCACCAGTCAAACACCATTTTGTTTCAAGGTCTCGTACTCATACTTGCTTTATGGATGTTATGTTGTTTTATTACAGCCACAATTACCTTTACTCCACTCTGAAATCCTAAATGGGGTCGAGGGGAGTATGTAATGATTTGAAATAAGGAAACAATTTATTATTATAATGATCATCCCTTGCCTCATACAAGGTAGCTTTGAAATGTCAGATCAGAACTCACGTGCTGTTAAGAATCCATTTATTTCTGCCAGGATTCCACTTCCAGCAATGCAACAATATAGAAGCAGCTCAATCTAAACATCATCGAGGAAGAGAAACCCTAAATATCTTTCTGGCTGATCCTGTTCATCTAACGACTGACATAATTCTGCTTCCTAAGAAGATTTGGGATGTTATGCTGTTGGAGTTTTGTTTGCATTATTGCATGCTCTCTGTAGTTTGTGTGACTATGTAGGTCCTTCCTGGGCTTGCGTGATTTTCTATCCACCACTAACCCATTTCTTCCACCCTTTGATTTCCAAGATAGCCCTGTCTCTTTGCTAGATGTTTCTTTGCCCTGCTTTATTTGGTTGGTGGCTGTTTAGTTTATTTTCTGTTGATCTCTTCAGTTGTTTGATCAATATGTGTGCAGTAAAGAAAGCAACGTATACAAGTCTATAATGCCATCAACTGCAAGTAAAGAAATGTTTTCTTATTTTTTCTCCTACAAATGAGTTAGTCAGTTAGTGAGACTTTAAGTACCACTTAATGAGAAAGAATGGGGAAATTGTAGCTATCACCCTCTGTGAGTCTCTGTAACATTTTTTTTAAAAAAATCAGGAACTGAAAATTCAGCATTTATATCATGGAAAGCCCAACATCAAAATCTATTCTATCCCTCATCCTCTGAGAACAATTAATTATCTGATTAGGTCAGTGCAGTCAGCGCAGACTGTTAAAAAGATGCATTATGATTTTAAATACTACTGATTGAAAATATATTTTGCTCTTCAGGTAGTGTCTTAAAAACACAGTGCAGACTGTATGCATTAATAATGGGAAAAAATGACAAAACTCAGTACACGGTTTCATAAGCAACAAGATCACAACAGAAACCAGAATGCTAAACTTTAATTATTTGGGGTGACAGAATGGATTATACCGTTGATTTCCAAAGAAATGGACACTGAGCCCAGCGGGGCAAAACTGCAATTTTAAATGGAACAAAATGTGTTTGGCAGAGAAATTACACTGTATTTAATTCCATCCATTTTCTGAATAGTTTGACTGCAGAGTCTGATGTTCTTATGTTTCCATTGATATGATAAAGGGATAAACAGCAGGATTTTATCCCATGGGTTTGTTGTTGTGAATAATTGAATAATAGTTGACTGAGTTTTTCCCCATCGGTTGCTGTGATAATGACTGTAATATGTCACAAATTCCAATTGTTATCATTGACTGGATTCCAAAAGTATGACAGCTGGAAAAACTGGGACTTTTAACTTTCAAATTAGGAGGTGGAAAATAATGTTTTCATGAAACTGGTATTATATGGAACTTTTTAGGGTCCATCTTTTGACTAAAACCCTTTTCATGCAAGTAGGATCACAGAGTGTGGATGTTATCCACAGGTGAAGTTTTTAAAAAACTGAATACTTTGTACTTCTGTCTCAGGGTTCTCACAGATCCTGAGCAACCCTTCTATGTACAGAAGCTCTGGGAACTGTAGAATGGGAAATGGAGGGTTTTAATTGCCACAGATCACTATGCTTATGTCTTCCTCCCCCTTCCAATTCAATTTAAAGCCCTCCCGATGAAAATTTTCATGCTGTGGCCAAACACTTCCCTCCCAGTCTTTGTTAAATGCAAGCCATCTCTTGTTAGCAGCCCATCTTCCAGGAAGTTTAACCCATGGTCAGAAAAAAAAAAAAAACCAACAGAGCCATCACATCAACTGCACCTTCAGAGCCACCCATTCACCCAAAGTATTTTTCTTTCATTTCTGTTCCTCTTCTAAGTACTGGTAAAATGGACAAGAAAACTATCTGGGTGTGTTGATTGTTCCCACAAGGAAGGGAAGGAAGGGATACTGTATGTATCCATGGGTTTTAAGAGCAATGACAACCATTCTGTCACATTCCTAATCTGCTTCAGGGACACAGCATACCTAGTGGGGCTATGGATTTTCCTGGCGTATGTCAGTTTCAGTATCTCCAAGTAGGGAGTTTCCTAATTAAAAATACCCTCTTCTTCCTTGTTTTGTAGGGAGCAGTTTTATGCTTGTCTGTATTTCAGTCTCTCTCATATACTCTTGGAAAGTCTCTTCTTTGACTTTGTCTTCTTGCTGTCTTCCAGACTCCTCACCAAGAACCTGGAATTGGTTTTGCAGTGATGGTAGTGTTTTCCTTATTTTGCTCCTAACTAAGACTTTTTCCATGGTGCTTCTTCCACAATGGTTACTCTCTCTTCAGTATTCTCCTCCTCTGCCTTCTTGTGTTGCTCTCCCACCTTCAGTGCCTCCGCGGACTCCTGCTCAAATGTTCTGTCAATGCATACTTCATCCTCCCTGATAGCCTTAAGGGTGGCTAATCAGTGCTCCTGTTGTCTCTCCTTTTCTTCTCACAGTGCCACCAGTTTGAATGTGCTGCATGTATACATGGTGCTGCACTCAGGTAAAAGAAAGGGGAAAGAGGGAAAGACAGGAAACGCACCAAATCCTGCATCATGTCCCCCTTAAAATTGTCTGCTTGTAATTGTAAGTTACCCTTCATTATACCTAATTCTTCATTTCCAAAAATCCCATAGTAATAACAAAGTAAAAAATGGCTAACAATAAATGCAGCCAATAAGTATTGTCTGCCCCTGCAACTAACTAATGCTAAAGGGCCAAGTAAGCACATAAGGTTTAGCCTAATGTTAAAATGTTGATAAACTCTGGGTAAAGGGGAATTCCAACAACAGAGGGATACCCAAATGCCTAGCATACCTCCCTGAAAGCGGAAGAAGAGAGGCTTCCTTTCTAAACTGAAGAGCTTGAGCAGGTGGTACTTCCATCACTCAGAGCACAAACTGGTTCCTTCTTCCTTCTCTTACTCAAGTTGAGAAAAGACAGCTGTTGTATATCGCAAGCACATTCACCAGGGAGCATAGAGAAATACCTGGGAGCCTCGTGTTGCAGTGGTTAAATGCCTGTATTGCAGATAAAACTGTGCTCACGACCTGGGGTTCAACCTCTGGTAGCTGGCTCATGGTTGACTCAGTCTTCCATCCTTCCGAGGTTGGTAAATGAGTACCCAGCTTGCTGGGAGCGGGGCAATGTGTAGCCTGCATCCTGTAATTAAAAACTGTTAACCACCCAGAGGCTACTTGAAGTGGTATGGGGCAGTATATAAGCAGAACACTTTGCTTTACATCACTGTAACATATGAGCAGTAGAAGGAGAAGCCACAGTGAAAGAAGTGCATAAGACACAGGTTACAGGTGGAGAGTTTAAAAAACACCAAGGAGCTGTTTAAAAATGAGTAAGGAAATGGGCAAGTTGTGGGAGAGGCCCGGTGCTCATCACAACAGACTCTTTGAAGCTGAGGAAAGACGTATCTTCATGCAACGCAGACTGTTCATATACAAAAAGCCATTTTTCCTTATTATAGTAATACCTTGGTTTAAGAGTAACTTGATTTAAGAGTGTTTTGCAAGACAAGCAAACAGTTCTAAATTTTGCCTTGATCAACAAGCAATGTTTTGATATACAAGTAACTGGAGCAGGTCACATGATCACAAGTGAGCGAATGGTGGCGTTTTCTCCCTTCCCCCCTCATTGGATTGTGGGGGAATATCTGGAATATTCCATTTCAGTCAGCCTCCAAAGCTGAGGGAGGAGGGAGGAATGGAGATCTCCCTTGCACTAGGCAGGAATGTTTTAAAAGGGGAGTGCAGGTTAAGAGTTTATTTTATTTTTCTTTATAATTTTCTTTAATTTGTTTTCAACACCATTTCTTATTTTTCAAACCATTTCTAGTCATGGGGCAGCTGGTCAAGTGTGTTTAGTGCTAAAAATTGCATTTTTTATTGTCACATTAAAAACAAAGAGTAAAATCCAGTTCTTAGCCCCAGGCAGATTCACCCCCCAGGTACCTAAATCATAGTGTGGATGTGGACTTCTAGCCAAATTCTTTCGTGTGTTTTAGCATTTTGTGTGCACAGTATGTGGTCTATGGGGCTCCAGAATGAATAATCTGAGTTTCCACTGTTTCTTATGGGGAAATTTGTTTGATATAAGAGTGTTTTAGTTGACAAGTATGTTTCTGGAATGAATTATGCTCGGAATCCAAGGTATTACTATACACTTTTGGGTTATGTTCAAAACTAGATATAAAAGGTGGTATGTTACATTTAGTATTTTCATTACTTGTCCTGTACTTTTAGGTAAAATCATTTTTTGGTTTTAACTCCTTTTGAGCAATTTCCAAAACTACAATATGTGGTGATCTTGATTATGTTGTATATTGCAAGATTGTACATAAAGGAGGGGTGGAATCGGTCAGTTTCACTTCATCCCATTTTTTATAGGAGTACTGATTCAACAGTGATGCAGCTGCCTGTTGGACCTGCTGGCTGTGCAGTTGAGAATCCAGTCAGATAAAAGTGACTGCAAATTGCTTGAATTCACCATCAGAAACATAGCAAAATATACACATATTCAAAGGCAGTTTTTCAAGGGCCATGCATTCTTAACCCTTGCCTGGGTAAGCAAATCTGATAGTGTCAATTTTACCCATTGCTGCTTCTTCTTCTTCTTCTTCTTCTTCTTCTTCTTCTTCTTCTTCTTCTTCTTCTTCTTCTTCTTCTTCGATAATATTTCACTTCTTACACTTCCTATATATTTATTTCTCATCTGTGGGACAGGTACTAAACATCTATCTTTCTGCTACCAAATTGCATCCCGAAAAGTATTATTATTATTATTTTTGAGAGCTATCAACATAATTTAAGTTTTAATTGCTGATTGTATCAACAAGCAAACTCTCCTGGGAATCTGATAATAAACATGAAAAAACATTTGATTTATGTTGATAGAGTCATCTTGATTATTATTTTCCCCCCAAGTAGACTGCAGTGTAGCAGCTTGTGTATTTTATATCTCGGAGATTATGCATAGATTTTGGAGTAATATTTCAAGAGCTGTTTCATAGCAATCATCCTGTACTCAGCAGAGCTGTAAACAGATTAACAAAAACAGCATCACACTCATCTTAAATAGTGCTTAGACTCAAAATTCAAGTTGTCAGGAGTGGATCCAGCATGTTATCATTTTAATTCCATCTGCAGCAAATAATAATAATAATAATAATAATAATCTTTGGTTCATGGCCAGCTTCTATAAAAATTGTAAAATTTATTCCTTATGGTAAGTGGGAGTTTTGGCTTGCAGATCAGTCAGCAAATAGCCTTTGAAAAGGAACCATTCCAAAACTGGGTGTTTGTGTTTGAGCTCAATAGCTCAGTGAGCTGATCTGTGAGGCCTTGGGCAAGTTGCACAGTCTCACAAATTCACTCAGAAGAAGAAGGAAATGGTAAACCCTTTCTTGAGTACTCCATACCTAGGACACCTGAAGAAGGGCTGCCACAGGTTGCAACTGACTAGACCGCACACAATTTTGAAATAGTTATAAAGCATCAAATCAAATCAGAATGGACTCAACAGTGCGTATCAGCACACTAAGAAAAAGCATCACAAATTAAAATTTAATTAATTAATTAGGTCAACTGTGGCAAGACTTCTTATTTTCATAGAAAAGTAATTTCATTTGCAGTACCTTTAACAAAAACAGAATGTGTATTTTGGGTAGAAAACATCTGGAGAGTTAAAGACCCACAGTCACAGGTCTAGTCAATCCCCAATCCTGAACAGGACCAAAATGTCACCTCTAGAACTAGAGAGGGACCACGGTCATACCTGGGTTTCCTTCGTATTTAAATTTCCTGCGTATTTTTTTCGGGAGTGGTCACATGACTTTTAATGAGAAGTTGGTGTCCTCTCCTCTGTGTCGTACCTTCCTATTCTGGATCTGTCTTAACCTGTGTACCACGCATTTTGTCCTCCTTCCGGCTCCAGTTTCCAAGGCTCTGTCATTGCAACATAAGCAAAAAATTAAGCATTTTCAAGCGAAGTATCTAAATCCAGCCCCTGGCGGTGGTTTAGGAAACTTCGCTGAAACTCCTGTTTGAGGGGCGTGGTCGGCCAGAAGCAGAATTTGCTTCTCTTCCTGGTTAGCACATGATCTGTTACAGTCACCCCCTGCCATTTTGCGGTTCAGGTACTGCAGTCTGGCTATATCGCAGTACCTGCACCTCGGAGCTGTGCGGGGGGCAACGGGGAACGATCATGTTGCTCCCCGCTGCCCCCTGGGCCCCTCTGAGAAGTCTCGGTTGGCAGTGGTGGGCGGCGGTGGGAGGTCAGATCCTGCAACACCGCCTGTGCGCGCCGTGCCAAGAATTCTCTGACAGGCGTGCGATCGCCCCTCCACCCACCCCCAGGGCCCCCCACCCGCTTCCGCATATCACAGATTTTCATGCATTGTGGGTGGGGTGGGTCCCTAACCCCCACGATCAGCGGGGGGTTACTGTACTGTGTAGTTTGCTGGTGGGAAACTACACAGAAAACACAGGTATGACTGTGGTCAGGGATAGCTATGTACTCTCCCTGTATTGATGAGATGATACCACAGCAGTTTCATTTGAAGAGCATGAAATATGCCATATGCCCTTGCAACAGACCACATGCCAATGGCTACAGGGTAGAATGGCAGTTTTCTTTTTCTGCCTGTTGAGATGACCCACCAGAAATAACCAGAAAATAGGACTGTGTAAATCTGGAACTCTCAAACATCCCAAGCTCATCTGATTTTCACCTTGCAACTTGCTCTTATACATTATCTGCTCGCCAGGTATTTTCTTTACATGGGAGCTCAGATGTATTTTCATGCCGCTTTAAACAAATTTAAAAATGGTTTGCTTGAAGCTGGAGGTTTTATTCCCTATAGTGCCTCCTAGGAGAAGAGCCTGCCTTATGTAGCCTTGGGCAAGCTGCACAGTCCCAGGGTGCCCCCAGAAGAAAGGAATAGCAAGCCACTTCTGAATACTCTACATAAAAAAAACCTGGAAAGGGTTGTCATAAGTCAGAATTAACCTGATGGTATGCAGTGATAATGATGAGGGTGTTAAATTTACATATACAGTACTGTACTGTGTATTGTTTTTGTCCACCAACCAAAGTGAGTGCATTTGTAAACTTTTTAAAAATATATATGTATTTCCATGTCCCTTCGTATTTATGGAGCATATTATCCTAGGGCATGTACAGTACCCCATGATCAACTCTGCACCCAAATAAAAGGCATATAGATCAAGGACAACCTACTTGTATGCTTTAGGAGACATTCCAATCTTTTTTTGTCACCGGTTCTGTGTTGCTGTCTGTGTATTTTCACCCCCCGCCTTTCATACAAAAACCCCCCTCCATGGGGGGGGGGGGCGATGCAGATTACCTGTGAGAATATGAAGCACCTGAATTGTTCAACCAGAGTTCTTATATATTTCCACAGTCATACGCACATTCAATTTTAACAATGTAATTATGTCAATAAAATTTAATAAAGTAAACTGTGAGAGAACAAAGAAAAAAGAATATTCTAGAATGCAACCTCCCTGCTCAGACTCACCTCAACAACAATTCAAGCCTTTCCTTTTGCCCTACAGATCTACCAAATGCCTAGTGCTGTGGCTGTGAGGTGCCTAGAGGCTCAATGGTTGGATCATCCAGACGATATCATCAGCTTTGTTTGGGAGTTCAGCTGCCATCCGGCCTCTCCTTTAGCCCCAGCTACTCATTCTGCTGATTACAGTCACCTGCTTCCTCAATTCAAAGCACTGACCATATTGTACGTATGAATGCCAAATCCGATATGAAAGGCCTGTTGGCATGTTGTTCTACCCTGGTCCTTTTTTTGAACATTTGTCCAAAGACAGTGTTTGTGCCTCATATTTTGTTGTCTAAATAATTCTGGAGTCAAACACATGACTGGATTTGCAACCACACAATAGTGTTCATGCCCCTTTTCAGTTTGGAGAAATGTGAATAAAATTAATTCAGACTGGAATCAGCCTGGGCTTTAAAAATATATTGTATAGAAAGCAAAACTGGCAGATTCATTCAGATATACATCAGTCCATTTTGTTCACATGATACATTTCACTACCTCTCTAAAATCACTTGGAAACCTGGGTAGCACACAGGCAGATGAATTTTCCACACAACCAGTTCTCTGCTGGTGCTCATTTCAACACGGTAAGTTTCATAAGCAATGGCCTGCAGAAAATGATAATTCAAATTGCCCTATAATTCACTGCATTCATTATATGCAGAAGAGGCTTGCTCTCCAAATGTAGACAAGTCCAACTAAACTGATGGAAGGAGCCTTTCCTGGTCCCTCCTCCAATCACATCAGATCACAGGGCATGCTGGAGCATGGGAAAGTGGAAAAGAGGTTGCCAGCAAAAGGCAGATCCTGGATCTGACAACACCCCCACCCCTCATTTTTTAAACTCATAACTCAATCCCATGGTGTTGCAACCTTTCTTCCTCAAAGTCATGGTGTCAAGCCCCACACACAGAGCACACACACACAAACAGAGTTCAGATCTTTAGTGGAAAGCCAGGCAAGTTCAAGTCCTTTGCTAACAATCAAGTGCCAGATAAGTAACAAAATCCAACTCCCATCAATTACCAGTCCAAGTCAAAACCAGAATATCTCACAGAAACCAGATGCCAAACCCAAGGGAAGAGATCAAGCCGTTGTCCAGGAAGCCAGTCCAAAGTCAGGAAACACAGCCAAGGTCACAGACAGAAACATGGTTGCAAGTTCAAATGATGCGTTGCTCCCACAGAGAGCTCAAGGTAAGCTTGCCAGCTTTATCCTAAAACAGGGAACACACCCTTACTTCTGGAAAGGCTTCTGCTAGTACTCAGGGCTTCCCAACCTGATTCCCCATCTAGCATCAAAGACCCTTTCCCTAGCTCTCCTGGTAGCACGTCTTTGCAGAATCCTGCTCATGGCCCTTCTAGGAGGAGGAGATATGTTTTCAGCTGAGTCATCAGACCCAGCTGCCTGCTGAGTTGAGCTGCAAGGCTCCTCTAGCAGCTCTTCACCATTTAACCCCTTAGAGACAGGTTCTGTGACAGGCAGTGTCATGGCACATGGCATAATCAGTTGTTCACACTGACATTTTTAATAAAGTAGGACTCCTATATTTGTGGGAGATTGGTTTCCACTCCATGTGTGGATGCTGAAAAACTTGGATTATAGTTAACATTTTTTTAGTAGTGAACGCTATACATAGTATAGTCTGGCACTCTCAAGTGGCCCGTTCTGTTCTGGTGATGACATTGTGGAAAACTGGAAATATATTTCTGTAGCAAACATTATGCATAGCCTCTGGCTGCCCCCAGTGGAAAGTTCTTGTAACTACATTGTTAGAAATATATATTCCTTGGATATTTTTTAAAAAAAGATTTGATATCAAATCAAACTTTACTATATGGTCATAGATCTGATTATTTGACAAAAAAATCAGAGACTGCATGGCTGCACAGAAGCAAAGACATAGTGTAGAGCCCTATTAAAGTCACTAAAAGTTAGATAACTATACAAATAATTTAAAATGTGGAGACTTACTGTAACATTTTACAAATGTTTATTAATGAAAAAATTTTTTTGCTACTGACTGTACTATGGCTTGATTATCTCCGAACAACAGAATTTTTAGGTTATTGTTGGGAGATAAACTGGTGTATTTGCACATAATTAAACAAAGATAGTATTTATGTGCCTTGCTATATAGATTACATTCTAGGATAATATAGAATAGAGTCTCTTTATATTATATTTATATTCTTTCAAACTGTGGGGAAAAAGGAATCAGCAGATACTGGTTTTGTGGATAAGGAGGTGCCCTGCTGTACCTGCTTTTCAGCTTTTTCAGTTTTTTGAGCAAGATATTAATATCTATCTGTCCCTTGTTAGGATGAGATTTCTCGGGGGACAGAAGTGTGTGACTACTCACTACAGAGTTCCATAAACTACACATTTTGCTTCTTTAAAACAGAAAAAGATTGAGGAAAGGAAAGGAGACCTTTGAAGTGAAGTTGCCTTGAGACTGATTAAAACGATGATGTTAACATTTAAAAGGAGAGAGAGAGAAACCAAAGCATTTGAACACTCTAGAAAATCCTGTTATTGCAGTCGTACAGAAACATCTACAGGAAACGCTAAAAATAATTAGGCAAAGAACAAATTTCTTTGGTGCGGGCTTGGCAAGCATGATTTCTTTTATTCTATATTTTATTGGTCTGACCCTAGTGAGCAAAACTGCTTTTGATCCTAATTCGCAAGCACCTTTCTTGGGAAACACTATTGCTCTAGAGATAAATGGTTCCCAAGAATCCCAACCTTGGGTTCCCAGATGTTCTGGGATTAAAACACCCAGTTTACTTTTTCACTAGCTTGGCTGGCAAGGGTTTCTGGGAGCTGCAATCCAAGAACACCTGGGTTACCCAAGGCTGGGAGCCACAGCATTAAGTGATTAAGGTATAGTGTGTTGAATATAAAACTGCAACTTACCACCTGAAATTGAAATACAGGGAAATTATATGTTCTGTCCTTACACAGAGATTAATTCGACTACTAACACTTTGTATATACAGTAATCCCCCACCCTTTTGTGGTTCATATACTGTAGTACCGGTATATCATCGGTCTGCAGTATATTTTAAAATGCCCCCCTGGGGTAAGCTGGAAAGGCCTGTTTCAGACCTCCTGTACTCACTCCAGGAGGTCTGCCCTGCCCTGAACGGCCCTGAACGGCCCTGAACGGCCCTGAACGGCCATCGGAGGCCCCAAAAGTGCTGCCTAGCGATCCGGAGGTTGCTTCCGGTTTTCCGGAAGTCACTTCCGGTTGGGCAAGAAGCACTTGGGGGCCTCTGATGGCCCAGGAAGGCCATCGGAGGCCCAGTTTTGGTAACATGAATCCTGGGGTAAGTACAAGAGGCCCCAAACAGGCCCCCCAATCCCAACCCAACCCTGTATCCGCATATCACAGATTTTCAATTATAGTGGGTCAGGTTGGGTCCCTAACCCCTGCAATAGGTGGGGGGTTACTCTATTTGTGTAAATGGCTAGTACATTATTCAACCCTTTATGATTCTTTGCTTGGTGGGCTCTAACCTGTAGCAGTGCTCTTTCACCTATTTGCCTTACATAAAATTAAGTTATAACAAGTTATTTATTTGAGTGCACTTCATAATTAGACAATTTAGGAAAACTTGTATTTCCATCAACATTATTACAGCTGCCCAGTATTTTAATTTTCTTTCTTCTGTAGTTCATGTTACAAAAAGTAACATGAACTCCCTTCCCATGCAAATAGACTACCATTTACATTATGGGGCTTTCATTCTTTGCCCCTTTAGCCTAATGGATGCTTCCCAAATCTGCTTCAAGGTATTTCCCAGGTTTTTTTTGGAACAAATATAGGAGCTGAGGGAATGCATCAAGTTATAGGAGCCTGGTGGGCAAATCTCTTCTGCAAATGGTTATATTGCCTGCTGGAATATGTGAAAGCATGTCCCATGATAGATACAGTGTGAAACGATGAGTTCAAGCACACCTGGTGACATGCTGGTGACAAGGAAGAAGAGCTAATCAGTCAGTTCTCAGTACTTTATACAGAGGAAACCTAGGAAGGTTGTTATAATTTGGAATCATTTGAAAGCACAGAGTTACTAATTAATGAGTCAGGAGTACTGGAACATTATTTAGGTCAAAACCTAAGAAACCTGAATTTAGCTAAGATTCACACTGTTGCCTTAGGGAAGAAGAGTGAGTAGGAATACTTCAAAACTGAAGTGGGGGAAGAGAAATGTGTTTGTTTTGTTGAGACATAATCCACAGTATATCAAACAGTTCCCTTCAGCTTCATGTGGTTGCAATGTGTCTTCCTCCTGTGTGAATGATAAGCTGTTCTTCCTTGACACCAGCATGTCTCCCAATGTGTAATGAGGCTGCTTGCACTCAACATTTACTCTGAATGTACGATGGGGGATGATTACACACTTCCATTATAGTTCAACACTAGATTTGAGATAACTGGAAGTCAAAATGCTGCTTTCTAATATTTGTTGTCTGTTTGCCTCAATCTCTGTTTGGCATACCTTATCTCAGCTCAAGATGCCATTTTTTCTTCTTTAAACTACACATTAAGAATATCCTGCAGAAATATGATTACCCATCCTCATTTGATGGGGTGTGCCTAAATAATTTACATGACACATACTAAAAAATGGACACATGGTGCAATTATTCTGAAGCAGTTTCCATTATCTCTGATTGTTAAGACATGAATTCCTTCCATTTGAGCAGTATTGAAAGCAAAGATTATCAAACCATATAAATCATTTCCTCAGTTTTCATAACTCTTCAAATTATTATTACTGTACATGAGCCCAGCAATAATATTGTGCAGGTAAAACACATCAACATTCTATAAGTCAATTCTAAAAATGGGGACAGCCAGCCCAAAATTGTAATGCTTAAACTTGGCTTTAGATGAGCAGCAAATCTGGTATAGTTGTAGTAGATAGTTTGCTCTTGTCGTGTGCCTAATTTGGGGGAGTTTGGGCAAAGGGTTTTGAGTTCTGGTTATTTAAAAAAACTACACAAATCTGCCTACACTAATTTAGAAATAAGCAACTCTAAACACCCCCAGATTTAAAACAGATCGCATAAACTGAAAAGGCCAATTTTATATATACTGAAAGAGAACGTTTAGCCCCAGCCTCCTTTTTTTTAAATGGAAATAACACAGACTGTAGGGGCTGAAATCTTGATATTAAAAAGGGCCTTTCAGAAGGAAAAAAAAAACAGTTCTATGTTAAAAGACTGAGCATTTGTAGAACAGGATAGCCACCAAGAACTTTGTCAAATTAAACACTGTATATGTTCATAGGTGGGCTGTGTGTGTGGGGGGGGAGGACACATGTAAAGAGAAAGATCACAGAAAGAGACAGAAAAAAACAGGTTTGCTTTAAAGAAAGTAATGCAGTAACAGTCCTCCAGAAAGAGAGATACTTTTCCATGTATCCTCAGTAAACATTATCTCATTCTCAGATTTTCTGAGACTAAGCAGTCTTCCTCATATACATTTTCAAAGGGGAAATCAGCCCCAAGTCTTGGACAATCTGAACCAATATGTTCCCAAAGCAAACCCAGACTATCTTAATATCTGTTTTTTTAAAAAAAGATTTCCAAGTGCACAAGATTAAACAACTATGCAAATAAAACAGGCCTGGCTTATCCACCTTATCCACTCTTTCTCTAGACCAAGCTGCAACACCATCAGGTCCTCTGCAGCATCCTACCAAAGCCAACCCCAACTGCAAAAAATTGAAAAGAGAAAGTGACAGTATGTGTTTAGTGCCACCTACCCAGGACAACAGAAAGTCTCTGCCTAGGCAAAAAGTCTACATTCTAACCCAGAACCACCTCTCCACCACCCCCGCACAAGGAAGCACAAATGCATTTGTAATCAAGAACTGGCTCAACTGTTACAAAGTATAGACCTTTAATTGTATAATTACATAATAAATTAACCAAAAACATTATTTAAAAAAAATCAAACAGGGGAATTACCCCCTAAACACTGGCAAAATAAAAAATGCAGTCTGTTCTCTAAAAACCAAGAACAAGTAAGCAAATAAAGGCAACAAATACAATGCTCCCCCCCCAAACAAAACCTATGACAATGTGGAGAGATTTCTCTCTCTCCCCCCCCACATTATTTGATGTCTTCTGTTCTCCAAGTCTAGCGGGCAGCAGCAGGCAGGTGAGGCTACTGCCTTTAATCCAAAGACATAGAGGGGAATTCCCTCAATAAAAGAAAAAAGGCTTTAAAAAGAAGTTGCAAAATGGAGGCAGAGTATTTAAGCAGGCAAGCAGGCAACAATCTAAGAGCTGGGAGCTACATATCCAGCACACTTTACTGATCTGTCTTTGAAAGAAAGGTAATGCTTGCAAGGTTTTCAGAGTGGCAGTTATGTCTTGCATTATTTTCACTTAACGGGTTAGAGAGGTGATTTGGAGATACAATTTTGTGTTTTGTACTCTGGGTGCCAAAATTGCTATTTGCAGCTCTGGGTAGGATGTCTACTGGCACCCTTTTGAAAGTGCTCATTTGGAAGCACTTCAAAACGTTCTTCACTATTTCCCCCCACCACCTCCCCCAAAAGTATACTGGGAGTGAGAACTTCAGCCAAAAGGAGAGGCAGAGAAGGAATCATTTCATGAGCAAAACTCCATTCCCAGTATGAAGGATCCAGGAGTACGTTTAAATAGGAATAGTCACCTGTATGATCCAAAGAGCTACTTGAAACATGATCCAATTGGTTTTGGCAAATAATAGTTTGGGGGAGGGTGTCCAATGGGATTTCTCTTTGAAACTTGGCATCCCCGTGCTATTATCACAATGTTTTTGCAAGATCCTATGTTCCTTGCAAGCATCATCTTCCTTTCAATGATGGATCAGTAATGTGTGCTGGATGTGTAGCTCCCAGCTAAAGGAATTCATTGCTGTGACGCCACCTCATGGCGGAGGAATGCAGTTACACAGTAACATCAGTAGTGCATCAGCGTAAGGGTTAATAACCCAAACCTGGGAGGCGGGAATGGCAAAATAACACGTTTAAAATGACAGCTCATAATTTAAATATGTAGTGTGGCTGTTGGATATTTAATGAGCAAGGGAATGCGCAAAGACGGTTAAATAACTGATTTAAAATATTTTATAAAAATTGGTACATGAACCGTCGTGGAAATCGCTTTCGGAAAAACACCACCCCTGATGGTGGTGTCAGGAAAAAGCGACATGACCTCAAAAAAAAGGGCATGGTCAAGGAGCTGCTGCCGATAAAGCAACTATAAATGCGGACTGTAGGTTTTAAGGCATCTTCAAAAGCGTTTGGAAACCCAAGTGCGACCTCGCCCTTAGATTGTTGCCTGCTTGCCTAGATGCCCTGCACACATCCGATCTTGCCTGATCTCGGAAGGTGAGCAGGGTAGGGCCTGGTTAGCACTTGGATGGGCCACCCCCCAGGGAATACCAGGTGCTGTAGGTGCCTGGAGCAGGAACTCGCAAGCCACTCCAGTATTCCTACCAAGAAATCTCCATGGACATGGGGTCACAAAAAGTCAGTCACGACTGTAACAACACAACAACAACATGTTCCAAAGGGGGGTTGCCATGAGGAATAAAAAGCAGGGCTTGGAAAACCTGAGCCAAAGTTCACTTGAGGAACCTGGACTTGGTTTGCAAGGATGTTGGTACTACTGTTTCATAAGACAAGGAAACAAAAATAAAGTTAGCAACAGAAACACAGGTATCTGTGTTCAATGTCAAAACCTGGCTAATCTGAAAGGACTCAGCAATGGGAGGGCTACCTTTTAAATAGGCTGCTGTTCAGGCACTTACAGCATCTGCTACAATGTTGTGATGTGATTTCAGGTGACTCAGCTTTGTCTCAAAATACTGCTGCAGGGGTGGACGGCTTTATACTGCTTTTATAGATCTAAGTTCAGCCTTCCAACTCTATTAACAGATCTATGTTATGGGGGAAATGTCTGAAGACTGACATTAATAGGAGACTTTTACACCCCATAATGGCTTTTTCTATGAACACGAATTTACAGGTTACAGCAGGTGTCAATCAGGCTTTAACCAATAAGAGTACTACCTATGCTAAATTTTGGTGCTGAAATATGAGGGCTTTGTATTAATAATAAAAAAATCGAAAAAGCTTGAGTCATAACAAATTTATAAGGGGAATCTTCGGTGTGCCAAGAAGTTCGCCAGCTCCCGCTGTGAGAAGTGAACTGGGCTTGGCAGCTGTGTCTGATGCATGTCTTCTTAAAGAATTTAATTATTGGATCAAACTATGCCAGATGTCTGATGACAGGTTGCCCAAGATGTGTTTAACTGAACAAATCTCTAACTCTATAATAAAATCCTGGTTTCTGGTGGAAGCATTTACTTACCAAAATCTGCTAAAAAAAATAACTCCTGAACTCTGAGGGAACTTTAAAAACTAAAACTCAATTAGAAGACCAATGATTGATATTTTTTTTCATGGCAGCCTCAAATGCAATTACAATCAATTTATAAACAAGACATGAAGGCACAAGGATTTTATAAAGTGTATATGGCCTTTGGCGAAAATTTATTAATGACAGAAGAAAAACAAATAAAAAACTCTATAGTTTTTTACTACAATGGGATATGCAAGATGAAGAGGTGAAGGATAATATGCTAAAATGGGCCAAAAATTTTTACTGTAATATTGAACTAGAAAATGGCAACAACTATGGACAAAGAATCATAAATTAACATTAGCTACTTCCTATAAGGAAAACTCTACAAAATGTTTTATAGGTGGCATGCTAAAATGTTCCCTAGCATGTCAAACAAATGTTGGAAATCTAAAAGTCAAGAAGGGACTTACTATCATGCTTGGTGGACATGCAATAAAACAAAGAGTTACTGGATGAAAATACATACTTAGATTAAGCAAATCTCAAAATTAGAATTAAATTTTAAACCAGAAATATTTCTGCTAGGTTTATTACCAAGTACAGTGGTACCTTGTATAAAGGAATTAATTCGTTCCAAATGAAATTATGTTAAGCAAATTTTCCTTTATACAAATTCCTATAGAAATGCATTGAAAATGGAGTAATCCCATTTTATGTTGTACAGATTTTCCCCATAGGTGATTCTGTTAAGCAAATTTCCCCTATCTCCGGATTTTTTTATGTTGTACAGATTTTGTTATACAAGCTGTTTGTTATACAAGGGTCCACTGTATGGTAGATAAGCAAAATACATTAATATTACATCTTTTGACAGCAGCTAGATATTTATGGGTCCAGCTCTGCAAATGTGAAAACCCACCAACTGATGATATGATTATTAAAAAATATTAGAATGTGCAAACAAGGACAGATTAACTAAGAGACCAAGGGACAAGAAAAATCATTTTTTTACTCGAACTGGGACCTGTTTTATACTTGGTGGAAGATAAGAGCCTTGTAGTAAAAAGGGGGGGGGGAGGATGAATGGGAAATAGAAGGTCAATGATAGAAACTCAACAAACGAGATATGTTACATTGCAACACTGTTTTATATGTTTCTTTCTTCTCTTTCTTCTTTTTCCTTTCCTTTTCCTTTTTATGTTTACTCTGTCTTTTAATTAAAATTAAATAAAATATATATATATTTTAAATTCTCAAATGCTTTTTAATCAGGGTTTGAGTGTTGAGACCATCAGCTTACGTAATTCTAACAGCAAAGAGAGTTAAACTCTCTTTGTTTTTTTGTCTAAAAACAAAGAGAGTTTAACACCAGAGCTTATCCAGATTTGTCTGCCTTATCTTCAGCAAGATCCTTGAAATGGCTAGCAAGTTAGGGCACTACCCCATGGTTTTTAAAATCCGGATCTAATTTTCCAATAAACCAGCTCCAAAAATTATGCCTCCATGGTCAGCGGGTTTAAAAAAAATGGTAACACCCACTTAACCAGGTTTCAGTGAGTTTTTCATGAACCAAGGTTGAGGGTGGCCATTTTTTAATCCAGTTTGAAATGTTCGTTTTTACAAGAGGCAAACAGTGGGGGGACAGAAAACCCTCCCCCCCTTTTGTTATCGGTTTACAATTATGCGGGTCAGAACATTCTATCTTGCTGTTTTCCCCAACTGCTGTCTGTCCAATATTTTGCTTGGGAGACTGCCAGCCAGGTCAAGGCAAGGAGAAGGAGGAGGAGGCTCACTTGTGAGACACGGGTGAAAAGGACAAGGTGCCTCTTTTGAGGCCAACTGGCAGCAACCAGGAGCTCCCAGCAAGGACGTGAGTCAGCCTCTGCAGCAGGCCTCCCTTTCTGAAGGCATCCTGGTGAAATCCTTGCCAGCCAGGGACTCTGTCGCTGTGCCAGGGGAGAGAAAGAGGTGCACGCATGTGTGTGGGGGATCCAACCCTGACAAAAGAAGAGGGAACTCACTTCTTGGCAAAGTAATGAAAGGGTATCCTGAGGTTGGTGAGCGAGTGAGCGAGCGGCTGACAGGCAGCCTAGAGAAGCGAAAGCCAGGCATTGGCAGGCTTTCCCTTGAGGGCTGTCAAAGAGGAAGGCTCTCATTGGTGGCTGCCTCAAGCGAGGCTGAGGAGGGCTTGGCAGTGGCAGTACCAGGTTGAGAGCTGGTGCGGAAGCAAAGGGCAGGGCAACTGGCACTGACTCCTGCCAATGCAGGCATATGTTTATTCTCTCTCACACACACACACACAAACACACACCATTGTGTGTGCGCAAACACACACACACACATGCACGCACACATGCATGCACACATTCTCACCTGCATGCCTTATTTCTCGACAACAGCAGCCTAGCTCTCTCACCTTATGTTGACATCACGGCCCCAATCTTTATTCCATTGCCGCCCTGCCGTGGCTTGACCTCCCATAGCACCACTGGAAATCCCTCTTGCAGCTTCTAGATGTGGGTTAATGATGCGGGGACATTTAAAATACGGTTACTTAAACCATGTCCATGGGAACATGGAAACTGCATTTTCAGTCAGGTGATGACTTCAGAAAGAAACATGGCTTTTATTATTAACCGGCCTCTCTCACCTGTGTGATATGGCCCTAAGACAATCTTCCAGGCAGAAAAATGTCTGCTTTTTCCGATGAAAAAAGACCTTTGCATGGTATTTACCCACCTTCATTTTGAGATGATGCATTCAAAGATATTACAAGGTCGATATCACGACATTCCCATACAGGATAGTTCGCTATGGGGCAGCAAAAGTTAAATATCTGGCTGATTATCTATTGCACTGCCCATTATTTGCCAACACCAGAAAATTATTTATTTATTGGGGAACTGGGTCTGAAGAGAGAAAAATGACTTTTTTATTACAAGGGGATAATCCTCACTTAACACATAGAGTTACACTATTTTCTGTAAAAGCAGCACCTTTGAGGAAACAAGAAGTAGGTGAGGGGGTCTACTTGAGATATACCATGCACAACCTCTGAGTGGCTTCCTGGAGTGACAGAGGGCTTAGTTATAAGTGGCTGCTCTCTGCATTATTTGTATATTTTCCATGTAACAATGTCTATTGTCATTCTTTATTGATATAACTTTGTGTGCATGCATTGTGGTTTTTATTATTTCTTATATTTGCTTATATCTACATGTCTTGTTATGTAATTTTGAAACCATCTGTTGACTTATTCATTAATATTAAATTGTTTGCTTGCTTGACTCAGCTAGAACAAAGTAAGCACTATTCTCTCTGTGTGTGTGTCTCTAAATGCACACCTGGGCCAACATTGTGAATCTTGAGAGGGATCTGTGCCACAATAGAGGTACAAATGCATAATGGTGCTAAAGCCTGTAGCTTGGTATACACAGGGCCTCTTATTTAGCAAGAACAGTGATATTTGCCACCTCCTACTAGCTTCCTCTAGGTTTATTTAAAATCCTCACCATAGCTCTTGGGCAAATGATTTTTTTCAGTGGCACAATATGCATTTTATGAGCTATCCTTTTTTCAGTATTCAAATCACTTGGTCTTATCTTGGTCTTAAATATTCTATAAAGACCTATTATTAGCATCACCAAAGACCCGCATTTCCTGGAGATGAAAACTTTTAGGGTTGATTTGTCAATACATATCAATACATTGGCCTTTATTTTGGGACCCCTCACAGGGACTTAGCTATGGTGGCTGTCCGTGATAAGCACCCTAACTTCAAAACATACATAGTTGTGTGTAGAACACCACAGAAGTAGGAGCCCTGTCTGATCAGTATTCCTGATCACATGACGAATCCTTGCATGGTTACATATTATTGCCTTCTGACTTGTATGTCAGGACAGAAGCTGGCTAAGATATGCTGGCATTTAGCAATCCCTGTCCTATGTGTTCCAGAAGGGTCCTTTATGTATGAAGTAGCTACAGGTACTGAAGAGGTGAACAAATGAAACTGGTAACCACTGTACTGGTGATATAGTGAGACAGCAAAGGAGTTCACAATAAACCTTCCTTTTGCTCTATCATACACAAATGCTTCTCTCTCTCTCTCTCTCTCTCCCCCCCTCTCTCTCTGACACACACACACTTTTGTCTGCAAAGCTGATGCAGTTTTTAAACAATTTCTCCTTTGAGAATCTGGCTTCCATTAACTCTATTAAAAGCTTCCTTATTCATGCTGCTTTGGCATCTCCTTCCAACTCTCTACCAGTAAATTAGAGAATTGTCGTGTGCGATTTTAAAATACAACTCTGCTGACCTCAAGAAGGACACAGCCCATTAATTAAACATAGTATTGGGTTTACTTAGAAGGAAAGAATGCATTCACAATGCACTAAAACTTTTTATAGTTAATTTCTATACGTTTGACTTCATAGGAACATAGGGAATTATTAGTGCCAACTAAGAGCAAAGTCTTTAAATCAACTGTGAAGTGGCACGTCAATATTCATGTAAATCCCATAGAATCAGTGCATCTACTCTATATAGCACTCACATTAGAATACTGGACATTACAGATGGGCATGAAATGAAAAATGAAATGCTGTTTTGTCATTTTGTTATGTAACGAGTCATTTCATTACAAAATGAAACAGTAAAATGCATTTCATGACAAAATGAAATGAACCACCATTATTGGCTGTAAAAATGAAAGGATTTGTCCTAGATGCACCAAATTTGGCGGGTAGCTTCCTTGGATTCTTCCCTTTAAGCCTTCCAAATTTGGAGAGGTTTGGCGTTGAAGGAGCTGAGTTTTCAACTCCAAAGTGTCCCCCCCCAGGAAAAAATCATTTGTAATTAAGAGAACCTGTGATCACTATCTTTGAGTACATAATATTTTATGTGCAGTGGTACTTTGTATAAAGGAATTAATTCGTTCCAAATGAAATTATGTTAAGCAAATTTTCCTTTATACAAATTCCCATAGGAATGCATTGAAAACGGGGTGATCCCATTTTTATGTTGTATGGATTCTCCCCATAGGCGATAATTTTAAGCAAATTTCCCTTATCTCCGGAATTTTTTATGTTGTACAAATTTTATGTTATACAAGCTGTTTGTTAGACAAGGTTCCACTCTAATTAAAAGTAGTGATCACAGGCATCTAGCAGCTTGGAAATTACAACGTTGCTTCCTCAAGCTCTCCCTGTAAATCCCCCAAAATTTGGAGAGGTTTGTGGTTCAGAGGGCTGAGTTATTCAACTCCAAATTGTGTGTCTCCCCCCCCCCAGGAAAAAATCATTTGTAATTAAGGGAACCACTTGATGACCCCCCCCCAAGTGGGGGAGCTAATAAGCGCTTCCCTCAATTACAAATGATTTTTTTCCTAGGGGACACATTTTGGAGTTGAATAACTAAGCCCCCTGAACCACAAACCTCTACAAATTTAGGGGGCTTACAGGGAAGTGTTCAAAGAAGCTAGCCACCCAATTTGGTGCTCTAGAACCCAATGGAGCCATTTTATATAGTACTGAATTGTCTCATTTTTGTTCATTTCATTTCAGAAATTATTTTAAAAATAATTAATAATGGAAACAAACTAAAACCAAAACAAAACGAAATGAAATGAAATAAAATGCTCTATTTTCATTTTGTGCCCATCTCTATTGGACATGAAAGCTAGAGGTGTGCTAATTTTTCTGCCCCTTCTCTTGGCTGTCCTTGTGCTTCTTCTGTGTCCATACTGTATGACAAACTGGAGTGGTAATGTCACAGTGTGGAATGCTGCTAATTTGGTGGGAACCTCCAATGTGATAAATGAATAAAGTAACAAGGAGGAAATTGGGTCTAAACTGTAGCCACTTAGAAGAACTACTATGCTAAGCAGTATAATGAAATACACACTTGTTTGTAAAGAGCAGAGTTTGGAAATACACTAGCTGCGGGCAGCAAGTAATGTAGTTATAACAAAGTAATACCTGAGCTGTATAGGGAAATATTTTCAAAAGTTGCTTTTTAAAGGGCATGTTGACTGGAACTTTTCAGATTTTACTTTGTTCTTTTATCAGTCCCAACTGGCAAAGAAAATATGTTTGCTTTTGTTTTCGGCTTCACATAAATATGCTGGATCTGAATGCTAGGCGTTCAGTTCCCCCACTGTGCCTCTTGATGAGGTCTGAGAGGGATGAACCACAGGGTTTTTTCCAGCTCTGCAGATCTAAGATTGTTATTGTTATTATTTCATTGTTCGATATCATAATTTGATACTTGAGAAGTCTGTGCCTTTTCCTTATTGGCTGGTAAGGCCATGCAACAAAACATGGCTGGGATACAAAATAACATCAATGGCAGCTAGATTGGAAAGAAAAGCAAGGAATCACACAATGCATGAGGGGCACATCTCACCCTCTACCCAAAACCCTTGGAAGTCTCTGGTGCAACAGATGGAGTTTCTGAAAGCAACCTCCCTGGTTCAAGGAATCAACACTAAAGAATATTTGGTACAGTTCTACATAAGATTGCAATTTTAAAACATTCATATTTTGAAATATAAATAGTTGTTTCTTTGGAGAGTGATAGCTTTGTGACCTTTGCGTAAATGTTACCTTTTTTGTAGAGTACACCTCAACAGTGAAATAACAGTAGCGGTGATGGCTTGACTTAAGCAGTACAAAACTGTGGGTGTATGATCAGGCAGCGGGCATGGTGTTACTGCACTTTCTGTGGCACTGCTCTGCTGTTCTAAATTGCAGTTTTAGGTCCAAGGTTTTATTTGTGACATTCGGCAGTGAAAGCCTTTTGTAGAAAACAAGGTGTGATTGCTCCCCACCCCACCCCCACCACTAATAAACAGAATGACCTTTCCTATATTCCACAATTTTATTTCATGCTTTAAAATGAGGGACAAGTTGATAGCGAGGAAGCGAACAAAACAAAACAAAAGTCCTTCCAAGTGTGCATATTTTATTTGGAAACGACTTGCAACAGCTACAATCCTGTGGATATGTATGTCCCACTGAAGCCAATGGTCTTTATATCTCAGAAGACAAGTAGTGAGTCAAGATGATGCAGGTTAATAATAATAATAATAATAATAATAATAATAATAATAATAATAATAATAATAATAATAATAATAATAATAATAATAATAATAATAATAATAA
>JAHTLZ010003547.1:20871115-20896118 GCA_023846285.1 Phrynocephalus versicolor
AACTAACTAACTAACTAACTAACTAACTAACTAACTAACTAACTAACTAACTAACTAACTAACTAACTAACTAACTAACCTACCTTAAGGTTGAATAGACAATGACATGTTGCAACAGGAGATTAAAAAACAAGCCACTACCTGGGGCAGAATCCCAGGAAAGTTTAGCCTCAGTGTAGAAGCAGCAGCTTAAAGGAGGAGCAGACAGCCATGAGTTCCTCTCCTTGGATGCAATATCCCCAATATTTTTCTTTCTTTTTTAGAGTTGGGGCAAAAGAACAGCATATTTCCAGAGTTTAAGGCTCCGAAACCACAGAAATGGAACTAGAGAAGGGCACCAACTGTCGCACTAGCAGTTCATGTTGGTTCAAACGATGGCCCTACCAGTGGTTCTGCAGCCTGTCATCTTGCCTTCTTCAGCAACACCTACTCAAAGGCAGTGGCCAAGGCAGGGCAGGGAATCCCCGTGGATCCCACTCAAAGGGGTGGGGTGCTTTCTGCAGAACACCTGTTGGGCCATTGCCCACACCAGGATGCACCTCCATATCAACAGACCATGGCTATCTCTAGTTGGAACCACATTGTATCATAGTTATAACACGGCCAGTGGAATCAGTGGGAACTAAACAACTTGTGGACAGAATTGGGAGAAGCTGTATTTTTGAAATACATTTCCCAGAATGTTTGAACTAGCCTGGCTTATGGTTGTGCTAACTGGGGCATTCTGGAAATTTTAGTTTTAAAAGTATATTTTCCAAACTTGATTCGTGGGTGTCATGGGAGGCTTATGGTTCACACATAGCTTTAAAGAGTGGTTGCCAAAGTAGAGGAACATGGGATGGAAGAATGTGGCTATTAAACTATGGAGAGAGAAAAAGGCCGAGAAAGTTCCTTTGAACTTTCAGAGAGTCTTTAACTCAGGCAAGTAAGAGACACTCTTACTTCAGCTGTAGTGTGAAATTACAATCCAAAAAGAGAAGGCACAGGTGTAGAATTTGGCCTATGGGCCATGATCTGGCTGGTTCACCTTGGCTGTTACCTTCTTCAGAGATTCAGTGTTAAAACTGAATTGTCTAATTTCAGACTCTCTGTATCCACATGAAAGGTCTACAGTAAGTGTATAATTTGTATTAACTAGTTCAACTCTACACACTTACACTGCTTCACAGAACTGAGAATTTTGATATATCAGCTCATTCAGTCTTCTATGAGTATTAGAAATGGGCACGAAATGAATTTTTTTCATTTTGTTATTCGTTATTCGGTTCGTTACATAACGAAACAAATAACGACCCTAGGGGCAAATTTAACAGGAACCGAACCGAACTGAGAAAAATTGGTTTGGTTAGGTTCATTTCGTTAATGGGGTGGTGGTGGACATCTCTCCTATCTGGTGCTGGTCCAGAGGTCCTTTTGCACCGAGCTACACGGAGGGAGCACGCACCTCGTTGGTGCCATCAAGGGAGGTGGCAGGCTCGGGCTTCAGCCCATCCCCAGGAGGAGAGATAAGAAGCAGGCCGCATTTAGGCAGCCAGAGCAGCGCGGCTTTGAAGCCGCCCCCCTTGTGCCTCCCTCCCATGGCCTGTTATTGCGGGGCCGATCGGGAGGGGAGAAAAGGAGGCCGCACTTAGATGGTCAGAGCACACTTAGGTGTACTCTTGTTGTTTTCAGTGGGACTCCTTTGACAATGAATTCATAAACCACCTCTTTGTACCCATGTGCAAACTATTCCTGGAACTATTTACTTAGCATCTTTTTTTTAAAAAAAAACACAAGAACGCTATCTCATGTTTGCCAATACTGCAAGTTAGTTTCTAATGATCTCACCATGTAATATGCTGTGGGTAAACATTTTTAAACTCTTAAATTGAGGTATGATGAAATATTTAACAGCAGCACAGCTTCTAATGAGCTCAGAGAATAGTTTCCCTGCAGCTCTAAAGGACTTTTTGTTTCCCTGTCAATCCCTGTGATATTTATTATGAGTTGTCTGCTAGCAACAGTGCCCAAGGTGAGGTAGTTACGGTATGGAAGAAACAGAGGCATAATTGAGTGGGAAGTTCTCCTGCCTAAGTTGCCCTAAAACTCACATTTCCACAAGCCTGCTGTGGAATACATTTCTCTGCCTGCATTTGATAAGTGGTGGCTGAGAGTCTCAAAAGCACCCAGCCTTGGGCACAGCACAATCTACTTAAAGTTAATTTACCTTCAGAACACTAATGGGACAATTTAAAATCAACTCCTCCTTGAAACTACACGCATCCTTGAGTTGAATAGCAGACATAGTGATGCAAATTAATTGAACTGCAGAAATGAAGAACTGTTTTAGTCCGTGTATACCAGTTATACTCCCACCCACAAGCCCGAGTACACTTTTAAACAGAGCTTCCCTTCATTTACAACCAACTAGCCAATGTGTAATTCACTCTTTTTAAATAATAAATGTACAGCAAAGTTAATTATTTAAACCATGTCCCTTTTGCAACAAACCTATAGTTGTTTCGTAATTGTTACACTGGGATGGGGTGCAGGGTTAATTAATGATGGAATACTTCATTTTTAAAAGATGATTGCCTGGTGTACCTCACATTCCTGCTACATCCACCCTTCTGAATGCTGAGGTGACAAAAAGAAAAGAAAAGAGGAAGGGAAGTGTGTTTTATCCTATGGACTAGCAATTTGCCATGTTTAGAACCTTTAAAAACATAAACTGAAATAACTTTAGTTACTTTTAAGAAGTTTTAAAGAATTACTTTTCAAAAATGTGACAGCAAGAAGTGTTTGTTGGTTACAATACCTTAATTAATTACTTTGCAATTACTAATGACTTTCTGTTTCAACATTCTGGTTCAGGATTGAAGGCAAGTGGAGGCTTTGATGCAGTGAACTTGGTCCAGGAAGCAGTTGGTCTGATGTGGTCATGTTCCCTAACTGAGGCTGATACTTCACATCCCTCTCGCTGCAGTTCGCGGCCCCACTGGAGAGCGGTTCGAAGGAACGTAACCTCGCATCCTTGTGGGGTCAATCCGAGTTCGAAGGAACGTAACCTCATGTGCTTATGGGGTCAATCCGAGTTCAAAGGAACGTAACCTCACGTCCTTGTGGGGTCAATCCGAGTTCACCCCGACCACGCCCCCTGAACTGCGCTACAAGCGGAGTGAAAGATTCCCATCCTGGAGCTGGGGAATCTTTTCAATCCACTTCTCGATCTGTGTTGAAAACAGATGTCAACACGGAGGCAAGTTCACCTCGGCTCGAGGAAGGACGTGAAGTAACCACCTGAGTGAACGGGGCTGTGATCCAAGCAGGGGTAAGCATCTCCTCCCCGAGTGGCGCTGTGATTTCTTTCCTAACGTTTCTCAGCCACAGGCAGCTTTATCTGATGCAGCCAACGTTTGGGTTGCCAGGAAAAGACAAGTTATTTTTGTCAGGAAGGGATTGGGAGGATCCTTCCAGAAAACCTGGTGATAATTTGTGTCCGTATAGATGTCATCAGGAGGGAAATGATACATAAAGAATAAATACAAAGGAACAGCTTCTCCTGACTACCTCTTGTTTAATTAAAAAAGATATGTTTCAGATGGAGGAGGCTGGCCCTTTTGGAGAATATGGGTAGGATAGATAGATAGATAGATAGATAGATAGATAGATAGATAGATAGATGATAGATAGATAGATAGATAGATAGATAGATAGATAGATAGATAGATAGATAGATAGATAGATAGATAGATAGATAGATAGATAGATAGATAGAACCTGACATTTTCCTGAATTTTACTAGTAGCAACTGTAGGCTAAGTGATGAATTGCTTATGGCATCCTCATTGTGTGGTGGGGTGTGTGTGGTGGTGGTGGGAAGAAGAAATGCTGGAAGGAAGAGAGGACAGTCCTTCTCAATCCTGCCCTGTGAATTGACTCTTGCACCTCATGTTCATCAATAAAATTAATTCTCAACTCAAAGCTATGTCAGATGATTTAGTATTGAAATGTGACATAGATGGCAAGTTAAAACCCTGGACTCCCCCCCCCCCCCGATGCTTATACAGTAACCCCCCACCCTTTCACGCTTCATATTCTGTGGTCCCGGTATATCTTGGGACTGTAATATATGAAACAAAGACCCCCTGGGGTAAGCGGGATGGGCCTGTTTTAGACCTCCTGTACTTACCCCAGGCCCAGTGCTGCCCCAAACAGGCCTTCAACGGGCTTCTGGGGCCTGTTGGAGGCCCCAAAATTGATTTCCGGTGAACCAGAAGTGACTTCCGGTAAACCAGAAGTGACTTAGGGATCACTGGAAAGCACTTCTGAGGCCTCCAACAGGTCCCAGAATCCTGTCAGAGGCCTGTTCAGGGCAGCACCAGGCCTCAGGTAAGTGTAGGAACCCCCATATAGGCCCCCCAGGCCCCATTCAACCCAGCATCCACATATTGTGGATTTTCAGTTATCGCGGTTCAGTTCAGTTTGGGTTGGGTCCCTAACCCCCATAATAGGCATTCTTAATTCAATCCTAAGCATTGAGTTGACTCATAGATATCCTTGCAGAGAAATGCACTCCTAGCTATCAACAGGCCACAACCTTAGCCAGAGTCACTTCCATGCCTTAGCTGTTACAATGTGCTTTATATGGGGCTACTCTTGAAGAGAGTCAAAGATTGTTAATTGGTACAACAATGCAGCTGCTAGGCTATTAACTGGTGTGTTGTATGGTAGTAACATGACTTTGATACATATAGATCTGGTTGCAAATGGCTAACTTGATCCCAAGGTGTTAGCTTTAACCTTGAGATCCATTAGTGCCTTGGACCCTGGATACCTGTTGGTATGTTTCTCATTACATCGCTTCCAGGACTTTTAGATCTTCAGAAGATGGCCCCTTTGATGATGCTAAAGATTCAGAAGCCCATCTAACAATCATGTGGGGAAGGGCATTCTGTTGCACTGCTTCCCCTTTTACTCCAGTGCTCCCAGGCTAGAGATGTGAAGACCTGGGGGGAAAAAAAACAATGGAAAAATTCCCTTCCCTTCCCTTTTCCCTTACCTCTTTCTTTTAAGAGAGATGCAAAATAATGGACAAATGTTCATGCAGAAACCAAAACTGTTCATTTGCACAAAACTTTTTTTTAAAATGAGCCTGTGGTCCCTGTAAATCAGGCTGTTGTACATCCAAGTTATGCATCCTTGCTTCAAACTAGTGTTGGTCAAACTTGTGATTGTCAGGATGAGGCACTGGCAATACCCAGAATGAAGCAAATGCTCAGGAGAGAAGGGCTCCAAGGTAAGGAATGGCATGTGGTGGAACCAGAAGGAGTCTCTCTGTATCCTGGTGGGAACCTGATACTTCTACCCAGTCACTGCCTCTACCAACCACACACACTAAGTACTTACCTTAAAAGCAAGACATTATTTTGGCACATGGGACAGAACACTTAAGAAGTGCCTGTTCCCTTCCCTAGCAGTTTATATACAATATAATAATAAAAGAAGTAATAATTATTATTGTAATATAAGAATAATAAAATAAGAATAATAAGAATAATAATAAGAAAACAAGTAACTAATTATTTATTGCCCCCACACAGCACCCTATATCTTCTCCCTGAGCTATGGCTGCATCACTCTTCTTAATATTATTTGAGTTGAATTTTGATGGTTTTAATGGTTTGTGTTGCCCTGTTTGTAAACCGCCCAGAGTTCCTTTGGGAAAATCAGTGCTGTATATAAACTTAAAAATAACAAACAAACAAACAAACAAACAAATCAGCTAGCCTTGAACTGATCATCTATTCCAGCTCCAGACCACGAAGACCTGGCAAAACAGATTGCAGAATAAATGAAAACATACACAGAACCCTAGCATTCAAGAGAAATTTGGACACCACTTGGCAGAAATCCTTTGAATTGTATTCCTGCATGGAGCAGGGGACTGGACTTGATGGCCTGGTAGGCCCCTTCCCACTTCACTATTCTATGATTGCAGCAGGTCGTGGGGAAGGAGGGGCAGCTCAACAACTTCTGACTCACTGTGTACCTGCTGTAAGAGTAATACTTCCTTCTGCATTAGTTCGTTGGCTGGATGGCTCCTTTGTGGCCTGAGCAACAGCAGCCACAGATCAACTCTTTGTCTTGCTGGACAGATCTCTCCCACCCCCCAGAGAGTCTCCTCAACTTTAGCAGCTACACAGCATATGGACACAACCCAGATTTCTAATTTTTGGGTTGGGCTGTGCGTACTGAAATTGTCTGGTGCAAACTGAAGAAACTGTACAGCATTTCAATGCCTTTCTGACAGGAACTTAGCAAATGTCACACACTTCTCCATAAATTGGTTGGAAACAGCTTTACCTCCAAAACTTTTAAATATAGTGATTCCTTATTCCTACTTGTTGGTATGGAAAGGTATATGAACCCTACTGTTCAAATGGCAAGACTGGGAGAGCAGTCGGAGCTTGCTTGTTAGCCTCAGTTTTAAAGTAGTAAATACAAATAGATTTATTTACCTGTGCCATTTTTATTCAACCTTGTCCTTCAAACAAATATATTCCTCGTATGTTCTAGGCAATGGCAACATTAAATGAGTTAAAGCACCGTGCTGTGTGGTTCCTCTACCAGTTCTTCATGGTTTATAACTGTGCTGACTGGCTCTGTGTATCAACATTTATTTATTTTACATACTTACTAAAATATTTATATATTGCCTTTCTCCTAGGATCCAAAGTAGCATACAAGTGCACAGGTTTGTAATCACGGATATTATGGTGCTCCTGTCCACACAGAGAATAAAACAACGCTTTCTCATGTCACTCCACCCCTTTTCGCTGTTCTTCTATACTTCCAGCTTCTTTCCCCTCCCCCCTTTCTCTCTCTCTCACACACTCTACCCCTTTAAAGTCCCTTTGCTACATGTTTAAGGCCCCTTCATGTCCACCTCCTTTCTGTGCTGCTGCCAAAGTATCTTCAAACTACCACTCTGAGAACAATAGGTATTTTTCTGTTTATGGCAAGCCCTTTAAAATGTGCCTAATGCTAAAATGATCCATTCCTTGCAAACTACCAGCTTAGTGCTAAATGTCTGATTAGAGGAAAAAAGTTCACCAGTTCACATCTAAAACTGAACCCTGCCACTTTTATAGCATTCCACTGCTAGGCAAACCTGTTTCTTCACTGCCAATTTTAAAAAAAGGTTGTGGGGTTGTTTTGATACCTTTTGAGGGAAGACTATCCTTCAGTGTGTGATACTCTACAATAACAAAAATGGCACTAGATCTGCAAGGGGAAAGAATGCGTTGAAACCACTTTGTTCTTTGGTGTCTAATGCAAATCTCATTGAATTTGCTTTGATAACAATCAAAATCACACTGTGTATTCTTGTTTGTATTTCAGGAGATATCCCAGTAGAAGGCAAGAGACATGAAAGACCGAGGGATTAGACACTCCCACATCGTGCATCAGTGATGATGTCATAAGCGACATGCCCATTAAATGTCTGCTATGGTGGCCCATGTCTTATGATACTGATACAAAATAGTGCCCTAGATACTGCAACCAACCCCCAGGCTCCACAAAACCAAACCAGAAAGTCAAAGAAAAATAAAGAAAAGAAAGCTTATAAGCAAAACATGGTCTAGATACCAGAGGAAATTCTGGCATGATGCATGTAGGACATGTAGCTTAAGGCAAGACAAATGCCAATCTAGACAAATCCTTCAGCCCAAACAGGTTCCTGCCCAGAGGCATACATTCTAAATACATACTCCTCCTTCCCCTCTCAGTAACTATTTGTTTACATTGTTTTATACACATGTACAAGTTTGTGTTGTAGTGACTAGCCCATTATGCACAGCCAGTCTGGTGTCATCCCCTATTTTTACATTGTGCCAACTTATTGGCATGCATAATGCAGAACTGCCAGTGATATTCAGCATTTTTAAGAGAAGGAACCACGTTAAATCAGTCAAGGCAGAGAAGGTCAATGCTGAGAACAATGAATGCCTTAACATAATACAAGCCATTGTTGGGGCAGCTAGAAATTGAGTGAAACAATGGAAAACTTGAAAAATAGCAATGGAGAAGCAGTCAGCACGCAGTTGGAAATGATTTGTAATTAATTCCTTTTCACAATAACTAAGGCAAAGGGCTAACAGTTTGTGCTGTAACTTTTAACTTTTATTGGACTTTATAACTGCAGAGGTCTAGCCTCATTTCATAGTGGAAATGAGAGAATGCATAGTTCAAGTGCTGACTTGTGTTGCTTTCCTGAACTCTGTTGCATGTGTTTAGATGATAATGCAGTATTTGGAAGGACTGAGTGTGTGGCTAGACGTTTCTAGAATTAAGTTTTAGAAAAAAATATTTTAAATATAAATCAGTTCATTTAGCTACTAGTGAAGAATGCAAATATCTGTATCTATAACTACTAGACATGGGCACAACTTGGCGAAATTCTCGTTTCTGTTTCCGTTCGTCGTTTCCATTACGTAACAGAAACGGTAACGACAATTACTCTGTCAGAACTCGAACTCGAACCAATAAAAGAAAAATTGGGTCTGATTTGTCATTGTCGTTCATGCCATCGCGGCGATCGCGTGATGCCAAGCGGCACAGAAAAAAAGTTTTTTTTTTTTTAAATCTGATTCCTGGCCAAAAAAGCAGGCGAAAATATGCCTGCCTGAGTGAGGGCACTCACCAGAGGGGTGGTTTGTGGGGGGGGGGTCCCCAGCCTCCCACTTTCCTGTCCTGGGCTGCTCTGGTGGGGTGGGGCATCCTCGTCGTCTCGCCAACCATGCCATGCGGTGCAGGCGGGGGATCCAAAATGGCGACCGCAATATTTATTTTGAAATCGTGGTCCAAAAACACACCAAAGCACCACAGAAACATGCGAAAATTAGCTATTTTAACTGCCTGAATTTTTACAGTAGCAACAGTGGGTTTGTCTTGCAATAAAATGTCTCCATTGATTTTATTTTATTTTATTTTATTTTTATTTTTTACACCTGTGCAGTGCGCAATGATGGGCTGGCCATGGGATGGGACCATGCAAATTTTTGGAGCCATTCCACCAATCGCATGGCCACTTGGCCAGGTTTTGACTGAGACTTCTGGGATGTGCCAGTCTGGCATAAAAAGCCCACTAACTCTAGCCCTAACCCTAACCCTAACCCTAAGCCTACCCATATGCCAGTACACTGTCCTTTTTAGTGGGTCAGAGGCACCCAGAGGTGCAGCCCACTAACTCACCCTAACCTTACCCGTAACCCTAAGCCTAGCCCTTGCCCTAACCCTAACCCTAAGCCAGATCTGTACTCGCATTGCACTACTATGCAAGTACACTTCCCTTGTTAGTGAGCCGCAGGGGTCCTCTCTCACTTCGCTCCCCAGCCCAAGTGCACCGTACACCAGTACGCCAGTATGCCAGTATGCTGTCCTTCTTAGTGAGTCAGAGTAGAGGCACCCAAAAGAGATGTGCCTCTGCCAGTGCCACTTGGTACACATACGCAAACGCAATGGCTACTGTACTTTCCCCTTTGTAGTGGGCCAGAGGAGGCACCCACCCCGAGAGGTGCCTCCAGGAGCCCGCTAAATGCCTTCCCTTCGTAGCGGGCCAGAGGAGGCACCCACCTCAGAAAGGTGCCTCCAGGAGCCCGCTACCCTCCGCCCCAAACCAGTACTAACGACAGACAAAAAAACGACAAATGAAACGACAATTTTTTGAAAAATTTCGTGACAAACGGAAATGAGCCGAAACGGGCCGGCTCCGACACACGACAACTCGAAACATTGTTTTTCCTGGTCGTGCCCATCTCTAATAACTACTTACAGAGTTATTGGAGCAGAATATTCTGGAAGAAGGCATGGCTGGTTGGTGGCTTGACTAGTTTTCTGCCTGGCTAAAACATGAACAAGAGCATGCAACACTGCAAATCTTTAACGCTATTCCCAGTTGTATCCTACTATTGGAAAAAGGCTTAACCACTAGTAATTGTTGCTTCATGTGCTCCTTATTTTTGCCTTTTTAGACTTCCCATATGGGGAAGAAGCCAAATAGGAGAGTGATATCTGAAAACTTCTCACTGTTCCCTGATATAATTATAAACTAAGTTAACCAGGAATGTTCAGCTTCCTGAGAAATCATATAATAGTTCCTAGGACATAGGATATTACTCATGGATTTTAAGTCTTAATCACTTGTATATAATTTTATAAACACATATTGTACTTGTGGGATTGAATATAGATCATCATTCTCCTTCCATGATTAACAGAGATGTTCATGATTATTTAGATCAGAAGCTTCATTTTGCAGATCTCATTCACTGGCATTGGAAATCATTTACTTAAAAAAATATGGAAGTCTCGAATGGTGAAAGATGGCTTATGACTGGGATACAAATTCTCCCCTGCCACATACAAAATCTTAGGCAACAAATCCCCACCCAATTCCATGAAACACCTCTGTTGTGAATTATTTAAGCTACTTTCTGCTTCATGACAAAGCATAATGGTTTGCCATGAGTTCCAAGAGACAGTAATTTGATGGGGGAGAGGGCAGCAGGGGTAAAAAAGATTAAATATAAGAACCGCAGCCTTGCATTTATAAGAGCTGAGTAGGACTGTTCAGAACAGGACATTTTGGAGATCTCTCATTGATAGGGTCAGTATAAATCAGAAGTGACTTAATGGCACATAGCAACAACAACAGTAACAAAAACCAAGGAAAACACATTCATGCACATTTTGCGTAAAAGCGTAGGCAACATGGCTGAGATAATTTATGTAGGCTAAGAAGACAGAAGCATCCTCTTGTGTGGATGCCATCTTGCAAAGGTGCATTTGAAGTTGAGAGAGCTCTCAGATGTTAAACTTTGTGATTATAACGTCTCCATAATCCGCAAAAAAAAAAAATTAAAGATTGAATGAAGTCTGTTTCAGAAATAGGGTGAAGACAGGGCCCCTTCTTTAACCAACAGAGAAGGCTTCATCAGGTCCCGGGCCAACTCCTAGAATCCAATATGAGCTCTTGTTTTAAAGGGGATTCCAAGTCCCTGCTTTAATGGTCCAATATGCAAAACAGTTTGCTTTGGGAGTACAGCTCCCAGTATATTCTAAGCCAGAACAACCCCCTTCTAATGGAGGTAAGAAGACACCACCACATTCTTCTCACCCACTTCTAACAGGGGTAAGAAGACACCACCATATTAAACCCACACTGGTCACACTGCTCTGGTTACCAGTATTGATTTCAAGGCACTAATGATAACACACAAATACGTGGATGGTTTAGGACCTTGATATCTGTTGGAGCAGCTTATTCTACAAAGAATTTCCTGAATCACTATTTCATCCTAGGCTGGGCAACCCAAACACTTTACATCCCTGCATTTGGTTGTGGAGTTTTCTAAAGCCTATATGATCTGGTGGTCTCGAAAGATAGTACAGTGGTACCTTGTGTAAAGGAATTAATTCATTCCAAATGTAATTATGTTAAGCAAATTTTCCTTTCTACAAATTTCCCATAGGAATGCATTGAAAACAGAGTAATCCCGAACCGTGACCAATGTTATGTTGTATGGATTCTTCCCATAGAAGATTCTGTTAAGCAAATTTCCCCTATCTCCGGAATTGTTTATATTGTACAGATTATATGTTATACAAACCATTTGTTATACAAGGGTCCACTGTATATCAAACCAGGAGGCCTCTTCTTTGGAACTGCATTGTTCTGCAATTCTTACTTTTCTCTTTACCTCCCTTAGGAATTTCACAGCTCTACCCAGAATGTCATGGGCGCGACTTAGCGGAATTCCCGTTTCCGTTTTCGTTCCTTGTTTCCGTTACGGAATGGAAACGGTAACAGGAATTACTCCGCCAGAACTTGAACTCGAACCGACTAAAGAATAATTGGGTCTGATTTGTCGTTGTCGTTCCTGGCATCGCGGCGATCCCGCGATGCCAAGCGGCACAGAAAAAATGTATTTTTTTTTTAAAAACCCGATTCCTGGCCAAAAAAGCAGGCGAAAATATGCCTGCCTGAGTGAGGGCTCAGGGCACCTACCAGAGGGGTGGTTTCTGGAGGGGGGTCCCCGGCCTCCCCCCTCTCCTCCTGTCCCTCCTGTCCCTGGGCTGCGCTGGGGGCGGGCATCCTCCAACACACCACAACTCGAAAACGTCATTTTCCCTAGTCGTGCCCATCTCTACTCCGGACCTTTTTTCCCTCCCTCCTTCTCACATTTACCACCCACCACACATCTATTCAAAGCACTTCAATAAAATGGAACTTCACAAGCACTCCTTGTTTTTCTGGAGGGTTTTTCCCTCCAACCAGTTTATGTCACATTGTTATTTGGTGCACTGTGAGAGATAAAGTATGAGACTTCCTGGAATGTCACTGAGAAATCAGAGTAAATTGCTGGAGAAATAATGGGAGTCCTCCTGCTCTCAGAGAAAATCATAAATTGGGCCACAACCCTTCTGCTGAAGAAAGGAGCAGGCCATTTCACATTAACAAAATAAGACCTATGTTTTTTTTTTAAAAAAAAAATCAAGACTGTATTAATTTTCCCTCCACAGATTACTTTTCATGGAAAGCTCTTCACGTTCAAACCCATTTCTTAAGGGAGCAGCTACATTTTCAGCAGTCCACATGTTTTCTTCTCAGGCACTTAGCAAAAATTAAATCTTTCCTTTCCTTGAGGTACTTCAAGTTCAATATATAATCCAGCATGTAGTTGTCAGGCAAAGCCTTCCCAGTGGAAGTATCCAGGTTGTTATTATTCCAGCAGTGGTTTGCAGCAGTTGAATGCTAGGGACACTTGCAGAGCTAAGAATGCCTTTCATAATGCATATGTGTGGTATGGAAACAAAAGCCTTAATAATATGTCACAAGGGAGCTTGATCTTGAGGGACTGACACATTTGGGGTCCCCCCCCATTCTGCATTATTTACGGTTTAACATTAGATTATCAAGACCCCAAAGTCTCTTATGTGATAGAAAAGGCTGGAAGGAGGGGGATTTGGAGATTTTGTTTCACCACAGGGGAGAAGGAGAAAGGTGGGATAGAAAAATTCTCATGAGAATGGGGATAAGTAGGGGCTTGGTTACCTTGGAGACCACGTTGCTGAGACCCAGTGTGTGCTTGGCCCTGGCACAAGAATGCACTGCGACTGTAGAAGCAAGTGAACCCTGGCATGCTGCTCCAGTCCCCTGAACAAAGGGTGGAAAAGTCATCTGTGGACACTGGTAAAATTATTTACAAACAATTCTCTCCTTTTTGCTCCAGCCTGATTCCAAAGTAACTGCTCTGCCCAGCATGAAAAGGACAATCTTGTAGTGGTGTAAAATCTTCACCATTCCATTCTTCATTCTTCACAGGTGCTAAGCATTTTCCCACTCTCCAGCAAGATTAGCGGAGATTTTGTGAGAATGTTGAAATTTTAGAGGTTGTTTCTTTTTTTAAAAAAAAACTGTTTATGTTTTTGTGTCTTACTTTTTAGTTTATATTTCTGTGTCTTACTTTTTAGTTTATGTTTCTTTTGTATTAATAGATATTTTAATTATTTTGCCACTTGCTGGATTTTTGCATGTATTATGCATTTATTCGCTTATTTTACTTGTTTATTCTACTCTTTATCTAATTTGCATTGTTGTTTGTTTCTTATTTGCATTTATGTAAACCACCCAGAGTCCCTTCTGGGAAATTGGTGTGGTATAAAAATGCAATAAATAAATAAATAAATAAATAAATAAATAAATAAATAAATAAATAAATAAATAAATAAATTGCTGTTTTTCTGTATTTTATATCTTTAAAAAATACAACCAGCAATGTGTTTTAAAGGAGAAATGTTGTGCTATTTCTGCATTTCAAGGGCTATTTGGAAATAAAAAAACAGGTGCACTTTTTGTACCACAACATCTATTTTGTGCAAAAAGTTTTAATAACAAAAAATACCTTAACTTTTAGCTGATGCTGCAGTTGGCTCCATTTGCTGCTCTCTAAAGTCCTAGTCACTCGAATTCATGAGCAAAAATCTCTTGCAGAAACTTTTATTATTATTATTATTATTATTATTATTATTATTATTATTATTATTATTATTATTATTATTATTATTATTATTATTATTATTATTATTATTATTATTATTATTATTATAGGCAGTCCCTTTGGAGTAGGGAAGGAGAAAAGCATGCATCCTTTGCAACCCAATTATGTTGGATCTACCTGCCATACAGAATTACAAATATGGCTGAGTAAATAGGGACTCAAACCAGGCTCTTAACGATAAAACACGCAAAACTCAGGCTTGGCTTGACAAACCTGCTTGTCTTAATTTCACCTGCATCTGAGTTTTCCTTTCTGTCTTCAGTACAAAGAAATATGAGAATTTCAGTGATTTGTTTTAATATAACATAACCACATTCTCACCTATCCTTAACTTGTTATTGGTGAACAGACAAGAGGATTGGCCACTAGATCATCCAACAGGAAGAAATGTTTTATTCGCCTCAACAAATGTTGAGTGAATGTTTTATTCACCTCAACAAATACAGTTTTGCAGGCAGAGATGGCATATTGGCGGTGTTGATTTCCAAAGTAATGCATTCTTCTGCAAGTAGCAGACTAGTGAATTACTCTTAAAAAACCAATGGGGCTTCTTGCACTGACATATGATGGGATGTTTGCTTGTATTTTGTTTTTAAGGATGTAGCAATTAATACCATCAGCATTCATGGATATCCATTCTTTCCCATCTCTACCTCCAGTTCATGCCCAGTTCCATATTTTGTTGTGCTTGGCTTTATGTGGAGTGAGACCCCCCACATTATTTGCTTATTAGTTTTCAATGTGCACATTTGGGAGTATGCTTTAGATGACACACATATTAATGCTTGAATGTGTCATGCACATAGACTAGAGTATGTTCTGCATATATTCTGCATGTGTTCTGCATTTATTATGAAATATTTGCATTTTCAAAATGTATACTTTGTGTGTGTGCATGTGTGTGTGTGTGTGTGTGCACGCGCATGTGCATGTGCATGCATGTACATTCAAGGTATTTTACCTTGTAGATTTCAGATTTCAAGATATATCCATTCTTTAATCAGCCTGGGAAGTTCAGACCAAAAAAATCACAATGAACTTTGAATTGAAACTGGATTCATCACAGACGCCTAGTTCTTTTCCAATGGAAGCAGTGATTCAGACTAAAACAACCCTGTAACACAGAAGCCAAGGTGATTCCCTGAATTATAATAATTATTTTGTGTGTGTTTTCTCTTGACTTGTCAGTCAGTAATCATTTCCCATCCCATACAATGTACTTCTCCACAGTGAACAGCAAGTGCTCATCTGATTTTGAATGCTGTATCCCCTAGAGACATAGAGTCTTAATTTATCCTGTCAGAAGAAATCCATTACTGACTCTATACTAAACACAAATTATCCCACCATTTGGTTTTATATATATATTATTTTTTCTACACTAAATTACATAGAACAAATATATTGCTTGCCTCCACTCGTGTAACCGATTCAATCATAGTTTTCCCCAACATTTGAGCCCATATAATTTATATATCCTTTCCCAGCTTAAATGAATGTACTTTCATACTTAGTTTCCTTACTATTGCATCCCTATTCTATCTAACTTTACTTAAATCTATTTTTAATACAAAGCATATAGCTTATCGAATCTCAACAATCTATTCAATCTATTCAATTTAGCTCTTTCATACTAAGCAATTTAGTAGAGATGGGCACGAAATGACAAATTTTCTGTTTCCGTTAGTCATTAGTCATTCCATTACATAACTGAACGAAGAACGACAATTTGGACAGGCCAGGCTTGAACCAAACAGAACCAAAAAAATTTTCTTCATTCTGTTTGTTTCCGTTACTGGCCTGGCTGTCCGATAAGTCCTCCTACCTGCCGGCCTGCCAATGCTGCTGCTGGCTTTCCTGGTTCAGTCTTCCGTCTTCCGGCTTCGGGGGCAAAGTCAAGAAAGGGCTGCCATCCAGTCTCTGTATGTGGAGCCCGTATGGGAGCACCCCTCGACCTCCTGGAGGTCGGGCTCCGTGGTGGAGGAGGGCGGCGAGGGGGGCTCCAATCTGGTCTCCTCGCATGTGGAGGCCGGATTGGAGCCCCCCCTCGCTGCCCTCCTCCACCATGGAGCCTGACAGGCCAGTGGGCTGTCAGCACACGGAGGCCAGATCGGAGCCCCCTGTCCAGCGATCTCTGCCCCAGAAGTGACAGCCCACCGGGCTGCCATGCATCGAGGCGGAGGGCGGCGAGAGGGATCTTCCCCACCCTGGATGACAGGGCACTTTCATCTGGCGTGGCACCGCTTCCGAAAAAAGAAAAACAGAACAATTTTTTTAAAAAAAAAAATCAGTCCGAAAAACGGAAACGGAGGGAGATGGGCCATGAACAGAATGGAAATGGAACACAATTTTTCTGTTTCGTGCCCATCTCTACAATTTAGGATAGATTTGACTAACTATATATTTTCTATATATCACCCACAGTATATTTATTTATTCTTCCATTGAGTGCCGAATTTAGCAATCATCTCTAATTCAAGATAATACTTTATGGGCTATTTTAAGAGAGCTACCTCCTTTTCATATATTCCACTTTATGCATAGAAGTTCTTGTTTATGCCTAACTTCCTCTATTATTTTAAAAAATCTAACAGATTAACATTTATTTATATATCAGGTTTGTCTTCACATTTCCATTTTCCATTTTCCATATCATACCAATTAACCAGTAGCCTTAGACAATCAGAATAAAGAAAGCATTTTATGTAATAAATTCACTAAGCCAGAAGTTCTTTTTTAATTTTCCCTTTTCCTGCCAAGCCCCCCATCCTCACAGATTGCTTCCCCCTTGCCAAATCCATCATCATCATGGGTTGTTGTATTATCTTGATAGTAATGTTGATGGCCGCCCTGACACTGAAAAGGTCCTCAATTTTCCTCTTGTTGGCAGCCATATCGAGTAAGACAGATGCACCCATCCTATTCCTTGGACCTTGCGCATCCAAAAGCCCAGCCCACACCGTTCCTGTCAAATTTGTGCACATGTTAAGATCCACCCTCTGTTCTGGTTCAGTCTCTTAACACGGGCTGATTTCAGTAGATACGTATATGATATTTTGTAAATTTGGCATATCCAAAAGTTTATCCTGGATCAATCTTATTGTGTTTGTCTGTAGATTAAGATCAGGTTTTTTAGCTCAATCTCCTCCTGATCAAAGCTAATTTCAGTTTTTTTCCTAGAGACCCAGTGTTATCCACCACTCTATCTTGAGGTCTATCTTGCGGAGTTGCTGTTGTAGTAATCTGCAAACTGTGTTCCGGTCTCTGTTTTCCCTCTGTGTCTTCATCAGAACTGAAGATCTCTGTATCTTCAGAGGTTGGGTCAGTGCTATAATTTTTTGCAAACCGTACAGAATTATGTTGGCAAAATCTTCTTCTGAAATGTTTTCCCAATCCATTGTGCTTTATAGATCACAAGAAAGGATTAATGTTGTTTGTAATAGTAAAAATAGGAGAGTAACCAGACTAGATTGAAGCCAAAGCAGCAGCCTTCAAGCTTTGTTTTCAAAACATGTGGTTATCCCAAGATGATGTTTTTTTGAAGAAACAGCTTTCCCAAAGCTGCTCTTACAGTTCCGTCTTTAAATTTAACATATAGAAAGCACAGAGGCATAAGGTAGTTTCCTTTAAGTTTTGTTTTTAAATACACCACATATAAAGAACAGCAAAGAAATAAAATATTTTTCCACAAGAAGGCAATAGGCAGGAAGGCAAGTTCATAAAATAATATAAAAGCAATCACTTTTGTGATTCTCTTTTAAAAAATTCCACCCCTTCTTTGCTAAAACCGCTTCCTCAGAGAAAGGGGGTTTAGTGCTTGTCTGAAGGAAAGATTTCCAGATACCAAGGAGAAGCTTTGAATAGAGAAATAAAAGCATTCTACTCATGACATACCAAGTATTTACAAACTTTACTGTCCAGCACCAAGAGCTCCACCTTGGCCATAGCAAAGGTCTTCCTCCAGTGAGCGATGAAGCATTTCCTTCTTCCACAAAGTTTGCCGTTGCTCCCTTTGTGGTTTGCAGTTGCTGCCTCTTCTTCATTTCCCCTGCAAGAAAACCTTACCCTTATTAGGCTCCCTTTATCCGGAGGAATTCAACTTGATATCCATTTTCCATTGCGAACTACAGAAGAAATTACCTTTAACAAAGACCCAGATCTACACCTGTAGGTGGGTGAATGTGTGAGCCACAGTCTCTATTGCAGCCAAACAAGGTAACTAACTAGAAGATGGCTGCTGGATTACCTACTTCTGTGTTTACTAATTTCTCCATCTCCATAGCTCTCTAGCTGTCCTAGAGACAGTGTCAGAATAGGCCCCAAGACTTCCTGCATAGCAGATGTTCTAAAGAATATTGGCAAGAGGCAGAAGTTGGATTTAGGTAAGCAACAGGTTCCTTTCTGTTCTATAATTATATATATGCCAAATTTCTACAACTTGTGACCCACATGGGTCCCACTAGTATTGTATAATATAGAGCTGGATTAAAATTTTCCAGGGTGTGAAGAAGTGCATCTATTTTCTTTTGAATTTGTGGAAGGGGACAAATCATATTGGTCTCAAATTTCTGCAAATAAAGCATCAGCCAGAAGAAGCTGCCATTTCTCCTCAGAGAGCTGCAGTGAAAGATGTGTGCCATGATGCGCTGTTGTTTCAGGGCAGTTTTTCACTGTAGGGAATGAATTTATGGAGTGTTACTAGCTATTCCTCTCAATCCTAATCTCACCTGTTGCCTTCTGTTCAGTACACCCTCTCTCCCCTCAAACAGGGGCTGAATGTTCAGCGAGACAAATGTTCACCCAGCAAGCCCTGTAACCTGCCAAACTCTTGCAGTGTGCCTCTCCTCCACCCCCAGTCTCAGGCTGCAAGAACAGATGGTTCATGGAGGTTCTGGCCAGTTTCCATACATGAACAGTAGGCTGTTTTCAAATCACAAACAGCACAGGGCTGTTCTAGACAGATGCATGGACAATTCTTAGACAATACAAATTGAATCTCATTCCTGGCTTTGTTTTTGATAGGTTTCATTTTTGGGTAGCTGCTGTTGGCATGGCAACTGTAAATTTTGGTGTGTTTTTTTTAATATGCTGTTCACCTAATTGTGTCCAGAAGAATCAATCTCTAATAAACCAGAGGCAGAACCTTGCAAAAACTGCCTGTGAGCAAGAGAAAAACCTGGTGGACTAAGGACATGGCTTGGCAAAACCTGGAGGCTGCTGACTTTTGCATCGTTCATGCCGGTTTCATTGCTCAAGCTGGTTTAATTCCTAAAGATCTTGGCTAGCGTTATACATAAACCATTCCCAGTTTTCCCGACAAGGTTGGGTTAAGGTAGGAGGATACATAAATGGCTGCCAAAAGCTGCTACAGAGGCCTGAACTGGAAGCCTTCAAGTTGTTTGTGCTTGTCCTGTAATGTTATATTTTGTAGCTTTAATGGAGGACATTTTACAGGCTCAGTAGAGACTCCAGGATTATTTTGGGACTGCAACTCCCAGAATTCCACAAAGAAAAATTCTGGGAGATGCAGCAAAACTACAGCAGCAGCAGCACCATGTTTACAAAGCAGCTTTTTATCAATACACTGGCCTCCATCACCATCACTTGTCTTTCAAAAGGAGGAGGAAGAGGAGGAAGCCTCTAGGTTTGACCTGGACTGGCATGGCTCCATGGAAGTTGCAAAATGCATGAGGCAGAATGGTGTTGGAGAGACAGTCTCTATAGAATCTAACAGAGACCAGGATGACCCATCCAATGAACCCGGAGAAGTTCTAGGAGGATTCAGGAAGTTGCAGTGCAAAAACATCTGGAAACCCAATCTCTTATCCTCAGGCCTTTCATCCACTCCAACAAGCTTCATCATCTTTATCTTTATCTTTATCTTCATCTTATTTATTTATTTATTTATTTATTTATTTATTTATTTATTTATTTATTTATTTATTTATTTATTTGCATTTGTAAACCACCCAAATTTCCCATAGGGAACTCTGGGTGATGAAAAACATACAAAGAGGAATAGATACGAAATATACAAAATAACAGATAAAAACCAGGAGAAATAAGATGGCAGCAAACAATGAAAAAGGCAGCAAAAAACCAAATAACTAGCAACCTTACAACATCAGCAATTGCCAAAAGCACCTTTGAAAAGCCAGGTTTTTAGGTGTTTCAAATGTCTTCCTAGGTCCTGGTTTATCCTCTTGGCTGTGATTTGGTCTTCAGTCCTAACGTCACACTTGCTTTTGAATCTTTCTGCCCTTTCTTCTAGTTTGCTCTTATTTCCTGGCACGTGGTTTGCTCCTGACCAGAGGTAGGAGTTACACAAAGTGACAATGGACATTTTTATCTGTAGTGCATGTTGTCCAGAGAAAAACAAAATGGTGGGTAGAGCCAGATCAAATTGTGGGGGAAAAGTTTCCTTCATCCATAATGGCTTAGAGTGTGTAGAAGCAGCCTTACCATTTGGCCACACCGTCAGATAACATATCCAATGGGAAGCCTGCTGCCGCACACCCTGGCCAATCAAAATAAAGCTGTGCAGAAGGGAAAAATGAAGAACCATGGTGGCAATGCTGTTGGAGGAAGCTGGAAACACTGGGCATCTCAGCCACAAGCATATCCAATATTTGTCAACTTGACTGTTTTTGAGATTCTGCTCTGCAATTTTTCTGTGGTATCCATGAAGGACTGATGCCCAACCTGAAGATGTGATTCTGAGCCAAGTACCTTCCCCCCCCTTCTAATTATCTCTTGACCATCTTTGGTTCTGACATTCTTTTTTCCTGACATCTCCTTGGATCCCCTTGGATCTTTCCTCCTGACGGATTGTCTGGTTCTTTGAACCTGCCTCCTAGCTTGTCTTGAAACTTCTGCTCCCAGCATTCTGGCTCGCTGCAAACAGCTGCCCACCATGGCCCAGTCTTGCCAGTGGCTAGGCAACTAAAGGAGATGTGGAAAGTTTTTAATAAGAACTTCCCATTGGTGCAGTTCTTTCTGTCTCTATGGATACCAGATAGAATAAATGAGAACACATTGAGCTCGCGTCAACTTTTTTTGCTTTCAGCAAGGTATTCATTATCATCACTAGAAGAGGAGCCATTTATTTCTCAAGTATCATAAACTGAGAGCAACTAATGAAGGCTGTATGAGCCGCGGCATGCCTGAGATCCCAGTGGTGAATCTGCACGGGGGGACCATGGCTGCTTCATTATATTAGTAGCAATTATAGTTCTATGATACACCCCACTAGGAATTTAAAAAAACACACAAAAAAACAAAACAGAACAAAAATTTATCAGCCTGCTTTAAAGGATTTGTGATCCATGAGAAGAAACAAGAAACGAGAAGGATGTTATCAAGTGACTATAGTCAATGGTTTAGGCAGCTGACTGTGAGGCCAGAGGATGGACATTTTGATTCCCCACTGTCCTATGAGTCAAACCACCCTATGGGTAAACTTCAACTTTTTTCAGGATCTCCTGTTATACATTTGTGGTGAACACAAGTGGTGATATTGTGATGAGAAGCAGGTGGGATGAAGCTCCATTGGGTCTCCACTCTGGATTTGTCAGAATCATTCATTCTTCCCAGTTCAAGGATGAATACTGAACTACTTCACAAGTAGAAACTCCTACCTGTATTCTCCTCTTGAACAGCTTCATGCCTAGGAGATCCTGGGAAAACCTCTCTCTGAACTGCACGGGATGCTGGACTGGGCAGCTTTAGCTTGCCTGGGACATTGTTGGGCACTTGAGGGGGCACTTGTTGGGCACTTGAGGGGGTCTGTGTGGAGACACACCCAATGAAAACCATAAGTGTCAAAAAGTGGCAGTTTTACAAAATGGCTCTTACAGAGTGAAAATGGTACTGTGGGGCACTGGGTGGAAGAGTGCCTGCATCAGTTGATGGTTGTGGAAAGTGCTACCACCACTTCTAGATTGTTCTATGATATGCTCTGGTTCAGAATCTCTCTCTTTCCTGCTTCCAGGGGTTGAGGGAAAATGCTGCAGTAATGGCTATTTGTAATCGCTGAATTCATTTCTTCACATACACATGCAATTTTCTTTTAAGTGCACAGGCAGACGTTAAACAAGGTAAGGCTTTGCACACAGCATGTTGTGAGTTAGAGTTGAATAGAAGCAGCAATAACTCAACAGTTCAACATACATTCATTGGACAGAATGTACTGTATTGATGCCTTAAATTCTCAGCAAGGAAAAAGATTTGACATATTATTCATCTGTGACATTATAATACTTATTGCTATTTCCTAAACTGCTAATCACATTCCCAGTAACATGATGGCCTGTAAGGATAGTCATGGTTATTTGAGGAATTATTATTTTTAATCTAGTGGGGAGGGTGAGTGAGGGAGCTCCATAGCATTAATATTTCTCAACACAACTTTCCTCTGATTTAGGTTTGGACTTAAATACTATACTGTGGTACCTTGTATAAAAGAATTAATTCCAAATGAAATTATGTTAAGCAAATTTTCCTTTATACAAATTTCCCATAGGAATGCATTGGAAACAGAGTAATCCCTAATTGCGACCATTTCTATGTTGTACGGATTCGCCCCCATGGACGATTCTATAAAGCAAATTTCCCCTATCTCTGGAATTTTTTATGTTGTACAGATTTTATGTTATACAAACTGTTATATGAGGGTCCACTGTATTGTGAATAAGTCAAAATGATTCAAAATACCAGCAGCAAAGATAAGAAAGTCAACCAGGGTTTGCTGCCGAAGAATTAAATTTTGAAAAATTTTGGTATATTTAAATAAAGAGCAAATATGCCATTTTATGGCCCCTTACATCAGAGTAATCTCCACAGTCTGCAATGGAGCTTACTTTGGAAGTGTATTAAATAATTCTGTTGCTAATAGTTATGCAGAAAGGAAAGCAGCAATACCTTGGTTTACAAGCATAATCCATTCTGGAAACATAACCAAAAGACTCCCCTTTCATACCTTCATTTGCAAGCAAAATCTATTCCAGAAACATGCTTGTAAACCAAAGTACGCTTATATCAAAGCAAATTTCCCATAAGAAATAATGGAAACCCAGATGATTTGTTCTGAGGTCCCATACAGTACACACAAAATGCCAAAATGCACAAAATGTCCACATCCACATGGTGTACCTGGCTGTGGGATCTTCTCTGCTTAGGACTAACAACTGGATCCTTATTATTTATTATTTATTTATTATTTTACTCCATATTTTTAATGTGACAATAATAAAATGCAATTTGTAGCCCTATGCCAGGGGTCTGCAACCTTTAAGACATAAAGAGCCACTTGGACCCGTTTCCAACGGAAAAAAAAAACTGGGAGCCGCAAAACCATTGCGACATTTAAAACAAATATAACACTGCAAATATATTTTCCCCTCCCCTCGCTCCTGGTTTTTTGGCGCTCACAAGCAACACACTCCCTCGCGCGCTCCTCGGACACGCTGCGCCCCAGCACCGGGCTCAGGTGGGGTGGGAAGGAGCGCTGGTGGCTGCGGCTCCTCCGGGCACCCCCGAAGGGCTTCTGAGAAGGAAGCCAATGAAAGTTGCTTCTTCGGCACTTCGGGCGCCGGGAGAGCGAGCAAGCGAGCGAGCCCGAGCCGCCTCCGCCTCCCCCCACCCCGCCACCCTGTCCCGAGGGTTTCCATCGAGGCGCGCACCTTCCTCAAGTTCTCCCGCGTGCGCAACTGGGGCGGCTGCGTGTCCACCAGCCTCGGGGAGGGCCAGGCTGGGGGGTGGGTGGGCGCGCAGGAGGCACATTCTCTGTGTTAGAATGGAGCGGAAGGCAGCTGCTGCCGGGCTTTCGGAGAGAGCGAGAGCGAGAGCGAGCAAGACAAGCAGGCAGGCGCACAGGCGCTCCGCTCGGCTCGGCTCAGCTTCTTGAACCAGGTGGCGTGCCGTTGGCCTCCCCGGGCGGCCAGGGGCCCCTGAACAACTTGAGCCCGGTGCCCCCACCCCGCTGCCGAAACCGGCTGACTCCAGGAGGGAGCCGCTGGAAGTCTAATAAGAGAGACCCCTCCTCGGGCCGGGGGGGTGGGCTCGAACTAGCTGTCACGCCGCGTCCCTCGACTGCCAAGTTGATCTCGCGCAGGAAAAAGAAAAGCCAACTTCCTCCATTGCTTCTCGCCTCTCCGCTGCTGCCGCCACTCCCCCCTTCCCGCTCCCGCCGCCACCAACCCCTTGCTTGTTGGGCCAGAACTGACAACACCTGGAAAGGAAGCAGGACGGCGGCGGCAGGGGGGTGGGGAGAGAGAAGACTAGCCCTGGCCCCCTCCCCACGCCGCCTTTCTTGAGGTTCCCATTCCACCCTCGCTGCCTTCTGCCCGGATCCTGCAGCCATGGTCTGACTCTCCCCCCACACACACACTCCATCTCTCCCTCCTCCTCCTCCTCTCGCCCCCACCCTCCATGGAGGAGGGAAGCGCAGCCCGAGTGCGTCGTGCCCACACCGCTTCCACTTTTGGGGGGGGGGAGTTTTTAAAAATCTTCCAAAAATAGTACAGGAGGGAGAGGAGGGGAATTTCTAATCTCTCTCTCTCTCTCTTTTGCGGAGACATGCCGTGCGCATGCCCACTCCCCCGCGTTTTTGGAGCTTCATCCCAGCAAGTTAGTGCAAAGCCGTAGTTTTTTTGGGGGGGGCTGTAGCGAAGCAAAAGGAGAGAGAGAGAGAGAGAGAGAGAGATGCCAACTGCACGTGTGCAATGCTTGGAAGGGGAAGGGGGGAAGGAAGGAGGGTTTTCTCTTCCTCCACGTTGAACCATCCTGCCTAAACGCTGCCCCCCACCACACACCCACAACACCCACACACACACCCACCCACACACACACACACACACACGTCGCTTCTTCCCCCTCCCACCAAACACCCAAGCAAGAAA
>JAHTLZ010003547.1:20896128-20913848 GCA_023846285.1 Phrynocephalus versicolor
CACACACGTCGCTTCTTCCCCCTCCCACCAAACACCCAAGCAAGAAAGGAAGGGGAAGGGGGGAAGGAAGGAAGGAGGGTTTTCTCCTCCCGTCTTTTTTTCTGGGGTGGGGGGAGGCAACAATCCAGATCTGGGAGGTTTTCTTGAAGTTAAAAAAGAAAGAAAAAAGGCTGCCGTTCGGCGGGCACTTTCCACCACGCCTCCCTCTCTCTCTCTCTTGCTCTGATGAAAAGGGAGCTCACTGAGAGTGTGGCCGCGCTTGGCTTCGCACCGCCTTGTGGGACGGGCTGTCCTCGCGAGATTCGGCGCCTTTGTATTGAAATTTCTGAACCCTCCCGGAGCCGCGGCAAATGTTCCAAAGAGCCGCATGCGGCTCCGGAGCCGCGGGTTGCAGACCCCCGCCCTATGCACACATGACTAGAAATGGTTTTTAAAAAGAATGTTGAAGACTAATTAAATAAAAAGAAAAATATAAAGAAAAATAAAATCCTAACGTGCATGTTCCTGGCAGGTGCAAGTGAGTCATCTGTTCTTCTCTCCTCCCTCTGCTTTGGAGGCTGCCTGAGACAGAACATTCCAGACAATCATGCACAATCTATCAGGGGGAGGGAGAGACACACACCATTGGCTCGCTTGTGATCATGTGATGTGTTTCACTGCTTATATATCAAGACACTGCTTGTCGACAAGGCAAAATTTAGAAGAAATGTTTGCTTGTCTTGAAAAATTCTCTTAAACCAAGTTACCCTTAAACCAAGGTATTATTGTAAATGGATTTCCTTTTGAAAGGAGTCTTATGGGACAGTCTTATGCACGGTGGTTAAATTGCAGCACTGCAGTGAAGATTCTATTCATGACTTGGGCTCAAGTAGCTAGATTGAGGTTGACTCAACCTTCCTTCTTTTTAAGGTTGGTAAATTAATTCAGTAGGGAGGCAATGTGTAGTCTACAGAATTAAAAATTCCAACTGCCCAGAGAGTGCTTTAAGTTAAGTAGGATATGAAAGGCCCAGTGGCAGCCTGGCACAAGTATCAAACAGGAAATTCTCCACAGACCTTCATGGGTCCCATTCTGCAGGAGGAGACTGTCAAGGTTGATGGGACTGGCTCACTTGGTGGCTTGATCCTCCAAAGGAGACAGTATTGGCCCAGGGGTTTACAGGTGGGAAGATTGAGAAGATGGCATTAAAAGATGAGGAGAAAGAGTCCAAGAAGAGGAAAATGGAAATGTGGATAGGAGCAGCAAGGAGTGGCTTGATACCCTGGAGCATGCAGAACACCCCTTTGCTCCTGCCATGACCTCCTGCTTTGGCTACCTACTAGAGATGGGCACAAAATGAAAATATAGCATTTTGTTTCATTTCCTTTCTTTAATCATTTTGTTTTGTTTTGTTAGTAACAATTTTTAAAGAAAACAAAACAAAATGAAACAATTTAGAACTCTGTGAGGAGGAGCTTCCTTGGACTCTTCCCTGGAAGCCCCCCCAGATTTGATGCAGTTTGTTTTTTGGATAGTAAGGATAAAAGTGGTGGGCTGCAGTGAGATCGTCAGTGCAACCCAGCTGGTTTTGACAGCTCAGGCTGTGGGGAGGGAGGCATCTTTACTTCAGCCATGGATCATGCAGCAGTCCATTGCTTGAAATGAGATCCATTGGCTGCAGTAAAATTGCAACTCACCCCTCCCCACAGCCTGAGCTGTCAAAACCAGCTGGGTGGCGGTGGAGAGGGTGGCACAGTGGTTAAATGCCTGTGCTGTAGCTAAAACTGTGCTCACAACCTGTGGTTCAATCCCAGATAGCAGGCTCATGGTTGACTCAGTCTTCCATTCTTCCAAGGTCAGTAAAATGAATACCCAGCTTGCTGAGGGGGCAATGTGTAGCTTACATGCTGTAATTCAACCGTAAACTGCCCAGAGACTACTTGAAGTGGTATGGGGCAGTATATAAGCTGACCACTTTGCTTTGCTTTTCACTCCAGCCATGAGTCTTGTTGCAGCCCACTGCCTGAAGCAAGACCTGGTGGCTGGAGAGAAGCTGCTGGCCACCACTCATCACCTCCAACCCAATGTGGGAAGGGGGGACAGTGGCTTCACTGACCTTGCAGGGGCAGATTCTTGCTGATTCAACACCAGTGGGGGAGAGGGCAGGGGGTGATTCCCCCCCTTGCCCTCTCTACCCTAGAGTCAGAGGAGCAAGAATTTGCTTTTAAAACACCCCTGCACACCAGGCAAAAAGCACTTTTTGCAATGTGTGCACAGGTCTTTTAAAAGCAGGTTCTTGCTGTCAGAGCTGGGATCCCCCTGCTTTTTAAAAAGTGCCAATCAGCTGGGCCCGCGCTACAGCTGATTTGCACATAGAGCACTGATTGGCTGGGCTGTCTGGCTGTAAAAATCAGTTAAAAAGGAAATAAACAAAATATGAAATATTTTTTAAAAAATCATTTTGTAGAAAACATAACAAAACAAAACAAAAAATGAAACAAAACACCATTTTGGTGTTTCGTGTCCATCTCTATGAATTTTCTTTTATATAGCTGGTGGGGCAACTTTGTATTGGGCCTATTATTAGGGAGGGAAGGAAGCAAAATTCTCCAAGTGGTTTTATTTATCAATACAAAACCATCATCATCATCCTAGAACTGAGTGGCTGAGAGAAACCCTATGGATCATCAAGTCTAACCCCTGTCTAGGAAGGCCAATAGGGGAATTGATCATCCAACCTGCCTAATATGCTTCAGAAAATTTAACACTCCTTCATCAGGGACAGAATGATAATGAAGTTTTGCACTAAGAGGACCCTGACAGTTTGTAATCATCACTGGAGCGCAAAAGCTTATTTATTATGTCTGCCTTGGTAAAATAACTCTAAATTTCCCATGATGGTCATACCTGATAATAGAGACATTTGAGAACTTGGTTTGTCTTCAGGTTTTCCATAGACAATTAAAAAATTGTCATCAAGACACGAGGCCAATTTTGATTTATACTTTCTAATTGTTTTCTTTCTAATGCTGCTGTTCGACCTTTCAATAAAACAAGCTTAATTTCTTTTTTACTATCTTCCATAGAAAAAGCCATTCATGTGTTAAGTGCCATCAAGTCAGAACTCAATTATGGAGATCATGATAGGGCTCTCAAGCTAACTGTGTGTTTAGATGGTGTTGTGACCACTTGGGAACAGGCTCCTGTGGGGCGCCTGAACCAAAAGACTGCGTTCAGGCTGGTGTGCCATCCACCAGTGCAGAGAAAAAGGAGGACTTGGGAACGCAGATGGTACTAACAAAATTAGAGAAGATAGGAACGACAACCAACACAGGCCAGCCGACCACTGAAAGAGAGGGGCTCAGCTGGGTGATCGAGGGGGAGACCACCGTTGAAGGGTTTCTGGTCAAAGAAGGGGAGGAGACCATGGGAGAAGGAGGGATGGAGAAAGTGGGAAGTATAAAAGACAAAAAAGGTACAGAGCGGGGACAGATGGGTGAAGGAGAAAGAAAGGAGGAATGGAAGGAAACAATGGAGGCATAGGAGTGGAGAGTGTTCATCTTTCGGGAGGTGGTAGGTCCCTGGAAGAGGGCCCTTTCCAAGGGCTGTGGACAAGCCAGGTTGGAAGAAGCCAGCAGCAGGTTGGGCTCACCACCCCTGTTGTGGGCTGGGACCCACACCTGAGGAGACCGAGTGGCACGGAGAGGTTTGAGAGGTTTCCCAGTCTCCAGAACTATTGACTCTGCAATTGGATACCTGGGCATCATCTGATTATGTTGGGAATTCTAATGGTAAGTTTCTTCCTGATAATGTTTATGAGACATGTTCCAGATGAAGAAGTTAATAAAGATGTTTCGTTTTCTATACAGTCTCCACTCCTTGAGGGGTCTATGGGGAAGGGATCGCCAGAGATCCAAACCAAACCCTATCATAGCTACTTTGCCACATTTTTGGGGATCACAGGAGATATAAGCAGTTGCAAATCAGCCTGACCCTTATTCAAGCTTATACCCACACCTTTTGGGGTCCCTGGCAGGGGCTACTCTCTCTCTCTCTCTCTCTCTCTCTCTCTCTCTCTCTCTGTGTGTGTGTGTGTGTGTGTGTGTTTTAGTGCAATTAGGATTCCTCCATTTTAGTTCAGTTCCAGCATGCATTATTGCTGGTAGTGAACCAAAGGAGATCACTTAGCTGTCACTTCTCTTAAACCACCCCATGGGCTATCCTTCAGGGAGGATGCTACTTTGTAATGATTTAAAAGTTTCCTTTTACTCCCCCATGGAAGGGGAAACAAAAGAGGATGTTAAAGGGGTTTTGTTTGTTTTTAAATCCAGCACAAAATCTATGTAATGGCAAAGGGCTACACTTTCTTTTTCTCTCTTCTTCTTCTTAGCATGTCTCCCACTTGGTGGCAAGGTCCTCTATTCTGTTTTTTGTCCTCCACTTTGCATGGTCACATGCTTGGTCTGGGTGAACCCGAGACAACTTCATATCATTGTCAAGGGTGTCTCTCCAGCACTTTTATGGTTGTCCCCTCAGTCAGGATCTGCTGACCTCCAGGGTGAGAACCAGAGTTTGCTTGTCAGCATCAAGATGTGTTTATACCAACATTGTTGGGTTTCACACATCTCAAAGATTGGTGCAATGGCATTTTTAGATTGGATGTTATTATTGCACATATGATCTTTTTGGATGTGGCTGGAGGTTCTTCTAATATCTTTGTCTCCATGACACCATGTGACATCTATAGTCACTAGCCAGCATTCCGAACCATAGAGCAAAGGAATGTATAGTAATATAGTGGTACCTCTAGATACGATATTAATCTGCTCCAATGGATGGTTCGTATTATGAAAATTTTGAATATTGAAATATGGTTTCCCATAAAAATGCATGGAAAACCAATTAATCAATTCCAAAGGTCCAGAGAAAGTCAAAAAAGTGGGAAATCACCCCACCCCCACCCCAAATGAAAAAAGTACACTAAAAGCTATGACAATGATGAAACTCGGCTCACTACCTTTCAACCACTTGAGAAATTCACCCCAAAAAGTTCAAAACAGGTTCCAAAAATGGTTCCAAATATTTCCAGAATGGCTCCAAAATGGGAGCAGTGCTTCATGCATGTCATTGCAAATGGAAGCCCCGGTTCCTCACTTCCATTTGCAATGGTTGCCTTCAGTTTGCAATGGTTACCTTAAATGCACGAAATGGAATCATTGTAAACGGAAGGGAACCATTGAAAACAGAAGGAAAGCATTGCAAATGGAAGGTAATCGTTGCAAACAGAAGGCAGTGATGGCGAACCTATGGCATGGGTGCCAAAGGTGGCACTCGGAGCCCTTTCTGTGGGCACCTGATATCACCCCTTCATTGCCACCTGTATACAGGTTAAATTACTGTATTGGCACTTTGCCAAAAAAAAAAATTAGTGGGTTTTGAATTGCAGTTTGGGCAGTCGGTCTCTAAAAGGTTCGCCATCACTGACAGAAGGGGACTATTGCAGACGGAAGTAACCATTGCAAACGGAATCAGGGCTTTTGCGTACAATGGTTACCTTCCATTTCCAATGATTACATGCACAGGGGCAGCACTATAAACTTCCCAGGTGCAATGTATTATTGTAAGCCACCTTGGGTCCTTTTCCAAGGAGAAAGGTGGGATAAAATATTCAAAATAAATAAAATAATAAATAAATAAAAATGAAAGTCTTTTGGGAAAGTTTTTTGTATCTTAAAAAAAAACAGGGTTAAATTTTTATGATGAGGCATCCCATCTCCATGGATTTTTCTTCAGATTTTGAGTTTTTTTATATGTAGAGGTGATCAAATTAAGAGGTAGTACTGTACCTTGTTTTATGAGTGCCTTGATTTAAGAGTGTTTTGCAAGACAAGCAACCAATTTCTGATCAATTTTGCCTTGATCAATGACCAGTGTCTTGCAGTGTGAGCACTAGAGCAGGTCATAATATCACAAGTGAGCCAATGGTGGTTCTTTCTCTCTCTCCCTCAGGGATTATGGGTGATTGCCTGGAACATTCCATCTCAGGCAAGCCTCAAAAGCACAGGCATTTAATGGAGTACCAGCCAGGAATGTTGTCAAAGGAGATGCAGGTTAGGGTTATATTTATATTTATATTTATATTTAATTTGTTTTCAACATTATTTCTTATTTTTTCAAACAATTTCCAGTCATGGGGCAGCTAGTGAAGTGTGTATAGGGCTACAAATTGCACTTTATAATTGTCACATTAAAAACAAAGAGTAAGATCCTTTTGTTAGTCAAAGCAGAGCAGATTCTGCAGCCAGGTACCTAAACCATGGTGTGGACGTGGACTTCTAGCCAACTTATTTTGTGAGTTTTGGCATTTTGTGTGTACAGTATGTGGTTTATGGGACCCCAGAACGAATGGTCTGAGTTTCCATTATTTCTTATGGGAAATTTTGCTTTGATATGAGTGTTTTGGATTACAAGCATGTTTCTGGAACAGATTTTGCTCATAAATAAAGGTATTATTGAACCACTTACATTATTTTTTAAAAATAATGTAAACTCCACCACCCCCTGAGGGGGAAGGCATTTTGGTTATTTTCCCCCTTCCCTTTAAAGAGAAGAAGAACCAAAACGGGGTTGATTGAGGTGCTTTGTAGTTTCCTGCCCTGAAACTACCTGAACCTTACACATGGATGGAAAGGTCACCCAATGGTGCACTGCACCTCAAAGTGCCCCCGTTTATCCCAATTCAGACCGGGACTATTTGGTGGTCCAGCCACATCCTAAGTGAGATATTTTCCCCACCCCCACCTATGGGTTTCTATGGCTGGGCAACGATTTATACTAAAGACTAATGCATCCAACCTTTCATTTTATCCACTTACACTACTCTGGATATCTATATAACATTCTTAAGACCTACTTAAAAATACAAATAAACAAAGAAGTAAACTGTTACACAACCTCTAAGAGGGGAACATAAATGAATGTTGTAAGAAGAACAGCTCTTTGTCAAGAGCCTTTCCATCGAGTCTCCTCCCCTTCTGAAAAGCGAAGAAAAACAAACAAACATGTTTAATCAGACTGTCAGAAAAGAGCAACTTGGCTAGTAAAGGGTAGGGTAGAAAGGACTATGTAATCAGAGGACAGCAAGGGAAATAGAATTTTTAGATGTTCTGCTTTCACTTAAGCTGTTTTTGTTTTATGCTTAGAAATAAGTAACGGAAATGCGGTTTTCAGATGTTCTGCTTTCACTTAAGGCTAAGCTGTTTGCGCTTAGATAAAGGGAGAACAGAGAAGATGCTACAAAGAATCCGTAGCTCAAACGAGTCATGCCAGCTGAAAGCCCAGCTGGCTTGAATTCCCATAGCTTTTTATGTTAGAGAAAATAATAATCTTGCATGCAACCTAACACTGGGTTTCAGTGCATTTATTTATTATTTATTTTGAATATTTTTACCCCACCCTTCCCCTTGGAAAAGGACCCAAGGTGGCTTACAATAACAAGGGACAATATACAGTGGCCATTGTTCATCTTATGAGCCTAATTCAGGCTGGGGTGACAAGAGGTCAAAGCTGCCGATAAGATGGAGGATTTGCACTAGCTGTATTCAGACCGATGAAGCTGTTTGGATGAACAGCGAAACATTTCTATCTCTCAAAAAAGAAGTCCAGTAGCCATGACTCAACTTCCAGATAAACTCACCTGGATGACTGAGAATCTTCACAGACATATCTAGCAAATGTTACAAGAACTAAGTTATATTGCTAGTGTAAGTATGCGAACTTACCATATGCCTGTGATATGTGAATGTTGCTTACCAGGCATTATTTAACCCACATCATTTGGGTATCAACTTCAGTACTAGTAACTCTTACAAACTTGCACATATAGTGGCCATTCTCACCATATTTAGAAAGGTGCACTACTGTAGCTCTTTCTTCATGCAATGGCTGATGGGGTAAGAAGAGAAAAGGTTCCTGCTTCACAAGCAGGAACACTGGAAAAATCTGATTTCTTGCACACGTGGGAATCAAGTCCATCAATCATTGTGTGACGAGAGCAAGAAAAGAGAGGACAGAACTTGGTCCTTTCTTCTATGTGTATCGGGAAGACTGGACATTCTGTGTGTCTGAACATGGCTTATCTAAATATATTGGTGCCACAAGCAGGGTGTGCCTTTGGCAAGAAGCAATCATCCTGTTCTCCTACTTGGGTTTATGTTTATACACCTAGTTGCTTGGTGGCAACAGAATGACAATGAACCTTAAACTTGAGTAGGTGTCCGAGATCTATTCTATGGTTTCTGTTGCTAAGGAAACCTTCCCTTTGCCTACTTTGTTCCGAATAAACTTAATTTATCTGGGATAAGGCTTGTCAACACGGTTGCCCTCATTGGCACATCTGGAAGTCACAATGTGAGAGCTGCCTTTGAAGCACTAGAGTTCACAAATGCATAGACAGCAAAGGGTCTATTGAGGGAGGCAGCCCCATCTTTTTCTTCATTAGGTTTCTGAACTCTGTGTGTGTGGGGGGGTACCCTAATAAAAAAGCAAATTAATAGGAATAAGTCCCTGATGATCCTGTGCATAAGGGACAGTACAAATGCAGATGGTTGTTCAAACCTCTAGGTTCAGTTGTGCCTACCTAGGCCTATAGCTAGTCCTCTTCAGGCATTATGGGATGGGAGGAGTATCCTGGTCTAGCCATCTTGCCAGATTCGACAAGAGGAATACAGTTACAGGCTTTCTTCTTGGGACTTTTACTCTTCACACAAAGAGAGTGATGACAGAAGGTGGTGGGTATTTATTTTTTGCCTTTTTACTCACATTGCCTTATCTTCTGCTCATAGGATTTCAGTGTCATTAAAGGTATTTTATTGTGAGTATGGGTTCCCTTGCTATCCAATGCTAACAATATAATGATCCACAATCCTTGTTGCGGTGTCTCTAAGGCCGCTACCGCACTTCCTTGAGCAGCCACTTTTTCTTTTGCATTGCCTTATCTCTTCCCGCGGTCACGTGGTCGCTCCAGCGGTTCGGTGGACTGCACTTCGGTTGCTTAGCAATCGGCTTCCCCATTCGCACTTGGCTGAACTGCTTTAAACTATGACAGGGAAACGGCAGAAACAGGGGGGGAACTGAAAAAAGGCAGCTTAGTATGTCCGCAAATACAACCAAATCGCTTTAAAAGGGGGTGCAGGGACCAATTAAAAAAAACACCCCCAGTGGTCATCGCAAGAAAAACTGACACAATGGTCAAAAATGGGCGTGGCCAAGAGGGCTCTTCAAAAAAAGCGATTTGAAAAGCAGACAGTAATTTTAAGGCGATTTGTCTTTAAGGAAAAGGTGTTTCAAATCTAAAGTGCGGTAGCAGTCTAATACACAATGAAAAGATCTGTCTCTGTTTACACAAGTTGCATTTTCTCTCAGGTGTCATTTTGGTGAAACCTTGTATTTTATTTGTTTCTCTTTTGCTTCTCTTTTGTTTCTCTTTCAGTGGCCTCTTGGTCAAGTTGTAGGTATCGCTCACTAGGCCAAAATTTTAGCCTCGCTACAGCGTTAAGTTGTGGCTGCCTTGAACAGGGTTGTTGTGAAGAGGCTTCAGAAGGAAAGAAAGGAATAATGAGGGAGAGAAACTTCCTTATCAGATGAGAGTTGGGGGGGTAATTGGCAGTTAAAACCCCCCAAAGGAGCATGATTGGCCAGAATGTACTTTTATTTTGGTTTATTCACTTAAAAATCATTTGGTGACAGTTACAAGTGGGTGAGGTGGGACAAAGCTGAAGGGAGTGCTTAGCGCAGGCCATGAAGAAACCTCTGTCCCTGGAAACCTGGGCTCCCGAACTGGTGGCTGAATAGAGGATTATGCTCTGAGGTTCTGGTGATGCCTCCCATTGACAGTGAGAACTAGAAGGAAAAAAGGTTTAGGTTTAGGTGAAGGTCAGATCTGTGAGAACTTCCACAAAACACATTGGAACTGTATGGTTCTAGAAGTCAGACACATCACGGAAAGATGGAGGCCAAGGAAGAGATACATAGGTATGTTCCTGCTTGAAAATTTTTTTTTAGGGAAATCTGGTCTGAAGAAAAAGCTACCAAGAGTTTAGTTAGGGAAGATGTGCTTTACTATTAGGGAACATTATCCAAATGTGTTTAGAACCATAGAATAATTGAGTTGGAAGGGGTGTTTTAGACCATTGGATCCAACCCCCCTGTTCAATGCAGGAATCTGAACTAAAACAAGTCTGGTAGATGGCTCTCCCATTTTCTTTCGAATGCTGCAAGTGATGGAGTGCTCATCACAACCCAAGATCATGGGCCCCATTGTTGTACTGCTCTAACAGTTAAGCAGTTTTTCTTGACATTCAGCCTAAATCCAGCTTCCTATAGCTTGAGCCCATTGTTTTGTGTCCTGCGTTCTGGCACGATGAAGAACAGATCTTGACCCTCCTCTGCCTGAACTACCTTTCAAATATTTGAAGAGTGCTAGCATATCTCCCCTTAGTCATCTTTTCTTTTAAGGCTCAACATGCCCAGTTTTTTTCAGTCTTTCCTCATAGTGTTTGGTTTCCAGACTCCTGATCCTCTTTGTTGACCTCCTCTGAACTTGCTTCAGTTTCTTAGCATTCCTCTTAATGTGTAGCATCCAGAACTGGACACAACACTCAATGTGAGGCCTGACCAGAGTTAAATAGAGGGTTACTACTACCTTGTGGGATTTGGAGACCATGCTTGTAGCATAAAATCACATTTGCCTCTTTTTTTCACAGCCATATTGTTGAATTTAAAATGTGTTTTAGGCTGAGATTTCAGCAAGGCTAATCCCGCTGAGTTCTGCTGGAACCCAAAGACCCAATAAAGAATCCAGCAGGAGAGAGGTCCAGGAAAGTACTGTGTTTATTGAGTCCAATAAAGAAAAAGTAGGCAAACACCAGCCAAGACAGAGCTAAGATGTTCAGCCCTGAAGACAAAGAAAACCACATTTTTATTAGTTCCTTCTTTCCCTCCCACCGAGCGGCGCCTCCCAGGGGTGGGCAAGGGGATGGTCTTCCAGGATATCCAATCGGTGCAGTCCGGGGGCCTGTCCAGGGGGAGTCCTGGGCGGTCCGGGGGTGTTTCTGATGAGCTGGAATCGGATACCTGCCCAGGTGTTACCAAGCCAAATCTGTCCTTTAATTGGGCTATCAAGAGGTGACAATGAAAAAGGGGAACAGGGTATTGTCCTTGGGAAGATTGGAAAGTCAACAGGGGGCCGGAGACAGCCAATATGAAAGTCAATGGGGTGCTGGAGAGTCAATGGGATAAGCACTGGGGCTGCTAGACAGTTCCTGAGAGATGTGTTGTTGTGACAATGAGAAGCCCCAGGCTGGGTCTTAATCTGGGCAGCAGCTGCAGAGGAGACGTGTTGGAATTCTGGTGAAGAATGGAGTCTGCTTCTGGAAGATGTGACTGCCTCGTGGAGCCGCCATGATGTTGATGTTCTTCCTCCTTTGCCATAAACCCCTTGCCCAAGATTATACAGGTAAAGGAACCATAGGACAGAGTAGGAACACGTTTAAAATACATCCAGGGAAGATGGGTTAAAGGGGAGAGAGAAAAGGAGAGAGAGAGAGAGAGAGAGAGAGAGAGAGAGATGGGTGGGGTGGGGTGGGGTCAAGGGCTTGGAGACACTTAGGCAGGGGGACCATTGAGGCAGTCCTTTAGGTGTAAGGGAGTCCCTGGTTCTTGTGAATGATTGTCCATGATCATTCCCTTGCAAGCCATGAGCATGGAGGGAATAATCCATCAGTTCAGGAAGAATTTCCTGGGCTGCGTATCTGGCTGTTCTAGGGGTCAAAGGGGGAGTTCACTTTGGCCAGGAAGGGGTTAACCAAATTATCATCAAAGGCCCTTGACCATCCTTCAGTGGAAACCTTTGGCTCAAAAGCAATAAGCTTCCAAAGGTTTCCCTTGGAAGGGGGAACTCTGTTTGTGCAGTTCGGAAGGGCGGGTTGGTCTACTTTCATAGAAAAGCATTGCCTGGGAGAGGGGGTCAGACCACTTGCATAGAGAAGCATTACCGGGAGAGAGCCAGATTCTTATGAAACTAAGGCTCGGGGAGGAACAGAGACCGAGGGGAAGTCTCAACTGAGGCTGGGTTTGTGGAACTCCGGACCGGCGAGGAGAAGGCATATTCGTACTGCTGGCTTGAACAAACCCTGGCCGCCTCTCTGGAACCCTGGACGGCCGGAGTTTTTGAATTTTCCCGGGAGGGGCTCCGGTTCTTTTCGGTTGGAGTTGTCTACCTAGTTAATTCAACATAATTGGGTCCCCCGCCTCGCCCACCTTCTGGCCATAATTAACTAGGCATTGATTGATGAAGGGGGCGCTGATTGGTTAAGACGCACAGGCAGTTTTATCTTTCGCACCCCTGCTGTTTTACAGACTGCCTGCGGAAAATAGACTCTCAGCCTTATCTGGCCATAATGTAACCAAACAAATTATCTGTAAATTGGTGCTTTCCGCCACCCAGGCTTCCCGCTCTGCTCGCAATGCCCTAGCCAGCAAAAGCGGCGGTTTGGGTATTCTTCCCAATATCTTGGGAACGGAGTGGAATTTTGGGACCAGGTAAAAAGTGTTGTGCTTGTGACGGTGTGGGGCGTATTTGGGCGGTTCCGATGAGTCTCAGAACTGCTCCAATTATTGCTTATTATAATTTTATTTTCCATTACAACTCTTCAACATTGCATCATTTGGCTTTTGATCCACAACAATGCCAAGATCCTTCTCACTTGTAGCATTACTGAGCCAAGTATCCCCCTTCTTATAACTGTTCATATCTGTGTGTCCCCTGCTACCCTAACACCAGTTATCCCTGTTGAACATCATTCTGTTGTTTTCAGTACAATGCTCTCAACTATTAAGAATAGGATCCTTTTGAATTTTGTTTCTATCCATGTACATTTGATCACTTCTAACCTATTAATTGAAGAGGTTATTCTCCAAATCCATTAATAAACATCTTAGCATTGTTCATCATCTCTGTCTAGTATTGGTGAGGCACCATACACAATAAAAAAGACAGCTTAGTTTCAGAAGATTGTTGGATGTTTCTTTGTATTACAGGTTGACATCATACCCCATGTTTCTGGTCTAATCCAGAGCTTCATTACAATTCAGTTGAATCATTTGTCCGCATTGGGTGACAGAGACAGGAAATGCTACACAGCTTTTCTGATACTTTTTAATGATGGTACTGCTATAAGTACAGCAGGGTATGAGCATGCCATGCACGTTGTCTTTGATCATCTCTTTGGTGGAATCCTATCACGCCCTCCAAAACAGCTTCTTTCTGTCTTCTCGTCTGCCCTTCTCCCTTTCTCTCTTTGACTTTGAAATGCTTCACCTCCTGCCAGTCTCCAAAGCTGCACAATTCTTTCTTTAATCTTCTCCTTCTGCTCCCAAGCATGCTGCAAAATCTTCCTAAACTTCAAAAACTTCAGACCTCTCATGTAGTGTCCTCCCCCCTGCTTCCTGCTCCCCTTATCTTCTTAGTGTATGAATATTTACGTTCCTCTGGCTGCCTCTGCTTCTAATCTTTCTAGTTTCCAGCTCCATGTTCTGGAATTTTTACTGCCTCCCACCCTTATACGAGCTCTGATCCACACAGGGAGGTCATCCTGTGTCTGAAAGTTGCATCAAATGCCCCCCCTCCCCATTCAGTTAAAGGGAAGGACCCAACTTACCAGGTCTGCCAATTGTTGGCATTGAGGCACCAGCTGAAACAAAGGAGAATAATGACCCTCACGTGGAGGGGGAAACCAGAAGCAATTGGGGCTGGGACAGGGGCCTGTCCAGTGGGGCTGGCCGGAAGGGGAAGCACAGCAAGGGTCGACCCGGCCCCTTGGAGAGTGTGACACACTTGCAAGTGCCCAGATTGATGGGGTTTAAAAGGGCTCCCCCTTTTAAGGAGAAGCAACCAACTGAAGAGTGTGTCCACGTTACATGATTTGGTGCCAGGGGCATGCACTGGGGTGACTTGTTGCCTGGGTGGGGGCCCATGCTGTTGAAACAGCCTAGTTTTGCATCTGTTTTAGAAGCAGCTCTTGTGTGTCAGCACCAGTATAACAGCAGCATATTTTCCAGTGGGTTGCCTCTGACTTAATTGTAAGTCTATGAATTAGGGGCCTCCAAAAAAGTCCTATAATTACCAAAATTAGCTTGAACATAGCCATACCTAGGCCTGTGTGTGTAAATGACTTGCAGTAGAAGAGCGAGTAATGGTCCCATTATTTGATACTGTTGTCTAGCTGCAGTTGCTTTCAGCACTTTTTTTTTCTTGATTGGCAATAGAAAGGTTCTCTACTATCTTTCCAAAATGAGGGGAAAACTGGTTGTTTCCATAGAAGTCTGTTTTGCAATATGGTCCATCCAAATTAGCCAGTAGTCAAAAAGAGCAATCCAAGAGCTTCACACTTCGCATACACCAGGAGTTGCTCTCCTACATTCTAAACACGTGGATGGTATCACAGGGAAATTATTAACAAATCATTGAGTCTGAAGCTGGCTATCACCAAGGTCAAATGTGATTCTGTATGAATTCCTCAGACATTTTCAGCATGTGAAAAGCATGAAGCTAGTTCACCCTCTAACCTTATCTCCATCTTTCTTTGGTCTTTTAAAAGGTGACATTTTATCATGAAAAGAGACTACTTTCAAGTGTCATTTTTGCTTCAGTCTTAGAATGAGCTGAAGATTTGACTTTTAAGGCAATTGAAAATACACTTTAGGCCAGTTGTAGACATTTTAGAAATGGCAGTGTGAGAATGAAAAAGAAGTGCTTCCTTGCATAGGCCTTTCTCCTGGCCAAGGGCAACCAACTTTGTCACCCCTTCGGCAGGAAGTGAAGGACTGCCCACAGAGACCAGACTGCTGTACTACTACCCTGCATCAGTAAAAACAAATAGACCTCTGTGTTGAATTATGTTAAAACTGTATAAATGCTGTTCATATATTGAGTAGAACCTCAGAGCCAGACATTACAGACAGGTGACTGAAGGATCAGGTGTGCCCTTACTAGCTTTCCTTACAGTGGGGACTGCACTGCGCCAAATGGGTCACACCCGACAATCCTTGATTCTGCTGAACCTACACACTTGCCAATGGAACTCAGTCTTCAAGGATCCGACCCGATGGCCTAGCCAGGAACATCAAAGGTATGGGTGCCCCTTTGATCCATGGGATCCGACCTGATGTTCATGCCTCTTCATTTTACACCTTGCCGCTAGGGGAACTTAGCTTTAGGCAACAATACATTTTGATGCAAATGGAAGATATTATCCCAGGGCCTCTTCTTGGACACTCGTTTTCTCACGTGAGATGGATGGAAGGACTGTTAATCTTGTGCAGTGATCTTCTCAGTCAGGAATCTACCAGAAGACACATTCACAGGAGGAGTGGTGTCAGAGTGTGCTTGGTTCCCCTTGAGTCAAGGGGTGTGTTAAGAGGCCTCCTCCCCTGTCCAAGGACTGCTCTCATCTCAGCAGCAATCCAGGAAGCATCTGGAGGCCCTCTTAAATCTTTTCCCTTTCCGATTTAATCCAAGTGTCCAGATATTCAACAATTACTGAGAGTTTCTGGCGAGTACTCTTGTGCGCATTGTGACCTGCAGCCAAGCAAAGAGAATCACATGCTTTTTATAAACTTTGTGCTATTAGGCCCTGGCCATTAGGAACAGGAACTTGAAGGACACTGCAGTAATAATTTCCTTTTAAGCTCCTACTTTCTTGGAGCACTTAGCTTTCAAGAAGGCAACCTCTGTGTGGCTGAATTAAGAAGAAAAACAAACACAGTGCTGAAAAATTCCTATTACTTGGTGGAAAGTAATTGCCATCCAGCAACTGGGCGATGTGCAGGAGATGCTTTTAATGATGACTTTGGAAAGCAGTACTAGATTGAATGCAGAAGAGGATTAGGTGGAAGAGCTGCTGTGCTGATTCTTTCTTTAAAACAAGCCCCAAATCCCCAGCTACTTTCCCATTCTTCCTCCCCAACTCTATCCAAAAGCACCAGCTTGATAAGTGCAGTCCTGAGCTCACTGGAAGAGGGGCAAACAGCAGCCATATCCCTTCCCCAACAGGAGGTGGCATTTGTTGGGGGATTATTTTGGGGGACTCCAAATCCTAGCATACTCCATTCTGGGAGTTCTACCCGACAGGCAGACACCTACTAGTACCTAAATGTGGCTCACCTGAGAGAAAGGGTAAACTGAACAGCCTGATGGCCAAACCACATGACCAACTTTTCCAGAGTGGCCTTGGTCCTTCTGGACCATGTGACCACTGGTCAAATCTGTCTCCCAGGTCAGGTGGACAAAGCAGTGCCTCCCATCACAGGGCTGGATCAGAGCGTCCCTTTTGAACAGGCAGCTAAGGGCACTTAGGCCTATGCTCAGCCACGACGTCTTGCAGTTTACGGCATTTTTCTAGATATGCCACACTTAAGTGTCTGACAGGTGGAAATCCTAGAGTGGGAATTCTGGAATTTGGAGCTCACCAACATCTCTCTCTCTCTCTCCCTCTCTAATCTCTAATGGGTTTTTGGATCTCAGCCTCTTGCATCTCTTTGTTTATTTTTTTAAAATAAGGTGTTTGTGCACCCTAAAGCTCCCTACCTTTGTGTTAGATTTGTAACAAAGTATATCGCTTAAGTCTTGAACGTCAAATTCCCCCCAGGGCAAGATTCCCAGAAGGATTTGCAATACAAAATAGAGATGGGCACGACTCAGAAAATTTTTTCGTTTTCGTTTTCGTTTTCGTCTAGGGGTCCGTTTCGTTTCGTTTCCGTTTTCGTGAGCTAATTTTCAAAATTTTTCGTTTTCGTTTCGTTACGTAACAAAAAAGAAAAATGAAAATGAAAATTTTTTCGTTTCTTCCCATTTAGCTCCATTAAGTGCTTTTCCAGTAACAAAAAACGAAAAACGGCTCAAAATTAGTCGTTTCGTTTCCATTTTCCTTCCATTTTTGAACCGTTTTTCGTTTTTCGTTTCGTTACGTAACGAAAATGAAAAACGGAAACGGAAACGAAAATTTCGCTAAGTCGTGCCCATCTCTAATACAAAATTCACTTCTCTTTAAAAACAAGCCAACAAAAAACTAAACACATACAAACAAAACCAGGGCACTTGACAACTCTGCAAGGCTACGTAGACTGTTTATAACATTTGGGGCCGGTGTAATATTGGTGGTCCTGCTTGTGTTGCCTCTGACAAGGACCTATTCATGCTTCCACAAATATGGAAAGCCACATGTGAGAATTACTGCATGCATGGGTGACTTAAGATTATTCTTGCCTAGAGCCCCTTTTTTGCCCTGACATTTACATTTGCAGTACATTACTTTATCTTGACATATGTGGGCATAAAGAAATAGGGACCAACAGCTCCTGTTGAGCTTCTGGGCTTCCGTTTCATATCTCTTCTGGTTGTTTTGTGCTGCTAGATTTCTCTACAAGTGATTCAGAAGGGATTTTTTTTTCCTGCAAAACCCACCCCACCACCACCACCTCACTGTATTTGTACAGTATATGATCTCCTTGGTAGCTAAGACAGAAAAATAGTATCTAGTGACACATTACCAAGGACTCGGGTAGTGTTCATGTATTTACTCCTCTCTTGAACTCTTTCCCCAAAGAACCTAGAATGCCTTCTGTCACAAGAACTTGCTCTCTCTCTCTCTCTCTCTCTCTCTCTCTCTCTCTCTCTCTCTCTC
>JAHTLZ010003547.1:20913858-20926504 GCA_023846285.1 Phrynocephalus versicolor
TCTCTCTCTCTCTCTCTCTCTCTCTCTCTCTCTCTCTCTCTCTCTCTGTATGTGTGTAGAAAGATGCTTCTCCTGGTTCACAGGGAGAAAACTGTTATTTTACTGTGTATTTAATCTTTTTAAAATATATATTTTGGCTGGGATTTTTGGGGACTGTTTTGTTTGCTGATGGCTGTTGTTGTCAGCATGATTGCCTCTTTAGAGAGTAGACTGATTCTCTGTTGCCTTGCCTCTGGTTTTTGTTTTTGTTTTTTATTTTTTGTTTTTTGTTTTTTGCAAAGGGGGATAGTTTTTACTGGTTCTGAGGACTTTTTATTTTTTGTACAAGTGGCAAAAACAAAATTGGGGTTATTAAAACAAAATTACCCCAGAACATGGCCCCTTTCATAGTAAATAAAAGGCCAATACATAAAAATAACATAAACCAAAACGGAAATGAAAGATTCTACTCTTCACATCCCTGTCCCTACATAGGAATATGACATTACTGGCTTTCTGCATTCCTTCCAACCACACCTGCAATTCACTTGGTTGCTGATGGAGATATGAATTTTCTCAGGAACAGTACAGTTTTTCAAACAACTCCTCTTGCAATGCAAAGTATTTGAGGGCAGTTTCGTCTAGAATGGATGTTTAAAAGCCCATGGATGATTGGGAATATGTCAGTCCACCTCAGGAGGCTATCTACTGAGCATGCGTGAACAACTAACTTGGGACTTTAACACACCTCAGGCCATTGAAAAGAACCTATTCTGGTCATTGTCCACCTCATGAGCCAATTCAGGCCACGGTCCCCATAAATGAGCCTATCCAGACGAGGGTGATGTAAAACCAAGGTGGACTAGAAAATTGAGTGCTCGCCACTAACTTTCCTCAGACTGACAAAGCTGCTTGGATGAGTAGCGAAACATTTTGATCTTTCAAGAAAAGAAGTCCTGTTGCCAGGACCCAAGTTCCAGATAACCTGGAGAAGAGAAAGGGGAACAGGGAATAGTAGAATCCTGTGCTTAAAGACTGAAGACATGTGGGATTCTTTGTTTTTACTGTTGTTCAGCATGCTGCAATGTGCATGGGTAACAGTAGCTTTGCAAAGAAAAATGAGCAAAGAAAGTAGTTACCCAGTTGGCAAACAAATAATACATCACACATACAGTCAGAGACAGTAAGGAATTCTGGGAGGCAGAATTATAATACAAGGAACATTTTTCAAGTTTGGTGAGAAATGCACTAAATTTAATTGAGAGACAGAGCGGTCTTAGGAAGCAGTGAAACTCTTTTATCCTGAGACCTGCCGGTCTTCTGCCTGTAGGGCAGAAAAGAAGGAAGAACAGTGTTTTTCTACCCCTCTCCTCTTTACATTAAAAACAAATGACAAAGAATATGACTTTCCTCCCTTTCTAACCAATTGGAGAGAAAATGTACAGGCTGGGTTCCAGGATAGACACATGTATCCTAGAGGAGAAATCCATTACAGGTTACAAACCACGATGGAGATGTGTAATCTCCAGGCTTAAAACTGGGGTACTTCAAGGACCAGATGCAGGGGAGTGGTATCCGGAGACAGATATCTAGTCTCATGTGCTCCCAAATGCACCTGGTGGGGCCACAGTGAGATACAGGAAGCTGGACTAGATGGGCCTTTGGCCTGATCCAGCATGGCTCTTCTTATGTTCTTAGGTCCCAAACTTCTACCATCCGCTCTGCCAAGAGAAAGGAACTTTTGCTTCTTGGGGGTGTTGGAGAAAAGAGGGCCATGGACATTTCCAAGGCAACTTGGACAGGGGTTGCGAAATCAGATTTCCTTCCCCCTGCCTCATGGGAAGAGGGGTTTCTCCCAGGAACCACTGGATCGCAGAGAGAGCAATGTCATGTTGAGTGGTTCTTCCACCAACATCGCCATCACACAGTTCAACTTGAAGGACCTTAACAACAACAGTTCTGTCTGATATTCATTCAAAACTGTTTGATAGATGAAATTTTAGCCCCTCTTTTTAACCATGCTGTCCGGATGGCATTGCTGAAGTGGGCCTGAAAATATTTCAGATACAGTCATAAAGAAACAACAAATAAGGTTTTTTTCTCTGTGTGTTTTTTTTTTAAATCATGCACTCAATGAGATAGGAATATACATTTTTAGCTGTAGATCTGCTTTTAAAGAAAGAATTTAAATAGATTTGAGGACAGGATGTGGCCTTCCCTTCTCACTTTATTTAGATTTTAGGTGGGGCAGGAACCACCAAAGACTAAGCAGAGCATGTTTTATTAGTAAAGACAAAGGGTTGCAAGTATACATTTCAACACAAAATGACTTGACAGTTCATCGTTATGCACAACTAATCAACATTCGATTTTGAACATGGTTGCTGTTTATTAAAGAGATGTCTCCCACTGTTTTGCACAGTGCTGCAATTTTGTGGGGGTGGTTGTGATCCAGGATGACAGTAATTAGAGAAAAGGCTAGTTTTGCAGATTGAATATGATGGGGGGGGGGGGGAAGAAACCCGCACATCCCTTTCTTTCTGAAACAGCAGAGCAATCTCTATGGGCTTTTTTGCATATGAAATCAGCCAGTGATCAGCCTAAGGCCCATCACATACCGAGGAAAATCTTGATGGTATTTCAGCTGGCAGGCTGAGTTCATTCTTGAGCAAATGCTTCTATGCTTGTTACTTCGAGTGGCTTTGGATGCCCCCACCAGCACAGCCACCCCTATTCACAAGTGCCTTGTGCTTCATCATTCTGCTTTTTGGAGAAAGATCAGAATGGGAACCTGCTCAGGTAGCCTTTGTAGCTTGATAGCTCAGCGAGTTAGGTCTCTGGCTGCAGAACCAAAGGTTGGCAGTTCAATTCCCCACCGTGCCTCTCACAAATTTATTTATTTATTTATTTGATTTATATATCGCAACCATCTAGCGAAAAGCTAATCTGGGCCAGCCTGCCCTAGCCTGCCCCAAGAAAACCCTGAAAAGGTTGCCATAAGTCTGAATTAACTTGTGAGCTCATGCTGATGATGATGCTGATGATGAAGAAGAAGAAGAAGAAAGAAAGAAAGAAAGAAAGAAAGAAAGAAAGAAAGAAAGAAAGAAAGAAAGAAAGAAAGAAAGAAAGAAGAAATGCATGTAAGGCTTATAAGTTTCACTTATGCAGGTTCCCCAGCCTGAAATTTCAGAAGCAGAATAACAACCACTATGCAGCAGTGACAGACAACTAATACAACTGATACTCTCTCCGGTAGGTGCAGCCTGGAGTGGCAAGTTGATTTAGGGCAAAAGTGGGCATTCATACTTGGGAAGCAGTCACTATCACTCTCACTGCAAACATTCAGAGGCAGGCATGGATGCTGCCAGACTCCACACCATTTGTCCCTCCTACAAGTCAGCTGAGAGGCAGAAAAACACTTTGCCCTGAACTGGAAACATTTCTACCTGCTTCCTCCTCCTTCGCTAGGAATCTGTGATTAACGGAAGCAGGAAGGAGTTGATAGGCTTAGGGTAGCCTGAGCTTCAGATGGCCCTGCTACCAATAAATGACAATGTCAGAGTTGACTGGTCTGAGTTACAGACGGTGAACCAAGGTTTCCTCTAAGCTGTGGGCATCCATACCTGTGCCCCCTTCCACCCAGGGTTTTTCCTCCCCTGCACACCCACAGCATCTGTTTTTGTTCCACTCATGGGGGTAGGGGGGAATCACACGTGAGAAGAGACTTTGGTGTGAACAGTTTCTAAGGTACATTTGTGATATTGTTGTCATAGTTTACTACACACTACGGGCCAATCCAGATATCTTTAGAACCGTTGCTGCCAACCTGGGGTCATCAGATGTTCTTGGACTAAAACTCCCAGAAGCTTTCACCATTAGCTATGCTGGGCAGGATTTCTAAGAAAGTAAGAATTGTAGTACAAAACATCAGGAGACCCAAGTTGGGAAGGTGATAGCAGTACAATAGAGCTTTGTGCCTGCTGACCAAACACAAGAGACAGCAAGTTAATTCCCATGATGAAGAGGTCAGAAAACTCATGCTAAGAGAAATCTTTTTTCACACCAGGGATCTCTACTTTCAACAAGTATGGATAGTTTGACCATAAGGACACACAGGTACATAGTAGACAAATAGTTCTTAATTCTTTCACCATTTCTGGATCCCCTTGGATTTGATACAGTTCCTTTGTGTGCGTTTTCTGCAGATGTATGCCAGAGTCAGTGGGAGTCACAACAAGAGTGAGATGAGGCTCATAGGAAGCCCAGTGTTAGGGAAGACTATAGTTGTCTTGGCAACCTGCTGTCAAGAGCAAAACACCATGGAAGCCTCCCCTGTTCAGGAGAGCCTAGGGCCAACGTAGTTGGTACAATCTCTCCAATATCCCAGGGTCCCTTATTTCTGAAGGCAGTGCTCCAATGTGTATGCCTCACAGCATATTACAGAACTCAGGTACATATGGAGCTAAAAGCTCCAAGTTTTCTCGATCCCAGAAGCTCCTCACAGTGTGTGCCTACTGTACGTTCAAAGTGGAGTTGTCCTGCCTCTGCAGAACTGTTTTATTCTAAAGTGGAAGAATAAAAAGTACAAGCAAGATAATGATGCATGTAAAATAAGTGAACTATTGCTGATTACTCTGAACTCCAGTTCAGGGGCCATTCATATTTTAACAAATCATTGATAAATAACACTACAGCGGGACAGCAGTGAAAAACATTGTATAAAGTTACTAAATTTAAAACAAGATTGTGTTATAACATGTAAATGAATTTGGGTGCAGGGCACGTATAGCAGAATGACAGCATATAGAAGAGCTCTACTGTAGATCAGGTGAAATGAATATACACATGAGATGGGAGCAGGAAGAGGGCAAATGATAAAACTTTTACTGATAACTAGAAATTTATCTTAAATAGAAAGCAGAACAATTTAAGTGGCCTTGTCATCCCAAAGTTTTTCACAGCTAGAAGAACAGTAGAGGAGAACCCACAGAGATGCTTAGCAAAACAGAAACCAAGTGCTTTGGCTGATTGGAAACATCTAGCTTCTGAATTAAGGTAATTACAGGATATTCCAATTAACACCCACATATCCCCAGTATGGCAGGTTCTGACTGGCATTTGATGAGCTAATTGGTGAAAAGCTCAGGAAATTCTTTTCCCAGCAGCTACAAAAATATATGCCTTTGAGAAAGGCACATTGTTATCCATTTTTAAGGACTCAAACCCTGTAGAAAGCAGTTAAAGGAGGACAATTAGCAAAAAAAAAGAAGAAGAAGAAAAAGAAAAAAGAAAAAGAATAAGAAAAAAGAAAAAAGAAAAAAGAAAAAAGAAAAAAAGAAAAAGAAAAAAAGAAAAAGAAAAAAAAGAAAAAAAGCTGACATTATGAGGAAAAATACAATGTCAGCTACACAATATTATAATAGTTTGTAGCAACCTTCCAGACATCATGCTAGAGCCCAATATAAGGTTGCTTTGATTTTTGCACATAGAGTACTAACACATGTCACACTGCTTCTTCTCAAGGGAATGATAGTAGATCCAAACATGTAGTTGGGAAGGGATATAACAGTAGATAACAGCAGTCATTGACAAGAATATTTAACTCTGCCAACCAAGCCTTTGGTAGAAGATCTAGAATTGCTTAGAGACAGACCCCTCCCCAATCTCAAGCAACTACTAAGACACTATGGATCACACTAGACAGACATTTTGGAGAAGGTGGCCGTGTTAGTCTGTGCAAGAATTCCAGGCAAAAATGAAGGAAAATAAAACAAAACAAAAGCCAAAAAAACATGTGGCACCTTAAAGACTAACTTTCATAATTTAATGTAACATTTAGACATGGGCACGACCAGAAAAAATGACGTTTTGAGTTTTCGTTTGTCAGAACGGGTCCGTTTCGGGTCGTTTCCGTTTGTCATGAAATTTTTCAAAAATTTGTCGTTTTGTCGTTTCATTTGGCATTTGTCGTTTCCACCGTGATTTAGCGCGATTTGACTTCCCAGAGCATAGGGGCGTCCCGCAATCAGGGCTGGTGCTAGGTGTTTTTGCGCCCTAGGTGGTGGGCAGGGCAGGTGGTGGGTGGCGGGGGGGCATGGGCGGGCGGCGACAGCAGCAGGGCGGCAGCCACGGGCGGGTGAGTGGGCGGGCGGCGGCGTGGGCTGCAGGTGGGCAGTGGCGCGGGCGGGCAGGCGAGTAGGCAGTTAGGATATCACTTAGGATAGAGGTTCTGTTCTTGGCTTGAACCCCAATGTGTGTGTGTGCAAGCAAATTGAAGTTGGGAAAATAGAAAATAAATGGTAGTATATAATATATCTTTAAAATAAATCCACACCTCCCACTCCCAGTCGAACCTCCCCCTTTATCCAATATCACAAACTGCCAAAGAAGAAATAAAGAATAAACTGCTATTCCCTTCAGCAGACAAAGCTGCAGGGAATCAAAGAAATTATTTTCTAAATTCAATTCCCTCCCTGCCTGCCTAACTTAAATCCTAAATCCTCCAGCCTCTCTCCTCAATCTCGATTGGATCACACCAGCACCAGCAGCAAGCCCTCCTCCCTTAACCACACCCATACACCTGACTGCGATTTCTGGAAGGTGCCTTGGCTTTTTATGCCCTCCGAGACATCCAGAAGTGTCAGTCAAAAACCTGGCAATGCCATTGGTGGAATGGTTCAAAAAATTTGCATGGTCCCATCCCATGCCCAGCCCAAATGGGCAGGTCTAAAAAAATAAAAAATAAAATAAAATAAAATAAAATAAAATAAAATAAAATCAATACAACGTTTTATTGCTATAAAAAACCCACTGCTGTTACCATTAAAATTCAGGCATTTAAAATAAATAAATTTCACATGTTTCTGTGGTGATTTGGTGTGTTTTTGACCCCCCCCCCAGCCTGGTGCAAGCAGCCCAGGACAGGAGAAGAGGGGGGGAAAGGCCGGGGACCCCCCAGAAACCACCCCTCTGGTAGGTGGCAAAGTCTCAGGCAGGCATATTTTTCGCCTGCTTTTTTGGCCGGGAGTCGGGTTTTTTTTTTTAAAAAAACTTTTAAAAACTTTTTCTGTGCTTCGCATTGCGCGATTGCCGCGATGCCACAAACGAAAACGAAAACCCCCACCAAATTTTTCTTTTTTCGGTTCGAGTTCGAGTTCTGACGGCTTAATTATCGTTACCATTACCGTTATGTAACGGAAACGGAAAACGGAAACGGAAACGAAGATTTTGCCGAGTCGTGCCCATGTCTAGTAACATTTCATGGGCATGTCCACTTCTTTAGACATATAGCAGCAGAATGAGGTGTGCAATATAATATGTATGGAATATACGTTTCATACCAAATATTCATTGGCTGTTGTGTGTAGGTATATTTGCATGCAAGCTTTGTTGTAAAAAATCCTGAAGAGACAGAAACCAGATCTGGGTGGGCAGGGAACGAGGAAGAGGTGGAGGGGGGTTCATTTGAGATTATGGGAGTGGGAAAGTTGATATGGTTGGTGTAGTTTTAGGGCCTTGTAGTAAAAATTCCTCAGAGTCCATGACAGACATGGAGATGAAACCCTGCTACAAACTGAGTCTGCACCCACATCTATGCCAGCAAGCAACACAATAACAAGACCTCATAAGGTCACAGAGTACATAAAGGGAACCTTTACTTGTTCATCTGTGAATATGATCTGTGCCATCTTTTGCCAGTAATGCCCATCTGTACCCTATATAGGACAATAAGGACAATTTATGCAAAGTAATCAATGGACATCAATCAGACATCAGAAACTTAACACCAGAAACCTGTCTTAGAGCCTTTTCACACAACCCCTAAGATCCGCTGGCCACTTAAATTTAGACCAGAGATCTTGGGGGTTTGTCGCTGTTCCTGTGTTCCCACCCCCTCCGCACTCCTGGCTGCTGTCTGTGTGAGGGGAGGGAGAAAAAAAGGAAGAAAAGAATGCCGGATCACCTCCGTTCTGCCATCTCGCTCTGCTCTCGGCAGTATTCCAGTCTCTTAGTATCTCTTAAAGGGGCAGGGGGCAAAACAACAACAAACAGAAGCAAGGAGAGCCCGGCACTCACTACGTTACATCCGCATCAGGAATTTTTCACCCCCAGAGAGCAGGTACTTGAAAAGTGCACTGGGGTGCGCTTAGGTGGGCGTGGTCGCACTTAATTTTTTCTAAACTCTGGAGCTGGTGGGGAAACAATTTTAAGCTCCGGATCTGGGAGCCATTTGCCACGGATTTTAGGGGTCATGTGAAAAGGCCCTTAAATGATGTCAGCCTACCAGGACACTCTTCATGAGATATCAAAGTTGCTATAATGGAAAATAAACATGACAAAACAAGAATAAAGAGAGAAACAGCTGAGATAAAATTTGATCACATGATGGACACATATATATATGGATTGCCTGCTTTTGTGTTTCTTGCTGGAATGTTTATGGAACTGAGTACAAAACAGATGTCATAAATTACGGTATGTATAAAATGCAACTAGATGCCACTGAGTGTTAAGAGTCCAACATGCATATTTGATAGTGTTAATAGCTGTTTTCTACCACAGTATATACTCACCATCTGCAACTTCTGGTTGGCTGTTTTCTCAGCCAGTCACTGATTGGACAAGAACTTCATGACAGTTAGAACTGTCTGGCAGTGGAATATGCTGCCGCAGAGGGTGGTGGAGTCTCCTTCTTTGGAGGTTTTTAAGCAGAGGCTGGATAGCCATATGTCGAGAGTCCTGTGATGGGGGTTTCGTTATGACAGGGGTTTGGACTAGATGGCCCCTGAGGTCTCTTCCCACTCTATGATTCTATGATTCTATGATTCTATGCTAGGCAGACCTTATAATTGCAACAGAATTATCACAATTTGCTTGCACAGTATATACAATTATCCAATCGTGAAAGGATCAAGCTATAACCATCTGCAACAAGGTGGGAGACATTTGGCCCTGTAGCTCTTGTCGTACTCTAACTCCCATTAGCCCAGCAAACTTGACCAGTGCTCATGGACGATGGGAGTGGGGATCAGTCACAGATTCCCCATCCATATATATACACACCGTGTGTGTGTCTCTCTGTGTGTGTGTCTGTGTTTTGTCCCCTTCGTGACCTGTCTCTTATTTTCTTCCATACTTAAGGACGAGGATGGATGCAGAGGTGAAACCACAGGACATAAGCTCAAATTAATGTCATTGGGTTGAATTCATACTTAATCACACAAAGCTCTCTTTTAAATATGCTAGTCACAAGTGTACCTGTGTCCTGTAGGTGTTGATTGTTTTCTGCAACATGCTGTTGCCATTAGTTACATATCTTAGTGTTCAATACAGGACAGTATAAGAAATTTTCAACCAACTTAAGTTGTGCAGCTTCCAGAGTTACTGACACAAACAATCTGGGGATTTTTGTAGTCTGTTATGTGAGCCTTTATGCAAAGAGATACATTTCTGATGATGACTGTATCTTCAAGGGACTTTTCCATGCCACCTGGCACAGTGCAAGGGGTGGAAGCATGACAAATAATATTTGGATTTAAATCTCACTAAGCTTTCCTTCATATGGACTGCAGACTCTTGTAAAAATTGTACAACTCCTCTGACTCGTGAAGTCTGTCCTAATGAAAGAAAGTTATTGAGCCTTGGAAATCCTATGTACAAGCATAGCTTTGATAATTACATACAAGATGAAATCTCCTTTTTCACCTTCAGAAGTAAATCTCAGTTTCTCAGTGGAAAGAAACTGTTCATATCTTTGGAACATGTCCGATCTATTAGACGTGTCTCGTGGCACAGTACTGAGCAGCACGATTTTGTCAGGCTTTTCAGAAAATTAAAATCTATATATAAAACAAAAACATATTACTTGAGATGAATAAATGCATTTTACATAGAGGGTAATAGAATTGAAGTTTAAAAGGTGACTCCAAAGGTTAATGCACCCTGCTCCTGCTGAGGTAGAAAGTCTACAGCTAAAGCATGTGTTTAAATCTAATGAATCGCCTGCCGCCTCCTGTGGATGAATTAAGCAGAAAAGGCATTGGCCTAAATCTGCTTGTACATCCTGTTGGAAGGGACTAGGTGCAACTCAGCTTACACTTGAGAAGATGCATGCCTTTGCATGGGGAAGAAGTCACATTTCCTAGACTGTCCTTCACCTATATCACTTTTTTCCTTCTCATGCCTGTGACTTGTCCCTCTAAGGACAAATCTTGCCTTTGTTCTCTAGGGATGAAAGGGGCAGTCACGGCACCTGGCATCTTCGAGTCATCAACTAGAACTAGGCCTTTTATCACTCTTCCTATCCCAAGCATGTATCTCTAATAAACATAAGCTTCTTCCTTTTTTTCAGAAATAAGTGTGGGTACAGTCCCTTTGCAAAGGGGAAAATGCAATCATTCCAAATGCAAAATGTAATCATTCCAAGTCCTGGACTGCAAAATTTACATGTTAAGACTGCTTATGCATTTTAAGATACAAACCAGACAAATAAATAAAAATATTTTTTTTTATTTTTATTGTATTATAAAATTATTGTAATAGACTCATATAATCAGTGGAACATACATAAATATTGACTTAAATTTCCATTGTTTTTACTCTATTTGGAACTAACAAATAGATTTAGGTTGTGAGCCTTAGATATTTGGGTTTTGCTCATTTGTGCTTTTAATGAACAGAGATATTTTAGTTACTACCGACTGGTAAAACAAGTCAGCAGAATCCTAGTAATAGTTTTCCTTTCACTAAAGGACTAATAAGGTCTTCTTCATTCCTCCATGGAAGAATAAACCAACAGGATGCTGCCATTGCCCAGGGGACACCCCAAAGTATCCTCACGTTATTTGGGGAGTCTCCTTTTGAGTACCACACTAAGTGCCTTTTCACACGACCCCTAACATCCGCTGGCCACTTAAATTCGGACCAGAGATCTTGGGGGTTTGTCGCTGTTCCTGTGTTCCCACCCCCTCCACACTCCTGGCTGCTGTCTGCGTGAGGGGAGGGAGAAAAAAAAGGAAGAAAAGAATGCCACTCACCTCCTTTCTGCTGTCTCGCTCGGCAGCATTCCAGTCTCTTAAGTATCTCTTAAAGGGGCTGGGGGCCAAAAAACAACAAACAGAAGCAAGGAGAGCCCGGCACTCACTAGGTTAGAGCCGCATCAGGAATTTTTCACCCTGGAGAGCAGGTACTTGAAAAGTGTGCTGGGACACGCCTAGGTGGGTGTGGTCGCACTTGGTTTTTTGTAAACTCCGGAGCTGGTGGGGAAACAATTTTAAGCTCCGGATCTGGGAGCCATTTGCCACGGATTTTAGGGGTCGTGTGAAAAGGCCCTAATAAAGGAGATCAGAATTTAAACAGCAGCATATTTTGCCTGTTGCCTGATGTCCAGCTGCCAAACTGGTTCGACACTACACTAGACAAATGTAGTCACTGGAAATATGACCAAAGAGGAAGTCCAAACACCCACACTGGCCTTGGCACTGATATGCAAAGGAAACAAAAGCAGGAAACTGAACAGGGCAGACCAAAAGAATGCCCAGAATACTAGCTAGGTTATTCCATAACTAACAGTCCTACCTTGGCTTCCATTCAAAGTCAATTGGAATGGTGTACTTAAAGGAGTGCCATATTGTTAGAAAATCATGCAGAAAACTGAAAATATATGTTCTTGCACCTGAGTTTGTTTGTTGCTGGGTTTTAGCATCAGGTTTCTGCAGGCTGTGGGCGAACATGTGGCTCTCCAGTTGCTGTTGGGCTGCAACTCCTAGCCTCGCAAGAGCAGCCAGTTGTGATTGGAGTTGTAGTCTAGCATAGGACCACTCCCTTTCTATTTATCAAGTTCTGAAAATCAACTTTTGTTTTGGTGGCCAATTCACCGCTTCCACTTGGAAGTTATATAAGAGCTTACACAATTAGGCCTGTCCCAAATTACCATTAATTGAATGGGGCCCATCTGGGGCTTACCTGGGGAAGTTCTGTTCACTTTAACTCTCTGATCAATCCCACTGTACCTGATATGAATATCAGACAAATGTGTCTGTTTGGAAAATAAGAAAATATATCAGGAAGGATTGACTGATTCCCTTTGTGTCCTCCAAAATTCTCAGTGGAATTTATATAAAGTTGTGATTTTTCGGTCCTCAGGCTAGGAGTGCCTGTGGTCAGATTCCATCTGGCCCTTGTTCCCTATTCAAATCTTTTTTAGTGAATTGTTTCCCTTCCTGTTAGAACAAAGAGCAAATGTTTCTCTATAGAGAGGTAAAGCTTTGCTGTGTTCCTTCAAAACACACTGTGCTTCATCTGGTGTATTTTGCAATTCTGCACATGTAATTTTCAGGAGGCCATTGTATTTTGAAGTTTAAGGCAGGCAGTTTACCATTCACCTGCACACTGACGTTACTGGGAGGCTTCTACTGGGATTACTTTTTGCCATTTACTAACTTCAGTTAAAAAAAAGAAAAGAAAAGATGTGTGCAGAACAAATGGATGAGTGACAGAAGGTAAAATACATAACTCCTACCCAATAAAAATATCCATAGTATAGTAGATCTATTGTAATTATAAGAATTTAAATTGTAATGTGTTTTTTTAAAAAGAATATCATTAATTAGCTGTTTCAGTATCTATCTATCTATCTATCTATCTATCTATCTATCTATCTATCTAT
>JAHTLZ010003547.1:20926514-20951409 GCA_023846285.1 Phrynocephalus versicolor
ATCTATCTATCTATCTATCTATCTATCTATCTATCTATCTATCTATCATCTTCTTTGTCAGCTGACTTAGGATTCTTTGGAGGGAGAAAAGTATAAAATATATACATATATATACACCATGCAGTCTTATAGGAACTGCAGATAGAGAGGGTATGGTGAAAGCTAGAGATGGGCACGACTCAGCGAAATTTTTGTTTTCGTTTTCATTTTGCAACAAAAACGAAAATGAAAATTTTTCAGAAAACAAAATGAAAACGAAAATGAAACGAAAAAATTTGCCGTGTTTTTCGTTTTCGTTTTCGTTACGGCAGACACATTGCATTGAAAAGAATGCTAACGAAAATGAAAAATTTTCATTTTCGTTTTGTTTTTTGTTTCATTTCATAACGAAAATGAAAACAAAAAATGCGCAAAAAAACCCCTGAAAAACAAAAACGAACTGAAACGGACCCCTAAACGAAAAACGAAAAATGAAAAATTATTTTTTTGAGTCGTGCCCATCTCTAGTGAAAGCTTCACCCTCTAACTGATCTGATCTCTGTGAAGATTGCCTCCTCCCACATTCAAGAGGCAACTTTCTAAGCCTGGAAACAAGTCTCCCATAGGTTGTGCTGAAACTCTTTAAAAAAAAATCTGTTAAGGAGTGGCTCCACTAATCCTCATCCATAACTTACATTAACCCTTCCCCTTCCCCAAAGTAGCACCAAACAAATGCAGCCCCTGGGATGAAAAAAATTATTTGCTACCCCTTCAGCACCAGGTTGTGTGGCTCATCTAATAAACCTCAGAGTAAATAGCAATCTTATTCATTCTGTCCATAAATAGCTCCAAGTGGTCTGACATTTTGCTTTTTGGATTGAAACAGTTCTTGTTTGTAGGGACACAAGAGGGAGGATTCTCCCCACCTACACCCCAGTGGGAAAGTATAAAACAGCAGATACCTTGCATTGCCCATTTACAAAGAAATCAAAGACAACTGTGCCCATTGGTCTTTTGAAGTCCCCCAAATATTCTTTCCCCTGTAACTGCCTTAGAAAGCTGAATTTCTCCTGCCATCTTGAGAAAGCAGAAACATATGTACAAATAAAACAGAGTAACATGTCATTTACATTTCCTATTTGCTGGAAGGAGTTCTCTGTGGAGAAATGGAAACACGCAGATACCACCATGGAGCCTGACTAGGATTGGGCTACCCACAGGACACCGGGCAGCTTGGCCCTTTATAGTTTGGGAGGCTTCTCTCAATACACCTGGAAAGCACTCATGGCATTTGACGTATGAACGTACTGGAATGCTTTTGTCGTGCACTTACATCAGAACACACAAATACACAAGTAATGCTGGTTTGTCCACCATTTCTACACTGGCATCTGTTTTATCACCTTCACATCATTCATGTTTTGTTGACCAAAGCCCCACTCTATTTCCCACTCCAGGGAGCGGGGGGGGGGGGGTGTTCATGTCTGGAGCAGGGGACAAGACCAGAGAATAGGGAATTGTTCAATGGTTGATATGGAAAAAGTGTGGAGAATACAAGTGTGGGGACAAATGATGGATGGCATGTAAAGTGACATTGTGTTATGAAGTGGAACAATTGGGAAATCAAGCCTGCTTCTGGAAGGCTGCATGGAAGCTTAAAAATCCTCAACGGCAGTATTGGCTGTGATGAACAGGAAGTAATTTATATGTTTTTCATTTAGCTAGGGATGGTTTGCAGGGAAATCAAGAGCAGATATTCCTATTAAAGTATTCCCCCTCCATAGCCCTATCCAGGCATCTCTGTCCCCATTCTAATAAATGCACAAGCAGGGAAGTAGTTTCTTTATGTGGGAAGCAGGGTATCTAAAAGGGCAAAGTTCTTCACCTTCACATGATGGCTCTCTGCTTAAGCCAGAATCCTGGTTTCCTAGTAAAAGTGTTCTCCTTATTATATACCGCCTCATAGTACTTAAAACACTCTCTGGGCAGTTTACAATTTATTTAGGCAGGCTACACATTCTGCTCGCCCCCCCCCCCAGCAAGCTGTGTACTCATTTTACTAACCTTGGAAGGATGGAAGGCTGAGCCAACCACGAGCCGACTACCTGGGATTGAACCCCAGGTCGTGAGCACAGTTAGAGCTGAAGTACAGTTGTCTAACCACTGTGCCACTAGGCTGTTCGGTATTCTTTCTTGTGTCACCATTCATTCAAAAACCTCCCTTCAGGTGCATCACTTTCCACAGGAGGAAACAGATAATGAGGTAGGTGGATTATGCACTCCCTTGGTCATTGGTCGATTAAAAAGGGGACAGTAGGATTTCTGATGTCTGCCTATATAATAGGATAAGGTCAATTCAATATGCACTTGTTTCTCCAAGGATGACTACAACATGTGCCTGCTCACACATGAATAGAACCATCTTGGATAGAGCTGTCTGAAAACTGAGTTTTTATTCAGCAATTGCCTAAACACTGAACATGTCCCCATACACTGAATAAAAGAGGAAGCTCCATCTTTAGTCCAGTTATAGGAATCCTATGTATGACTGGATCTGTGAAGTTTTGCAGAACTGATAACCCTTATCAGTAACTGGTAGTGGTGAACAAGACAAGAGGAGTTGTAGCTTGAAATGTTTAGAGAGCAATAAGATTTCAGGAGGAAAACCTTACACGAATAAATAAAATCTCTCCCAGCAAAGGGATCTAAGGCAGTTCACAAATCACTAATAAACAAGCCAAATGAAGACATAATCAGTTATTATGTTAAAAACAATAAACGCATACTGCTGTGTTTGGGGTCCTGATCTTTGTGAAGCAAGCTCTTGAGATGCTGGATATGGCCTGTGATGTTGTCCCTTGTCTTCTTGTACTAGGGAGGTCACAATAATGCTCTCAGCTCTCTTATCGGGGAAGAGAGATGAAGAATCCGAACTGGTAAGAAGTAGCTTCCTCTGAAAGTACATATATACACCTATTGATGTTCTTGAAAGGAAACGGGAAAGGTGATATCTTACATCTAAAATCTAATGATGTGATGGTACAGCAGGACTAAAATCTATTTCTGCTCTGGAGCAGCTCTTTCGTCTGTTCTTTAAATAGCTTTTTTCTTCTCTCGGCTTAACATGCAAAGCATGAATTATGTCAGGAAACCTTTTGTCTTGTGCTCATGCAAACTAGAAGTGGGGGAGAAGTCTGAAAGAAGCACGAGCAGCACCAGCTTATTATCAGTTCAAGGCATGCCTGTCTGCTTTCTTATGACACTCCAGTCACGGGGAAGCAATTACAGCAATGCCACATCTTCCAGTACCACCTGGAAGACAACAGAAACCTGAGAGACCATGGGAGGAGTTACACTGGGTGTGCCAGGCTTAACCCAGTGTCCTAGAGATTGATGCTGAAGTTGAAAAGGGCTTCAGCATGTTACACCTTACTTATGAGATTCCCCTAGCTTATTATATCTAATAGGTTGACTATGTGAGATCTCGAATCTTGAGAAATGGTGGCAGGGCCATCTTTATAAGACTAGATTAAATGGCCAAAATCTGATTGTTCATCCTATCTGGTGGAAACCTATTGAGTCAATGGAAATTTGGGAAGTCAATAGTTCTGTGAACTGCATTGATTCTATGGATCTAGTCTGGTTGTGACTTGCCATTGAGTTTAGGCCCTTGTGTTTATAGGCCAGTGAATGGAGACTATGTTAATTGGTGCAGATGACAGTGTGGAGACTAGGCAAGCAGGGAAGAACCAGACAAGCTGTTTCTGCCTCTGTGGAATCTTTTCTATGCCAATGCACACAGTTCTGCACAATTAACATGACATGAACCAATCTTTTACATTTCAAGCATAAAACAGTCTTAAGGGTACATCGTCCTTAGTGGTCCTCTCTAGATATGGGCACGAAACAAAAAATGGTGTTTCGGTTTTTCATTTGTCGTTGAGAGATCTGTTTCGGTTCGTTTCCGTTTGTAGTGATTTTTTGGAAAAATTTCGTTACTGTTTTCATTTTCATTTGTCGTTTGTCATTTCTACCCGCTTTTTGTGCGATTTTTAAAGCATTTCTGTGTGCAGGCATCCCCCAACGCCCCAGACCAGAGGGAAAACACTAAAAAATGGATGCTGGCAGAGACACAGTATAGACTAGGTATGCAGGGAGGCTGCAAAGGCAGCGGTGGGCGTTGCCCAGGGTGCAAGGCAGCCGCAGAGTGACTGCACTGCGGGGCAAGGGAGGGTACTCACCAAGAGGTACGCAGCACACACGCACACAGGGAGGCTGCAGGACTGAAGCTAGAGTCGTTTCATTGCATTTTCATCACAATTTTCATTTGTCGTTTTGTTACGTAACGGAACAACAAACGAATAACGGAAATGAAAAAATGTTCGTTCCGTGCCCATCTCTAGTCCTCTCCTGCCTTTTCCAGGATTAATGACATTCAGGGGCATACTACCCTTGGCTTTTGTTGTGCACACCTCACTTATGCCATGTAGATGATATTGGTAGCCTTGCTAACACAAACAGATCAATTTCTAAGAAGGCAACCAGAGACTCATGCAATTATGAAACAGGAGTAGGCCAAAATTGGCACACTGATTGGTGTTAAATATGTGGGAATCACTGAACTTTCCTTCTCTTTCAAATAACGGGAGATTTGACAGTGTGGGTAAATCTGTAACATATAATAAAGTCAGCCCGAAAAATGATGGTTGGTCTTCAGCTGGAGCTGAACTTCTAAGTGCTCCTTTGTGGGAAATAACTCATCTTTCCTGCATGCAAAATCCACTTCAATTGCTGACTACAGATGGAACTTTCCTCCCCTTTCTACAGTATCTGTTATTCATTAGGAGGGCTCCCTCTTTCCCTCTCCCTGGTGGCTGCAAAGGAGCAAAGCTACTATAACACGAGGCATCTCCCTCCTTCCTCCAGAAGTTACCAATATAGGGAGGCAAAAAACATTTTGGAGACAAACGTCATCTTGCCCATCCTATTATGAAAGCTTCAGCAGTGTCCAAAAAAAAGTTCACAATAGCAAGTAATGCTTGCTATTGAAACACCAGAGACGTTCCATTTAATACTGCTATTATGGACAGCACACTCTGCACACTTTCGTCCTGAAGTTATTGAAAGAAGGAAGGGAAGGCCGGGGGGGGGGGGGAGTGAGAGAGAGAGAAGCAGGCAGGAAAGCAGTTCATTCCAAATATATCACTATTGACTGCTGTGGATGAACACACCTGGGGTAAAGCTGGCCTCGCTGTTCTTTCTGCACTCCGGATAATCCATTACAACATCATCATAATCAAAAGACATTAACATGTTGAAATGTTCATCCATTTTACAGAGAAAGAACTCTCTGAACAGCACGCATTATTTACAGCTCAACAAACAGAACTCTAATTAACCCCATCAACCTCAGAGGGAAACCTAGCTAGTTAAGGTCAATAGATATAATAATTTTGAGCATAACCACCTAGTGCAGCATGCAGCAGTTACACAGGCAATCACAGGAGGAGAATATCTCAGATTTGCCCTCCTAATCAAGGTGACAAGGAACCTTTTCAAAAGGACACATGTCCATAAATAGAGCTTTTTTCTAACCACCCAAATTTTCACTTCAAAAATATGGATTAATAGCCAGTGTGATGCAGTGGGTAGATTATCACTAGGGATGGGCATGAAATGGAATAATTACATTTCTCTCTCTCCCCCCCCCATTTCCTTTGGTGTAGTTTCATATGATTTCCCCCCCAAAAAATCATACAAAACAATTTTTAATGAAATGAAATGAAACAAAATGAAATGAATGAAACGAGGAGGGCCCACCCTATGTTACAGAGCCCACCCCCTCCTCCTGCTCCGGAGCCCTACTTACCCCTCCTCCTGGGCTCTCGTGCTGGTGGGGGCCTTTGGTGGTGGCAGTGGCAGTGGCGGCATGGACCTTCAGCAGCATCAGGGTGGTCTACCGCTGGGTCGCTCAGTCTCTGAGGCCAGCTGGGGCATGTGGTGGCAGAGGAGGAAGAGGCCCAGACCAGCCTGGTCAGCCTGGCTGGACCCTAGTAGTGTTGCCCATGGCAGCAGCGGCTTCGGCGGTGGTGGTGGTGGAGGAGGAGGAACTGGCCGGCCTGCTTGTCCTGGCTGGGCCCCATGGTGCCACCTTTAGCAGCAGTGGCAATAGAGGAGGAGGAGGAGATGGAGGCCCAGGCTGGCCTGCCCTGCCCATTCTTACCCTCTCCGGCCTGGCTGGGCAGTCTTGGCCATGGCAGCAGCAGTGGAAGGACACCAGCAGGTAAAAGACCGGTTTACAGATGGAACAAATTGGTTCATTTCAATGAAAAAAACACAATTTCGTTTCATCTGTAACAAAATGCTGTCCCACTTTTGTATTTGGTTTTTGTGATGGCTACACTGTTCCTCAGCTTGTTTTGCTTCATTTGGTTTTTTAAAAAATTCATTTCGTTACATAACAACACGACGAAACAGTATTTCATTTTTCATTTTGTGCCCATCCCTAATTATCACCTTAGGACACAAGTGATACCTTTCTTCATACCTTTGTTCAGCCCTACAAACTCACTGGTGGCAGCAATAGTAAATGTCTCACATACTTCAAAAACCCTATTAGGGTTGACGGAATTCGGAGGGGACTTAAGGGCATAGATGAACAACAACAAAATTGAGCAGTAATGCCATTTGTTGCAAGAAATAGTACTTTCACTTCTCCGAGAAATCAGTTCTACATGCACAAAGTGAGAGGAGACGGCATGTGATAAAACAGTAAATATATGAGATTTCCCAGTTGGAAAATTCCCAGTATCTATCCATGCTTCGCTAATACTATTCTAGATGCAGTGGGCAGGGTGAATTATGTGGTTGTCTCATTTTTTCCATGAAACTCTCTCTTGTTTGTGCATCCTTCATATTCCTAATCAAAAATATCTCTGAGTAGGCAATACAGTTAGCACACCATTAGAGTTCATACTTCATTATGTGTTTAAACATTGACAGTTACCATGCTTTCAAAATCAGGGAAAAAAGCAAAGGGAAAAAATAAAATAAAAAAACAGAGAAGATAAAAAATTTGTGGCACCTCAAAAACTGTTATATTTTTATGTGAACTTTTGTGGACAGGTCCACGTCTTCATTTTGCATTTCTCTTTTAAGCCAAGGCTCCCATCTTCTGTATGCCTTGTTTTGCTTTGTAAAGAAAAGGGCAACTAAGTGGCCTTTGAAATGTGCAGGAATTAGACTTAGGCTGGGAGGTGCAGTCTGCAGAGGATCATAGATGGAGAAGACCAGACTTCACCACTTGGTTAGCTGCAATCCCTGTGTATCCAGTCATAGTTCTACTGCCAAATTAGGTTTTCCATCTCTTCTCTCTCTCCATATAACAGGATCCTCTTCATTTGGGCGATAGCTGTACCTGTCAAATTTGGGCAGAGCAGGTGACAGATGCTTTCATTCACTTCTTTTGAAAACCAAATATGGGGGAAAGCGAAGCTGGCAGATTTGACCCTCTCTAATGGATAATTAGCGATGGGATTGGTTTCAGAAAGTCTGCCCAATATTTCTTGGGCTCTCTGTATCTGTCACCTTCACTATCCATAATTCATCACAGCAGTTTAGAAAAGCTAGCAGGCCTGAATGTTCCTTTTCCAGGAGTGTCTGTTCAATCCTCATGTCCTTACAGTATCAACTGTATTCCTCTCTTCTCCAAGTGTGTCAATATGGCTCCAGTGTAAAATATTCAGGAAAGTCTCTCTTATTCTTTATTTAAATTGTAATCATTATTATTATCTGAATGCTCTAGTAGATCAATATGGTGCTTCACCATGTCCTTAGCTTTCCAGATATTACAGTGCTGTGAAGAATATCTGTGCATCTTCCTTTGTTATTGCATCATTTTACTTAATACCCATCACATGCTGTTCTGACAGCTCATTATTATCAGTTAGATTTTGTCTTCTCCGTCTTATTGAACTTCCTTATCTTTCTTGGGCTTTATCTTTCATGCTCATATTTCACTTGCATCCAAATCCAAACATGCCACAAAGACACACAACAGTTTTATTTGGGGAAATTTAACTCTTCCAGGGCATGTCCATATCAGGCGGACGAAAAGCATCCCTTTGATTGTTATCATACTGTGACAGAGTAGCCTTGCAGCCAGATGGGTGGTTTAAAAATCAATCAATCAATCAATCAATCAAACAAACAAACAACTTCAATCATCCTCATAGCCCATGGTGAGGATCATGGGATATGTTGTCCAACCACTGCCAGAGGGTTGCACTTTGCCACATGGACGTTTCATAGACATTCTGATTGTTGTTTAGTGCAGTGTTTTAATATATTGTATTTATTGTATTTAAATGTTTTATTGTTTTAATTTTATTGCAATTTGATGTTTTAATTGTCTAAATTGTTTACTTTGATTGTGAGCCGCCCAGAGACCTTTGGGTAGTGGGTGGCATACAAGCTATATAAATAAATAAATAAATAAATAAATAAATAAATAAATAAATAAATACTATGGGGGAACAATGATGTAGTTTTACTGAAGGGTTTTTAAAAATGCAGTGTACACAATGCAAAAGAAATGCAGTCCCTCAAGGGAAACCGGGACTCTGTGCAGAAATCAGAGAATCCTTATATTGGAGAGTCTTATTGGTAATACTCTCTGATTTGACGCACATGGTAGTTGTCAATATTCTTGCCTGAACTTAATTTTCTGGTAAGAGGATCTTTGGCCAAAACATGTATTTAAGAACTTCGTTCTTACAACAACAACACCCCCGCCCCCCGGAAACAAAAACCCAAACAAGATATATTTCTGAAGTGTTGGAGAAACTGTTGGGCTCAACGGTGTGTTGGTACTTCCTAACAAAACAAATGTGATTAGCCCTTGATTATCAAACAACATATTTTAATTCCAATTGTGGTCTTCTGTTTTTTTTTGTTTGTTTGTTTGTTCATTGCCTACACTCCCAGCCAATATAGGATTATGCGGAGTGCAGTTCTAAGAAATCTAGAGGTTCACAGGTGCCCATTGCCGCATTGCAAAAGATGCCCTTCCTGTTTATGCCTAAGAAGCAGTGCAGAACTACGCTGAGGAAACATGTGTGTCCTCTAGAGGTATTCACTTGAAGTTCTCATCTACATCTGCTGGCCATGATAGGAAAGCCAACTGAGCAGGGGTGGCCGTGTTGCTACTCCAGATGTTTGGGATGACAACTGTCAGAAACCACAGCCCACAATGGAGCATTGTGGGAGTTGTTGTCCAAAGTTCCTGGAGTACCAAAGGTTCCTCACCCCTTCTGCAGAGTATGAATTCCAAAGGTGGAGGGAATCCACCATGAAAAAAAATCTCAAAGAGGTGGGATGGCACTTGAAACTGTGAAAGTTTCATCATCATCCTCCTCCTCCTCCTCCTTAAAACAACTCTAATCAGCTTGAACAATAATGTTTATTAAGATTTACTTACCAAGTATTTATTCTTAATTTTAAATTATGAATTTATTTATTTAGTTAATTTAAAAGGTAGATCAAAGTCAGGGAAGCCTGACAATTTATCAGCAGTAAAAAGGTAGAGGTATGTCGAAATTTTGGAAATAATGTATTCTCAAAGGCTTTCACTGCCGGGATCCGATAAGTGTTGTGAGTTTTCAGGCTGTTTGGCTGTGTTCTGGAAGTTTTTCTTCCTATGGAAATACTTCTATACCATAATTTGAAATAATCTGGAAAGCATCAGTAACCATGTTTCTCTTTTTATATTTTTATTTATTTTTATTTATTGTTGTATTTATATCCCGCTTATCTTCTACACGGAACTCTAAGTGGCTTACAATCTAGCGAACAAGCGCCAATACAAAACAATAAGCATAATCATAATAAAGGTTAAAATTACAAAATAATAAACGATATAAACAATATAAATAGATTAGACAGATTAAAACCCTATTGCGTCCCAGAAACTTTAGCAAGATGGGCGTTGGTAAAGATGGCGGAGGAGGGAAAAAAAAACTAAATTAAAGGTCGCCAAAGGCCTCTCGAAATAGGAATGTTTTTAGAGCTTTTCGAAAGGCCAGCAGGGACTCTGCAGAGCACACTTTTTAGGGGGGGGGAGTGAAATGTAAAAATCTACAGTTGGGAAGTAGCTTTATTGTATGGTGTAGTGCAGGGCTGTCCAACTTTGAGTGGCCCGCAGTCTAGTTACAGCCACGGGGCATCCCCAAAGGCTAATTTCCATGCCTCCATGTGTATCTGTGGTCTGCTTGCACTAGAGAGAGAGAGAGAACACATGCCCCTCGCCCGTGCTCCTGGGTGGGAGGCCAGAGTGTCCTGCTGGGGGCCGAGCAGTAGGGTATGCTGTGGTGGCAGTGGCAGGTGTCAGAGGGGGAGAGGTTCAGACTGAGCATCCAGGTGGGGTGGCATGCCTATCAGGTTTGCTCACTCCCCACCTGTGGTGAGAGGAGGGAGGCGGTGTGTGTGCGCATGTACTCCTCTGCTTCTGGGGCCACGGAGCCTGGGGCTTCCCCTCTCTGGTGCTGGACTTCGGGCAGCCTCCACACTGGGATGGACAGGCCCCTCCTGCCACCGCCACCTCTTCCTTTGCAGGTGCAGTGGTGGCGGCGGCAGCCTGGCAAGGGGGGAGCAGCGGGCGACTGATCTGCTCCTGGTCGCTGCTCCAAGTCTCTGAGTACGAGAGATGGTTGGAGGCAGTGGACAGTTGAGTGATGGGGATCATCACGGCCCTCCCATTTGTTGCCACTGTACCAGCTTGCAGGACGGGCAGCGGGGGAGGTGAGTTGTGGAGGGAGCCTCGGGGTTGGAGTGTGTTGCTTGCTCTTTCTCAGCCACAGTCATCTCCCCACCCCCTTTGGCTTCACGGCTTCTTCAGGAGACTGCCAACAACTAGAGATGGGCACGAAATGGAAAAAAAAATCATTCCATTATTCATTATTCATTTCGTTATGTAACAAAACAAATAACGAAAATTGTGATGAAATTGGAACGAACCGAACAGAACCACAAAAATTAGGTTTGTTACATTTCATTTTCATTAATGAAAATGCACAATGAAATGAGCTGTTTTTAAATGTTAAAAAACATCCTGAATATCCATAAAAACCCAGTGATAATTATTTATTCTGCCTGATAATACCTATTGGGGGGTTGGGGTCCTTAAAAACGTGCATTTATGTCTTTTCTCGGATCGCTGTATTTTTTTCCTTTAAGGGGAGTTAGGGGACATCGACCCAAAATGGCTCCCAGATTCCTAATATTGATTTCTTGGGTATTAAAATCCCTGGGCATCCGTAAAAATGCAGCAATAATTATTTGAAATTATTACCTACCAAGGTGGAGTCCTTAAACCGTGTGTTTTTGTCTTTCTCCCATCACGATGTATTTTTTCTTTTCCCTTTAAGGATGACACAAAATAGATTCCAGCCACAAAATGGATGCAAGCCATGTCATGTAAATTCTTGGACAATTTCAACCAATAGCATGCCCAGGTTGCAGACTGGGTAGGTGTGGCAGCCACAAAGGGCATGAAAAGCTTTGGCAGCCCCCATCCTCCTTGCAGTCTGCGGTGGGAGTTAGGGTAGGATTGCTGTTTCTGCGACTCGTTACTTTAGGCCAGCCAGGCAGGTCTGTGTCTCTGTTTTCTTGCTAGCTGCAGCCTGGCTTTTAGGGGAGAGAAAGAAGAGATTCCTCTTGCATCCTCCCTGTGTGCGTGCGTACCTCTCGGTGAGTACCCTCCCCTGCCCCGCAGTGCAGTCACTCTGCAGCTGCCTTACACCCTGGGCAACGCCCGCGTCCCTGCGTACCTAGTCTATACTGTGTCTCTGTCAGCATCATTTTTTTAGTGTTTTCCCTCTGGTCTGGGACGTTGGTGGATGCCCGCACGCAGAAATGATTAAATCGCGCAGAAAGCGGGTAAAAATGAAAAACAAAAAACGAAAAAATGAAACCAATTTTTTTCAAAAAAAATCACAAATAATGAAAACGAACTGAAATGGGACCTACAACGAAAAATGAAAAACCAAAACGTCATTTTTTTCAATTCATGCCCATCTCTACCAACAACCTTCTGAGCCCGCAGGGCCGACGATGCCCTGCATATCCCTCCATTTCGGTCCCTGGGTGGAGGGTGCCGCGGTGGGAGATTTTTGAAGGATGTGCGATGGTGGAAAAGAGGAATGAAGGATGGAAGTTTCCCGGTCATGGCGGGGCACTTGAGATGGGCAAAAAGGAAGTCCCCCTTCGAGTGTGCTGCTGCTGGCAGAAGGTCAGGAGGCTGGTGGGGACCTGTTGGGCTACTGGTTGCCCGCAGTCAATGGATTGTGCAGGCCTGGTGTAGTGGATAGAGTGATGGATTAGGAATCAGAAGATCTGGATTTGAAACCCTGCCCAGCCAAGGAAAACTCACTGGGGTGTGTGGAACTGGTAAAACCACTCCTCAGATTCCCCACTTACCTTGAAAACTCTATTAGGGTTGCTAAACACTGGTCCTGAATTGATGATGCATGCACACAAACGTACATGTGGGGACGTGCAAACCTACACACAATGTATGAATGCCTAATTGCTGTAGGGAGATTAACATTTGGGCAGTCTTGCTACACTATTTGAGCATGGGTGATTTCTGCTGCAAAGGTGTACGCACATGAACATGCACACAACCCTTTGGTATCCCCATGAGTGTTCAGAAGCAGTTAGGAAAAAGATAATTCTTTCCTGGTTCACTTACTGAAAAATCGATCCTGCCTCTCACAGCAAAGAGTCTGCCTCCCTGGAGCATGCTACGAGTGATACTCTCACACATATTTTTGTAATCCAGATTGATCCACTTGGGACAGAGGGTGGGAACACACGCGAGTGGCAGCAAGAGTCCCCCCAGAAAGGAGACAGAAACAGATAAAAGCACTTGCGGCAATGTGAGAAGCCAGAAATGATTACCCAAAAGGCATGTCCATGTTGTTAGGCATTCAAGACACAGGGGCAATTATACCCTGCTTATCACTGAAAGAAACCAACACCGCATACATACCCCAGGGTTCTGAACCATGCTTTTCTATAAGTTGGTTGGGGCACAGAATCGTGCCACTGATTGTCCTCCCTTTCCTGTGTGAACAACAGGGAGATCAGCAGAGGTGGTGAGTGGTTGTTTTGTTTCATACATAAGAACTTTAAAGAATAATCCCTTTGGATTAACATAATTTGGATGATCACTTGAAAGGGCTACACTGGTCACCGTTAGGCTCCCAAAGTGGCCAGATAAGTGCCCGTGGGAAGCCTACAGGAAGATTAGTGACATAGCTCCAATCAGCTCGTCCTTCCTAGCTGCTTTCACAGGAATATATAGTCTCTCTTGTACTTGTACAGAGTACCTCTCCATCATGATTAGTAGAAGCTGATAGTCTTTTTTTTTAATATACATTTTGTCTTTTTGATACATTTTTTATTAAATTTTAAACTACATACAAACAAAATAAAGAAATAACAAACAATAATTAACAATGTAAGTGTACCCCCACCCCGCGGGACCATCCATGCATTCTTCTTTATTGCTGGGTCTTCTATTATTCTAGTGATCTTCTTAAAGTCCTCTTCTCCAGAATTCGTAGACTCTTTCCCCTTTCCTTCAACTAATACATAATCTATGAATTTACCCCAGATATCGTCTTTTTTCATTTCTCCTCGTTTAACTTTTAGACTACAAGACAATTTATCGTTTATAGCTATATCCCAAAGTTCATTATATCCCATCTTAGAAGCTGATAGTCTTACTTTCATAAATTTATTCCATCCCAGTTTAAACTCAACCTCTTCCTTCCTTCCTTCCTTCCTTCCTTCCTCAGGCTAAACACATAAGAAAGAGCAGTAAAAATGTCAAATAAAGAAATAGGTTTCCAATAGTAATGATAAAAGTATCTTCACACAACCTTCAAGAATTATATACCTTACAACTAGGTCAATATATTTATGCATAGCTTGTATATGCTACATGTTCATGTGCTGATAGAACTGTAAATCCTTCCTCAATCCACTGAATAATAGGAGGGGGCCATTAATCTTTTCAGCGTTGTACTAGAAGTATTTTAGCTACATTGAGGGCATGGAGAATTCATTTTGCTGACCAGTTGTTAACCTGCAGGAAATGGGAAAGTAATTTAAAAGCACATAAGCATGAATAAAAGTCGGAGAATGATCCAGTGGAAGATTAATGAGAGTAACAACTTCCCAGTAAAAGGACAGGACCATTTAAAAGATGCATCAGCTGAACAGTTAGGTCAGAAAGAAGGCACAACACCTATTTTACCAAATAGGTGTTGTGATGCTCAGTATGTCTTAAAAATAATTTTATTTTTAATTTATTCTTTCTTTGTTCCACACCCCACTCCCCTTTTTTCTGAGCGCATGGCAGCTTAATATCCATGAATACAGCAGATACCAGAAGCTAAGATTATTTGCCATTGACTTAATAATAGGATGATCTAATTCCTTGTTCCAGTCATTCATGAAATCTCATACATATTAACTGACAACTAAGAAAATACTGACATCTGTAAGAATATACTCCAGGTTTCTTTTGACTGTTTAAAAAAATTCAAAAATTGAATTACCAAAATAACAATAATCAGCTAATTCAGGCTTTCAAGATAACATATATTTAAGGAATAGCCAATTCTATGTCTTCCTCCCTCCCCTCTCCCATGAGATTTCACTGCCAAGCATAGTTTCAAAGTCAGGTTTCTTGGCTTCTAGTCCATTAGTCATCCTGTTTTTTGTTATATGCATTAAGGACACCTCCCACTTATGGAGACCCTATGAATGAGTGAACTCCAAAATGTCTTGTCCCAAACAACTCTACTCATCTCTTGTAAATACAGGTCTGTGGCTTCTCTTAGAAAATCAATTTAGCTCATATTTGGTCTTACCTCCAATGTTTCCTAACATCATTGTGAATCCTGCTTTCTCATGGACAGGACAAAGTAGGACAGCTTCAGTTGTGTCATAGTTGAAGCTTGATTTCCTCTAGGATCCACTTGTTTTTCTTTCTGGTGGTCCAGAGAACCTGCAATGCTCTCCTCCAGCACCATATTTCAAAGGAATCAATGTTTTTCCCTCAGCCTTCTTCATTATCGATCTTTCCCACCCATATACAGTGATAGGGAGTACAACAGAATGGATGGCCTTGGTCTTGGAGTATAGTGACGTATCCTTGATTATCTTTTCTAATTCATTCCTTGTTGCCCTTCCGAGTTTCTCTTCTGCCTTCTTGGCTGTAGTCTCCGTTTGGATATTCAAGGTATTCAAAATATTTAACAATTTCAATTTTTTTTCTTTGTCAATTTAATATTGTGCAGTTATTCTGTAGTCATGATTATTCTGTTCTTAATGATCAACTGCAGTTCTGCATCACACTTTCTTCTTTCACTTTCATCAAAAGCAATGCTGCTTTTTCAAGGTATCCTCGGTGTATCTTAAAATATTGATGCTTCTACCACCAATTTTCACTCATTCATCTGAATCCCCTCTGGCTTTTAGTATACGTTCAGTGTGTAGATTGAACAGATAAATGGATAAAACACACCCTTGTCTGACACCTTTGCATATAGGGAACCATTCTCTCTCTCCATATTCTATCCTAACAGTAGATTCTTGTCCACAATATAGATTACACATCAGGCCAATCAAGTGCTGAGGCACATCCATTTCTTTCAGACAGTTGATATTTTTGCACCATTCCAATATTACTGCTCTGCTTGTTTAATAAGACAAAAGAAGCTCAGAGACAATAAAGAAATGGCCGCTACCAGTTTATTATGATAGCTCCACTGCACATGGCACGATCCTTTTAAAAAAACCTCAGTCATTGGCTCTGAGTATTCATATTAACCTCTAGCTCTTTCTTTTCAGTGGCCATGTGAAGAAGGAATTTATTTTTATATGCCGTATATTTGATCAGTACTGGGGAATGAGCTCTTTGGCACTTAGTGCTTGCTTCTAATGCCTCAGCTATGTCTCAATCAACTGAAGCAAAAGGAAAACAGAGGACGTGCAGAGCTTTAGGGCATGAGCAGAATAAATTCCAGAGGCAAAGAACCAGGGGAATCACTGATATCCTTATCTGCAACCTCCAACTAAAATGGAAGCACGACAGGCTGGCAGGGCTCAATCTTATGATCTAGACCAGTGGTTCTCAACCTTGGATAACCTCAGAAATCTTCTTGGACTGCAACTTCCAGGGGCCTTTGCCTCCAGCTGTGCTGCCCAGGGCTTCTGGGAACTGCAGTCCAAGAAGATCTCCGTTATCCATGGTTGGGGACTACTGATACACATGCAAATATTCCTTAGGAGTGGATCTCTTTATGACCACAGTGTTAACTCTGTACATGGAATGACCTTTCTGCAGACTTACACATAGGAAGGTACGTTTTGCAGGAAACAAAAACCACTATAGCAGAACATGAGGTACAAAAAATGTGATCATGCTGCAAATGTAGCAGTCACTGGGAACTGTGAGATTCTTTTCACATTTGTCTCCAATACTGTATTACTGTTCCTGCTATGTGGCTATAGACATCCAAGCAAAACAGATGCAGTACTTGTGCTGAATGGCTATGGGGCTTCAAATATTGCTGAGAGTTTCCCCCTCACTGGTTTTTGCTGAAATCCAAAGTGGTGGTTTTGCCTTCTCTTAACCCCTTTAAGCTATTAAGGGCATTTCTTCAATTAAGCCTAGAACTTCCACCTAGGAAATGATGTTGAATTAGCTTTTCCCAGTGACTGCTACATTTGCAGCATGACCACATTTTTGTACCTCATGTTCTGCTACAGTGGTTTTTATTTCCTGCAAAATGTACCTTTTGCCTGTTAGTGTGCAACGAAAAACCATTTGGTTAACCAACATGAAAGTCTCCTCTCAGGTACCTTTTGGGGTTATATCATTAAAAGAGATCAAGCCCCATCTTTAGGTTGCTGCAGTAATAACTTACAAGTTATTTCTCTTTGCACAATTACCAGTAATATTTTACCAGTTATTTCTCTTTGCACAATAGCCATTTTTCTTTTTCTTTGTGTGGGGGCAATATGAACGACAGTAATATGTGACAAAAACAACTGACTTAGGTAAGAAGGGGAGAAAGTGAACAGCAATGGGTTTTCCCTAGGGATGGGTAGCATACAAAAAGTGACATGCTGTTTCCAAATGTTTCAAAATGAAACAAAATGGCAGACAGTGAGCCATCACAAACCAAAATGAAATTATGTTCTCAATTCAGAGATACCGAACTGGTGAGCTGCCACCGGTCTCACTTCAGGCAAGGGGCTGCAGCAAGATCCAGCAGCTGTTTCCCTGCTAGGTTCTCACCACCTCCACTTAGCTGTTTTGACCGTTCTAGCTGTCAAAACCAGCTGGGTGGCATTCGGGAGGACTGGAGAGCAGAGGACGGAGGCTTTTGAATTTCCTGCCTCAAAAGCCACCCTACTCCACTCTCCAGTTCACAGCAGGTCTGGGAGGGTGACCACTGATGTCAACATTTGCCCTCTCAAACAGTTGCTGTGTCGGAACCCAGGGGATTCCCTGCTTCCCCACACAGTGCTCGCCTTCTCTGACCACTGTGTTTTTTCTTGCTTTTCTATCTGGTTTTATTTTTGGGACTCCTCAGGGTGTGGAGAGGGGGACACCCTCCCTTCCCACATCATGACCTATCCAAAAAAAAAAAAAAAAAAAAAACCACCCTGCATGGGAGGCAGGGGCAACATAGCAGAAAGGAGCAGGCAGCTATAAAAATACTGCCCCCTTCTGCCGAGTTGAACCAGCCTCTGCCTCCCGCATGGGTTTTTTTTAACAGGTCAGGTTGTGGGGAAGGCAGAGTTGCAAGGGGGAATGGAGCAAGCAGTGGAAAATTTAAACAGAGCACTGCTTGCTCCGTTCTGCCTTGCTGCCTTCCTCCCAACTTTTTTTTTGACAGGTCAGGCCGTGGGGAAACAATTCAGAAGGTTCTGCCACCCAGGTAGGGTTTTTTTTTTGGGGGGGGGGACAGGTTGAGCTGTTTCCTACCTGTCAAAAAACCCTACCTGGGTGGCGGCAGCTTCTGACTCATTTCTTTACTCATTTTGTTTAATTATGAAACTTCTATTAAGAAGTCATTTAATAACAAAACAAAATGAAACACTGATTTTCCATTTCATGCCAGTCTCTAGTCCCCCCTTGCTAGTTAAGACGACAAAAGAAGTCACCTGATGCAACTAAATGATGGGAAATTCAAAAAGATAAAGAGTAGGGCTCCTTCACATAATTCACAGTTAAACTATTATTTACCTGTGTCTCTCAATGTCAGGTGATGCCAGAAGCTGGAGAATACCACAGGTGAACTTGTAAGTTTCCTATGAAAGGTAGGTGGTTGACCACTGAAGAAAGGAAACAGAATGCTAGACTACAAAGACTTTTGGTCTGATACAGAGCTGGGTGCACCACTTTTGGATGATAACTCTGTGGTCTCTGCTGACCTTTGACAGATTGGGGACGCTCTCCTCTTCCATAATAGCCTCTATAATAACCATATTATGAGCTTTTCAATGCAAACGGTATTTATTGAACTTGTGGGGGTGCGTAGGAGCAACATTATCAACTCTCAACACACCAGAAGCTCTCTCTTTTAGCAAATCAAAAATGCTTTCTAGGTTCCGTTTCCTTTCTACCTTCATGTCTTCCATAACAGAAGAGGAGATCGGCCTTGTCCCTAAGAACATTGGAATCTTATTTTGTTGACACAAGGAGTGGTGCAGCAGGGATGGCTTGTAACATGAGCAGGAACTGCAGTTTGGTGGTTGGTGCTGGTTCTGTCTTCTGGTCATACAGCTGTTGGGTGAGCACTCCATCTTCACACCTTTGTCGTGCCTCTGAGTGGGTACCTGCCAGAGGAGGCAGGGCTAGGAATCAAGGCACCCATAGAACAGCTGTTTGACTACAGGGCCCAACTATACCAACTGCCAAACCAGCAGTTCATGTCCATCTTTACTTTTAACCCCACATGCTCTTGGCCCCTGTCTATCTTGGACCTCTGCTCCCTTCAGATAGGACTTCAGCCAGGATATACAGTATGCTGCTTTATCTTCTGCCAAGATTCATCTCTTGTGTTCACCACTTCCTTGAGTACTTCCCTCTTGGGCTTCCTTTGGCCTTTATATAAGTTCATCTAACACCCATTAAGAGGATTTCTGAGGGGACATGGACTAAGATTATTTTTGGACTCCTTCTGGGGAACTCACAACTGAACCAAGACCACAGTCCATGGGTATACTTTATAAATGCACTTCCAGTCTGTGGGAAACAGTGGTTCCTCTGGGATATGCAGATTTAACTAATATGTTTCTGGACTTTCAACTGTGCTGTCATTTATTTCTTCTACCTGTCCTTTCCCAGTCTGGATTGATCTCCTGTTTTCTCCTCAGTACTCTTCCTCTGTTCTGCTGCCTCCAACACCTCCCTCATTGCCCTTCCTTCCCACTTAGGGCGCTTTTACATGACCCCTAAGATCCGCTGGCCACTTAAATTCGGACCAGAGATCTTAGGGGCTTGTCGCTCTTCCTGTGTCCCCATCCCTCCACACTTCCTTGCGGAGGAAAAAAAGGAAGAAAGAATGTGGCTCACCTCCGTTCTGCCTCTCGCTCTTGCCGCAGCAACATTCCAGTCTCTTAAGTAGCTCTTAAAGGGGCAGGAGCCAAAACAACAACAAACAGAAGCGAGTAGAGCCCTGCACTCACTATCGTTACACCGCATCAAGGAATTTCCACCTCCAGAGAGCAGGTACTTGAAAGGTGCGCTGGGATGCACTAAAGTGGGCGTGGTCGCACTTAATTTCCTGTAAACTCTGGAGCTGATGGGGAAACATTTTTAAGCTCCGGAGCTGGGAGCCATTTGCCCCGGAGTTTAGGGGTCGTGTATAAACACCCTACGCTCCTGCCCTTATTGGTAGTTGATCTTTGTTCTCTGCTATTTCCAATTTTCATCTTCTTTGCCTTCCTTTTCAGTTGTCTCTGGTGTTTCAGTTGCCTCCTGTTTTTCAAACTCTGCCTGGGTTTCTAGCTCCCTCTTGTAATCAAAGTTTAATATAGTATCCCCAAAGTCTACCACAGTTGTAAAAGTATGGAGTTTAGTGAACTCCAGGGGCAGTGGAAGAGATGAAATGGCTGACGTGCTTATCCCCAGCCTTACGAACTTCCAAAAAAAAAAAAATCCCTCAGCCAGCATTGGTAGCTAGGGCATTCTGAGTAGAGATGGGCATGAATCGGAAACACACTGTTCATTTTGTTCCATTTCATCCCCGCCTGCATTTCAACTTTTTTACATTTCATACGCATTTTTGAAAAAAATCATACAAATTGAAACATTAATGAAATGTTTCATTCCTCTGGGAGATTGTACTCCCCCCCTTCTTTCTCCTTTTGGGCTCCAGCAGCCTCTGGACTCTGGTGGGGCTCCAGTGGCGGTGGGGCCTAGCACCAGCAATGCTTGCCCTTCTCGGCCGATTTCCTTGCTGAGGCCACCCTGTACCAGATCAGCGGTAGCAGGGGGTGCCAAGAGTCCTCAGATAGGGACCCCTTTTACAGACGCACCTGATTAGGGGGACAAAAATTGAAAGGAAACAAACCAAAAATTTCCAGTTCATTTCATTTCATTTTTCTTTAAAAATCAGTTCATTTTGTTTCATTCTGAAATGAAATGAAAAATTAAAAATGAAACAAAAAATTCATTCTGTGCCCATCTCTAATTCTTAAAATTATGTACCTTTCATAATTTCTGAACTAATCGAGCAGAGCTACTACTTCCGCTCTTTTCTCTCACCTTATTATTAAAACTGAAGAAGTAGGTTGCTTGTGCTCCATAGAATGTACCATTAAAATGTAGGCTAAACTTTGTCAGCAATCATAGCTGACTGCCAATGGTCTACTTGCAAAGGTCAATTTAACTGCAAAACAAAAGAGGTAATACAGGTTGACAAAGAAATATCATTTATTAATTTGACCCCAGATCTCCTGGCATGAAACCAACATCTGACAACAACATCTATCTGTGTTTGTTGTGCTACCCTTAGTGGGAATTATAGTAACATCTGTCATATCCACAGCTTGCCAAGTTCTCTCTCATTGGTGATTTGTCTTCCAGTAGCAGGAAATGGTAACTCATTATAGCTGACAGCAAATTAGAAAGGCTTAGGGGGAAGGAGTTAGCAAATAACTGGAACAAGTGGCCTGAGGAGGAATTTTCCTTACTGTTAGGTTTACAGACCAATGGAATAACAGTTCTGGTTGCTAAGTCTGGCTGTCTAAGGGTCCAAAGTTACAGAACTAAGTTCAGTGTTTTTCCGTATGTAGTGGACCTTCTCACAGGGCTAACAGTAGTTCTGTCATATAGGGCCTGAATGTTTTATCATTTTCAGTCATTTGAGGAGCCCCGTGGCACAGTGGTTAAATGCCTGTACTGCAGCTAAAAATGTGCTCACGACCTGGGGTTCAATTCCAGGTAGCCGGATCATGGTTGACTCAGCCTCCTATCCTTCTGAGCTTGGTATAATGAGTACCCAACTTTCGGGGATGGGGGAATGTGTAGCCTGCATAATGATATTGTAAACCTCCTAGAGAATGCTTGAAGGGCTATGGGGTGGTATATAAGCAGAACACTTTGCTTTTGCTTTGCTTTTCGTGTAGAATAAAGCGGATATCAGAAAAGCCTGCTGATTTTCCCCGAGATACTTCTTGCGGCAGAACGACCATACATTAATCCAGGAAGTTTTTTTTAAAGCTTCAAGGCTGATTCAATGTTTTCAAAATTATAGTGAACTTGATAAGAAGGTCTGGGGTAAAGGGGGGCCTTCTCTGACCTTTTTTCAACCTCCAGAACAGATTGATCAGTTTCCCATTCATTCCTATAGGAAACCATGTTTTGTAAGACAAATGAATTGACCCATAGAATGAATTAAATTCATCTTACGAGGCACCACTGTATAGTAATGCCTTGGTTTAAGAGTAACTTGGTTTAAGAGCATTTTGCAAGACAAGCAAACGTTTATTATTGATCAACAACCAATGTCTTGATATACAAGCACTGGAGCAGGTCACATGATCACAAGTCAGACAATGCTCTCTCTCTCTCTCTCTCCCCTCCCCACTCTGCTGGATTATGGGTGATTGTTTGAAATAGTTCTGTCTAAGGCAGCCTCCAAAGCAGAGGGAGGAGAGAGAAAGGGATGTTTCGTTTGCACCAGCCACAAAAGTTTTCAAAGGAGAGTGCAGGTTACTGGGTTGTTTTCTTTTTCTTCATATTTATATTTTATTTAATATATTTTCAACATCTTTGTTTTTCAAGCCATTTTTCATCATGGGGCCACTAGTCAAGTGTGTATAGGACTACAAATTGCACTTTATTATTGTCACATTAAAAATACAGAGTAATATCCAGTTTTTACTCGCAGGCAGAGCAGATTCCACACCCAGGTATGTAAACCATTGTGAGTACATGGACTTCTAGCCAACTTCTTTTGTGAGTTTTGGCATTTTGTGTGTATAGTTTGTGGTCTAGGCCGCCCCAGAATGAATCATCTGAGTTTCCATTATTTCTTATGGGGAAATCTGCTTTGATATAAGAATGTTTTGGTTTACATGCATGTTTCTAGAAGGGATTATGCTTGTAAATCAAGGTATTGGTTTTGTATTGTCTTTGAATGTAAGCAGCTTGGGCCCCTTTTTAAAGGAGAAAGGTGGGGTAAAAATATTTGTAAATAAATAAATAAATGTTGAGGAATAACAAGTACCTTTTAAGAGCAAATAAGAGCATTCTACTCTGTTTCTTAAAAGCACTAGAGCCACCATTTTCTTTGTTCCCTCAGCTGTTTTCTTGCTTCAGCACCAATAAGAGCTCAGAGTCACACCAAGGCAACAAGAGACAGTTAGCAGCTGCTTTGACAACTGGGAAGTTTATTGATAGAGCGTATTTGTTCTTTACAGATAAGAGGTGTCTGTACTCATCCTCAAAATTAGATAGTGCTATTTATAAAAGATTTGGTTGACCTGATGGCTTGAACTTTCCACAGCTGTCATAATAGCTGGTTGTGAAGTTTGGGTAAACAAGATATAATGCTTACATGACGTGAGGAGCCTGACTGCCAGTTCATGACCTGATCAGCAAATATTGTGCTACTGTACTGAATTTTTAGCACTTCTGTATCTCTAAAGTGGGGGGATAAGCTCTGAAGGGCTGTAAAAAGGCAGTGCTGAGCCTCAGTCCTACATTGTTTCTTATGTGGGTTCATGGTCCCAATTGGTTTTTGTCCTGGCAACAAGGCATTTCCCCCCATCCCTAGTGTTCAGTAGAAAGACAAATAAATGTCATTTGTAAAAATAGCCTGCCCAGTTCCCCTGACCTTGTCCCTTGGCTTTGCCATTAATGGACTCTGCCCTGCTTCACTCACAAAATATGACATAGATTTTTTTAAACCCACATATATATCCAGCTCTGTAAGGAATGGATACATGCAGAGTCTAAATCACCCTCCTTTCTTTTTTTCATTCTGCTCACAGACTGCAAACATAGTCTTTCCTTCCAGCAGTTCTGGGAGGGGCAGAAGCATTTTCTTCATTTAAGTGAGTAGGGATTACTGGATTTCACTCCTGTTTAGGCAGAGCAATTACTTCCAATGCTATTATGTGCCATTTAAAATAGTAAATGTATCTTTGCTTTTCTTTCAAGATGCCAAGAAGCAATACCAACACCTTATCTTGGTCTCATATGCCATTAAGGATGCCAGCTCTCATGGACCGTGTTGTGTCATCAGGAAACCCATATAGAATAAGAATGACCTTTCTGCTTTTAGTCTGGTGTTTGGTGGGAGTTTTCCCTCAGCTAATCCCAAACTTTTAAAATGTTTGGAAAGCAGAACTTCAGTTTACCTGTTATTTAATTCCCCAAGTCAATTTCAGTTTAGTCAAGCCTTCTAATCCTTGCTCTTTAGCCAATATTTTGTTTATGTGCCTTATTATTAGTTTACTGGAACAGATGTTGCTGGCTTGGCATAGTGTAAATTAGGAAACCCACAATGGATTAGATGGTTAATGCTACTTACCCAAGAAACATTTACAGTCCATATGCCTTTGCTTTCATGCTAGGTATTTACTGTAAATAATTAAACAAGAAATAGTATTTAAATAATCAAATGCTATTGAAAAAAGAGAAATGTCACAATTATCTAGTTAATAGTATTTTCAGACACTTAATCTGGCAAATGAATGCAAGGTTTGGGAAGGAAGGAAGGAAACAGAAACATGCAGGCAGTGCCTCATCTTTAGGTGAAATACTGTAATTCCTTTTCTAGTTGGCTGGAGAGTATGATGGTTTAGAGCTAAAGGTTAAGATTTCGATTTCCCACCGAGCCTCCCGTGTGCAAAGCCAGCCTGTGTAGCTTTGGGCAAGCTGCACAGTCCCAGGGTATCCCCAGAAGAAGGAAATGGTGAACTACTTCTGAGTATCCTCTAACTAAGAAAACCTGGAAAAGTTCAGAATTGACTTGGTGGTGACACATGATTATTAACATCTCCTTTTCTCAGCCCATATGGCACCTCTCTGAAACATTAGCAAATATGGTGTGCCAATTACTTTTTTAAATAACATTGATTAGGCACTTTTCTAATGTTAGCTATTTACAAGCTAATTAATAAATAAATCCAGGAAATTCATGACATTTATGATTTATTTTGATGCACTAATTCATATATATTTGAAAACTCTATCAAATTAGTTAGAGATTTCAGATGAACTGAGTGGCATTTAAAGCTAGAGTATACAGGATTCCCACAATGGATGGATGGATAGATAGATAGATAGATAGATAGATAGATAGATAGATAGATAGAT
>JAHTLZ010003547.1:20960387-21008854 GCA_023846285.1 Phrynocephalus versicolor
TGATGATGATGATGATGATGATGATGATGATGATGATGATGATGATGATGACATGATTAGAAATAGATTGATTTCCCTGTCCCTAGTTCCCTCATACCGTCGACGAAACTTTATCCCCCCCCCCCGTTGATTCTAATTGTTAAAGATTATCTATTCCATGGTTCAATCACCCATCAAGAAATTACAATAAAATTGAGACTCAGAAGGATGGGTATGATGGAACTGGGAAATATTCTGATGTGTCATTGGAGACAGTCAACGTTCTTTACAAAAGAACTACAAAATACAGTGCAAAAACTGTACGGCAAAGAAAGATGGCAAGAAATCAACTCATTTGAAATGTTGTGTTGTAGGAGAGTGCTATGCATACCATGAGCTGCCAGGGAGATGAAGAAGTGGGTGCTAGAACAAGTCAAGGCTGAACTCCATCTCAAAGCAAAAAAAAAAAAAAAAAGGATTATACTGAGGCTAGGATGTTTTGTGCACATAACGAAGAGACAAGACTCACAGGAAAAGGCAATGTTAGGAAGAATGCATGGAGTAAACAAAGAAGAAGAACTCTAACTAGAAGGATTAACTCAATAAAGAAATGGTGGGGGATCTTCAGCCCTCCAGATGTCTCAGACTGCAATTCCCAGAATTCTGAGCCTATATTGCCAGTTATGAAGGACTGTGGGAGTTGTGGTCTAAAACATCTGGAGGGTGAAATGTTCACCACACCTGCATTAAAGGAAACCATGGCTTTTAGTTTGCAAGAGCCAAACAGCTTCCAATGACAGGTTTCTTTGGAAGTGTTTAATTCAGAAGACTGAAAAGTTAGAAAGCATGTAACATCAGTTTCATTCAAAGTATATGTTGTATTTGGAAGAAGAGAAATAGAAAAGATATATAGCACAAGTCCATGTGCCTTTTTAACCCTTATCCAAGTGAATAAAAACCCCTCCAAGTATGGAGGACTAATAATTGTGGTTAAAGTTTAATACACACATATCATTTTGCATTTCCCAAACCCTCTGAGAATTCTAATGCACCATCTGCACAACCTTCTGAAGAACCCAAACTGCTGTCAACCAGTGTGTGTCACTCCTCTTTCCTGACTTTTAAGTTTGCCAAAAAGGGGGGGGGGCAATATATCTCTATCACATGACCGCTAAATGTGGATAATAATAAAATGTGCACTTTTTTCCAAGAGTGGTCACGTGACACTAGATGCGCTTGAACCTCTTTTTTGTGTTCCCATTTGCCAAATGTGCATCAAAGCGCTGTTTTGAAAGCTGTTTGCTGCAAAATGGGTGAATCTGGAAGAAGATGCAGGCACATTGTGTGCCTGTTTTTTTTTTTAAATGTCCATATATCTTTTGAAATTAAAAAAAGGAGGGTGAAGTTGGAGTTAGCAAAGAATGTCACTGGAAACAAAGCCGCAACAGTTTATCTACTTTACTAGCAGTAAGCCAGTCTTATACATACTCAGTTTATAAGACAAATCAACAACAAGATAAAAACAGCATCCTTTATCATACAAAGACTAAGTAATGAATTCTGTGAATTAGTTAAGCCTACATCTCAGTTTAACGTTTTGTCAGTCTGGATGTCTTCAAAGAAAGAAAGAAAGGAAGGAAGGAAGGAAAAAGGAAAAAGGAAAAAGAAAGGTAAAAAGGAAAAAAGGAAAAAGCAAATGTGACCAATCATTCTCATTCAAGATAATCAAGATACCTATTTTCAATTAAGTTGATCTGTTTTAAATCTAGAGACATTTAGGTCTGCTTGTTTCTGCATGGGAAGGGGACAGTTTTACTTCTAAAAACACATACCTGAAAAAGTCTTGCCCAAATTTTCCCAAATCTGGCACAGATCAAGGACAGTCTGTCTGCAACATCGGTACCAAATTTGGTGCTGTTCCAAAGTTCTGTTTCAAAGTTATAATGTTATGTTTGGGTTTCCCCCATTTTTAGAATTGGTTTGTAAAACGTTCATTTGTTCTGCCAACACAATAGCATCACTGCATTCTTGTGGTGTGATAATTTTAAAGTTTGGATAGTCACTACAATATACACTGTAGGAGATAAAAAATATCTTAGAGTGAAGACTTTTTTCTTAAAATTTTGAACTCATTCATTAAAGACAAATGTTAACTGTCTCGAATTGGACATATAGTTACCTTGATTTAGAAATCTGTCCTCAAGGGAGCAAAGATGCGAGCCATCTCAGAAAAAAAAATAAACAACCAAATCTTTAACACCACGCCAGCAAATGCTTTTGCTTTTCAGGGCATATGGGGATCTACAAGCAATTCTTCAGGGCAATTTACAGTATTGGTGACATGTTCGTACTAACACTCTGTTTTTTTTTTGCCATATTATGAGAAATGGCACTTAGGTTTTTAGAATCCCAGTTGTGCAGAATGTGAACCACACAACAAGCTAAACTGCACGCTAAACTATGCAAGTTTATTCAGAAGTAAATCTCACTGCATCAGTGTGGCATACATACTTGCTAATATCTTTCATATCTCGGGTCAACCAGCTTTTGATAAAAATGATCTTCTGGACTTTCTCTTTTGTGCAGAAGAGTGAACCCTTGGCCAGCATGGGAGTAATTTTGGAAGCAAGCTGCTAAAAGCAAGTGAAAGATTTATCTGTCACAGTGGTGGTGAACCTTTGGCAGGACAACAACTCTCAGAATTCTGAGCTGGATTGCCAGTGACAAAGGATTGTGGGAGTTGTGGTCCAAAATATCTGGAGTGCCAAAGGTTTACCACCACTGGTCTACCACATGCTTGCCTTTGTGGAAATACATAGCCTCAATCAGGTGATTTTTAATTGATATATGAAATGTGGAGTACTCATTACTTAGTCTGGGCATGATAAAGAATGCTGCTTTTATGTCTACCTACAGATCTATGATTGAGCCATAGATTGCTGTCTTGACTTATACGTACATGGGGATCAGATAGACAACAAGCTTATCATTTGGAAGCTTGCATTGGGAAAGGTCCCTTGCATTGCCATGTAGTAGGCAATTCAAACCCGGCCGCTCGGGAATTTAGCATGGATGCCTGAAAAAGGAGTCAGGTTCGGTCCCCCTTTCCCCCTATAGATACTATGGTATATTTTTGTGAATGGTAGTGAGCACAAGAGGGGATCCTGTAAGCTATCTTCACTGGGGCCATTAGTGTCAACATTTAGGGTGGCCTTTGCTATCAGTTTTGTATCCTATGTTAAGTTTTGCTGTAGGTACCATATCGGAAGACAATGCCAGATCACTTCCTAGAAGTTTGGCTTGTAGTCATATTGTAAAAGCAATGCCTCACATTCATGAACCAGACGTTTTGTGAACAACTGACTATTAAGCCAGCTTGAGTCTCTTAGGGAAAAAAGCAGAGATGTTTTAAATTTAAAAAATTAAATAATATTGAACATATAAGCTGCTAGTTGATTCTTTGTTGTTATAGGATACATCAATTGTTTCTAAAGAACATAGTTTCATTTTTACTTAATTACTGTATTTCCCATGCATGTAAAAGGTATTACTAAGTTTGACTAGAAGATATTATTTTGAGAATTCAAATGCAACACGGCTCAGTTTCAATCATTTTCTCTTTCTCTTTCAATCAGTTTCTCTTTCTCTTTCTCTCTCTCCGCCATGATAGCAGGGGCTCACATACCAACGGTGATGGGCCGTGGGCGGTACGCTTGTAGCCGTAGGGTTTGTCAGGCAAGAAGAACTCGGGTCAGACAACTCGTGTCTGTCCCTCGTTCTGACCCCTCGGCTCACTGCCACGTGCCCGGGAGTCATTCCACCAGCGCCCCCAACCTTACCTGCATCCTGATGAATGCCAGGTCGGTGCACAATAAGATTCCTATCATCCATGACACCATCGCGGATGAGCAGCCCGACCTGGCGTTCATTACCGAGACTTGGATGGGCACGGAGGGGGGGGCTTCTCTCTCCCTGCTGTGCCCGCCTGGGTACTTGGTAGAGGCTGTGGGAAGGTTGGGGGGTCAAAAGGGGGGAGGGGCCGCAATCATGTACAGGGATTCTTTTCACGTTAGCAGGGCCTCGACATTGGTTAGCCAGGGGTTAGAAGTCCTCCACCTGTTGGTGGGACAGCGGGACAGATTTGGCATTGTGCTGGGCTACCGAGCTCCCCGCAACCCCGCACAATGCCTCCCAGAGCTCACGGAGTTCATCGCCGCTGCCCTGTTGAGGTCCCCGCGCCTCTTGGTTGCGGGTGACTTCAACGTGCATGCGGAAGGTGGACTTTCCGGTGCAGCTCTGGAGTTCATGGAATCCATGGCTTCCATGGGTCTGTCCCAGCATGTTTTATGCCCCACCCATAGGTCTGGTCACACCCTGGATCTGGTGTTTACCTCCATGTCGGGGGACTCGTGTCTGGAGGTGGGGGACATTGTAGCCCTCCCTGTGTCATGGACAGACCACCACCTGCTCTCATTTTCCCTGTCGATTCCGGCCCCACCTTGCGGGGACCACCGGCCGTCCATCTTGGCCCGCCCCCGGAGGCTCATGGACCCCCAGCGGTTCGGTGAACTCTTCGGAGGGCTACCTGATGGTATGACTGGCGCTCCGGTCGAGGATGTGGCCAACCTTTGGTTTGAAACAGCTGTCCACACCATAGACCAGATCGCCCCCAAGCGCCTTCTCCATTGCCGAGCCCGGTCCTCCCCTTGGTTCACGGGGGAGCTCAGGGTGATGAAGCAGGAGAGGAGGAGGCTAGAGCGCAGCTGGAGAAGAGACCGGACGGTATCAAGTAAGGCTGCGGTAGACGCCCAGACTAGTCGCTATATCAACGCGATCAGGGAGGCTAGGTCATCCTTTAACTCCCTGAGAATTGCTGAGGCCTCGAACCGCCAGGCGGAGCTCTTCCAGGTGGTTCGGGACCTCAGCAATCCTAGTCTGGCCAGGCCTCCTCCTACTGAGTTCAGTAGCGAGCAATTCGCAGCCTTTTTTCGAACTAAAATAGAGGCCATCCGTGCCGGCCTTGACTCCGGTTGCAGTGGTCCCGCCCCGCCATCCCCAGCTGCTGGTCCGCCTTCGTCTCCTCGGTTGGATGCGCTTGGGCCTGTTTCTGCTGTCGAGATCTCCAAGGCTATGGCGCATTGCCGGCCTGCCTCCACCCCTTTCGACCCTTGCCCTGCCTGGCTAATTAGAGCTGCCAGAGGGACTATGGCCGAATGGGCTTCTGTCATCGCCACCGCCTCCTTCAGCGAGGGGGTTTTTCCCTCTCGTTTGAAGGAGACGGTGGTAAAGGCCATTCTGAAAAAACCTGGCCTGGCGGTGGACGATCTATCAAATTATCGCCCAATCGCCAACGTCCCGTTTATGGGCAAGGTGATCGAGAGGGTGGCGGCGGTCCGGCTGCAGTCATACCTGGAGGATCGGCAGTGCCTCGATCCTTGCCAGTCCGGGTTCAGGCCTCGCCGGGGTACAGAAACAGCTTTGGTCGCCCTGCAAGATGACCTTCTCCGGGCGGCCGACAGGGGTTGCTCCTCCCTGTTGGTCCTCCTGGATCTGTCAGCGGCCTTTGATACCGTCGACCATGGTATCCTGTTGGACCGGCTCTCTGAGGTTGGAATCGGAGGCACTGCTCGCAGTTGGCTCCGTTCCTTCCTGGAGAGCCGTCCACAGTACGTGCAGCATGGGGGGGGGGAGTTATCGGCCCCTTGGATTCTCCCCTGTGGGGTTCCACAGGGGTCGTCTCTGTCCCCCATGCTGTTTAACATCTACGTAAGGCCGTTGGCGGGGGTCATCAGGAGTTTTGGAGTCTGCTGTCATCAGTACGCTGATGACACGCAGCTCTATCTCTCCTTCAACACCTCTGCTGTGGAAGCTGTGGAAGTCCTCGACGGGTGCCTGGGGGCCGTACTGGCTTGGACCGGGGCGAACAGGCTTAAGCTCAACCCCGAGAAGACGGAGGTCATGTTCTTCGGGAGCTCGCCGTCGGGGTACGGTGGCCCTCTCCCCTGTCTGGAGGGAGTTTCCCTCCAGCTTGCGGAGAGGGCGCGGAATCTGGGTGTGCTCCTGGACCCGGCGCTCACCTTGGAGGCCCAGGTGGCGTCGGTGACCAGGTCCGCCTACTACCATCTCCGTCGGATCGCCCAGATCCGCCCGTACCTCGACGCGAACTCTCTGAGAACAGTGGTCCAAGCTCTGGTGATCTCGAGGCTGGACTACTGTAACGCCCTCTACATGGGGTTGCCCTTGACTCTTCTCCGGCGTCTGCAGCGGGTTCAGAATGCGGCGGCCAGGCTGGTGGCTGGTGTGCATCGTTATGACCACATCACCCCAGTTCTGGCCCGCCTGCACTGGCTGCCCATTGCAGCCCGGATTAGATTCAAGGTCTTGGTTTTAGTTTATAAAACCCTCCATGGCTTGGGACCGGACTACCTGGCAGAGCGTATCGCTCAGTGATCAACCTCGGCCCGTCCTGTTCGGCAGGCGCGAGCGCACACGCTTCGGGTCGCCACCCCTCGTGAAGCCCGGAGGACGAGTACTCGGACCCGGGCTTTCTCAGTGGCGGCCCCTAGCCTCTGGAATTCTATCCCCAGTGAAGTGCGCTCTGCAGAGTCCCTGCTGGCCTTCCGGAAGGCGTTAAAGACCTACCTTTTCCGGGAGGCCTTTGGCGATCTTTAACTGTTTTTTTTTCTTTTTCCTCCGCTATCGTAAACTATTTTATCTATCATTGTCAGTCATTGAGGTGCCATTAGGTTTTAACTTTGCTTAGTGTTATTATTATTATTTTTTTTTTTTTTGTAATTTATGGCTATTGAGGCCTGATGTTTTGTAAGCCGCTTAGAGTACATATTGTAGACAAGCGGGGTATAAATGCAATAAATAAATAAATAAATAAATAAATAAATAAATCATTTTACATTTTTCTCGCCACTATGGAAGTTCCAATATGCTGTTGCCTAGCATAAGAAAATTCACAATTTTCAGTCCATTTCTAAGCAGTAAATTTAAAAAAAAATCAATGCTGAGATTCTTGGGTTTTGTGTGTGTGTGTGTGCGCGCATGCATGGATACATTGAGCCCATGAGAATTCCAGGCACAGTTTGGAACAGGCTAAATGTTACGAATTTTATTACAGTAAGCAACAGGATTTTGACCAAGGAATAAGAAGATTTTCTAGCCTAAATGCTGGTATGATAAAAGTAATAAATTAATTTCTAAGCACACAATGGGCCATGCATATGTGAAATCTATTGACTCCTACTCATTGAGCTGCTTTCAGCTTTGAACTGTAGCCACAGAATGAGGAGCCTCAACTGGCAAAGCAGAACATTACCATGAAAGTATTCTAGGTAACTGAATGCAACGTTCAGGATCATGTACCTGTTGGCATTTGAGTGTGTGTTAGAAAATAAAAATAAAAAGTAGCTGCATTGCAGCATAAACTACCAGTAGATTTCCAGATACTCAAGTGTCATTTCAACTGATGCCTCTGAGTTCCCTTTTATGGCTTCTCACCAATGATAAGGCATTTGTCAAAATACAATTGAGATTTATTGCCCTCAATAAAAGAACACTTACATAAGATAATGATCTCCTGCTGCTATAAAACGCCTTAGCGTTTATGGAAAATAAATGATTCTGCACAGTGGATGCTGTTAGGCTAAGTTAATCTCCTACGTTTAATCATTCTCTGAAGTTACGACATTGGGGGTTAAACTGAGTGTTAGTTCCAGACAGACTTGACCCACTGAATGAATTGAACTTGTTAAACCAGTACTAATGTAATTGGGATGGAATTTTGGAACTAATGTGGAAAATAACAAACACAAAAGATGCATTTTCTCTGATTTCCAGATTATTTTATGGTTTTATGATAGAGAGTCTCTGAAATGTGATAGTTCTAGAATTCCAAAAGAGAGGGCACTGAAGTTATGATATTTCCTCTTTTGTACTGCCTCTGAGAGACCCTTGTATCAAAACAGACTCACTACTATTTTTCTGGGAAATGGTGATTATCAATAAGAGGGCTGTTAGCACCCAATAAGAATGAAGCGAACATGTTGGAAGGTTGGTGGTTGAATCTTTAAAAGGGCCTGGGAAATTGGTGTGGTTGTTCATGAGTTGCAGTGCTTGAGATCCACTCACCTCCATTTGGACTGCATTTATTCATTGCTGGCATACCTCTGCTGCTAATGCTATTCCTCCATTTCAGATTTGATTTTTAACATTATTTATTTATTTATTTATTTACACCGCTCCATCTAGCTACATGGCTACTCTGGGCAGTTTACAAAACCGAACAGAAATCAGACCCACAAACAATACAATATAATACAACAGATAAGCAATCAAATAGGCAAAAACATAATAACTTGCTGTTCCTACACGTTTGGATTACTTTCTGAATTAATTGGAATCTCTTCTTTTTGCCATTTTATTTTATTGATTTTTGTAGGGACATATCCCCATTTTTTTGGTTGTTGCCTGAAGCGCCTCCCTTTCTGCCCTTCACTTGGTGGACTACTGTCTGCGATGTTGGATGGACGTCATCAAGAGAACTCATAATCTATCTTGAGTTTTTGTGGTGGGAGAGGGTTATAGGGCTTAGTAAATGAGTGTGTTTTTTATTTTATTTTAATTTTTACTATCATCATGATGATTAGTGATTTTTCTTTCTCATCTGTACTGTTTCCTATTGATGAATTGATGAGGATGATTATGGTGGTGTGATGATAAATGTAAACGTTCAAGCACTATTGGTGCCTGCACAAGCCTGTGGATGACTCATACTTCCATTCTTATGTATTACTTGTGTTTGGATGATATTAAATTGCCTTCTCTCTGCTTTTCACTGACTTGGATTGAAGATTCTGTGGGGCTTAATTAGCTCCAGTGCCAGACACCAGAATGGAAGGCCAAATCAAAAGTACCGAAATGACTAAGGCATTCTCAGGCTAAGGAGTAGTGCTCTTAAGCATTAGATGACAATGTAGCACTGTCTGTGGCTTCTTTAAATCTGCTAGATTGTGGTCTTAATGTTTTTGTTTGCATGTGGTCCAGGAAAGAAATATGAGAATACTGCTCCCCAATCACACACCTTTAATTGTTGTAAAGGCATGGCAACCATCTAGCGGTTGTTGTTTCCTTTGACACTAAAGATTAGGTGATGCACAACATAAGTGGATGCACTCTTCCTCTGTACAGATAAAAGATTGCTGTGATGCCTGTCGAGTCTCAGTCCGAAGGTTGCACAGCATATAGATGCTGAATATCAGTAGAGATGTGATTCTATTCCTTTGGTACTAGAGAGGACAAATACCAGCTCCTCTGGGTTTTCTTGAGTTGCATTTTATTGGTGGCCTTGCAGCAGCTGTGCATTAAATGTTCATGGCTCTTTGATGAGATTTTGTTTCATTATTGTTGCTAGCTTTTAGATATTTTCTGTTGAGCACATATTATACATTTTCTAGCTTGGAACAGTTTTTGTTTGGGGAGGCCAGGCCTGGGATCTTACTGAGCCTTTTGGAAGAGATGTTAGGAAACGTTCCAGCTTTCCCCTCCAAAAATATTACCCAGGCTTGCAATTATTTATCCAAGGAGAACAGTTTCTCCCACTACAAGGCCTCCCGCCACCACCTCTTGCACCTATTTATCTAGTTATGCATGTGGTGGACAGGTTCCAACAAAACCAACAAGCATGGATGGAGAAGAAGTAGCCCTGTTAGGTTGTGCCACACCATTTGATGAAGTGGACTTGTCCAAAAGAAAGAAAGAAAGAAAGAAAGAAAGAAAGAAAGAAAGAAAGAAAGAAAGAAAGAAAGAAAAGAAAAGAAAAGAAAAGAAAAGAAAAGAAAAAAGCAAAATACAAACAAACAAAAAAACCCAACCAACCAATAAGCAAACAAAAACAAAAAACACATTAAAAAGTTATTCTTAAAGGTGCCACCATTTTTATCTTTTTGGGGTTTTTTTTTTACTTTTTACTTTTATTTTATTTTCACCTATAAAACATAGATGGCAAATTGCTACAGTTTTCGTCCTCATTGCCTTTTTTTCCAACCCCAACTTCTTTCCGTTCAGAATAGGAAGCAGTTTGCAAACAGGGAGGATGATGGTGATGATTTTTTAAATACCTGCAATTAAATTCTCACCAACTTATAATGAGTAAATCCAGCATAAAGAGGACCGTGTTTTTGCACCTGCCTGCCAGATAGCCTTTAAAGATCAGCATCACCTCCAAGGAAAGATATGATAGGATTAATTCAAGCACCAGCATAGATGACCTTCAATTCCCAATTCAAGCACCAGCATAGATGACCTTCATTTCCCAATTATGAGAAGTGGCAGAGCTGTCCTCCCCAGATGACTTCAGGCAAGATAAAATGTATGGCTTTAACTCTGGGTTTTAGAAAGTTTCAAAGATAGGCCCCAATTAAGGAAAGAGGGAACAACGAAAGAGACCTTTTGATCCAATGGTCAGCAGCAACACAGAACTGGGCTTTAACTGGGGCAAGGGGAGGGGAGATGCCCTAGAAAGACTGGTGAGAAAGCCAAGGAGTCTGCTGTAATAGTTCAAACAGTAAAATAATCTATGAGTACTAGGGGAATAGAGGGAGCAATCATCATTCATCTTTTGCTTTTTCTCACTTGATGCCTACTTTCTCAACTGAGCAAAAATCGAGTGTTTGTTCTCTCATTATTCCTAGCTAGTTCATCTCATTGCTGCAATGTTTCCCCCCCCCCCCCCCCAGTATTTTTAAAATAGAAACATTCTGTGGAAAATGTTTCTCCTGAACTTTTCACTGGAGTTATACAGATATCTTGTCTTATAGTTAGAAGCTGATAAAACAGTAATGCCTTGGTTTAAGAGTAGCTTAGTTTAACAGTGTTTTGCAAGACAAGCAAAGTGTTATGCAAGACAAGCAAACATTTCTTCTAAAACCTGCCTTGATCAACAAGCAATGTCTTGATATACAAGTACTGGAGCAGGCCACATGATCACAAGTGAGCCAATGGTTGTTCTCCCTTCCTCTCCCTCAGGATTGTGGGCTATTGGAAACTTCCCTCTCAGGCAGCCAGCCTCCAAATCAGAGGGCGGAGAGAGGAATAGAGGTCTCCATTGCACCAGCCAGGAACCTAAATGTTAGGGTTTTAGTTTATATTTTTATTTTTAATTATTTTGTTTTCAACATTCTTTCTTATTTAGTCAAACCATTTCTAGTAATGGGTCAGCTAGTCAATTGTGTATAGGCCTACAAATTGCACTTTATTATTGTCAAATTAAAAATACATAGGAAAATCCAGTTATTTGTCCCAAGCAGAACAGATTCCACAGCCAGATATGTAAACTATGGTGTGGATGAGGACTTCTAGCCAACTTCTTTTGTGAGCTTTAGCAGTTTGTGTGTAGAGTATGTGGTCTATGGGGCCCCAGAATGAATCATCTGAGTTTCCATTATTTCCTATGGGGAAAATATGCTTTGATATAAGAGTGACCATCGTGACCCCATGTCCATGGGCACATAGAACCTGCTCCCCTTTGTCACAAGGTGTGTTTCCAACGTATAAGACCCCCGCAGCATATTTAACCTCACTTTCTTCACCACAGGCTTGTAGAGCTTTCATGTTGGCCAGGATGAATGTATTGCCATCAGTGCTCCTTCAGGGTAGGTTTACGGGGATTCCGCGCCAAGAAAGATTCTGCCCATGCGGAAACCAGTCCCCGGAATTTATCCAACACGTGCTTTTATCTTGCCCTTTTTATGATCATATTAGAAACAACTTAATTGCTCCATTGCTGAAGAAGTTCCAAGGCCACCCTTCTAGATGGTTAGTCCAATACTGTTTAATAGATAAAAATTCTTATGTTACAGCCCAGGTAGCAAAGTTTTTTCAGACCACCATACGCAAGAGAGCAGAGATTACCTCGACCATTCATCCATCTTCCTGATGTTTTTACCCATTCGTAGTTTTACTCTTTTTCATTGTTTTATGATTCACTGTATATTTGTTTATACGGTTCATACGACCGCAATAAACATGAAACTTGAAACTTGATATAAGAGTGCTTTGGTTTACAAGCATGTTTCTGGAATGGATTATGCTCATAAACGAAGGTATTACCATACCGAAGCTCACTAGCTTGGAGAAGGTAGTAGCTCAGGTTGGAGTTTAATACTAAAACATTTCCTCTTGCATTCTATTCAGCTAGTGGGACTGAAGGGTTGTCCAGAGATTTTGTAGCTATTTTGCATTACCCTTTCTTATCTCTCTTTACTTAACAGATAAACATTTTAGACTATAAGCAATTTTGGAATGCTCCATTTATTACTTTATCATTGCTTTCATGACTGCCATTTGCAACTATTTCTACACTGTCCATTTTCAAAGATTTTTGAACAGTCAAGATTTCTCACCACTGTGTTGTTTCAATAAATTTTAAGTAGAGATTTGTTTTCTGCTTCTTGCTGAACATTTGCTCTCCATATATATTTTTGGAGTGAATAACAACAGCAGCAACAGCAACAACAGCATGCTACAAAGCCAAATCTGATTTATGGTGACCCTTTTTAGGGCTTTCTAGGAAGAGACTATTCAGAAATGGTGTACGAGTCCCTCCTCCTGGGTTTGTCCTGGAACTTACTAAAGGCTCCCATAAAGAAACTGTTGGTTTGGGGAAAATATGAAATGTGAAATGTGTTTGATGGATCTATTAATGACCTGTGGACACAGGGGAATCTGATCAAACAAACAGAACAGATCAGCATTTGAAGGGATGGTTCTCCCGATGGTTCTCCCCTTTTTTCAAACACCTCAAAGAAGTAAGTGTAAACAGGAACTCACACTCCTATGTTATCTTTTATCAGAGAATATTTCAAAGTGAACTAAAAGAAGAAAGAAGAATGATCAGGAAGCTATTTAGGAAGCTACTGATTATGTTCATAATATATGAATAAGTGTTAATGGCAACAAGCCACCCAAATTGGCACCTTGAACTTTATAAAGAGGAGTTAGGCAAACTAGTTTTGGGGTCTCAACATCCACTAAGAAGGGGAAAACATTGCCTCCCTGCAACTTGGTTCTCCATGAGAGGAAATTTAGTCTAGGACAGTGTTGGTGAACTTGGAGCCCTTTCTGTGGGCACCCTGAGTCAACCCTTCACAGCCACCTGTCTTCAAGTTAAATGGCTGTATTAGCACTTCGCGAAAAATTAGTGGGTTCGCCATCACTGGTCTAGGAAGTAAACTCAAGGAGCCTACTCTGTTTAGGTAAAAGAATGTGGGATATGTTTGATTGGAATGTATTATCTTGTAAACTGTCCAGAGTGGCCCTATTGCCAGATGGGTGGAATAAAAGTGCAGCAAGTAAGTAAGTAAGTAAGTAAGTATGAATAAATAAATAAATAAATAAATAAATAAATAAATAAATAAATAAATAAATAAATAAATAATGCTCTGGTTTGTTTCTTCCTTTTAATCATCCTTGAGCTGTATTGTGATTTGCTTGACTAGAATGAGAAATCCATTTTTGAGTGACTGTCTGGAACCTTTCCTTTTTACTTGTTGGAATAGGTCCCCCCCCCCCGGTGTTCTTTTCTTCCTAAGAAAATATGGAAAATCCTTCTCAGTTGTTGGTTGACTTTTGGGGTACACAGGATGCTTGGGTACCATATGGAGTGCCTTGCCTTGCCAAGCTACTGACAATTTGTCAATGTCTAAAGGAGTCGTGACAATGTATTTTCTAATTAAACTGCCAGAACAATATGTTGGAGTTTGGGGAGCAGAGACCGTCACTCTTTACCACTTCCTTGAGTTTCCCCATCTGGAGACAAAGAAAGTCAGGTTGGCAGAGTAGCTGTCAGAGCGGCCAATGTACCATTGCAGCTACACAGCTTTTGCCCTCAAGGCACTGTGGGGAATCCAACTCTCAACCTCTAATTTACTGAGCTGTCCAGCCAAGTCAAGTAGAATAGTGAGAGCAAACATTACTTTGTTTTCTTGGTAATGCTTGGTGTTACCATGAGTATCTGTATGGCCAATCATCTGGTAGGATCTGGTAGATATTAAATAGCATGGGAGTTGGGGCATCAAAGGCCAAATGATACAGGGGAAGAGATGGACAGAACCCCCAAACACATAAAGCCATTATAGAACAGTTCCTTATTGTCTCATTTCAGCTGTGAAATACAAAATGTTGTCATCATCCATATGCTCCTTTATTTTACAGCAATTTTTATTTTAAGGGGAAAATACATTGACGTTAGTGGAATATCTCCAGAGAATTACTACAATTGAATAAAATGATTCTAGATTGTCTGATTGATGTGTTCATTTTATCATCAATCATCATCATCATCCCGGAGCTGCAAGATAATGTTAATCTGCAGTTTGGTCTATTCTTTAAAATAGCAGTGATTTAGTTGGAAATGAGTGATGGCATTCTTGAATGTTCAAGAGGACATATTAGAGGGAATGCTGAAATAATGACTGACTTGTTCAACACTAGAGATGGGCATGACCAGGAAAAAATTTTTTTCGAGTTATCGTTTTTCGGGACGGGTCTGTTTCGGCTTGTTTCCGTTTTTTGCGAAATTTCGCAAAAATTTGTCGTTTGACGGTGAGACACAAGCAGCACTTGAGGGCATGGTTTGCATGGCACTGCTGCTGCAGGAGGAGTCAGCCAGAGCCACAACAGTGACGGACTGGCAGACTCTTTGCACCCGCTGTGTCTCACTAAGAAGGGAAAGGTACTTGCGTGTAGTGCAATGCAAGTAGATCTGGCTTACGGTTAAGATGGGTTAGTGCAAGGGCTAGGGTTAGGCTAGTTACGGGTGAGGTTAGTGTGAGTATTGGGGTGCACCTCTGGGTGCCTCTCTGACCCACTTAAAGGTGGTGTATGGGTTAGGCTTAGGCTTAGGGTTTGGGTTCGGGCTATGGTTAGTGGGCTTTTTATACCCGATTGGCACATCCCAGAAGTCTCTGTGGTCAACCTGGCCAAGTGGCCATGCGATTGGTGGAATGGCTCCAAAAATTTGCATGGTCACTCCCATGGCCAGCCCATCATTGTGCAGGTGTAAATAAAATAAAATAAAATAAAATAAAATAAAATAAAATAAAATCAATGGAGAGAGGACAGAGGAGACATTTTGTTGCAAGAAAAACCCACTGCTACTGTAAAAATTCTGGCAGTTTTAAAATAGCAATTTCCGCATGTTTCTGTGGTGCTTGTGTTGGCTTGTGTGTTTTTGTTTTTTGGACCACGATTTCAAAAAAAATATTGCGGTCGCCACCCCATTTTCGATCCCCCGCCCGCACCGCATGGCATGGCGAGACGAGAGCAGCCCAGGAGGACAGGAGAGGGGGGGAGGCCGGGGACCCCCCCCCAGAAACCACCCCTCCTCTGGTAGGTGCCCTCACTCAGGCAGGCATATTTCCGCCTGCTTATTGGGCCAGGAATCGGGGGTTTTAAAACTTTTTTTCTGTGCCGCTTGAATTGCGGCGGCTGGCGGCGAGTCTGGTGCTTGTTGCGACTTGCGACTGCGAGCGACTGCGAGACGACGAGGATTTCCCCAGACCCCCACCAGAGCAGCCCAGGACAGGAGAGGGGGGGAGCCTGGGGACCCCCCCCCCAGAAACCACCCCTCTGGTAGGTGCCCTGCCCTGAGCCCTCACTCAGGCAGGCATATTTCCGCCTGCTTTTTGGGCCGGGAATCGGGGCGGGGGTTTTAAAACTTTTTTTCTGTGCCGCTTGAATTGCGGCGGCCGGCGGCAAGTCCGTTGCTTGTTGCGAGCAACTACGACGAGGATTTCCCCCACCACCAGAGCAGCCCAGGACAGGAGAGGGGGGGGTCAACCACCCCTCTGGTAGGTGACCTGAGCCCTCACTCAGGCAGGCATATTTTCGCCTGCTTTTTGGCCGGGAATCTTTTTTTTTTTAACTTTAAAAATTTTTTTTTCTGTGCCGCTTGGCATCGCGGGATCGCCGCAATGCCAGGAACGACAACGACAAATCAGACCCAATTTTTCTTTAGTTGGTTCGAGTTCGAGTTCTGGCGGAGTAATTGTCGTTCTTCGTTTCATTGCGTAACGGAAAAGAGTTACGGAAACGGAAATGAGAATTTCGTCAAGTCGTGCCCATGTCTATTCAACACATATAACTAACTACTATTTTAATATGTTTACCAGGCTTCTGAAGATAGATATTTAATCCGAAGTTTGTTATTTTGATGAGATCTGAATTTTAAATGCATTAAATGCATATGGGAGAGGAAAGAGGGAGAAAGTTCTGACCAAAGATTTTAAACTGTGTCTTGATTCAAGCTTTGGATTTACTGGTGTATGTATGCATCAGTCCCCTCCTCAACCCACTTTAAATTCTACTGCTAAAATGAAGGAAGCTTGTGGTAACAAGAGACAGATTTTTGTACTAAATGACTCCACATTCAGTTCACTTCTATCACACCTAGAATGTAGGATGCAACCAGGCCACAAAAACTGGTAAAATGGTGTGTTGTTCAGGAACAAGTCCGACTGGTGTGGGTGGGAGAGAGGAGCACAGGTGTGTGAAGAATCTTGATCGTCCAGGCTACAGTGCATCAAAAAGAAATCAGCAGCATGTCTTGTTGATTCTCTGGTGGTGGATCAACTCCTTCAAAGTATGCAGTACTTCGGAATGAGTTGTAGGCTTATGCCAAGATAAGTGTTGGAATGTAAGAGGCTAGGGAGCATTGGGCTTAACAGGAAACCTTAGGGCTTCCCAAGAATATCCTCAAATTATCTGAAGGGTACATCAATATTAATGTAATCAATATGGAGCCACTTTACTCCCAGTCAACAATATACTCACTGTCATGGCAGCAGTAATTGTTTCTGCAGGCTTCTAGGTCCTCTTTCTCAACCTCACCTTCCAGCCGATGACACTTCCTTAAAACATGACACTCTTATCTGCTGTTTGGTCACTTTTGCATTTTGTGCTGGGCAAGATTCACCCCTCACATTCCTGTTGTATCATTTTGACAGTTCCTGTAATGCATGGGGTAGCGTACATGATTGATATGAATGTGTGCATGATGAATAGCAATTGCTTTCTGTCTACACGTAACCATGCAATGTGAGACTCATTTGATTTGAGCTGTCCACACAGTGTCTTCACTCCAGTACAATTTAAGAGTAAGGCTCAGTACCACCACCCCAAATGCTTTGCCTTTAAGCAGTGACAGCCAAACCTTTGAGTGAGCCACAAAATGGATGTTGCTGTCAATCATTAATTCTAATTAATGAATTAATGATTGACATTATCCTGGATCCCTTCCAGTCTGGATTCAGGCCTCTTCGCGGGACCGAGACCACCCTGGTCGCTCTGCAGGATGACCTCCTCAGGGAGGCCGACAGGGGGAGTTCCTCCCTGCTCGTCCTCCTTGATCTCTCAGCAGCCTTTGATACCGTCGACCACGGTAACCTTCTGGCCCGGCTCGCTGAGGCGGGAATTGGTGGTCAGGCTTTGGCCTGGCTCCATTCCTTCCACCGCAGCTGGACTCAGCGGGTACAGCTGGGGGATGTCTTGTCGGCTCCTTGGACTCTCCCTTGTGGGGTGCCCCAAGGGTTGGCAATCTCCCCCGTGCTGTTCAATGTTTATATGAGGCTGCTGGGGGAGGTCATCAGGAGATATGGAGTTCGCTGTCATCAGTACGCTGATGACACGCAGCTCTATATCTCCTTTTCTACATCTGCAGAGGAGGCGGTTCGCTCCCTCGATCTGTGCCTGGAGGCCGTACTGGAATGGACCAGAGATAACCGGCTCAAGCTTAATCCGGAGAAGATGGAGGTTCTGTTCTTCGGGGCGCCCTCGTCTCGGTACAATGGCCCCCTCCCTAGTCTGGGGGGTATTTCCCTCCAGCCTACAGACAGGGCCAGGAATCTGGGCATGGTCCTGGACTCGGCCCTCTCCCTGGAAGCCCAGGTGATGGCCGTCTCCAGGGCCGCTTTTTTCCACCTCTGCAGGATCGCCCAGATCCGCCAGTACCTTGATGAGTCCTCCCTGAGGACAGTCGTGCAGGCCCTGGTGATCTCGAGGATTGACTATTGCAATGCCCTCTACGTGGGGTTGCCCTTGACCCTGGTCCGGAGGTTACAGCAGGTGCAAAATGCGGTGGCCAGGCTGGTGGTGGGTGCTCGTAGATACGAGCACATCTCCCCAGTCCTGGTCTGCCTGCATTGGCTCCCCGTTGTCTTCCGGATCAGGTTCAAGGTTCTGGTTTTGATTTTCAAAGCCCTCCACGGCTTGGGACCAGGATACCTGGCGGAGCGCATCTCCCAGAGGGCATCCGGATCCAGACCCACGAGATCGTCGCAGGCGCGCTCATTGAGAGTGGCCACACCCAGAGAGGCGCGGAAAACGCTCACGCGGAACCGCGCCTTCTCTGTGGTGGGGCCCTCACTCTGGAACCATCTTCCTTCTGAGCTGCGCCTGCTGGAGTCCCTGCCCGCCTTTAAGAGAGCTCTCAAGACCTTCCTCTTCAAAGAAGCTTATGGTGACCTTATTAGTTAGTTTTTTTTTCCCCCTTTCGCCCTTGTCTTAATTTTTTGCCGCCATCTTGTCCTCCACGGCCTTGCTACGAGGTTTTATTTTCTATTTATGCTTTTACGTGTTAGCCGCCCAGAGTTCCCGTTAGGAAAGATGGTGCGGGATATAAGTCTTTAAATAAATAAATAATAAATAAATAATTTTATTGTTACTGTCAGAGCATGCTTTCCTTGGATGGATAGATCAGACTGATTATCTCCATGTTGGGTGTGCATGTTTTCCTTTATAGGTTAGTCCTATTTTATGTCTATTTTTCTGTTTCATATTTCCACATTAATATGCCATTTTTAAACCCAAAACAATGCTGTTTGAACTCTTTAAAATTAGAATCATTGGAGGCACAAAGGAAAATTCCCCTCTATCGTATTCCTGTTGGTCATAGCCAGGAAGCAAAATAGATAGATACATTAGTCAGGAAATCCATAAACAATGTGGAATTAGCTCACTCTGAGCATAGGGTGTTGGTATGTAATTGGTAATAGCTGCTCAGTGACAAGATATTATTAATGTATTCCCTAAAGCAGAATATATTACTAGCAGTTTCAGTGGACCCATAAGGTGTATTTCAGACTAGACGGCTGTTCATGCGCCGTGATCCCAAAGGAGATGGCCAAAGTAGGAAGGGGTACAGCCAAAATGGTCAATTTAAGATATCTTTATATGTTAACCAACTATCGCTCTGCAATGTTTCTAACTTTTTCAAAATGTTCCATGTAGAAGTTTGCTATTGCTTGGCTGAGGAGGCTTCCCATGGCAACTCCATCTGTCTGTTCATAAAAGTCATTCTCCCACTGGAAGTAGCTGGTCATTAGGCAATGTTGAAATAGGGCCTTAATGTCTTCTGGGAATATCTGCTGGATGAGTGCTAATATAGTGTCCTTTATTGGTACCTTGGTGAAAAGGGATACTACATCAAAGCTGATCAGTCTCTCCCTGGGGTTGAGTTTTAGGGTGCTAATATTGACTCTGAAATGTCCTGAGTCCTTGATGTGGGATGAAGTCTGTCCAATGTGGGCCTGTGGGAGGGTCGCTAGGTGTCTTGCTAATTCATATGCCAGGGAGCCAATGGGCCTGAGTGGGGTTGAGTCTTTCTGGATTTTGGGAGTCCATATAATCCTGGTGAAAGTCTTTCCGTCTTGCAGATTTGTGGAATGACACTGGGGTGGAGGGAGGAACTCCTGACCAGCATGTTTGTTTGTTTTGTGATTTTGTTGGTGGGGCCCTGCTTTAGTTTTCTGAAGGTGGTGGGGCCTAGAAGTTGTCTGATTTTTTCCTAGTATTCTTCTGTTTTCATTATTATTGTGGCATTGCCTTTGTCTTCCCGCAGGATGATGATGTCAGGATCCACGTTCAAGCGCTTGGTGGCATTTCTCTCCTTTCCTATTATGTTGCTATTTGAGGTTTTTGCTTTTTGTAGGATCCTTGTCATTTCACTTCTTATTTCTTCTGCTTCTGCTTCTGGAAGATGGTATATGGCTGATTCCACATTTACAATGATGTCTTCCTCTGGAACTTTACTGGGTGTGACAGTGAAGTTTCCTCCTTTGGCTAAGTCTGAGGTTTCTTCCTGGTAGAGTTGGCGTTCAGTTAGGTTGATGATAATTTATGAGGTTTTTACCTTGTTTTCCTGAAAATAAGACCTACACCAAAAAATCAGCCCTAGCAGGATTTCTATGTATTTGTTAAATATCAGCCCTACCCTGATAATTAGACCTAGTGATGGCTGTGATTGTGCCGGTGCGCGCGCGCGCGCTCACACACACACACACACACACACACACACACACACACACACACACACACACACACCAGTTTGGAGCTTTCCCACTGGAGTCCCGACCATTTTCAGAGAGCTCCTGCCGAGCTGTCATCGGCACTGGGGATAACCCCTGGTGGAGACTAGGCCATTTTTAAAGGGGCCCAGCCCATGACAGGTCGGCAGGAGTTCTCTGAAAACGGCCCCGTGGTCAGCAAGGAGTTCCTACATTGCCAACGGGGCCATTTTCAGAGGGATCCTGCCGAGCTGTCATTGGCTGGACCCCTTTAAAAATGGCCCAGTCAGCACTGGGGAGAACCCCTGGTGGTGACTGGTCCATTTTTAAAGGGGCCCAGCTGATGACAGGGAAGAAGGGTCTCTTTAAAGGGATCTTCCTTGCAATAGATGACAGCGCCCGCTCAGCACTCCTCTCAGCTGAGAGACGCTGGCTGGGGGAGCTCTTTCCCCCAGCCCACAGTGGCCGGGGAAAAGATTAAGCCCCTCTTTCCCCCAGCCAAAGTTGCACAGGCACCACACATATACACACTACACACAAAATGAATAACAAATCGACAAAATGATTTTTTTTCAAAAAAAATCATTTGAAACGAAATGAAACAAACTGAACCCTAAAATGAACCGAACCAAAACGAATCGCCATTTTTTCGGTTCATGCCCATCTCTAAAACACACTGCTGGCTGGCCAGTTTTAGTAGCTGTAGCCCCGCATACAAGGACAACACAAAACACCTCTCTCTCTCTCTCTCCCTCTCCCTCTCCCTCTCCCTCTCCCTCTCCCTCTCCCTCTCCCTCTCCCTCCCTCTCTCTCTCTCTCTCTCTCTCTCTCTCTCTCTCTCTCTCCCCACTCTGCCTTTCAGCTCCTGCAGCAGCCAGCAAGTTTGGGATCAGAAAGTTGGGTCCCGGCCATCCTGTGCACGCTGAGGCTTCCGGTGGAGACGGAGACATAGAGACTGGAGATCTGCAGAGGGAGAGTCTCCTTAGTGAAATGAGGAGCAGGACGCTCCACTTTAATACAATATTATACTTAATTAAAATAAGACATCCCCTGATAATAAGCCACAGTGTGTCTTCTTGAGAAAAAATAAATATAAGACAGTATCTTAGTAGATGTGCTCTTTTTCCTCTGTGTGTTTTGAGTCTCCGAGTCTGTCCTATGATTTTTTGATGGTTAAATGTTCTCCAGATTTAAATCTCTTAATTAACCACATTTATGCTTTCAAATAATCAGTCCTCTACAATAAACAATGGCCAAAATGTTTAGCATAGCAAGTCACACTAGAGTGGCCCTATTGAATCACTGAGGGGTTTTATGAACAAACCCTTCTGTAAATTCCATGGATTCAAATGGACCTACTCTAGTTCTGATGTACAGTAAGATTTGTAAAGCTTTTTTTATAATTGTGGGGGGGGGAGAAGCTTAGGAGCTCAGTAACTTGTTTCCTCTTTTTAAAAACTTGCCAAATGAAAGGAAGGGAGTTCAAAGTAATAAACCATCACTAATTGTTGGAGTATAATGGAAAATATTATGCCCACCTATCCAATTGGAAAAGAGCATCAGTTAACTCAATTGTGAAGGCATTTAGATTTGAACATGAAGGGGTGGAGGTGAAACAATTTCACATTATTCAGGTTTTTAGTATGGCAGAATTAGCCAGGCACACCGTGATGTCTGCCTTCCTTCTTTATTTCAGGTCACTGAAAAGCATCCATATTGAACTATTCAAGACTGAAACTTCTACTGATTAAAACAAACCAAGTACAGATATGCGCTCTGGGTTTTTCCTTTAGCTTGTTAACAGCAAGTTAATCATTTCTTTTTAATCTTCTGGATACTTTCAACAAATATTTGAGGCAAGTTCTTCTTAAGATGTAAAGCCTGGATAATGAAGGGCTCTAGTTATTTTTCAGAAAATAAAGATTTATTTATTTTTCTGCTGCTGCTTGTTAACTTGTTTGCTGTTGCTATGAGAGCTGCTCTGATGACCTCCATTTTGAAGGTAGAGGCTGGCTGTTCTTCCTCCATTTTGTTTTTTTATGTATTGTTATTCTTTATTCCTCCCCCCCTCCCCTTCTACAGATTCTCTGGGTTTTTGCCCTTTTCATTTTATTAATTGTTTGAGCCCCACACCTCAATTTCTTTACTTCTGTTCATGCCTGCCAGAATGTTTTCTTCACCAGCAATAGCATGTTATTTATTTATTTATATTTATTTATCTTTATGCTTATTAACTGCCCAATTTTCCCACAGGAACTCTGTGCGGTGTACAACATGTTACAAAAAAACAGCAACTGCCCAAATCTGCAAACCCCAAAACATACACAATCAAAGTACAAATAATGAAAATAATAATAATAATACAAATAAAGATGATGATAATAATAATATGAAGATAGTAAAAATAATAAAAATAAAATAGACGTAGCACATCAAACAGCCATAACATAATCAAAATCTGGAAAGAGAAGGCTGGTGCTAGCAGTTATACAGACTAAACAAAATCACAATGTGATCAGAGGTCCCCAAAGCATTCCCTGAAGAGCCAGGCTTTAATATGTTCTCCGCTCCTGGTGAAGGATGGGCAGGTGGATGTGCCAATAGGTAATACCCACAAGGCTAAAAACCTTTATAAGCTATCCCACACCTAGTCAGCAGCACTCTTTCATTTGTGGCAACATGTCTGCCCGCTGCTGGATCCAGTGTGGTTGTAGTGGATGCTTTAGAGCAGAATAAGTATTTTGGGCCTGTCTCATCAAATTGGCTTGAAAAAGTAGATGGGTGTAATTGCAATGAAGCATTGCAGATCTGATTGGAAATGGTATTGCTTTTAAATAAGTCACACTGGAAGGTAGTGTGGAATGAGAAGTGACTATTGGTGACTTCCTAATAGCCACAAGGGTGCACTTATGCCCATCATCGCAGCAACTATGACTCTGAGATTAGCTTGCCAGGATGAGTGGTACATGAGAGGCAGCCTTGGACAATGTCTTCTGAAGTTCTAGAGGACTGGATGGTGGGAATATGGGGAGGGTCCCCCCATTTTACTCAGCCAGAGATGAGAAGCTCTGATGAGGGGCTTAGAATTCACCCATTTGGGGACAGGAAAGGGGTATGACATACCCTGGAGCCTCCCCCAGGGATTTGCACTATGTTCACTCCCCTCTGCAGGATGAGATAGGTTAAAAATAATAATGAAGTGTGTCCTTAGTTAACTCCATCACTCATGTCTGTCTCTTTATTCCAAGAGTATGAGGGCAATGCCTGCCTGCATTTGAGTTAGTGGATTGCTATCTGCACTGCTGGCCATCAAAGTGGTAGGAGGGAGTGGCATATCCCCAGTTCCCATATTCCATCTAAGGGCTTATGAGCTGGCAGGCTTGACTGTATTGCTTGCCTCATTAAATGTTGCTCTTGTTTTTTCTCTGTGGCATAGCGGTGTGTGTATGTGTGTGTCTGTGTGTATGTTTACATTTTACATTTATTCTCTTTCAAGTTGCTGCTGCTTTCTAAAATGATTCTTGTGTGGGATACTTCTTTCCTCATAGTTTTGACATTGTATTATTCTTTTTTCTGTTGCATATCCATTTTGGTCATTTTGGGCAACTTTTTCTTGTTTTTCTATGGGTGTGAGAGTGACGGGGGGTGGGCAATGATCTGCTACACCACCTTATTTTTCTTCCCTTGTGCTCTCAAGGCCTAGAAAGGGTGGGTCTGCTATATTTTACTGACATATTTAAGGAGTGGTTTCACCACTGCCATCCCCTTTTAGGTTTCTGTGGCTGAGAAGGTAGTTGAACTCAGGTGTCCTGGGTCCACCACCCAATGCACATCCCATGGTAACTGTGGTAGCAGTCAGCAAAAATAACTGAAATAAACATAGTTTCCTCATAGTAAATAGAGGGAGCAAAGGCTTAGTTTTCCCCTACATGTATAGAGAAAACTAAACAGAAAACTAAACAGAAAAGGATCCACTGAAGGAATAACATGGGTTGCACTGTTCCAGAGGAAATTTAAAATACGGTAGTTAAAAAGTCTTTCTTTCCTGACTGTGAGACTGCTGAATGAGCAGACACATAGCATAAAGCAGCACACTGGCTGCTGATGAAATGGCCTTGGTAGGTAACCTGTGGATGTGAATTTGAAAATGTTGAAGGAGGAAGTGGTTGGGATGGGATTCTAGACTGCTACTTCAAGAAGGGGCTGAATTGGAAGATGAAGAGGAAGGGTCATCTAGAGGATGACTTTGTGTTAGTGAAACCTGTGATTAGACCTGGGTATGGCTGGGCCAGGCTTCTAGCTGGCTGCTTGCTGTGGGCTAGCCAAACATAAGAGCTGAGTATGGAAAGAGAGTCAGACCGTCAAATTCAACATCTTCTGTCTCATTTCTGAGGACAGCCAGTCAGCATCCTTTCTAGCAGCCCACAGATACAACACGTATTGTCTGAGAATGTTTCGTTGGTGTGGGTGGCATTATGGGTGTGGGGGAGGTGACTGCTTGCCATGCAAGGAAAACAACAGCCTGCCATGATAGTTGCTCTTGTTGTTGACAATGATTTTTGATGAGGATGATGAGGATGATTAATGTAATATAAAATGAATGAAGTCTGAAAGCTTTCTCTGTGCATATTTCTAGTTGTTGGTCTTCTCAAGTGTGCTCAATGTGCTGTCTTTTTCGACACGATGGGCTTCGTCCTAATCTTAGTTCCTGTTAAACTCATTTCGTATTTGGGATGTTTTTGGCAACTGGCTGAATCAAAGCAAGGACTCTTTAACTGCCAGGCATCTTCGTCTGCCTGTGACATCATCACCCTTATGCAAGCACAATTTACTCAACAAATCTTGGTCACAGAGCTAATGGATAGACATGGGCACAACTTGACAAAATTCTCGTTTCTGTTACGCAACGGAAACGGTAACGACAATTACTCCCCCAGAACTCGAACACGAACCGACAAAAGAAAAATTGGGTCTGATTTGTCGTTGTCGTTCCTGGCATCGCAGCGATCGCGCGATGCCAAGCGGCACAGAAAAAAAGTTTTAAAAATTAAAAAAAAAAAAAAAAACCCGATTCCCGGCCAAAAAAGCAGGCGAAAATATGCCTGCCTGAGGGCACCTACCAGAGGGGTGGTTTCTGGGGGTGGGGGTCCCAACTCCAGCCTTCCCCCCCTCCTGTCCTGGGCTGCTGGTACCAGGCTGGGAGGGGGCATCCTCGGCGTCTCCATTTGCCATGCGGTTCGGGGGGATTCAAAATGGCGACCGCAATATTTTTTTTTTTTGAAATCATGGTCCAAAAACCCACCAAAGCACCACAGAAACATGCAAAAATTAGCTATTTTAAATGCTTGAATTTTTACAGTAGCAGCAGTGGGTTTTTCTTGCAATAAAACGTCTCCATTGATTTTATTTTATTTTATTTTATTTTTATTTTTTTACACCTGCGCACGCTCAATGATGGGCTGGCCATGGGATGGGACCATGCAAATTTTTGGAGCCATTCCACCAATCGCATGGCCAGGTTTTGCTGAGACTTCTGGATGTGCCAGAGAGGGCATTAAAAGCCCACCAACCCTAAGCCTAATCCTAATCCTAACCCTAACCCTAACCCATACGCCAGTACACTGTGTTCTTAGTGGGCCAGAGGCACCCAGAGGTACAGCCCACTAACCCACCCTAACCTTAACCGTTACCCTAAGCCTAGCCCTTACCCCCTAACCCCATGCTCTGGGAACTGGAAGTCAAGTCACGTTAAATCGCAGCGGTAACAACAAATGACAAACAACATGACGAAACGACAATTTTTTGAAAAATTTCGCGAAAAATGGAAACGAGCCGAAACGGACCCGTCCTGAAAAACGACAACTCGAAAAAAAATTTCCTGGTTGTGCCCATCTCTACTAATGGAACTTATGGTGCACTCAGACCAGGATTTGTCCTGCAGTTTAATTTGCTTATTTTCCTGGCAACCACATGGCATATGAGCCACTCCCTACCAGCCCATTTTTAATATTTGGCTACCTTCACATTTTTTGGATCCTTGCCAAGGACTATTGTTTTTTTGTCAGTTTGTTTTTCTTTGTTTGTGGGGGTAGGACTACTCCACTCATTCACAGACTTGTGTGGCCACTGGGATGGAAAGAAAAGGGACTCCTATCTCTTTGCTGAAACTGCTTGATGGTATCAGGAAAGTGAGTTTTTTCCTACCCCTACCTCCACGGAAGGGGAGAAGGCAGAAGCAAAATGAGACCGGCCCCAAATCCCTATTTGGCTCCAAAATATTCACTACAATCACACTTGATCCAGCAGCAAGCAGGCAGGTTGCCACAAATGAAAGAGCGCTGGCTGGGTGCGGGATAGCTTTATAAAGGTTTTCTGGTCCAGTTAACTGGTCTCTTTAAAGGGAAAAGGGGCCAAGTTGGGTCAATTGTAGTGCAGTGTGGTCAAAATCCTTGCATGCGAATCCAAGGATTGCCCCAAATGATAAAGTGCACCTCAAAGTGACCCTGCTTAACACCATGCAGCCCAATCTAGGCTCAGATGTCTAACAGCACCCTTACATAAATGTTGACTTAACCATTTTATATGGATTCAATGGATCGACCGAAGTTTGGACTGACAACTGGATATGGACTTATATTGCATATATTAGACTGAATGGTCAAAATTAAAACCATTTGGAAGCTTTCTCAAAGGCAGCATTAATCCCATACAGTATTTGAGGATAGAAGTTAATTGATGCTCTTGTCCAAATCTGTGAAACATTTCGGGCCTCCCCCCACATTACGATGTTGTTCCTGGTGTTCTAGTGCTGTTGGGGTGAAGTAAGTGCCAGCCTCCAGGTGAAATAGACGCAATGCCTGAAGTACCACACTGCAGCTATAACTTCTGCTTTTGCCTCAATGTCTGGATGTATAAAAAGTGAGGTGATATGTAAACAAAACATGACTATTTGACATATTAGGGACGCGTTGTCTTTTCAATGCAGTAGAAACAGAAGGAGTGATGGCAAAGCTAGTGGACATATGTGTTGAGTCACCACATGCAACCTTGCTTTATTTGCAAGTTCTGCATGAGCCTTAGAGGTATTTCTAAGTAGCCTGAAGTGGTGTCTGACATGCAAGTCTGCTGTGAAACCTAAGAAAACTAAGCTGGTAGATAAAAGTAGGGCACTTCCATTTTCTGTGTTCCAGCTTGGAAACACCATTGAATCTCTGCTTGGGTGGCCCTAGTAATAGAGTTTGGCCTTCTGAAACACAAGGCACTTCCCTGGCACACATGGTGCATGTCTTTAGATTACAATCTTTTATCTCCTCTTTGAGGCCACCACATTTCTTGAATGGACACTAAAATGCCCCTCCTTTTCATGAACAGATGGGCGTTACAGATGTCAGAGTTGCAATTGTAACATCACAGAGATTGGTTGTTGGGTACAGAAGAGTGAAATACGTTCAGGATCAGCAGGCCACCAAAAAGCCTTTCTACAGAAATCCAGACAGACCAGTATAATTACCAGGCTAGCTTTGCAAAATTTCATACAAACCATATTACTGCCTACATTTTTACATCATGATTTTTTAAAAAATGTATATGTTTATAATAAGCAGTTTAGTAGCATATGCAAAGAATGCCTCTGTCTTTTGGCCAAGATGTAGTACCTCACCAAGACATATGCAGATTATTTTGAACTACCAGTAATGGATTTGCAGTGCAATCATAAAGAGGGCTTATTTTTAATATTACTCCCTGTCATGCCTTTCTAATTACTGCTGCAGCTGATTCTGTAACCCAACTACCCACACAACACCTGTCACTTGAATAACTAGTAGGGGGCTCCAAATGATTTAGTCATGGCATTTGGAAAACATTAGACACTGCAACCGTCTATTACAAGCAATTCTTTTATTGTGCATTTTGAAGGGCATATTCTTGATTATGATTATCCTAAATTGAACTGAGTTGCTTTTTCAAAGAATTTTATATCAGGTTCCCAGATACAAAAGATCACACTACTTACAATTTTTCAGGAGGCGGAAGACCGTTTTCACTGGCAACAAAAAGGAACTAAGGGTTATGAGCGGGAAATGAGGAGCACGTGCACTGGGGGGAGGAGGTTCTATATCATATAAGAGCTTGGGAAGACCGGTGGCCTTCGCGCAGGTGCAACGAAACCCATTTGAGTGAATTCACAGATGTCACTGAGAAGAACTGTATTTCTTACAATCTGTGAACAACGTCTGTCTTTTCCTCTGAAAACCAAAGAGCACATACACATGCACACACGCACACACGCACGCACGCACGCACACACACACACACACACACACACACACACACACACACACACAGAGCAAATGCAGCATAATGGCTGAGTAATTTAAAAAAAAAATAGTCATTGTCTCCAAAAATTCTAATCCTTAAAAGTCCATGCAATAAAGCAGCAACTCTGCATTTTCAGCAAGGTGTCCATTTTTTATTAAAGCAGTACTTGGACAAAATAGTTCTTTTTGCCATTTGGCTGAGGTTGTGGGATGGGGAATCCTTCTCAGTTTCTCTTGTCTGAAATGCAACTAAAAACGTCCTCTCACAGGACAAGAAGAATAGTCCCTCAGCTCTCACCAACGGGGAGGTGGTGTAAGGATTTGGGCCTCTCACCAATTCCAACAGGGCATACAGGAACCTTTCTCCTTTCCTCTCCCTCTATCCTCAGCCCTTGGCTAGGCCCATACCTGCTGGAGGAGGTTACCCCATGGGTCTCCCACAGGAAAATGACCAATCCAGGGGGTCATTTGGGTTGCTTCTTAATGAGGTATTTGTACTCACATTTGAAAGGACAGATATTTTCCCAAACCATCAGATGATTTGTGTTTTTGTACTCTTAATAAAAAGTGACCCTTAAATGTCAAATGTGTCTTTCTGTTCTGCTGTTTTGGCACTTTACGTTTCATTCATTCATTGACTTACCTAAGAAAACTTGGGCAATGAAGTAATTATTATTATTATTATTATTATTATTATTATTATTATTATTATTATTATTATTATTATTATTATTATTATTATTAATTATTATTATTATTGTTGTTGTTGTTGTTGTTGTTGTTTTGTTGTTTTGTTTTGTTGTTGTTGTTGTTTTGTTGTTTTGTTTTGTTGTTGTTTTGTTGTTGAATATTTTCATCCCACCTTCCTCCTTGGAAAAGGACCCAACATGGTTTAAAATAATGAGGGATAATATACAGTCCAGAACATTTAGGAAATATTCAAGTTAAGAACAAGGAGTTTTAAAAGGCATGTTACATCATTAAAAGGTAACATTAGAGCTACATAGAGCATGCAAGAAGAAAACCCATTATGAGGGGTGAAAGGTAACATGGGAAACACTAGTGTTCTTATGAAATCAGTCAATGCAATCATGTATGGAAATCCATATGAAGTCACATAGTAGGTAGTCCATCATTCAGGGAAAGCTTGCCTGAAGAGGAAGGTCTTTGCCTGCTTCCGGAAAGACAGCAGAGATGGTGCAGTCCTGGCCTCCAGCGGGAGAGAGTTCCAAAGTCTGGGAGCAGCAACAGAGAAGGCCCCTTCATGTATTCTTCTGAGACACACCTGTGAAGGTGGCAGGATGGATAAAAAAGCCTTTCCTGATGACCTTAGCACCCGAGCTGGTTCATACTGCAAATTTCGATCTTTGAGGTAGCTTGGACCCAGGCCATTTTGTGCTTTGTAGGTTAAGGTCAGCACCTTGAATTGTGCCCGATAGCTGATTGGCAGCCAGTGGAGCTATTTTAGTACAGGTGTAATGTGATCTCTGTAACCCACTCCAGTAAGCAATCTGCTTGCTACATTCTGGACTCGTTGAAGTTGCCTGAGACTTTCCATTAGTACCTCCACATAGAGCTCAATACAGTAGTTCAGCCAAAAGGTCACTAGGGCATGTGTTAAAGTGGTCAAAGCAGGTTTCTCAAGAAACAGGTGTAACTGGCATACTAGTTTTATGTTTGCAAATGCACTCCTGACCACAGCTGTGACCTGGGCATCTAGGCTCAAGGATGAATCCAGGAGCACCCCCAATCTATGCACCTCTTTTTTCAGTTGGGGGGTAATTCCATCCAGTACAGGTTGCATCCCTATCACTTGATCTCCTTTTTGATTGACCAGAAGCACCTCTGTCTTGTCTGGGTTTAGTTGCAGTTTGTTCTTCTTCATCAAGTTCATTACTGAAGCTAAGCACTGATCTAAAGTCGAAATAGCTTCCTTGGAATCCGAAGGTGATGAGAGGTATTGTTGAGTGTCATTGGCATACTGGTGACTCTTCACCCCAAAACTAGTCTGAATAATTTCCCCCAGTGGTTTCATATAAATGTTAAATAATACAGGACAGGCCTGCCCAACAGGTAGACCGTGGGCTTAGCCTGCTAAGAGTTCAAAAGTAGCCCACCGGCCACCAATAAAAAAGTGAGGGGATAAGTTCACCCCACCCTCCCACATCCCAAAGACCAATACTGCCCCAGCAAAGTTCTGGGTCTGCTAGCCCACTGTTTTAGCCAAACAGGGAAGTTCAAGGGCCATTGCATGGTCCCCTGCTACCCCCACTGGCCAGATGATCAAGTGGGTATAAGGGAAGCGTGTGCATGGTCAGCCTTCCCATAGGAATGCACTGAAAATCAATTAATCCGTTCCAGAAGAGCATGTGCTTGGAATGGACAAAATTCATAAGGGGTATTAATGTAGTAGCCCTCAGACACTTGGGGCCAGAAAAAGGAGACCTTGGCCTGTTCAAAGTTGGACAGCCCTGATATAGGAGATAGAACAGAACCCAGAGGTACCCTGAAGGTCAGTGGCCATGATGTTGAACATGGGTCCCCTAACACCACTTTCTGCATGCTCTCTTGCAGGATGGACTGAAGCCACTGTAAGAGAGCACTCTCAAGTCCCATTTCAGAGAGACAGGTCAGGAGGATGCTGTGGACTCATTCAGCTGAAAGGTCCAATAAGACCAAAGGGGACACAGATCCCCTGTTCATTTCCCTGCATATGTCATATACCAAGGCAACCAGTGTCATCTCAGTCCTATACCAGGCCTGAAGCCAGATTGAGCTGGATCCAGATAGTTTATTTCATCTAGAAACCTCTGAAGCTCTGAGGCCACTACCCGCTCTAGTACATTACTCAAGAATGGGATGTTAGATACCGGTCGGTAATGGTTCAGTATCATTGGATCTAAAGAGGGCTTTTTAAGCAGTGGTTTTACTATTGCCTCCTTCAAGCATGCTGGAATCCTGCCCTGTTGCAAGGAGGTACTCACTACTCTTCCTAACCAGTCTGCCAGACCCTCTCTGGCAGCTTTTATGAGCCATGAGGAGCAAGGGTTCAACAGACATGTGGTATCCCTCATCTCCCCAAGAGTCCTGACCACATCCTCAGGCTGTAGCGGCTGAAACTCATCCATTAATACAGGGCAGGCAAGTGGGGCAGTTTTATTTATAGGCTCCGGATCAATAGCAGCATCCAGGTCAGACCAGATCTGTTCAATTTTGCCTGTAAAATGTTGTGCAAATTCTTCACCATGAGTTACAGAGTGGTCTGTGTTAACCACCAGTGGGTCAGCATGTAACAGACTTTTGAAAATTCGGAAAAGCTCCGTCAGGCGATTCCGTGCCAAAGCAACGGTGGTAAAGAAAAATGGTTTATTTGCTGCTTCCACTGCCTAGGAATAAGCTTTCCAATGGCCTTTCACTGTTTCTTTATCTGTTTCAGTCTGAGTATTTCGCCAATGCCTTTCAGCTCTATGGACCACCCTTTTCATATTAGCCAGTTCCCTAGTAAACCAAGCAGCCAGTTTGGCTGTACTTCGAGGAAGGAGATGTTCAGGGGCAGTCAGGTCAATGGCTTTGCTCATTTCCCCATTCCAGAGATCAACTAATCATCCGCCAAATATGTGGGAACCCCCCCCCCCGAGGGCAACTACAAAACCATCTGGATCCATCAACCTTCTTGGAAGAATTGCTTTTGTCTGACTTCCACCCCTGCCCAGGCTCTGATTTCCAGTGAGCCTAAAGTGCATCTGAAATGGCTGTCAAGGAATATACAAGGAGACACCGATTATAGGAGACTGATGAATTCAACCATTGATTGAATTGTTTAGTCATTAATGTGTATATGGATACCAAAGTGAAGGATAAATCTATTTACAGTAAAAAAAAAGTGTATGGAACTGTAAGTTGGGACTATTGTGATTCTTATACCTTGTTCTGTGCAAGTGAGCTGAAGATGAACAGGCTTGATTCAAACAATTATTTGCTGTTGCTATAGAAACCATTTTATAAAGGACAAGGTTTGATGTGCTGCTATTATTAACTACTACCATGAATGACACCAGGTTAATATTATATGTTTACTTTTACATTTGCTTTCATAGTTTATGTAGGAAGTAAATGTGAGATTTTGTCTGCTTTGCAAAGATGTCTGTCTTCTGCAGTAATACCTTGGTCTATGAGTGCCTTGGTTTAGGAGTGTTTTGCAAGATGAGCAACCATTTCTGATCATTTTTGTCTTGATTAATGAGCAGTGTCTTGCAATACAAGCATTGGAGCGTGGCAATAGTGGTGCTCTCCCTCCCTCCCTCCCTGCTGGATTGTGAGGGGATTGTCTGGAATGTTCTGTCTCAGGCAAGCCTCCAAAGCAGAGGCGTGAGAGAGAAATGAAGGTTTCCCTTGCACCAGCCAGGAACATTTTCAAATGAGAGCATAAGTTAGGGTTTTTTTTCTATTTATATTTTTCTTTAATTTGTTTCCATTATCCTTTTCTCCATCATAACATTTCTTGTCATGGGGCAGCTAGTCAGATGTGTATATGGCTACAAATTACACTTTATTATTGTCACATTAAACGCACAGAGTAAAATTCAGTTGTTGGTCCCAAGCAGAGCAGATTCTGCAGCCAGGTACTTAAACCATAGTGTGGATGTGGACTTCTAGCCAACCTCTTTTGTGAGTTTTGGAATTTTGTGTGCTGCAGTAGAACCCCTGACCCAGTCCTCCCAAGACATGGAGGAAGGAGGGACAGAGGTGCCAAGGGCAGATCATGGACCTTCCCCACCAGTTGCCGGTGCTCTCAACTGCTCTCTTCCCCCCCCCCCACCTGCAGTCCTCTCTCGGTTCATTGAGGAATCCAGCCCAATGGTGAATTGCCTCTCAGTAAGCACACAGGGGTTCTGCTGCTTGTTCCAGTGCTCTCATTGCAAGACATTGGCAGCTGAGTGAGTTAAAATTTATAAGAAATGTTTTCTCGTCTTATGGAACACTCATAAACCAAGGCACTTATAAACCAAGGTATTACTGTATATAAAATATATTAACACCTCCAACTGTGTGATACCTGCTAGCAACCTGTAGCATTATATGACAACTTGCATTTGTGAAGCAGTTAGAATCATAGAATCATAGAGTTGGAAGAGACCTCAAGGACCACCCAGTCCAACCTCTCGTCATGCAGGAACCCCCATCAAAGTACTCCTGACAGATGGCCACCCAGCCTTTGCTTAAAAACCACCAAAGAAGGAGACTCTACCACCCTTCGTGGTGGCATATTCCACAGCTAAACAGATCTAACCATCAGGAAGTTCTTCCTAATGTTCAAATGAAATCTCTTTTCCTGTAGTTTGAAATCATTGCTCCAAGTCCTAGTCTATGAAGCCATGGAGAACAAACCTGTCCTCTCTTCGATATGACATCCTTTCAAATATTTAAACATGGCTATCATGTCCCTTCTCAACCTTCTTTTTGTAAGGCTAAACATTCCCAGCTCCCTTCTCTGGACTTGTTCAAGGATGTGAACATCCTTTTTAAATTAAGGTGCACAGAACTGAACAAAGTACTCCAGGTGGGTCTGACCAGAACAGAATAGAGTGGTGATATCATTTCTCTTGCCCTAGAAATTATGCTTTTGTTGATGCAACCAAGAATCACATTGGCTTTCTTGCTGACTCATGTTCAATTTGTGGTCCACAAAGACTCCCAGATTCCTTTCATATGTACTATACTTCAGCCAGGTGTCTCCCATTCTATATCTATGCAATTCATTTTTTCTGAGTAGATGCAGGACCCTACATTTCTCTCTGTTGAAACTAATTCCATTAATTTTGGCCCAGCACTCCAAATGGTCAATGTCATTTTAGTTTTTTCCCCCTAATTTCTAGGGAATTAGCAACCCCTCCCAAATTGGTATCATCAGCAAATTTAATCAGTCTACTCTCTATTCCTTCCTCCATGTCATTAATAAAGATATTTAATAACACTGGACCCAGAACAGAACCATGGGGCACCCCACTAGTCACCTCTCTCCATGCTGAGAAGAAGCCATTTATGATCACCCTCTGGGTATGATCAGTCAACCAATTACAAACTCACCTAACAGTAGCACTATCTATCCCACATTCAACTAACTCCTTTACAAGTATATAATGGGGAACCTTATCAAAGGCCTTACTGAAATCAAGATAAACAACATCCACAGCATTCCACTCATCCACCAGTCCTATAACTCAATTAAAGAAAGAGATCAAATTAGTCTGGCATGACTTGTTTTTGAGAAACCCGTGTTGACTTATAGTAGTAACAGCATTGCTTGTTAAATAATTACAGACTGTCTGCTTAATAATCTGCTTTAGAATCCTTCCCAGAATAGATGTTATGCTGATTGGGCAGTAATTATTTGGGTCCTCTTTTTCCCCATTTTTGAAGATGCGGAGAACATTTGCCCTCCTCCAATCTATGGGGACTACCCCTATTCTCCAGGAATTCTCAAATATTATTACAATGGTTCTGAAATTACTTCTGCCCATTCTTTTAATATCATTTGGTGTAATTTGACTGGCCCCAGAGGCTTAAATTCATTTAGGGTTTCCAGGTATTCCTGTACTAGCTCCCTACCTATTCTATGCTGCAGTTTCCATCATACCTCATCTACTCTTCATCCTGAATGAACTCTTTTTTCCTTTGTGGAGAAAACTGAGGCAAAGAAGGTGTTGAGTAGTTCTGCCTTTTCCCTATCTCCTGTTAGTAACTGGCTATCATGGCCATGCAGAGACCCTATCTTTTCCTTATTTTTCTTTTTGCTGTGGACATAACTACCCCCCCCCCATTTTTTGCTATCTTTAATCTCTCTGGCAAGTCTAAGTTCATTCTGTGCTTTAGCTTTTTTACCACCACCACTACATGTACTGTCTATTTTATTATTATTATTATTATTATTATTATTATTATTATTATTATTATTATTATTATTATTATTATTATTATTATCAAACTTATATACCGCGACTTATTCCTCCTTGAGGCATTCCCCATTTTTCCATTTCCTGTACATGTTTTTTTTAAAACTTTTTAATTCAGTTTCCCCTTGAGTTACCCACTGCAGACTCAATTTATATATCACTTCACTTAACATCTATGTCTCAAATGTGAAGGCATTAAAGTAAATGGTGTACAATTTTAAATAGTATAATCTGTGCCAGTGAGACTCTCCTGTATGGATGAGAGGTTTGGACTCTTAAGAAGCAGAAGATCTATCAAATACTCTTAAAATATGGGCATACCAAATAACTCTTCACATTTCATGGACACATAGAATAAAGAATGAAGAAATATTTCATTGGACAGGAAAACAAAGAGAAATGGAGTGAATTATTAAAGGAACATAAACCCTCATGTCAAACACATGATTTGTCAGGGAATATATGATGCAGCACATCAGTGAAGGGAAGATTCACTGTGGAAGAGGAAAAAGATAGATGTATTGGATGAACAACGTCAGAGATGGGTTGGGTCATAATAGAAAACAACTAATCTGCACAGCAAAGGTTAGGTGGAGGCATGCCATAATGGTAGCTGACTTCAGCAACTGAGATGGCATGTAGAGAGAGGTGTGACTGTCCAATTTACAAAGCCTCACATTCAGCCTGAGATTTTATAGATAGCAGTTCATGGCTTGGAACACCTGGCCATGTGTGGGGCTTCCATTTTTGATTCCTTTCATCTCACTCCCCAGTTTTTTTCCTTACCTGTCCTGATGAAGAGTTCTAAGAGATCACCAAAACTTGCATATTTCATGCCTTGTGTGATTGTTTGTAATGAAAATATTACCCACCTGTGGATTTTGAACCTGAATGCTTTTATTGTATTGTATTGTATTTTACTGCTGTTATCAATTCAGTCTTCCCATTTTTTCAAGGTTCCTAATTCTTTGTGTGATGCCAGAACTCAAGTGACTTCGTATCCATCCAGAATGGCCAAAACTCTGGGTGTTAAATGTATTTGGAGATTGTTACCTAGCTTTAAGTATCTAAATCAGTAGTGGGCACCATATGGCCATCCAAATGTGGCTGGTTTGGAGTCTCTACTAGGCATGACCAACAGTAAGTACAACAATATTTGGAAAGATCACAAGTTGAATCCCCAATCTAAATGCATTCAGCTCTTTCAAGATTGCAGAAACACACTGGTGCTATGGATTTACTGGCCAGTTTGTGCTCTAAGAGAAAAAGAAAACAAATTGTCAGCATATTGTTGCTTCTTGACAGTTTTCAAGCAAGTGCTCCTTCTCTGACAGTACAGAATCTTGCTCGGTCATCAAATCCCACAGTTAACCTCAAGAGCTGTTACTGTCGATCCCTTGATGTAATTTATCCTCAGTAACAAGGTAAAGGTAAAGATTGACCCCACACATGCATGCTAGTTATGTTCAACTCTAGGGGTGGTGCTCATCTCCACATTTAAGCTGAAGAGCCAGTGTCGTGCAAGTCCATGGCCATGTGGCCAGCATGGCTGCAAGGAAACACTATATTACCTTCCCACTTTTTATGGTGGTACCTGTTTATCTACTTGCATTTACATGCTTTCGAACTACTAGGTTGGCAGGAGCTGGGGTTAACAGTGGAAGTTCACTCTGCAATGTGGCACCCGGGATTTGAACCTCTGAAATGCCAACCTTGAAGCTGACAGTTTGCAGTGCTCTAGACTGCTGAGCCATCATGCCCCGAACTTATCCTCAGTAGATAAACGTTTAAAGTCCATTTTGAGTCCAGTGAGAGATTAAAGTACATGAAATCAGTGGGACCAAAGACTGTTCAATGTTCCTTTGATCAGTTTGGCACTTAAATTATGCACGAATCTTTTTCTTCTTTAAAAGGGAATAGAAATGGAAAGGGTGGAAGTCTTATTTTCCTGAGAAGCCAGGAAATAGCACTGGAACATGAGGATGTCTTGGTGAGGCATGAGAAAAGCGAGAATTGAACTTGCCAAGAATGAGGTTTTTAGCACTTTCCATATCCTTAGTTCCTCTGTTTAAAAGATGCAGACATAAAATGAAAACCCCCACTATCTTATCAGTTGATTCTATATTCCTAGTTCTTCTGTTTTCTGAAGTGTTTTAATCTGATTTTCCCATCTGCTGTGCATCAAAGCTCGCTGGACCCAATAGTCCCAAAGCAGAAGCCTGGAGCGATGTGCAGGGGTCATTTCTTGTTTTGTGTGCACTGGAATCCCTCTTGCATTGTTTTTTCAGCACATCTGGGCCCATCCATCCACCTTGCAGGATGGAAGACTCCTCATGTCATTTGACTAGACCACAAATAGTAAGGCTCAATAACCCCACACCTGAGACACCCTTGTCTGTGGAGATGACAAGAACATATGTCCAGCTAGCTTAAGGTTTCTTCTGTCAGCATACAGAAAGAACCCATTCTCTCTTGTCTTTGTGTACTTGAAAAATATGCATGAATCTCCTAAGACTTAAATTCTCGAATCATTCAACAAGTACCAAAAATTAAGAAAAAAGAAAAAGAAAAAAGCACAAAAGTACCTGTACAGCCAAGCTGATGCCCAGCTCTATTACAATACTTTCATTGAGCTTTTGATAGAAAACAACTGAGATTGGCTCTTTAGTGCTGGGGTACATTTGTAGAATAAGCATAAATACTGTGCAATGCTCTCTCCGTTTCCTGTCACTTTAGTTCATTTATAATGTCTGGATACTTACGTATTGATTTTACATTTCTCTCTCTTTTTTTGTCCCTCTTAAAAGAATTGGGAGGGTGTTCAACTTAAGTCGAACATGCACTCCTGTGTCTGTTTCCTCAAAGACAAGTCTGGTAAATATGTATATAATTGTATTAAACACACACACACCCTTCACACATGAAAAGAACAGCCAGTGTCCAGTTATGTTTTTTATCTGAGAGAAATTGTATTCTGTTTGTAATGCGGGTGGTCACTGACACTTCTTGTCAGTTCACATACACCTCCAGTTCTCTGGCCCTGGACACAAATCATCTCCCAAACAGTCATGTCCCTAAAGCCTCAATTGGGTAACCCAATTTGCCATTTTAATGCAAGATCTCAAAAAGTTGTTTAACACAAGGATATATCTGTAAAGATTCTTAGCCATTCAGATGAGGTTATCTGGATGTTGAGTCATGGCAACTGGATGTCTTTTCCTGTGAGATCAAAATATTTCACTACTCTTCCAAGCAGCTTTGTCAGTTTGAGGAAAGTTAGTTGGCGAGGCCTCCAATTTATAGTTCACCTTGCTTTCACCTTGCTGAATAGGCTTATTAGGTGGACAATGGCCTGAATAGGCTTGTTAGGAGGACAATGGCCTGATAACACAAGGATACTGTTTTTCTTTTTAAAAGAGACAGAAACTGTTTAGTCAAGGATTGATTGAAAGATTAGTGAATAGTCTTCGGAGAGCCATATTTTTGAAGTTTTATAATTGCCTGCAGCTGCATGTGGTCGGTTGGTCACGTTTTACCCACCCCTGCCTTTTTGCAATGATGCCACTGGACTCAGGCCTCCTACATCAACATTAAGAAGCCTTTCTCTGGCAGGGATCACTCAGTCAGTGACTCATATTTGCCTTTTGCCTTCACTGACCAACTAGGTTTTCAAATTAGCTATTTCAGTTAGGAAAATTATTGGCAAAATGTGTCAATTCCTGGCCTGCAGTAACATCATACAGACATAATCTGTCATGTTTTAAATGTATACAAGCTTCTGGATCAAAACCTTCCTTCTAACCACAGTTGTCCTTCATCAAAGGAAGGAAGATGCATGTTCTTATAAAGGAATGCCACTTTCAGGCATACTCATTAGCCTCTACAATTCTTGAAAGATCAAACTATCAGAGAAGCTGGTTGTTGCTAGTGCAGCTGAATCCATTTATTGGTATATATATGTATGCTCAATTACAAGCGTGAGTCACAAAGAAGTAAAGGAGAGCGAATCAAACTGAAGCACTGGTTTGATCTTGGTTATGTCACTAGGAACAAGCTACATAGTAATTGTTTACCATAACTCAGAAAGATCTGCCCACATATATTTTCCATCACTTTTTAAGTAGACATGATGTTGTACTATATTCTGACTTTCAATTTCTTTTTTTCCCGTTGCTTCAGAAATGGTCTAGAAATACATGAGGGCTATTCTCTTGCAGTCACAAATATACAACATCTTCGTGTGCTGACCTGATAGAAAATATCCATTTTTGTCATCACGTGTTATCCTTCATATAAATGAAAAGATGAAGGTTCATTGGTTTGTTCATTTTACAGGAACAAAGGAGCATGTCTTTTACCAATGTGGTATTTTGTCTACCTGGCTGACTTTATTGGTCCTGACAGATAAGTTCTAGAGTGATACTCAGCCCCATTTGGACAAAGCAGGGGTTTGAACATGGAGGCATTATGCATCCCAAACATGGGTTCAACCACTGATATGAAGGCCCAATTCACAACCATGCATCTCCACTCAATAAGCCACAGGAACCCACCAAACTAAACCTCTTGTTTTTGTTTCCCATTCAGAAAGATTCACAGCCTAGTTTTGTATCACACAACACACACTTACACACCTAAAACACGCCATATGGAATCATCAAAAAGGATTTGGGGAAAGACCACTTTGAGTGCTGTCCTATGCATGTCTGTTGAGAAGTGAAGTCTTATGTGGTTGAAGTCTTTTGTGTAGCCTAAATTCATTAACACACATCAGTGTTATATACACTAATATGAAGATTTGGCAGAGATGGGAGCATATTAGAGCAACACAGAACAGCTTTGCAAGGCAAGGAGTTCCGTGAAACCACCTGTTTGATATTCCCTGGAGCTGGAGCTCCATTTCCCCTTGTCCTTCTCAGATTCTCCTCAGTTGAAGGACCAAGGCATTCTCTCTCTGTTGGGTTCAGCCTCCCATTATCCATCCTTATTCTGAGGTTACTGAGGGCAATCCACAAGGCTGAGAAACTAGCCCAGGGATTCAAGTGCATTAACAGAAACAGCCAGAGCCGTTCTAAATTTGTATTTCAGTGTAATCCAAGATTTAAGGCTAAGGCTTTCTTGTTGGTGAAATTAAAAGTAAGCACTCAATAAACTAAATCTATAAACAGAAAATCAGGTTTCTGGTATAGCTACTTGTCAGTCTGTTTCTTGCTATTGTTCTAAAAGGTCTTTTTGATTAAATGTAGCTACACATCCCACAATCTTCTAGTTGGCCATCCTCATAAACAGGAATTAGAAGGAAAATGAAGATAAGCTGTTTCAAAAAAAAAAAAAAAAAAGGATTTTTAAAAATACATTTTAAAAATCAATGGCAATTAAAGGCTTCTCAGGAGCCCTAAATGAATCTAAGATCAAAAATCAATACCTCAAAGGAGCATTTAATAAACTCATTTAATAACAATTCTGTGTATCTCTATAGTGGCTTAAATCTTCACATCATTTTGCATATGATGTCCAGTATCATTTAACAGGTCAAATGGGAACTGTTAAATCTCTCTCCTCTCTCTCTCTCTCTCTCTCTCTCTCTCTCTCTCTCTCTCTCTGTGTGTGTGTGTGTGTGTGTGTGTGTGTGCGTAAACCAAGATCAGAGGTTGCTGAAAATGTTGTTACGAGAGTGCTACTGCACTCCTATCCTGTTTAGTGGGCTTTGCTTAGGTTTTGGGAACTGTAGTGTGAGAACAGAGCTGTTTTTGGTCCAGTTCAGAGTGGCTCTTTTTGTATCACGATTGTTTCACTTTCAACTGCATATGAGGGCTCACATTGTAGAATGCTCCTCCACTTTGAAAAGTCTTGCACATAGAAAATTGGGAAACATGGAGAAGGGCTCTCTGTCTCTCTCACTTTCCAGACACACTGGTAATGGGACTATATATGTGGAGATTCTATGTCATCCAGGTAACATTATCCAGGAGCTGGGTCATGGCAAATGCCCTTCTTTTCAGGTGGGATTGAAGCATTTCAGTACTCATCCAAGTAACTTCTTCAGTGAGGAGAAGCCACTGGGATGAGTACTGAAATGCTTTGACCCCACAAGAAATGAAGTCCAGTTGCCATGACTGAACTCGCGGATGGTCATTGGAATGTTTGCTCTCATGAGGGGACATTCCATTATATAAGCACTGACCCAAGACTGAATGAATCCCCAACTGGAAATTGTATTATTTCTCTCTTTCCTTCCTTGCAGACTGCAAGCTATTAATCTTTGTCATTCAGTTCAAGAGGGAAATAAGCATCATAATGTTATAGGAGAAACTGGGTTTCTGGAATAGGAAAAATGCCGCAAATGGTGAAAGTCTATAATGCAACAATTCTTACCTAGGAATATGTTCCATAAAAATGGAAATAATTTATTTATGTGGACATATCCAAGGGAATATGTTTGAAGTAATTTGCAGATGAAGTGTAGTAAAGGAAAATAAGTGGAGATTCAGTGCACATAAAGATAACATGAACAACAATGCTATTACAAACTTTTTTTAAAAAATTCCAAAACAATACATCATGATAAAGAAATAAAAAACAATATTTCCAAAGTCTGATTAATCACAATAAACACATTCATTGAACATGATGAAGCAGAGAAATTATACAAAATTTCAGGCCATAGTGCTGAATGGAAAATGAAATAAATGGAAATTTATTTAGAAGGAAAATGCATATTGTCAGAGAATCTTATAGCTGTTGAGATGCAGAGCTGAAATACGGTGAGAACAGAATAGAGAAGAAATAAAATCAACAGAAATTATAAACATACTACTGTATTTCAATTATGGTAGAAAAATAAAAGTCCAGTTCCTCATCAGATGTTTGGACTGAATTTCTTGGTTCTTTATGCTTACATGCCCTTTTTACCCTTCTCTCCATGAAAGAATTCAAGGCAGTATCCAACAGCTAAAAAGTATACATAGTTAAAATTAGAATAAACTAGAATATTAGCATTAGAAATTAGAATGCAATTACCGTAATTATAAGCATCACTCATTTAAAGCAAATTTAAAGAAATTTAAAACCAATCTTAAAAACAGAAATATTCCATCTCCAATTAAAATCTCCAATTCTCCCAAGGCATTCACAAAGAAAACCCAGTTTAAACAGGAATGTTGTCACCTCTTTGCAGTGAGGAGGAGATCAACCTGTGCTTTGTGTGACAGTATTCTGCAGACTGGGTGCAGCTGTGTGGAAAAGGTTTCTCTCTTAAATCCCCACCAAGTGTGCCTGTGATGGCAGAGACACTGAGAGAAGGCCTTCCCCTGAAGATCACAGAGAGTGAGGACATTTGTATGGGAAGACACAGCCCAGCTTATTTGGTCATAAATATCTAGCAGTTTGAATTGGTCATGGAAACAGACTGGCAACCAGTGAAGTAGTTGTAGGAAGGAAGGGAATTATAGGATCACTTTAACTGGCTCCAATTAGCAGCCTGGCTTCAACATTGTAAACCAGCTGAAGTTTCCAAACTTCTCATGGAGTGTGTTAAAGTAATCCAAATAGGATATAATGAAGGCCTGCATCACTGTAGGTAAGTCAGCCATCTCCAGCAAAGGAAGTAGCTGATATACTAGCTTTAATTGTGCAAATGTTTGCCCTCATCCAGTCCATTATGGATATTAAGATTAGGTGCTGATTTAGAGCCAAAACACTTCCTTGGAATTAGATGAAAGGAGAGCTATAGCTGAATGTCACCAACACTCTGGTGATATCAAATCCCAGGTTCCAGAGAATGTGTCCCAGGGGTTTCAGGCAGATGTTAACTAGTAGACATGGGCACGGAATGGCAAAATTTTCTTTTCCGTTACCATTTTTTTTCAGTTCAGTATGTAACGGAAACAGTAACGATAATTGAACTGGCCCAGCTCTAACCCGAACCGAAAAAAGAAAAATTTGGTCGGGTTTTCCGTTACTATTTGTAAAACACCATTTCAATCTTACATTTCTCTGTAGTGTAAGTAACCCTTTGCACAGAAAGAACACACTGAGGTATGAAAGTTAACTTTACATCAGAAGTATAAGTGGAATCAGGACAGGGTTTCTCTGACTTATAGAAAAATGACAAAGCACTCTGATTCTTCTTTGCTATAGCAGTGCTGACCAATAATTTAGTGCAATGTGGCCAGGCTTTCGGGAAAGTTCTGAAATAGATACTTGACCTTAGTATGGGGAAAGTGCTATCCCATTTTGCCTCTGTTTTTCCCTATGAAGCATTGAGGAAATGACACAATTGACAACTGCATCAACAGTGATACCACATTCTTTAAAAATGCAAGAAATTCAATATTTTCAGTTTTCCACCCTTTCCACCAGTGCCTGCTCATTTCCCTTGAGCTGGAACTTTTGTGTTTATCTTATGGACACAAACAAGGGAAATTCAAGAATGGGGCAGGAGAAAAATTGTAGCAGGAGAGGGGCAGGCTGATTTCAGATTTATTCCCTTCCTAAATAACCTTCTTTTTGGGTTTCTGCTTGCTAGACATCTTTAACTGAGATGTAAGGGCCACAACCATAAGCAACCTGAGCGAGTCAAGTCCAAAACACAAACTGCATTCAGAGGTCAGGTCTCTTTTAGTCTTCTGCAAGTGCATTCACACACACACACCTGTGCTTAGTGTTTAGTACTAGCTAACCTGGTTCAATACACTGGCAAATGTTCATGTCTAGAATTTACTTTTGAGTTGCCCATAAGGAGATAAAGAGTTACACTTTGTGCTTGTAGGGTGGAAGAAGACTCAGAAAGATGAAAGCTAAGAGATAAATGGAGCAGGATGACAGAAGGCAAATAATGGAGCAGCAAGAACAAAAGGACTATGTCGGTAACCTTTTGCACTCTGGCCCCCCCCCCCCGCACCAAATGGCAGTCACTTAGCACAGACTTTTGTGCTTCTCATCTACAACCACACTGTGGCAACATGAACTTACCTGAAGCTTCAGTGTAGTGCCTTAATGCACAGAACAACAGCTGGAGTAGAGCTTCTGCCATGATGATTGAATAATTAAGTGAAAACAAACACACAGGTCTCAGTTGAAAACCTCTTCGCCACATGTCTAGCATATTAGACGGTTACCAAACACAGAAGAAAGGAAGAGGAAATGTAACTACTAGAAATGGGCATGAATTGAACTTTTGGTTTATTTCGTTATTCATTATTCGTTTCATTACGTAACAAAACAAATAACAAACTGCCCCCTCTAAGAGAAACTAAACAAAATGAAATGGAAATTTCCATTTTGTTTCAGTTTCTTTCATTTGCCAGTGTCTTCTGCCTGGGTCCTGGAGTGGTCCTCTTCTTGGTCCGGTCATCCTGGCTGCAGGTAGGGGGCGCCCAGGAAAAAAAATCTGACTGGCCCAGGTAACGTGGTCAGCAGTAAAAATAGAATAGAATAGAATAGAATAGAATAGAATAGAATAGAATGAAAGATCCGCCACGCGGGCCCTGGTACCAGCCCGCGAGCACCGGACCCAGCCCATGGGTCACCGAACCAGCCCACAGGCCGGCAAAACTTAAAAAAAGCCACCCTGCCCACACTACAGCTGTAGCACAGGCCATGTGGTTGGCAGTAAATAATAATAATAAAATCAAAATAAATAGTTTTTTTAAAAAAAGGAGCACTGGCCCCATAGGTGGCTGGGTTGGCCCTCTAAAATGAAAAAAACTAAATGAATAAAAAAAACAGTGCTGACCCGGCCCCAGGGGTTGCGCGGTCGGCACTTGAAAAAACAGACCAAATAAAATAAACTTTAAAAAGCAGTGCTAACCCAACCCCAGGGGTGGCCAGGTCAGCGCTCTAAAATAAAAATAAAAATAAAAATAAGCATAGACATGGGCCCAGGGGCTGCAGCAGCACGGTTGGTGCTTGAGAAGAAATAAAAATAACAAATCAAAATGAACCAACAAAACAAATATTTCAAAAAAAGATTGTTAAAAACAAAATGAAACGAACTGAACCTTAAAACAAACCAAACCAAAATGAATTACCATTTTTTTGGTTAGTGCCCATCTCCAGTAACTACCATAATCATTTACCTCAAACTTCCATCCCTATGACTGATCCTGTGCCACCTAAGCAGGGAGGGGGTGTATACGCCTGCTTCAGTTTCTTTTGAGTTGGATCTGATCTTGCTGCTCCTTGATGGAAGCCTATCACTACAAAAACAATAGAGTAAGTTAGCTGATATTCAGGGACTTGGGGCTGATTAGATTCCCTTGCATGGGTGAGAATGAGTCAGAGTAACATTGATAGGTTTTGTCAATATCTAGTTTATTTATTTATTTATTTATTTTTGAACTTGTATCCCAGCCATCTTCCCAGGGGAACTCTGGGCGGCTTACAGTGAGCTGACCATTGCAGCAATTGTACAATACACACAATACAATCACAATATAATAAACTGTTAAAATTACAGCATAAACATAAACAGCACCCTTGGCTAAAACAGCATTACTAGCTGGTAGGGGTAGCGAATGGCAAACAGACAGCGGAGGAAAGAAAAAAAAAGTGTCAAAATTAAAGATGGTCACCAAAGGCCTCAACAAACAAACAAACAAACAAACAAACAAACAAACAAACAAACAAACAAACAAACAAACAAACAAACAAACAAACAAACAAACAAACAAACAAACAAACAAACAAACAAACAAACAAATGACAATGAGAATGACAACAATGATAACAACAACGATGACAACAACAACGATGATGACGATGATGACAGCAGCAGCAGCAGCAGCAGCAGCAGCAACAACAACAACAACAACAACAACAACAACAACAACAACAAATCACTAGGTCCAGATTTGTGTGGATGAAGAAAAACTGAGAAGCATTCTAGGACAAAAGGAGAACAATTCTTCAGGATGCCCTACCTACAGAGAGAAAGGATCTGGGGACATAACATTCATCAAAGAGATATGGAGGTTGCTCCTAGTATGTCAGAAAATGTTCTCATTAAATCTCCTTTGGACTGCAGTTTGATGTGGAAATTAATAGTGTCTAGTGAGTTGTGTCCATCTATATGAGTTGTGTTCATCTATATGAAGGAGGAGTGGAAACTTGTGGAATAAACATAGAAAATTTAAGATATGCAGATTAGGGGTGGGCGCAAAATGAAAAATGAAATGCTAATTTGTTGGTTCGTTATCTAACAAAATGAAACAAACCAAACTGAAGCAGCAGCATTTTGTTAAAAACGAAATGAAACAGCTTTTTTTTCATTTGAAACCAACCATTTTTTTCCACTTGTAAGCCGCTGAAGAGGGCTTAAGGAAAAAAATCATTACTTACAAATAATGAAATGGGAATGCCCAGGCAAGGGACTTGTGCCACTGTGCCCCCCTTCACTGCTGTTCATTTGTTCTGCCAACCCAATATCATCACTGTACTTTCATACAGTGATAATTGGACATGGGTCCTTTGTATTTATATCCCTGGAGCTACTAATATAAAGCATTGAACCATAGTGCCAGGGAGGTCCATTCCCTCACCCTAGAATTGGTCAGTCCACTCATCCACTCACTGGTCAGTGTAGGCTTCTCGTTCCTGTCATCTTCAGGAGCACACCAATTGCAGAGGATAAGAATATGAAATCCCCATCTCTACTGATTATTCCATTGCTTATGTTTGAAGCATTTGTACACGCAGCTAATAGAAAGTTGTGTTCCAATGATATCATGTTTAAATGAACATCATGAATGAGTATCCAGATGCCAATAGTTAATATGACTATAAACTGAGACATGTGGAAGTATCTGCAATATCTATCTGCACTTCCAGAACTATACAATTCACATTAGTAGTGACATCTGGTGGATGTTGTAGTGTTCCTACAGTAATCCAAGGCTAGTGAATTTATATCTTTATGTGCACTTTGGTTTTTTTATGCCTCCTGCCATGTATCGAGACGGAAGTGAGGAAATATGTACAGCATGAAATATATTCAGGTTGTATCATAACATTTCACTGAGAACATTTAGAGTGCCAAAAGTTAGCATTGGCAGAAGGCAAGACTTCACAGTGGTTATTAAATCAGTACTCAAACTGTGATCTATCTCTCACTGTGCAAATGGCGTGCATGTGTCTTAAAAGACGGAGATTGGTTTCACGGCCAGAAGTAAGAAATGAAAGCAATCTGGCCAACTACAAGCAGATTTCTCAACATCTGTTCTTTGGGTCTATCAGTGAAATTGAATGTGGGAAGCCTTGTCTTTTCTGACATTTCTACCACCAAGAATAGAAGCATCAGGAAGCTAGGTCCCATTACAAGTCTAGATTCTTGGCAAGGTCACCCAAGGTCAGTCGATCAAAGTGGAGACACCAAATTAAGAGGCAGTTCTTTCAAGAATAAGCCGTTGCATCACCAGAAGCAAATGGAAAGTCCCAATTGGGGCAGAGAATCCCTGAAGGCCAGCAGTAGTAATGGAAGCAGACACGGGTAAGGATGTTTTTGTCACTACAGAAGGAATATCGTTGGATGTTTATGCCTTGAAAATCTTGTAATGAGGACATTCAAAATAAAACAAGAGTTAATATGTGAAGGTGAACTGCACTATCACTAATGAAGCAAATGGATGACTGCTGAAAGGACGCATTGCTGCTAATGGCCACAGAAGTAAAAGGAAGATCTGATGCTTTATAAAACCCATAACTAGAACATAGAATCATAGAATAGTGAAGTTTGGAAGGGGCCTATAAGTCCATCAAGTCCACCCCCCCCTGCTCTATGCAGGAATACAAATTAGAAATGGGCATAAAATGAACTTTTATTTATTTTATTTTATTTTATTTTATTTTATTTTATTTTATTTTATTTTATT